>CP092868.1:88936017-89295752 GCA_030710605.1 Cordylochernes scorpioides
TGTCCTCAGGTAAGAAGCCACCTCTGCCTAAAAGGACACTTTGACTCTGTAAGTAGGTGTCCTTTACAGAGGTTCTACTGTACATATAAGACTGGAATTTCCTGAAAGAGGACACAAAGCTTGGTTAAGTTAGGCAATTTATTATTTTGCAGGTGTTCTCTAAAGGGGGTGGTCATTCTACAAATGGCACATCTATAGAGGTTTTTAATTGTGTATTTTAAAAAATGGGTGATTGATGCACTTATCAATAAAGCATTAACAAGTCATCTCAAAGCTGATTTATTTTTTCCACAGATTCAACAATCTATACATCAATATACAATTGGCAAACATTAGATCACAACAATCTTTAGATAATGGCAACAAAGCGATCACAAGAATAGGAAGACTAGGAGAAGCTCTTGCAGGGTTAGCAACAGCCTTGGAGATATACACTAGAACATCCATGAGAGGACATTCATGCTAGAGGACACCTCTCTACAAAGCACAGTTTTCATTTGCAAAATAACCATTGTTAATATTAAGCAACTCTCTGGTAAGAGAACACTTTGGCTTTGCAATTAGGTGTCCTTTACAGGGATTTTCTACTGCATAAGACAAGGAGAAGATTCTTTCTGTAGTCTGAAGGATGCCATATCTCCAAATGTATATCTCTACTGGCCAGGATGAATCTTTTTTGTCCAAGCTCTTTCTTTTGTTGTTGATGTTCTCTAGAGCTCACTCGTTAGACCCAATGATTTTTAAATGAGAGTATCTTCACAAAAATCATATTTCACAAACAGAATCAAAAATACAACACCTTGATAGAGGTAGAGAGGCTTTGACGTCAGATTGAATGATTGGTACTATGATACACAATGACATAACTACTTCAGGCATAAAAGAAAAATGTCAATAGAAGCATATTGTCTGTAAAGAACAGAGAGTGAGAGATAAGAGGGAATAACTTTTTTGTCTTTATCCCAGGAAACAAGAAACTCCGCCTTTGCCTGTCACAAGCCCAGATGAGACAGAAGGAGGGGGAGCAGTAACAAGTTCCCTGAAAACCTGGGCTCAGCTGATAGTACCCTGTAAGGGCTCCTGATCCAGGGATACAGGATGAGCAGCATTTGTACACTGTTAGAAGCGGCTGTACATGGCATTGGTTCCTCCTGTCAGAGGCGGCCATTTCTTTTGGAGCTAAGTCGGCCCGCCACTGAGTAGTGCTCCCAGTCTTAATGACAAAGACATCCTACTTCACCCAGCCATGATGGCTGAGATAAGAAAGAAGAAAAAAGATATTTGGGAGAATGGTTAGTTCAAGAGTCTCTTAACTAGTTAATATCTTTGATGATTTTCTGCTTGTATCAACATGCTAGGGAAATGTATTTGGTAGTAATGATAAAACACAATTTGGATTATAGATTATAGCTACAAGAAAATAAGACCTAATCCAAATACACTAATAGTGTGTGATGTTTGGGTAACAGCATTGTTACCATCTTCAAACAAAAGTACTGAATGATAAATTATACCCCAGCATGTTCTTCTTATCTGCTATCTTGTTTACACACTTGATAACAATAACTATTTGAAACAAGCTGTGGTAAATTTATCATTCAGTACTTTGTCTGAAGATGGTAACAATGCTGCTACCAGAACGTCAAACACTATTTATTTGGATTTGATCTTGTATATTATCTTGTACCTATATTATATATTGTACTTATATTAAAAACAAATTAGGCTTATCCTGACCACTAACATGAGTGTTTTTTAGATGGCAGAGTGCCATCTAATGGAACAGAAATCAACTAAACATTGATTTAGCCTGTTCCCTGATATTTGGCCAACCAATGGTTGGCTTCTTGACCAATGGTCAAGAAAAGCCATCCACCAACGCGGTTAGGGACCAAAGGCTTCTTGAGAAATCAAGAAATGGGTATTTATGGTCAAACTTGCCTAAATACATTGAACATGTGAAAAAATAATTTAAAAAATAAAATTACAAAAAAGGTCAGGTGTCTGTATTAAAATAAAAAAAGGCATATCCTGACTATGCTCACATTTGTATTTTATCTTCAGCAATAAATTTATATTTAAACAACAATTATCTTCTTCTTTCTTATCTCCACGAAACCATCATGACTGGGTGAAGTACAATGTGTCTGTCTTTGTCATTAAGACTGGGAGCACTACTCAGTGGTATGCCGACTTAGCTCCAAAAGAAATGGCCGCCTCTGACATGAGAAACAGATGCCATGTGCAGCCGCTCCTAACATGGAGTACAATGAATTATCTAATGTGTCAAAATTTGATTTTTAAAATAGGTCAAATTATCGATAGCGTTGAATTATCTTTTGGTCGAATTAACATTCGTTATTTGATAGGCCGCAGGTCAGGAAATGAAAACATGGTTGAGAGAGAGAGAGAGAGAATTATCACAAGTGTCAAATTATAGGGTGTTGAATTAACAACGTTATATATATATATATACACTCTACATACATTATAATCCTCCTCTTCATCAATAAAAATATGAAAAAATAAAAACATTAAAGCTTGATAAAGCACAATTTGGATTATAGATACAAGAAAATAAGACCTAATCCAAATAAATTAATAGTGTGTGATGTTTCGGTAACAACGTTGGGTAATATATTGTCACGCGTGTCCCCTCCGGTTCTTCGTGACAACACCGCTTCCTCCATTGTGGATCACCTACCCAGGCTCCGTTGCTTTACCTCTGCAGCCCTACCCTGCAGACAGCCCAAAGACTCTGAGAACCACCACTTGGGTGGATCTCTTTTCCTCTGGCAGTATCTCTCGGCTTTACCACTGGTGGGGGGACACGAGAGACTTACCAGAAGAGCAGCCGCTGTGATGCTGGAGAGAGTAACAACAGCAACCGGAACCAAGACTTCTAACACTCCTCTTCTTCTTTATTGTCATCTTTAAACCCCATTACATAAGAACTCGAATATTAATCAACAGGTATTTACACTATTTTACATCCCAGAGCCAATATCAACAGATATTTACAATCATTTGCCCCAGGAAACAGGACCACAGCAGTCGGCGATTCCCACACTAGTCCCAGACCAGAAACAGGCCAAAGTGCCATCTATTGGAGGAAGTTGCAGGTGTTTTTCAGGCTCATATATGGGACAATCTTTTGTTTGATGGTAACAATGCTATTACCGAAATGTCACACACTATTAATTTATTTGGATTAGGTCTTATTTTCTTGTAACATTAAAGCTTATGAAGTAAGAACAGTGGGAATACAATCATGCAAATATGGGAAATCCTACATTAAAGCCAGCAGATGGCCAAGCCAGATTTCTGCCATTTTGTAAATGCAGAGGTGCTGTTGGCGGACCTTCAGCAAGGGATTCAACCTTAGATAATAAATGAGTATTTAGTGATAGGTAAGAGCAGTCTGTATTAATTTACCCAAATCAGAATTTGTTAGGTACTTGGTAATTTCAGAGTTGATTTCAGGAAGCAAGAGTTCAAAATCACTATGTTTCATCAAAATGTGAACTTTATGGAGTAGGTTTTCCCTCTCTTTCCCTCTCTGGATTTGTTCTGCAATGTATCTGGCGGAGTAGGGGAAATCTTGATTCCAATCTCTTGTGAAATCCATAGTGTTAAGGTATCCTGCCAGCTTGTTCTGATCCAATTCTTGTAAGAACTGTCTGAGCAAGATGGTACTGGTATCACTAATGGGGCATCTTTCCATTTCCCTCAGTTCTGCCATGCATTCATCCCAGATTTGTGAGAGCACTTTGTCTTGGCAAATATAAGGTGACTTCTGGATTTTTCTAGTTGTTAAGAAGGCTGAGGGAAGGAGAGCAGCTATTGTCTCCTTACAATCACCTTCGATGGCAAGCTCTAGAGCAGTTTGACAATGGTTGTTCTCCAATCTCACATCAGCTCCTGCTTCCAGCAATAAATACACACATTTTGCCGAGTCCTTTATAACAGCAGCTTGGTGTAATGGAGTTTCCCCATTTTCATTAAGGCAATTAATATCAGCACCATAATTGATTAATAACTTTATTCCAGATAGACAGCCAGAATCTGCAGCATAGTGAAGTGGAGATTTTTTATTTTTTTCACAAATATTAACTTCAGCTCCAGATCTAAGTAGTTCCGGTACAATATGAATATAACCACCAGATATAGCTTCAATTAAAGGTGTTTTCCCATCTTTATCAGCTTGATTGATATTAGCACCAGCTTCAATTAGTAATTTGACTACTTCAAGTTGGCCCTTTCTTGATACAAGTTGCAATGGAGTTTCATCATTATCTCCTATAGCATTAACATCAGCACCATTTTGAATCAACCATTCAACATTTCTTGTGCAGTTTACAACAGCCTTATAAATAATAGGTGAATATTCACCATTCTGGTTTACATTGGCACCAACTTCCAATAAACAATTAGCAATATCATAATGTTTGTGGGAATATGCAAAGTAAAATGCTGAACCACCATACTTTTCATTAAGGTTGACGTCGGCCCCAGATTCTATTAAATGGCTTACTATCTTAGCATGACCTAAACGGGAAGCTAACAATAATGCTGTAAATCCCTCATTATTTTGTTGGTTAATGTTAGCACCACATTTTAACAATTCCTTTATTATATTCAGATGACTGTATATGGTTGCTAAAATTAAAGCTGAATTTCCCATCTGGTCGCAAGCATTAATTTCTGCGCCATTTTTTATTAACCTTTTAACCCCTTTTAAGTTACCATCATAAGCATCTAAACAAATTTCTGGACCATTTCTTAAATAAGATGGGTATCTATTCATTTCTGTTATTTAATTAAAATGAACTATAACTTCATTTTATTCTATGAAATTAATGTGTTGAATCGTGGCAAAATTTAAACTTATGTTAGAAGTAGTGTTTTTTTAAAAGTTAATATATGTTATTATAAATTATTGAGCTAAATGCCCTATATTTCTATTTATTCTTATTATTATATTAAAAACCTAAAACTGGTATATAAATGGATGTGTTTGGTTAAGTTTGGTTACTTGAAAATTGGTAATATTATTGACAAAAGCATGGAATAATATAATTGGCATCAACGTTTTCACTCTGGCTGTTAAAATGTATATTTCAACAAAATTTTGCTCTTTGACATCTTAAGGGATAAAGATAGATAAAGAAGGTACCAAAATTGATTGACAGTTTCTAATTTTTTAAATATTAAGAAAAATGGAACGGTTACGTTTTTATAGAAATCATATTAATATCATTTTAACCATTTTTTAAATTTATAGAAATACTTTTAAAATCCTTACACTAAAAGCGCACAAAACAAATTGGTAATAATGTTGCGATTCCTTTAATTCTATTGAAATAAAAACAAGAATATAATTGGTCATATTTTTTTAAAATAGAAGAACAAATTATAAAATATAAAGTTGTCAAGTGGGTGTGATTTAAGGATATAAAATTAAATTCGTAAAGTATAAAAAATATTAATGAAATAAAAATAAAAAATTATAATTCCTCAATAATTTGAAGTAATATTTTTAACTCGCCAATATTTGTTAGTGTAATTCAATTTTATTAAATAAATTTAACCCCTTTAACAAAGGTGGAAAATGTATATCTTGCAGTTATTAATTTCTTCGTTTTGGATGGATTTTTATTTTTAAAGAAATATAATAATGTATAATAATAAAAAAAAAGGGGTAGATAAAATGTAGGGAAATATCTATAGTTGTATAAATGTAAAGGCATATATTGAATCAAAATATTATTTATTTACCAATATTTAAGTTGGCTGAACGCCAACCATTTATATAGTTGTATATATTTACACCTCCTCCAGACAAGGAGGGGGTCTTCTTGAACACTCCTCTGTTCCACGCGGAGGAAGTACTTATTGATGCGCATCTTGGCAGACGCCAGGATGGCCAGGGCGTCATCATCCAGGCCTCGCCTAAAGACTCAGCCCTGAAGGCCAGGGAGCTGCTGGATGATGGTGAAGGCCTCCTGAATGAGAGGCCTGATGTAGCGGCAGGACCAGTACCAGCGACAGGTCGTTGGACCCACAGGCGACGCAGGGCTGTTGGACTGATGCTGGGTGGGCTGGATGTGGCAAGGCCTGCAGAACTAGCCTCATTGCCACGTCCGCGTTGTGCCAGGAGAAGGGCGCAGGCGCAGTACTGGAGCGACGGCCAGCCAATGTTGATGGGCAGGTTTATATGTTCCTCCCACCTTCTAGGCAACTGGGCGATGGGTAGGGCTGCCAGGCGTGGGCGCTCTAACATTCGGCGGGCAGTCAGGGTGATGACTTGCAAGAACAGAACAGCGAATGGGAGTATTGGAAAAATTAGGGATGAGAAACCTCTGCGCAAGGTCGTTGCCGCATTTGCTGAATGCAGATCAAAAGCAAATGCGCAAACGACATTCACAGCAGTGTTTGGGCCCATTCAAGAGGGATCCTACCGATTTTGTGCGGCGATTTGTCACCATGCATGAGACAGGTCCACCACTACACGCCAGAAATCAAACAGCAGTCGAAGCAGTCGGTGGAATCAGTAGTTCAGCGCCAAAGAAAGCGAAGTCGATCGCATCTTCCGGAAAGGTCATGTCAGGTGTATTTTGGAACGCCAAAGGGATCCTGTTAATTGATTACCTTGGAAAAGGCAG
This sequence comes from Cordylochernes scorpioides, assembly GCA_030710605.1. Classification (NCBI taxonomy): domain Eukaryota; kingdom Metazoa; phylum Arthropoda; class Arachnida; order Pseudoscorpiones; family Chernetidae; genus Cordylochernes; species Cordylochernes scorpioides. The sequence goes on from CP092868.1 coordinate 88,942,683, forward strand.
AACTATTACAGGTGAATATTACTCTAACCTTCTCGACTAGCTGGATTTAAATTTCGAGAGAAGAGGCCTGGGGTTTGAGGAAGGAAAAATTCTCTTTTACTAGGACAACGCACATGCTCACAAAAGTGTGTTGGAAATTGGGAAAATGCGTGATTTGAGGTATGATTTTCTCGGCCATTCCCCCTATTTTCCTGATTTAGACATCCACTCTTCCCACACCTAAAAAATTGCCCCTGGAAAGCGCTTTGCATCCAATGAAGAAGTTGAGAGGGCTATAGTTTTAACAGTATTCCTGACTCTCATTTCCGGGAAGGGATACTGATATTTGAAAAACGCTTGAACAAATGCATTGAAGTCAAGGGAGATTATGTAGAAAAATAAATGTTTTCTTTAAACTGAAAATCAAAGCCTTACATTGTCAGGCCGAAAACTTTTCACTTTACCCTCGTCTGTTCTTTGTCTACTCAGTATGCCACAAAAAAACACACGTGAGTTCAAAGGGATGCAGCTAAAGTTAGCGCTTTATTATATCTCACTTAACAGATGGAATACAACAGTGGGACTTGCCTTCCGCCTCCCTGTCCGAAGAATCTTCGGCGCCGTGGATGTCGTCTTGTGAAGAGTTCCGCTCCACACTGTACACATGCAGCTTGGAATATACCGGCTTGTAGGCCGCTCCCATGTCAGTTTCTCCTGGCACCGCCTTGCAGGATAATCCACACGCCCCTGAGGTAATTCGCCGCCTTCTTCTCCTCACCGCAGATCTCGATGTCACCAGACTGACTTCTCCCCCAGGCTCGATGTCCAGCGCGCCATCGGTTATAAGAAATTGAAACTATTTTAAAGTTCGTATGATTCTTTTTAAAATTAAACAATTTTCTACTGCCCTTACTGCAATGATAGATTAATGATTAGTTGCTAATGTTATTTCATACACACAAAATAAAAGTTGAATACAAAATTATTTCAGAAGTATATACTCTGTAGATATTCAGTTATGAATAAGTTGGTAAAAAGGAAGTTAAAAACCTTTTACATAGTTTTAAAATTCTCCATAAGCAAAGCAATGGATAGCTTGCCAACGCATGCAGTGTGAGGAATAGAGAGATGATGAGAAATGCGGATGTCAGAGACTGGTACCCTGAAGAAGAAATGTTTATAACCTAGCACCTCTATGATAATTGTTGTTCCGGCTGAGTTATTAAAACTAATTTATTCAATATTATGTTTAAAAGGAGAAGTGATCATGATAGTCGTCGAATCTTACTTCAAAAAGCTTAGATTATCGAGTTTGCACTAAGAACTGATGAGGGGAATATCCAACGCTATTGTCTGATATCCATGAGCCTCTTTCTTTCTCAGGGAGTTCACAAAAATAACACATCCTGCTATAAAAAGATATATAGTTTGCGTGTATCCTGCACGCACTGGGGTTAAAAAAAGGAAGGACATAAACTCTGGTTAAATTTACATTATATATTTATTTATCTCTTTTGACCAAAAGAAAAACACAAAGATAAGAAAAAAAAAATAAATATGCAATGACGATTGAGTGGGAAAGTTTACATATGTATACCTGTTTAAACAAAAAAAATCATTATAAAAAGAAAATACTTAACTTTAGTGCTTTAGCTGGAAGGCTGGTAACCCCTTTCCAAGAATTCTTTTAGGACTACATTTTTACGAGCTTCCCTACTCTCTTATCTTTTTCTAACCAGCACCGCCCCCCACTAAAACTTCCTCGTGACTATCTTATCTACCACTGACCAGCTCCCCCCAAAAACTTGCTTGCCACTCACTTTTTTCCTCCCAGGGAGACCAAACAAAAATTAAAATAAATCTTTATCTGTGATAAGAAAGACATTTAAAAAAATAAAATTATAATAAAAAATTATCTTTCGAAATATTAATTTAAAAATATTAATTAAAAAAAAGAAAACCCAAAATAGCTGCTTATTTAAAAAAAAAATGGAAATTTATTATTGTACTATGAGTTATGTACAAAAAACTAGAAATAAAAAGGAGGTGAAGAGATGGGCTGGTTTTTTTACAGAGAAGAATTCTCGAAGTCCGCTTCATTGTCCACCGGCTTTTCCTTGATTCTGTGGGTGACTTTGTGGAGGCCCCAGAAGTGGCCTCTACAATCCTTCCCCGCCAAGACCACGGGATTTGGGCTTGCGAGGGAGCAGGACTATCTCCGGGGTCAAACGTGGAGGTCATGGATGCTCTGGCTTGCGAGGGAGCAAGGCAAATCTCCGGGGTCAAAAGTGGAGGTCGGGGAATGCTCTGGATTAGCGGAAACAATTACACTGTCTAAAAAATAAATAAATGTCAAAACAAAGGGCGCCATGCATTCTATTTATTCGCCAGTTGAATGCAAGACTGGCCTTTTTTTTAATTCCACTCTGTGACACGGATAGTATTGTGATAGGTATATCCGGAGTCTTAGGGTGCCTGGAACACAAGGGTTATAAACACATATATACATCTATTTATATGTAAGATTTGACACATTTGTGGGAAGGTGCATGCCTACTAGTTTAAAAATAATAATGTTTAGTGACCAAAATAATAATAATAAAAGAGCCAATAATGAATTCAAACAAAATTAAATAAATGAGAAAACCAATAATGAATTCAAACAAAATTGAATAAATAAAAGGCCAATAATGAATTAAAGCAAAATTAATAAGAAAACCAATAATGAATTCAAACAAAAAAAAATAAAGTAAAAGAGCCAATAATGAATTCTAACCTGAACAATAATGAATTCAAACTGGAAAAATAAGAATAATAATAAAAGAACCAATAATGAGAAAAAAAAAAAACTGGTGACTTCACATCGACTTGACACGGTGCCTGTCAGTCAAAATTTATCTCTATCAGTTCCATGCCTTTTTCGTTGAAACCTGTCCAATTCTATATGGGTTTGCTACTAACTAATTTAAACTAACATGATCAAGTTTTAAACTTGTTTAATACCTAATAAAAATAAAATAAATAGTATTTTATCAATGTACTACCATAGTACGTCTGGTAGGAAGTCCTTTATAAAGACTGATTGGGCTGGGTTGGTTCTCCAGGATGAAAACATCATCCAACTCGTCATGAGTAAATACGACATTCAGCACAAAGCCCGAAATGCCAAAGACCTCACGTCCAGCACAAAGCCCGTGGCGTGATTAACTGGCCTATTCTGCACTTATTGATACCCTCGCCGAAGAGTCCTCGTGTCAGTCATCTGAAGACACTACGAAACCTCGCGCGTCCTTATTAATAGTATCAGACCCAACAAATGGGTCAGCGCATAGAACCGATCAAGTCCCCGACTTGCAAGACCCACCCTAACTCAGTCTTTTACCACTAACGTTATCCGTATAGAAGGAAGCATACTTATAGCGCACACTTCCCCTACTGGGGTTTGCAACCAGATACCACCCAGTTATCAAACCCTACATTGATTTAATTGAATTGTATGTAGTCATCTGGTGCGCCGGTGAAAACCCGCTAAGTCCACCAAAGTCTCACACATATCAAAAGTTAACAACAAAAAAAAAAAAACTCATATTCCCGAAGGAAGCCTAACTAAAGGAGCGACTATTTTCTAATTTGAGAATTGCATTGTCCCGAGAGGCTTATATCCCTAACAAATTTGAAATCAAAATAAAATCGATCCTATTAAAATTCCCTAACACTATTCTAAATGTATCTTGGTCTAACAATATAATAGTTTTTAACTTTGACAACAATCACTAGTCATTCCATTCATACATCACATTCACTGACTGCATACATACTATAGTTAAAAATTGCTATAAACGCCAAATTACCTCAATTATCATTGCTAAATTTACCCTAACAATAGCTAACTTCTAGGACATCATGAAATCAAAGAAAATATTCAATAAAACTTGGGAACTAAATGCCCTTCAATATAAATTAACCTATGCCTCATACAATCTCTTACTAACTATTTATATTCAATGACTGATATCAGTCTCAACTGTAAGCTAACCTAACCTTAAAATAATTGTACATATCAAAAGTCCCTAAATTGTCTTTGCCTCAACACCTAGTACCTCTGCAAAGATAATTTAATAGGACAATTTACTAATTAGAGCGACAAAGAATAGGACATTCAACTCATGAAGGCGACAAACAATTGGAGGCGCTTCCTCCACTGATAAGATCCTATTGATTGACCTTCTCTCCTCAAACACGCTCCAGTCACAGCAACCACTCTACACCACTAGTGCAACAACTTTATTCTACCTGTTGGCTGTAGGCAACACGCAATAGTTCTAGGATATGGAATTAAAGGGCGTCTGTATATACCCAACCGATATCTGTACTAATGTGGAAACCTACACTCTGCTGCACCACTGCTCTAAACTACCTGGCTTCTGATTGTCTATGTCTACTTAATCTCAATTCAAGGGATTATTGAGCGTTATACGATGGCTCGTATACTCAACCTTGGACGTCACTAAGAACACAAACAGCTCGCCGCCAAACACTACTCTGACCTCGGCAGTACATCTTTCTCTGGAGTTGTTGTGTGACTCTGGAGTAAACTTGATGTCGCCCAGCTATACCTATACATCTATTTAGCTGCTTGCGCCACCGATCCTACTGTAAACTATGCACCATACTGAAGTACTAAGTATTAGCTCCTTGATCAAATAATACCTTATTCTATTTAAATCTAATCTTAATACAAAATTACCCTAGACTTGAATATTTGTGCCAAATTGGTTACACCTAATTGTCAAATATTAACAAGACTGATTGTCTATACTATATGCTTTGACATGAGAAAGTTTGAAAATTTTAACATAAAATTTCAAAATTTAAGGTTTCATGAAAAAAAAAAATTCTATAAAAAAAAATTCTGCTTAATTTGGTCTCTCAAATCTAATCTTAATAAAAAATATTTACCCTAAACTTGAATATTTGTGCTAAATTGGTTACACCTAATTGCCAAATATTAACAAGACTGATTGTCTATACTTACAATATGCATTGAGAGAGAGAAATTTAAAAATTTTAACATGGAATTTCAAAACTTAAGGTTTCATGAAAAAAAAAAATTCTATAAGAAAAAAAAAATTCTGCTTAAATCTGTCCCACCTGATACATATTAAAGTTTTACGAACTTACGCTTTCTATACATGCACTCTATTCACACTACATCATGTCAGTGACTATGGCCACCGCTCACATCACAAAGTCTACACTTAATTGCTAATATTAAACAAGACTGATTGTCTACACTTACAATATGCACACTACACTTAAAATTTTCGAAATTTAAGGTTTCATAAAAAAAGAAAAATTCTATAAAAGAAAATTCTGCTTAATTTTATTCTCTCCCACTTAATACGTACTAAAATTTTATGAACTGACTGTTTCTTATACAGCTTTCTTAATTTACCTAGAGTGCCTATCTATGGGAAGGGTTTGTTTTACACGCATTTTATTTTACTTATATCAGGGTCTACTATATTGTTCTTTTCTTTAGTCCAGCCTGGACCTCCTTTTAACTAAATAAAAATAGATTAGACATCATTATATTAGATTGACCTATTTGTTCTGCTAGGGACTACGCTTGCTCACTACGCGGTAGTTTAAAATTTTACTATCAATTGCAGGCTAGTTTCTTTTACACTTTTGATGGTATTATGTGTATTTTGACTTGACCTGGTTTGATTCAGCACGCTTTCCTTATCGAAGTCTCACTAAATTGCGGAATTGCATGCTAAAATATATATATCGTTATGGTACTAAAGGTTTATCTCGTTAAGACATGGCTGTCGCAGTGTTTTCTCGTGGTATGACAGAGGTGAACCGAGCCTAGACACATCTGAACAGGTGCGAGCTTGGCATAACTACATCTTGCTTAGGTTAACTTGGCATGCCGGTTAATCAATCTTGGAAATTCTGAGCGAAATTGGTGCATCAGCCTGCAGGTGGATGTATATAGATTAAATCTATATTTTATAAATGATGCATATATTTCAGATGATTCTCTCCCCATCCTACCACAGTGACCCACTCTTCAACTGGTTCATGCCACGTGGTTTTGCGCGCGGTGGCGTCCATCGGGATATTGTTTTATGTCGTTATTCACTCACGTCCACCTTCGTAAGTATCTTTAAATCCTATTTAATAGTATACAAATTTGTAGGCAGAATTACATTCTCCAACATCCATAGTTTAAGACTACGCAAGATACCCTCCTAAATCTTCAAGGCCTATTCCCGACCTCCCAGAAATGTGGTCTTTGCTACTGGTTACCAATGCCTAAGGTCACATTTCATAAAACTATGAAAGCCGATGTTGAAACGAGTTTTTATATCTGCTATGATGCTATAAGTTTCTTTTGTTATTGGCTTCTGCTGCCAAGCAACCTGAAGATAAGGTTTTTCTGGAAAGGCTTATCAAAAACCAGTCAAGTGTAAACACACACGAGGTGCAAAATTTTTATCGCTGTTTATCTAGGTTATTTGTATAACCATTATCTAGTAAACTGCTAAGTTCTTATTTCGAAATAGAGTCATTAATTTCTAAAGGACACAGGTTATATATAAAATTAATTTGATCTTTGGCTGGAGCTAAAGAAAAGAAACAACAAATTTCACTACTTTCATTAAAAAAAAAGGAAAAACCTTCCCCGCCAAATTCTGTAATATGGGCTATCATATTATAACAAAAATCGCTATTGGATTGAATACGATAATAACTAAATAATAAAATATAAATACACCTATAAATGGGAGAGATAAAACTATATGCAGTACTATTTTTAATGTGCGTGACACATGCAAAAAAATATAATCAAAGGTGACTGGAAAAAAAAAAGGCTAGTAATCTATACACAGAAGGTTTTTCTGTCAATAAACGCTATACTGTTGCCACGCATTTCCCTCCACGGAGTTACAAATGAGAATATACAATTCTACAGAATTATAAAACACTATTTTGCGTACTCGTTACTATGCTTGACAATGAAAGAAAATTACAATACCAGTTTAAGATTCCCATGCATTAAAATAAATTACAAGACCGGTTTAAGAGATCATCTACACTGTTAAAAATAAAAATTGGAACACGTTTATATCTAAAACTATAATTGAGCAAACGTCTTGTTTGCATGACCTAAAGTAACTTAAAAATATATAAAAAGGAAGTAAATTAAAATAAATGATGAAGAAAATAAATTATTATACATAACTGTAATCTAAATGGTAATAAAACATTTTACTGGCATCCATAAATATTATCTTGTCCCAATGACTTTTACAAAATTGTTTTTAAATATATTTGGCATAATATTAGAATATTATACTAAATTAAAATGAATAGATAAATAAAAGAAATGGAAGAAATATGTGGCAGGCATAGTGCCAAGCCTAAAGGCTAAGCCTTTCAAAAAACGTACCTTTCCCACCAAACGCTTGGTCTAGACTGTCTTTGTTAAAAAATTTCCTTGTAGACGGGAAAAGCGGTTCTCTTGAAACCCTTAGTGTCTCGCCGACTTGTCAATCAAACTTGCGGGGGAGGAAGTCTAGAATTTGACATTGATTGATATCTTTATTTGCTTTCCCATGGTTTCTCAGATTCTTTGCATTTTTTTTCGCTAAAAAAATTTTCCTTGTAATTTTCTATCTACCAGCTAGTATAACGGAATTTTTAAGATTGTTAACTAATAAACACAAAAAAAATTATACTCTAAACTAGTGTATCTTGCTAAAAAAATTACTGGTGTTGACAATATATGATTTAAAAGATAGATTACAAAATGATGTAGTGTTTTAAGTTATAACCCAACTTCTATAACGTTCAAAATTTTTATACTGGACACATGGTAACCTCGACACATATTTGTTTAGAATTGGCAAAATTGGTTCACTTGCATGTACTTGTGGAAACTAACAACAAACCCCTGAACACCTTCTGATAAAATGTCCATTAACTTCTGATCCAAGGGAAGAAAACCAACTTTACCTGACCGATACAAATAAGCTGCTTGCAATAAAGACCAATACATCAAGTTTAATAGATTTTGGAGGATGTACATTTAGAGGCGAAAGTGATGACTGTACATATTTTTAAGCCACTACTTATAATTGCTATATGTAAAATTTGACGTCGAACGCCTAATCCCAATGATTTCCATGGTTCAATTGTATTAATTTAAAATATATATAATATGATGTTACACAATAGGCTAAAAACGACGTTCTATTTTTATGCGAAAATCTTTTTACACATAGTACAAATAGTTTTAAATATAAATTTGGCATTACTGTAAATTTTAAAACTAAAATGTAAGTGGACAACTGCGGCCTTCTAGCATATTATTTGGCTTAATTAAAAAAAAATATGGCTCGTTTATCTAATATTAAAAAAAAAGGCACTACCACAAATGTATCAAATCTTACCTTAAAAAGAAAATGGCGGGATCCGTTCTCCACGTGGTTGGCCGCCTCGTGGACTTTCCCATTCTTTACTGGATTTTCCGTAGCCTCCAACTTGCACACATTTATCTATTAGTTTTATGCTTTAGACAGGATTTTACAAGTTACATGTTTCAAGCAGCAGGGCGCTATTTTACCGTGAACTTTTCGTGGCCTTAATGGAACTGATCGGCTCCACGTTGAAGGCGTCATTGATGAGGGGAATATCCGACGCTATTGTCTGATATCCATGAGCCTCTTTCTTTCTCAGGGAGTTCACAAAAATAACACATCCTGCTATAAAAAGATATATAGTTTGCGTGTATCCTGCACGCACTGGGGTTAAAAAAAAGGAAGGACATAAACTCTGGTTAAATTTACCTTATATATTTATTTATCTCTTTTGACCAAAAGAAAAACACAAAGATAAGAAAAAAATAAATAAATATGCAATGACGATTGAGTGGGAAAGTTTACATATGTATACCTGTTTAAACAAAAAAAATCATTATAAAAAGAAAATACTTAACTTTAGTGCTTCAGCTGGAAGGCTGGTAACCCCTTTCCCAGAATTCTTTTAGGACTACATTTTTACGAGCTTCCCTACTCTCTTATCTTTTTCTAACCAGCACCGCCCCCCACTAAAACTTCCTCGTGACTATCTTATCTACCACTGACCAGCTCCCCCCAAAAACTTGCTTGCCACTCACTTTTTTCCTCCCAGGGAGACCAAACAAAAATTAAAATAAATCTTTATCTGTGATAAGAAAGACATTTAAAAAAATAAAATTATAATAAAAAATTATCTTTCGAAATATTAATTTAAAAATATTAATTAAAAAAAAGAAAACCCAAAATAGCTGCTTATTTAAAAAAAAATGGAAATTTATTATTGTACTATGAGTTATGTACAAAAAACTAGAAATAAAAAGGAGGTGAAGAGATGGGCTGGTTTTTTTACAGAGAAGAATTCTCGAAGTCCGCTTCATTGTCCACCGGCTTTTCCTTGATTCTGTGGGTGACTTTGTGGAGGCCCCAGAAGTGGCCTCTACAGAACCTGTTCATCAAGGAGAAGTACATTGATCATCAATGATGTGACAAGAAGAAAAAGAAAGGCGAATTGTAAATCAATTCTTGGTAAAATACCAAGTTCAATAACAAGTAACAAGATCTCATGATCCATGGCGCTGTGGAACTTATTCAACATGTCCAATGTCAAGATAAAGTTTCGCAAGCAGTGTATGATTTTACAACACACTCTGGACTATGGATATTACTATGTGCAGTAAGTTTTCCTACTACTTCACAAATATCTTAATCCCCACCGATTATAATTTTAATCATGAAGATAGAGGTTGCCTGGCCAGCATTCATAATTCTTAAAATTAAAGATACTTCGGCCAGTAAATCATTTTATTATCTCTTCAACAAAAAATATTTTATTCTCGTCAGGAGCAAATAAAATTTAAAACATTTGGAAAGGCGTTAAAAATTATTCTAAGGTTGCAAGAGCGTTCTTACGCGACATTTCAAATTTTGCACAAAATTTTTGTGGACAAAGGACTTTTGTCGAAAAGATAATAAAAAGATTTACTCGCCGAAGTATCTAGAATTTTAAAATCAATCCTTCCTCATTTTATCAATATATATTTTGTTGAAGAGATGTCAACACATTGGTGCGCACACGTGGAAACTGTTATTCAATTACAGTAGAACCTCTATGAGAGGACACCTATCTACAGTTTTAATAGCAATAAATATCATTTTTACTAATTAGCAGAAATTTGGTAAAAGGAAATCTCTCTCTAAAGGGCACTTTAGCTCTGAAACTATGTGTTCTTTCCAGAGAGGTTCTACTATATGCGCATAAAATATACCATTTCAAATGTGAATTAAAAATAAGTATGTACAATAGAACCTAAGTGAGAGTAAACTCGCTAGAGGACACCTCTCTACAAAAGACAGTTTTCATAATCAAATTCACCCTTTTTTCTATTAAAAAGCTCTCTGGTAAAATAAGAACTATTACTAAAGGACACTTTGGATCTGCAACTAGGTGCTATCCTTTACAGAAAAGTTATACTGTATTTGAAAATTTATATATCTTTTAATTTTTTTTTTCAAATTCAATAGGACTTATGGATGGTGAGGTTGACACTTATGCGATATGTCCAATTACAGCCAATACTGAGTTTCATTTGATCCCCATTTGATTTAAATAAACACCTTCACTCTCTATTATAATATACAAATTACCATATATTATAATATAATAATATGCCAGTAGATTATGAGCGAGAAACCACTGGTTTTAACAACAAAAAAAAAAAAAAACGAAGGGCAGCTTTGAAGAAAAGTACACTCATAGACAAAACTTAAAGAAGTAGAGTCTTTGATATCTCTGGTCGTCTGTTTTTTGAGGAAGACATGTTGGGCCAGATTTTCCTCCAAACAGACCCAACAAAGATGTAAACATTTACATCATATATATATATACACAGTGTCTTGCCGGAGTGTTTGATGTCTAGATGGAAGTCCCACGACAATGGCCGACGGTGTATCCCAAGATCTGCCAGGGAAGGACGCAGCCCTGGACGCGTATCCCAAGATCAGCTGTAGGAAGATGACATCGGCCCTGCTTAAGCAGCCAGATGCCCGATGCTCTAAAGACCCAAAGCCGGGGAAGATACCCAGTCGGAGATGACACTGGCCCTGTCCATACCGACCAACCCTCCACAGAAGGACAACGACGAGGTCGATTAAGAGATGAAGAAATGGGATTAGCTCTGGGCGTGTATCCCAAAGCCCGCTGCAGAAAGGCCGAGACGAAGAATGTACAAAGAGCACATGTACAAATGTATATAAATTGTTCCTTCCTTTATATGCAAGAAGAGGGGTCTAAAGTCTTATTACCAGTTCGAAAATTTCTAAATTTAATTTTATTCAAAAAGAATAAAATTAATTATATATATAGTTTAGGTAAATTAGGTATATATTTTGATAGCAATATAAAAAAAATACCAGTTCGAAAAATTCTAAATTTTATTTTATTCAAAAAGAATAAAATTAATTATATATATAATTCAGATAAATTAGGTATATTTTTTGATAACAATATAAAAAAAAAAAAATTTTTTAAAGAAGAATTTACTAAAGAAGATTTTTAAGGAATAAACCTATTATATTTTATTGTTGTATTATTAATTCAAATTTTCTTTTACTAAAAAAAGGAAAGGAATAATATTTTACTTTTTTATTCTTTGAATATATCTGCGAAATTAAATGAACTTTCTTCTTACTCTGTAAGATGATGATAAATTTTTTTGGGAGAGCGCCACCTTTTTTTTTTTTTTTTAAATTCGGTCAGTAACGAGAAGGCAGGCGTACAGACGGGAGGTCCTGGAGAGACGGTGCGTATAGAGAGACAATGGTAGGTTAAATTTTTTTAATTCTTTATGTATGGGCCCAAAATGGGCTCGTTTATATGTCAGAAGACATATGCATAGTTCTTAATAGGTAGAAAATTTTTTTTTTGTGGTAAAGATCACTATATGGTACATATAGTGAATAAAAATCTTCAATTTTTTTATTTCGACAATATAGGATATTGAAGAAATGTCTTTAATAATAAGAAGGGAAACCCGTCTTGCATATAATATCTATCTTCAAATTTTATTACATGCAGTATTTTAATCGTAATAAATTTCCTATGTATTTTAATTTTAACATTTGCATCTTTTTATTTATTTCACCAAAACAAACAGTCAAATTCGTATCACTCTTTTGTTGGCAAGATTTTCTTGGTTAGCCTATTTGAGGCTTGCCCCTTTGGTACTATGTAATAATGAGGTTGAAACTTGTTTAGATTAGTGTTTAAGCAGTAGCCGTGGCGAAATTTTATAAAAGAAAATTTCTTTTTATGAGTTTAGGATATTGTCTAATATTCAACATTGGATACATCCATTAAACATAAAAACAAATCCAACAGACAGAAGAAAATTCGTTCACATTTGCTTATCTCGTGTGTCTTCAATAAAGGTCAGAGTTATTGTTTGAATCCCGATCTAAATGATAAAGGGTACAACTTTGTGTATAAGAGAGGGCGATATTATTTTAGCATTTTCTACGCTTAACGGGTGAGAGTTGATATTCAGGCCAAGACTAAGACTATGATAAGGAGGAATTGGGCTTAAAACGGCACACATTTACTGAGCAAAACCTTTTTTAAAATTTTGAGACATAACAACTGTAATCGGGATATGCTTGGAATTGCATAGGAAATGAAGGGAGTTGGATTTATAGATGAATTTTTAAGGAGTTTTTTTTAAAAATAGATTTATCTTGTTTTTTTTTTCAGTTTGTTGCAATTAAAGAAGACAAGTTCAGCTGTCTCGGGAGCCTTATAACAGTGGGTTACATTATGTTTCCAAAATATAAGGGTGAAGGGTTGAATACAGTTGTGTCCAGTAAGAAGCCAGGTAACTATTTCTGACGTCGGATTAATGAAAGAGTGATTTGAATTAGGGAAGAAGGAGAAATGACGAAAGTCGCATAAAAGATTGGGTTTTGGAGTGGTAAGCTTAGAGAACATTCTAAGAGAGAATTCTAGGAAGAAGATGTGGGACAAGCTATATAATCATCTAAGCAGTAACCAAAGGTTCTAGCAAGTCTTTTTACCCATATGTGAGAAATAGATAGAAGATACTACTTAAGTACAGTAGTGCAGGTGTAAAAAGTGAGAGTTGGGGTTATTAAATATCAAAATACACACACAAAGCCTCTATTAAGACACCAGTCTTATACAGATTCTCCTCTCTCATTGCCTGCTTGATATCCTCACGATGATCAATCACCATCAAAATACTAATTGGAATATTGTAAATGTTTTTATGTAATGTAATAACATTTCAATAGAATATTCCCTTGTAGCAATATCAAGTAAAAATACCAGGGTTCTAGGGAGAAGGGAGAAAACACGATACAATATTTCCCCAATAGAACACGAGAGTTAAAATATAATTAATTATGTAAAGTAGTATTCGATTATTTTTTAACTTGTGTTTTATTGGCGAATTATTGTAATTATTGTTTTCTCCTGTAGAAGAGCGTTCGTGCCCGCGAAAGCTAGAGAATAAAGATTTTGAAAAGAAACTTCTCCCTGTGGAAGTCTGACATTTTTACTTAATATGATAATAACATAATTCTTATAGCAGGTGAATGGATTTTCCGGGGTTGTTATTGTTGGAATGTTACACAGAGTAGCAATGGCTATAGATGAGCTCTCGCCATAAAAGCCTATGTCCATAGTTTGTTTAAATACCATATATAAGACCCCACCCTTCAATGAAGCATATATAAGCATAATGATCAGTATTAGAGCTCTGAGAAATGGTCTGGTGGATTAAATTGGGAGGGTTCACCACTGAGTCAAGCCCTCCCAATAATTTTCATCGCAGTAAAGACAGTAGAAGTTTATAAACACAGGTAATAAGACCAAATCCAAATAAATAAATAGTGTGTGATGTTTCGGTAACAGCGTTATTACCAAAACATCACACACTATTTATTTATTTGTATTTTGTCTTATTACCTTGTGTTTATAATTCAAATTGTGCCTTATCACAGTAGAGGTTTGTCTTATTTGAAAAAGAAACAATCGTGTCTTAATGATTTCATTTATTATATATAGATGGTATGTTATTGCCTTATAATTATCTTGAAATCTGAGGTAGTGCACACAAGTAATGGCAATTTACACATGAACTGTTGTTCTGCATTTTATTTTTTTATTATCCTTAGTACACTAGTTCAGGCCTTGAAAATCATGGTGGGTAGAAGTTGGCAACTGCTTCTACTGAAAGTGCACCATCTGTCTACACATGTGAAAAGCAGTTCGACTTTTGCACTTACAAGTGAGCCAGAGGCCCTGTTTGGTTACTTGCACTTGTTAGTGGGGTTGGACTTTTGAAAGAATCAGGGGCCATTTAATCAGAAAAATGTGCCCAATGCGGGATTCGATCCCGGGTCATAGTGGTTGAAAACCAATGGTTTAGACCATCCTTCCACCGACCTCCCTCTGCATTTCAATACCAAAAGGGATATACTATTGAAAGAAATGGCTTTCGGACCATAACACCCTATGTGACATGGATTGTTATGCTGCGCTGGTTGCTCCAGATATTCTTGTGATGGCCACTAAGACACAGTTTAAAATGGACCTTGTCCCCAAGACTATTCCTCCCCAATAAGAGTGCCCTATTCCATGTTGCTTGAGTTCAACACCACTGTAATAAAATTTAGCTGGGTAAAGGCAAAATTCTATAAGTGCTTTGATTCTGATCTTTCTCTCAATGGTGCAGTTTAAAACTTGTAAGACCTTGAATAGTTGATACAGTATATTTTCTGTAAAAGACACCTAGATACAGTGTCCTTAGGAAGATATGTTCCTCTTACACGAGTAAAAGACACCTAGATACAGTGTCCTTAGGAAGATATGTTCCTCTTACACGAGTAAAAGACACCTAGATACAGTGTCCTTAGGAAGATATGTTCCTCTTACACGAGTAAAAGACACCTAGATACAGTGTCCTTAGGAAGATATGTTCCTCTTACACGAGTGTGACTAATTATTAAAAATGGTCATGTTGGCGATGTAAATGGTCTATGGCAGTGTCGGGCAACCTTTTTCGAGTTGCGGCGCACTAAGCTTAATTTCTTTTTTTCGCGGCGCACCTGTGAGAATTTCGTAACAAAAATATTTTTTTCCTTTTTTGACCAACAGATTTTACGGTGTACAAAACTTATTGTGTGAATGTGTGTGTGTTTTACAACATGCAAAAAAATGAAGAATTACTACAGCAATACTTTGACGAAAACTCCGAATAAATTTTTTAAATAAATTTATAATTTTTTTTTGTTTTCTTTTTTTAAAGCTTTGTAGCTTTGAGTCTCTATTAATAAACAGCTGTGACAAAGATTGTAAATGACGGTTAAGTTTGGACATATTATTTTAAAAATTAGGTATTTTCCCGCAGTATGTATTCAACTTTATTAAATAAAGTTGTTTTCGCGGATTGTTTTTTTTTAACTTATGATTTTAAATAGGTACGTACCTATTTGCATTTTTATTTTTTAATAATGGCACGTGCCAGTATTGTACGTCAAGATTATGTACATACGTTATATGAAATATAAAATTATGCAAACTGTTGTAATTATAATACCAAAATAAGTTTTATATAAAATGAAATTTGTTTTTTTTTAATTTCATTTTTTATATGAAAATTTTTGAAAAAAATTATTAAAATTGAATAAAAATTATAAAAAATATTTTTTGAAACATTATTTTTAAATTTAACCAAAGTTCTAAATACCTACAAAAATGTTCGCGGCACACCTAGAATTCTTCGCGGCACACCAGTGTGCCACGGCACACCGGTTGCCCGACACTGGTCTATGGTATAAATATGTATTGTATAATTAAATCTTTGATTTTTGTAACAATTAACTAAGAGTGTCAATAAAATATATTCAATTGTCTATTGTATAAATATGTATTGTATAATTAAATCTTTGATTTTTGTAACACAATTAACTAAGAGTGTCAATAAAATATATTCAATTGTATATTGTATAAATATGTATTGTATAATTAAATCTTTGATTTTTGTAACAATTAACTAAGAGTGTCAATAAAATATATTCAATTGTCTATTGTATAAATATGTATTGTATAATTAAATCTTTGATTTTTGTAACACAATTAACTAAGAGTGTCAATAAAATATATTCAATTGTATATTGTATAAATATGTATTGTATAATTAAATCTTTGATTTTTGTAACAATTAACTAAGAGTGTCAATAAAATATATTCAATTGTCTATTGTATAAATATGTATTGTATAATTAAATCTTTGATTTTTGTAACACAATTAACTAAGAGTGTCAATAAAATATATTCAATTGTCTATTGTATAAATATGTATTGTATAATTAAACCTTTGATTTTTGTAACAATTAACTAAGAGTGTCAATAAAATATATTCAATTGTCTATTGTATAAATATGTATTGTATAATTAAATCTTTGATTTTTGTAACAATTAACTAAGAGTGTCAATAAAATATATTCAATTGTCTATTGCAGTGTCTGGCAACCTTTTTCGAGTTGCGACGCACTAAGCTTAATTTCTTTTTTTCGCGGCGCACCTGTGAGAATTTCGTAACAAAAATATTTTTTTCCTTTTTTGACCAACAGATTTTACGGTGTACAAAACTTATTGTGTGAATGTGTGTGTGTTTTACAACATGCAAAAAATGAAGAATTACTACAGCAATACTTTGACGAAAACTCCGAATAAATTTTTTAAATAAATTTATAATTTTTTTTGTTTTCTTTTTTTAAAGCTTTGTAGCTTTGAGTCTCTATTAATAAACAGCTGTGACAAAGATTGTAAATGACGGTTAAATTTGGACATATTATTTTAAAAATTAGGTATTTTCCCGCAGTATGTATTCAACTTTATTAAATAAAGTTGTTTTCGCGGATTGTTTTTTTTTAACTTATGATTTTAAATAGGTACGTACCTATTTGCATTTTTATTTTTTAATAATGGCACGTGCCAGTTATGTACGTCAAGATTATGTACATACGTTATATGAAATATAAAATTATGCAAACTGTTGTAATTATAATACCAAAATAAGTTTTATATAAAATGAAATTTGTTTTTTTTTTAATTTCATTTTTTATATGAAAATTTTTGAAAAAAATTATTAAAATTGAATAAAAATTATAAAAAATATTTTTTGAAACATTATTTTTAAATTTAACCAAAGTTCTAAATACCTACAAAAATGTTCGCGGCACACCTAGAATTCTTCGCGGCACACCAGTGTGCCACGGCACACCGGTTGCCCGACACTGGTCTATTGAATAAATATGTATTGTATAATTAAATCTTTGATTTTTGTAACACAATTAACTAAGAGTGTCAATAAAATATATTCAATTGTCTATTGTATAAATATGTATTGTATAATTAAATCTTTGATTTTTGTAACACAATTAACTAAGAGTGTCAATAAAATATATTCAATTGTCTATTGTATAAATATGTATTGTATAATTAAATCTTTGATTTTTGTAACAATTAACTAAGAGTGTCAATAAAATATATTCAATTGTCTATTGTATAAATATGTATTGTATAATTAAATCTTTGATTTTTGTAACAATTAACTAAGAGTGTCAATAAAATATATTCAATTGTCTATTGTATAAATATGTATTGTATAATTAAATCTTTGATTTTTGTAACAATTAACTAAGAGTGTCAATAAAATATATTCAATTGTCTATTGTATAAATATGTATTGTATAATTAAATCTTTGATTTTTGTAACACAATTAACTAAGAGTGTCAATAAAATATATTCAATTGTCTATTGTATAAATATGTATTGTATAATTAAATCTTTGATTTTTGTAACAATTAACTAAGAATGTCAATAAAATATATTCAATTGTCTATTGTATAAATATGTATTGTATAATTAAATCTTTGATTTTTGTAACACAATTAACTAAGAGTGTCAATAAAATATATTCAATTGTCTATTGTATAAATATGTATTGTATAATTAAATCTTTGATTTTTGTAACAATTAACTAAGAGTGTCAATAAAATATATTCAATTGTCTATTGTATAAATATGTATTGTATAATTAAATCTTTGATTTTTGTAACAATTAACTAAGAGTGTCAATAAAATATATTCAATTGTCTATTGTATAAATATGTATTGTATAATTAAATCTTTGATTTTTGTAACAATTAACTAAGAGTGTCAATAAAATATATTCAATTGTCTATTGTATAAATATGTATTGAATAATTAAATCTTTGATTTTTGTAACACAATTAACTAAGAGTGTCAATAAAATATATTCAATTGTCTATTGTATAAATATGTATTGTATAATTAAATCTTTGATTTTTGTAACAATTAACTAAGAGTGTCAATAAAATATATTCAATTGTCTATTGTATAAATATGTATTGTATAATTAAATCTTTGATTTTTGTAACACAATTAACTAAGAGTGTCAATAAAATATATTCAATTGTCTATTGTATAAATATGTATTGTATAATTAAATCTTTGATTTTTGTAACAATTAACTAAGAGTGTCAATAAAATATATTCAATTGTCTATTGAATAAATATGTATTGTATAATTAAATCTTTAATTTTTGTAACACAATTAACTAAGAGTGTCAATAAAATATATTCAATTGTCTATTGTATAAATATGTATTGTATAATTAAATCTTTGATTTTTGTAACACAATTAACTAAGAGTGTCAATAAAATATATTCAATTGTCTATTGTATAAATATGTATTGTATAATTAAATCTTTGATTTTTGTAACACAATTAACTAAGAGTGTCAATAAAATTTCTTCAATTGTCTATTGTATAAATATGTATTGTATAATTAAATCTTTGATTTTTGTAACAATTAACTAAGAATGTCAATAAAATATATTCAATTGTTTATTGTATAAATATGTATTGTATAATTAAATCTTTGATTTTTGTAACACAATTAACTAAGAGTGTCAATAAAATATATTCAATTGTCTATTGTATAAATATGTATTGTATAATTAAATCTTTGATTTTTGTAACACACTTAACTAAGAGTGTCAATAAAATATATTCAATTGTCTATTGTATAAATATGTATTGTATAATTAAATCTTTGATTTTTGTAACACAATTAACTAAGAGTGTCAATGAAATATATTCAATTGTCTATTGTATAAATATGTATTGTATAATTAAATCTTTGATTTTTGTAACAATTAACTAAGAGTGTCAATAAAATATATTCAATTGTCTATTGTATAAATATGTATTGTATAATTAAATCTTTGATTTTTGTAACAATTAACTAAAAGTGTCAATAAAATATATTCAATTGTCTATTGTATAAATATGTATTGTATAATTAAATCTTTGATTTTTGTAACAATTAACTAAGAGTGTCAATAAAATATATTCAATTTTCTATTGTATAAATATGTATTGTATAATTAAATCTTTGATTTTTGTAACACAATTAACTAAGAGTGTCAATAAAATATATTCAATTGTCTATTGTATAAATATGTATTGTATTATTAAATCTTTGATTTTTGTAACACAATTAACTAAGAGTGTCAATAAAATATATTCAATTGTCTATTGTATAAATATGTATTGAATAATTAAATCTTTGATTTTTGTAACACAATTAACTAAGAGTGTCAATAAAATATATTCAATTGTCTATTGTATAAATATGTATTGTATAATTAAATCTTTGATTTTTGTAACAATTAACTAAGAGTGTTGTGGAATAATGGATCTCCGGACGCCGTCCAGACAGCTTGGGTGACAGTAAACATGCCGGCGGCGCCAGCCGCCAACATAAACATTAGAACAAGGCTTGGTTTTGCTACCCACCAGTCGGGTGTTTTCCACTGTCCTCTTAATATGTATTGAATAAAGTTAGTTAGAAGGAGATTTTTACCCCCTCCTTTCTGCTATTTAGTGATCTTATTTAAATCCTTGCAACAGCCCACAAAGAATCATCACAGCGAATTCTTCTACCGAATCTCGTACAGTGTTTTGTGAACCGACTACCCTACATTTCTTCACAAAGTGGCGTCCCCGCGGGTGGGCTTCTGACAAGGCAAGATCAAGTGGATTAACGGCGGAGTACAAGTTCAAGACTTAAGATAAGTACCTTTTGTTTTACCCTCTGTTTATAGTGTTTTTTGAAAAATGGAAATTTTAAAAAGACATAGAAATTTACTTAGAAAGCGACTAACTCGCAGCTTGAAGACGACAGAAGAGTTTCTGTCAGGTACTCCACCGATACTTGTAGAGGACATTGAATGTAATAGAGAGATAATTGAAGAAACTCACAGTGAGCTTCTTGTGATCCAAGGCAAGATAAGAGACTTCATGCTAACTTCAGACGTTAGCGAAGAGGAACTAGAGCAAGACGATGAGGAAGCCTTGCAATATACCCAGAGATATAAGAGGATATATAAAAAATGTCTCGCTCTTGTTGAACCCAGGATCACTGCATCCAGTCCCACGACCAGTGAAGTGAGCTTCGCTTCTAGCTCACACCATAGAACTGTAAAACTACCCAAGATAGAATTAAAGAAGTTTACTGGAGAAATAAAAGATTGGTTGGGATGGTGGGCACAGTTCAACAAGATACATGTCGATCCTACTTTAGAAGACAGCGACAAGTTTCAATATCTTGTGCAATCTATGTCGCCGGGAACCAGAGCTAGTAAACTGGTTGATAGTTACCCCCTGACTGCCGAGAATTACCCCAAAGTTATAGAAACTTTGACAGAAAGATTTGGAAGGCCTGAACTGTTGCAACAAGTCTATGTCAGGGACCTTATACGCCTTATGATCGATTGCTCCTCCAAACAACAGTTGAAGGTGACTTCATTTTATGATGAGTTGGTGACTCATTTGAGAGCATTGGAATCCTTAAAGATTGAGGCCAGACAGATGTCTGTATTTATATTTCCAATGATTGAGGCATGTCTCTCAGAGGAACTCATGAAGGCTTGGCAAAGAAGCCCCCTCCATGATGTCAAAATTGATGCTGATGATTCGACTCAAACTAGAGTTGACCTAATTATGGAGTTTCTCCAAAAGGAAGCTGCAGCAGAACAAGACAGAGCCTTAGCTGGATCCAAGTTTGGACTTAGATCTCTGAAACAAGATAGAAACGTGGGCAGACAATCACATCCTGCTAAGATACCTACGGCCTCTGGACTCTTTGCTTTACGTGCCCAGAATTGCATCTTTTGTAATAAAGATAATAAAAACACAGAATGTCTTGCTGCGCGCAGAATGAGCATTAAAGAAAGAAGAGAGCGTATTAAAAACGCTAAATGTTGTTTCTCCTGCCTCCAACCAGGTCATATCTCTTCTAATTGTAGAAGGCGCATAACTGAATGTATTCGATGTAAGAAGAAGCACCTTGATATTTTATGCCCTCTTAATGCTCCTGGACGAGAGTCAGCGGATGAAGACAAGGAACAGGTGGAAGACTGTGACGTTTCTCCTACAGTTGAAAACGGAGTTTCATTCTCCGGTCTTAGCGCTTCGTCTCTGATTTTGCTACAGACTCTGAAGATTAAGGTCGAAGGTGCGACTTCGGCGAAAGTAGTGCGTGCCCTCCTTGACACAGGTTCCCAACGATCCTATATTTTGTCTAAAACTGCCCAGGATCTCGGACTATCTCCCATTGGCCAGGAATCACTTAAACATGTGGTGTTTGGAGGTCATACTAGTGAAAGTGTCCACCAAGAATACAGAGTCAATTTGGGTCATGCATCGGGGAATTTTAAGATGGTTGCGAAGCTTCTTGACCAACAAAAAATCTGTGGTAACCTACCAAGATTGAGCCGCGGGCCATGGTTGAAAGAACTCAAAGCCCGCAAAATCTGGGTTCCTGATATTGGAAAGGATGACATGGAAATTGAAATACTTCTAGGATGCGATGTATTGGGATCTATTTTCATGATGAAATCTTGTGTGTTGTCAAATGGCTTGACTGCGTCGCAGACGCGTTTCGGATGGACTTTAATGGGAGAATGTCAGCCAGGTAGTGACGTTTCACTCGCTCATCATGTTACAACGATGACAATTTCGGAGAGCAGTATAACAAATCTGTGGAATCTCGATGTTCTTGGCATTATGGATCCTATTGAGGTTAAACAGAGAGATCAGAGAGAAGCACTGGCGCGTCGACATTTTCTAAAAACAGTCCAACATTCTGTTTCTGGAAGATATGTTGTTTCCCTCCCGTGGACTGTAGAGAAAGCTAAAATCGCGGACAACAGGGAGGTTGCTATGAAGAGATTAGAACAGATGACTAAGAAATTAATCTCTTTGAATCTTTATGAGGACTATGATGATATTTTCCGAGGCTGGTTGGATGATGGGATAATTGAGAAAGTCCCAGCTGAACAACACGACGCTGAGGCCTTCTACCTGCCTCATCGTCCTGTGGTGAAACTCTCCAGTGGGACTACGCCTATCAGGCCTGTCTTTGATGCTTCTAGCAAGGTCTATAGATCCCCATCTTTAAATGACTGTCTTGAAAAGGGACCTAACCTCATAGAGATGATTCCCAACCTAATGCTAAAGTTTAGAAATGGCAAGTTTGGTGTCGTGGCAGACATTAAGAAAGCGTTTCTTCAGATTGAGGTGAATGAAAGGGACAGAGATTACCTGCGTTTTCTGTGGTATTCCCAAAATAGAGAAAAGACAGAAGTATTTAGACATAGACGTGTCGTTTTCGGCGTTAACTGTAGTCCTTTCATTTTGGGGGCAGTAATAGAATACCACCTGTCTAATGTTCGACCTGAACATAAACCGTTAGCTCAGAGGTTGCAGAAATCCTTTTATGTGGACAATTTAGTCACAAGCGTGAACTCTTTTGAAGAGTTACAAGATCTCAAATTGACCGCAACGTCCATCATGGATAATGCTGGGTTGGAGCTAAGCCGTTGGGAGCATAGCCTGGACGTGGCCTCCGATACTTACCCCTTTGAAAGAGCAGAGATATCTAAAGTGCTTGGTGTATGTTGGGATAAAAGGGAAGATTGTTTGTCATGTGAAATTCACGTAGCCATACCCCCAAGATAACCAAAAGGAGTATCCTGTCCTGCTTAGCTCAGATATATGACCCTATTGGATTTCTGAGTCCAATATTAATAAAGCCTAAAATTCTATGGCAAGAAGTTTGGATAAAGCGCGATAACCAGTTGGGTACCTTTGTCGGGAATCGCGTGAGGGAGATATGCAGACTTAGTGATCCTGTAAATTGGAGATATGTTCCTAGCGAGTGCAATCCAGCTGATTTACCCTCCAGAGGATGCAGCCTCTCCCGACTGATACAGTCTAGATGGTGGGAGGGCCCTTCCTGGTTAAAACTCTCCGAAGAATTTTGGCCTTCCAGGTATAAAGACCTGAATGAAGAAGAAATCTGTGCGGAAAGAAAGAAAATTGCTGTTGTGACAACAGTTAAGAGTACCGATCATTGGTACATGAAATATTTCTCCTCGTTCATAAAAAATGTGCGGTTGATGGCGTGGATTAGAAGGTTCATCAACAACCTCCGATCTTCAACGAAAGTAAAGGGCGAACTTTCTGTGAAGGAGATCGATGAAGCGGAGCTGGCGCTTTTGAAATTAGTTCAGGCCGAGTGTTTCCCTAGCCACTCTATACCTGGCCTGAATGTATGTGAAGTAGAAGGAATCCTGCGTGTAAAAACAAAATCATCAACAGCAGCTTCTTCGCGTTTGCTGAACGACAGAAAAGAGAAAACTGCAAAATTACAGACTAGAACGGGAAGAACCATTTGTATACCCAACCGATTGGACGATTATTATTGTTTTTCTGTGTGCCTAGAAAAACAGGTGGGAGTATGTGGAATAATGGATCTCCGGACGCCGTCCAGACAGCTTGGGTGACAGTAAACATGCCGGCGGCGCCAGCCGCCAACATAAACATTAGAACACGGCTTGGTTTTGCTACCCACCAGTTGCGTGTTTTCCACTGTCCTCTTAATATGTATTGAATAAAGTTAGTTAGAAGGAGATTTTTACCCCCTCCTTTCTGCTATTTAGTGATCTTATTTAAATCCTTGCAACAGCCCACAAAGAATCATCACAGCGAATTCTTCTACCGAATCTCGTACAGTGTTTTGTGAACCGACTACCCTACATTTCTTCCCAAGTGTCAATAAAATATATTCAATTGTCTATTGTATAAATATGTATTGTATAATTAAATCTTTGATTTTTGTAACACAATTAACTAAGAGTGTCAATAAAATATATTCAATTGTCTATTGTATAAATATGTATTGTATAATTAAATCTTTGATTTTTGTAACACAATTAACTAAGAGTGTCAATAAAATATATTCAATTGTCTATTGTATAAATATGTATTGTATAATTAAATCTTTGATTTTTGTAACACAATTAACTAAGAGTGTCAATAAAATATATTCAATTGTATAGGGTCAGTGACCCTAAATAAAGGCTTTTTTGTTGTTGTTTGTTGTTATATTCAATTGTCTATTGTATAAATATGTATTGTATAATTAAATCTTTGATTTTTGTAACACAATTAACTAAGAGTGTCAATAAAATATATTCAATTGTCTATTGTATAAAAAAAATTGAAATATTTTATTGACACAAGGTAATAAGACCAAATCCAATTTGTTACCGAAACGTCACACACAATTTGTTTATTTGTATATAGCCTTACTACCTTGTGTTTATAATCTATAATCCAATATGTGCCTCATTATTTTATTGACACTTAGTCAATTGTTACAAAAACAAATACAGTTAA
Source organism: Cordylochernes scorpioides (assembly GCA_030710605.1). Taxonomy (NCBI): domain Eukaryota; kingdom Metazoa; phylum Arthropoda; class Arachnida; order Pseudoscorpiones; family Chernetidae; genus Cordylochernes; species Cordylochernes scorpioides. The sequence continues at coordinate 88,967,606 of CP092868.1, forward strand.
ACCTGTCTATAGCGCCCCCCTCTAAATAGCGGCTTCCTCTCTATAGCTCCTTATTTTAAACATTAAAATGTAAACATTTTACATTAAAAGTGACCTGTCTATAGCACTCCTTCTCTATAGCACCCTATTTTGGTGAGTCCCAAGAGGGGGCGCTATAGACAGGTTTAACTGTATGTGATAAATTACAATTTAGTGATAAAATATATACAGTTGTTCTCAAAAAGGAAGGCTCCTTGAGAGAGTCCTCCTCCAGACAAGGACAGGATCTCTCAGTTCAATGTTGAGATGATATTTATATAGGCAACTCTTGGCAGATGTCAGGATGGCGTTGTAAATTGGCGAATAAATTATATATAAAACTATATCTTTTTATCAACTGTAACAAATGTATTTAATTTTTTTCTCATTTTACTTGCAATAAATTTCAGAACTACAAGGTATAAAACCAAATCCAATTAAAATAATAGTGTGTGATGTTTCGGCAACAGCATTTTTACCATTATCAGACAAAATAATAAAAACATTACCGAAACGTCATACACTATTAATTTATTTGGATTTGGTCTTATTACCTTGTAGTTCTAATCCAAATTGTACCCTTTCAATTAACTTCAGTTAAAATTCCTTTGTGGTTATTCCCAATTTGCCTGATACATCCTGTATAAATGTCATTGCTTCCAGCAAATGTGATGTAAAAAAATCTCAACCATCTTTGAAAGTATCAGATTTGGGACTGTTTCAAAGCCACAATAACAGTAATGGCAAATTCAGAGCATACACCTGGAGACTAGTTTCAGGCTTATGGCCCTTGTCAGTCCAGGGCAGGGTTTGGTTTCATAAGCTCCACACAAGATTATTAAAAATCTTTAGATTTTGCAAAAATGTGTTTAGCTAGTAAAATGGCTAAGCCAATTCTATGTCTAAAAAATCCATTGGAAAATTTTTGGAAGAATGTACAGTAGAACCTCCATGAGAGAACATTTCTGCTAGAGTCACCTCTTTTCAAAGTACAGTCTTCATAGTCAAAATGACCATTTTTACTAATTAGCTGTCCTCAGGTAAGAAGACACCTCTCCCTAAAAGGACTCTGTAACTAGGTGTCCTTTACAGAGAGGTTCTACAGTTCATATAGGACTCTGGACTTTTATAAAAGAGAATCGAGATAAGAAAGAAGAAGAAGATGAAAGAGAACATGAGATTTGGTCAAGTTATGTAATTTATTTATTTTTGCAGGTGTCCTCTCAAGGGGATGATCATTCTACAAATGGCACATCTATAGGGGTTTTTAATTGTGTATTTAAAAAAATGATGCACTTATCAATAAAGCATTAACAAATCATCTCAAAGCTGATTTATTTTTTCCACAGATTCAACAATCTATACATCAATATACTATTGGCAAACATCACAACAATCAGTAGATTATGGCAACAATGCGATCACAAGAATAGCAAGTCTAGGAGAAGCTCTTGCAGGGTTAGCAACAGTCTAGGAGATGTACAGTAGAACCTCCATGAGAGGACACTCGTGCTTGAGGACACCTCTCTACAAAGGACAGTTTTCATTTGCAAAATTACCATTTTTACTATTAAGCAACTCTCTGGTAAAAGGATACCTCTCACTAAACGACACTTTGGCTTTGCAATTAGGTGTCCTTTACAGGGAGGTTCTACTGTATAAGACAAGAAGAAGATTCTTTCTGTAGTCTGAAGGATGCCATATCTTCAATTGTATATCTCTGCTGGCTAGGATAAATCTTTTTTGTCCAAGCTCTTTCTCTTGTTGTTGATGTTCTCTAGGGCTCACTCGTTAGACACAATGCTTTTCAAATGAGTACCTTCACAAAAATCATATTTCACATACAAAATAAAAAATGCAACAGGTTGATAGAGGTAGAGAGGCTTTGACACCAGATTGAATGATTGGTACTATGATACACAAAGACATAACTACTCAGGCATAAAGGGAAAATGTCAATAGAAGCGTCTGTAAAGAGCAGAGAGTGAGAGATAAGAGGGAATAACTTTTTTTTTTCTTCTTTATCCCAAGAAACAAGAAACTCGTCTTTGCCAGTCACAAGCCTGGATGAAACAGAGGGAGTGGGAGCAGTAACAAGCTCACTAAAAAACCTGGGCCCAGCTGATAGCACCCTGTAAGGGCTCCTGATCCAGGGATACAGGAGGAGCATTGTTTGTACTCCATGTTAGGAGCGGCTGTACATGGCGTCTGTTCCTCCTGTCAAAGGCGGCCATTTCTTTTGGAGCTGAGTCGGCCCGCCACTGAGTAGTGCTCCCAGTCTTAATGACAAAGACATCCTACTTCACCCAGTCATGATGGCTGAGATAAGAAAGAAGAAACAAGATATTTGAGAGAATGGTTAGTTCAAGAGTCTCTTAACTAGTTAATATCTTTGATGATTTTCTGCTTGTATCAACATATCTATGCTAGGGAAATGTATTTGGTAGTAATGATAAAGTGCAATTTAGATTATAGATTATAGCTACAAGAAAATAAGACCAAATCCAAAAACACTAATAGTGTGTGACGTTTGGGTAACAGCATTGTTACCATCTTCAAACAAAAGTACTGAATGATAAATTATTCCACAGCATGTTCTTCTTATCTGCTATCTTGTTTACATACTTGATTACAGTAACTATTTAAAACATGCTGTGGTAATTACACCATTCAGTACTTTTGTCTGAAGATGGTAACAATACTGTTACCAGAACGTCAAACACTATTTATTTGGATTTGGTCTATAATATTACCATGTACCTATATTATATATAGAGTTAAACCTGTCTATAGCGCCCCCTCATGGGACTCACCAAAATAGGGTGCTATAAAGAGGGGATGCTATAGACAGGTCACTTTTAATGTAAAATGTTTACATTTTAATGTTTAAAATCGGGCTCTATAGAGAGGAAGGCGCTATTTAGAGGGGGTGCTATAGACAGGTTTAACTGTATATTTATATTAAAAACAAATTGGGCTTATCCTGACCACTAACATGAGAATTTTTTCGATGGCAGAGCGCCATCTAGTGGAACAGAAATCAACTAAACATTGATTTAGCCTGTTCCCTTATATTTGGCATACCCATTTTCTTGATAAAAAGTCAACCACGAACATGTTTCAGGCTGTTGGCCCTTGTCGGCATGGTGCAGGCTGTACCTCTACGACCAAAACATATTTAGGTCCCAGAGGCTTCTTGAGAAATTAAGAAATGGGTATTTAAGGTCAAACTTGCGTAAATACGCTGAACATGGAAAAAAATAATTTTAAAAATAAAATAAAAAAGGTCAGGTGTTGGTATTAAAATCAAAAAAGGCTTATCCTGACTAGGCTTGTTGGGACACCTCGTGACCATAATATGCCAAAGTAACCCAGAACCCCACCTAACCTAACCATATCCCACCTATGTCCATCTAAGCCACAAACCTCTGGTGATTGCGAGGTGTCGAGATGGAGCCTGAAGCCACCTTTAGCCTTGGCAGCACTGAGCCAGAGACCCAGACGCCCCTTCCCTGTAGTCAAGCCACCTGACCTGTGGTGGATGACCTGGCCCCACCAACACCAAGTTAGTCTGAGATGGACTCAGACACCCCTTCCTGGTGGTCGAGACACCTGACCTGTGGTGGATGACCTGGCCCCACCGACACCAAGCTAGTCTGAGATGGACTCAGACACCCCTTCCTGTTGGTCGAGCCACATGTCCAATGGTGGCTGACTTGACCACAAGCCAGTCCAAGATGGACCCAGACGCCCCTTCCCTGTAGTCAAGCCACCGACCTATGGTGCTTGACCTGACTCCACCACGAGCCCTGAACCTTTCCCAAGCTGACCCCAAGATGCCCAGAATCAACAATAATAATTATATTTTTTTAAATCATTTTTTAATTCAATATTTTCATAATTTTTATTATTTTTTTTGTGAATATATCTTTAATAATTTTATATTTAATTCATTTTTATCATTTTTTTAAAGATGCCTTTTTAATTTTTTATTTTCATAGAGAGAAGAGTGATGATAGCCTTGGGGGGGTGAGTTCAGCAACACTGAAAGAAGGAAGCGGAATATTTACATTCTTGGAGATTGACAATTTTGATATTGACATTCAGATTTTTACATTTTTTTCTTAACAAAAAATAGATCTTTTTTTTCTGAGAAGCAAGAAAGACTTGGAGTTGCGGAGGGCGAAGGCCGCTGGCTGCGGCCTTTGCTGCCCCTTTTCGAATCGTGGACATGGGTGGCTGGGATGAAGAGGTAGGTCGGGGATAATGGGACTTTGGCACGATAGGCCTTTTTTTTTTTTTTTTTTTGCATAAAGTTTAAAACTCCTCCTTTTAACCTTATCTACAGTTTTATATATATATATATATATATATATATATATATATATATTAATCGTATATATGTGCGTGATTTCATTAATTGATATAATAAAAAAATGTTGTACATTGAAGGATTTTATTAGTCGAAATAAAAATTTGTCTAACCAAAAAGATTGATTGGTTAATTTCCCCATCAACATAATTGCTAGCGGCACAGCTTTAGGTCTCTACATGTGCCATAGATGAATAAATTTGTGGTCTGCTTTTTTGCAGCCACTGGCGCCCTAATATTTGGACATGTAGAGATCTGGAAATAGTAAAAGTATAAAATCATCATTGTTTTTAACAATGACCTTCTTCTTCCATTATACCTAAAAAAATATAGAAATGCTCTCGATCTCATCAATGTCGCCCGCCGCGGGGCTCGAATTATGTATATAATTTTCTTCTATTATATTCTAAATTATATACATAGTGAAACGCCATTAGGGCTAAGTAGAACGCGATCCTGAGATTAATTAAGAATCAATACCCAGGGAAATGAGACTAATAAAATATTTCTCAATGTACACAGAATAATTATTTTTAGGTAGATATTTATATATATAACTTGTCATTTTATTTTTACAAGCAAGTTTGTGTTTTGAATTATTTAAAGTGATAAAAATTATCCAATATCCACTCTGTAGTAAGTAAACAAATCTAATGCTTCCCCTAAAACTTGTTTTGGTGAGTTTAAGTTTAATTCTTGTGTTTTAATAAACATTTATATTTAATGCTTTATACTATTTATGGTATTATTATATATGGGAGTTAGGTAAATAACAACCGTTATTTTTATTTACAATATTATAGCTTCGTCGATTGGTATATTTAATGCTGTGTTTTATAATTTTAAAGAATGTAACGTATGTAACAAAGCTAGGCCTAGACGAAATTCGAGCCATGATTGGCAGCCTAGTTTAAATTTAGGACTCGGTGCAGAAAAACAACATCTGGAGTCACCAGATGTGCTGGGACCAAATATAATTTTTGGCGCTAGAAATGGGAAACACTGACGTCAGACAATAGTTAATTAAATTAATTACCATTTCTTTCTTTTATACAGAGAATACACGTTTATATTTTCAAATATAATAATAAACCTGTTTCATACATTTATTATATACAATATTTTATTTAAATTCTTTTCTGTTTGTAACATTTAGATGTTTTAAAATATATTTACTCAGAAGAAAATATGATGTTAATAATTTTTAATTTACTTTAATATGGAAACTATGACAGTGTCATAATAAACATATAACAGATGTCAATTTCAAATGACTTACCATTATGTAAGAAATTGGCAGGGAGGTTTTCCTATTACATATATGGTTACATATACTCAGATCTAATAATTTAATTCATGAAATACATTTCATTAAGTTTACCTATATTTATAAACCAGTTGATGGTTAAACCAATTAGAAGTTTATTTATTTTTAGGCCTAAATGTCCTTTTTTTCATCTTTATTGTTTGAAACAATTTTCTAAGGCAATTTATTGAATAAAAAGGCATGTTTTCTTTTTAAGCGTTTGAAATAACAAAAGCTATAATTATTATTATCTTAATAAGGTATTTCAGGAATATTGCGTATGGGTGTATGAAAAAAATACATTTCTTGACATTCTTTTTGGTTAATAATGATTTTCACTTATAGAAGTGTTAGCATGTCAATGGTCTGCCCTTGAGGTACATGCTGACCTACATGATGAAGCTTTTCATAGTATGAAGGAGATATTTACATGGTATGAACAAGTTAATTTTGGAGTAAAAGGTTTTTTATATTTGATTTTTTTAGGGTAATTTCTAGATTTTTTGAACTTTTTTTTTGTGTGTAAATTTATCAAAATGTAAGAGCATTTGTGCATCCTTTTTTTTTAACTCAGCCTTTGTTTTTTTTGTAATTTTATAAACTTTTATTTTAGTATAGATTTAAGACCTATTCTTATGATTAAAGAGATATCCATTTCTTCAACTAGGAGTTAAGATTTTGTGTCTCGGACAGTGAAGCACCTAAAAGACGAGATTTAGGCTCTCTTGGTATCCATCACTGTGAGCAATCTTTATGAAGCAATGTTGAATTAGTTGGATAGTCAGTGTTGTGGTTTTTTTTAAATAGGATTCTAGGATTTATAATATGGTCTAAATTTAAGGATTTCCTTTTTTTTTTGTTGTTTTCTCTTTGTCGCTTATTGTAAACACAGGACGGACGGGATACAGGCCCTCTAGATAGCTTTTACAGTAAATGATAATATTTTTTTTAGGTTAAATAGATAGGATTAGATGAATATTTGAAGATAGGATTTCTATTTTTTTTATGAACCTTGCACACTTTTCTTTTTTTTTTTTATGTTAGAGTACAATTTTGGGTACCGAATGACCAAATTTTATTTTCTTTTGTGAGTTTATGGAGGTGGACCATAACTAGATTTTCTTTGGTATAAAGCACTTGTGCTTATCTCCCTGAATTTAGTTTTTGAATAGTTGTTTTGTTTGTTTAATGTTCAGGCAGTGCTTTTGATTTCAAGTTTAGTTTGAATGCATCCGCAAATGTTTTCTTTTTTTTTGTATGAATGAAGGATAGTGAATGAAATATCAAACTTCAAGCCAGCAGTATGTTAGACCTGGACAAATTAAAATATTGGTAGGATAGGATCTTGTAACTTTATATAAAATGTGTTAGGACCTTAATAGTTTGATCTACCATCAGGGATTTGTAAACTCACTGACAATCTGATATGTCTGCTTAGGCAGAGTTTCTTCACTTCATGTGGAGGTATAAATTTGATTTCAATTTTTTTTCTTTGTTTATATATGTTAGGTTCAAACTTATCTATTTTTTTTAACTGAATTTTTTGACCCTGGATGAGATATAGGCTCTCCAGCTAAGTTTCTCTTTCTGTGAAGAAAGCACTCGTATGGTTGTGGGAAATGTCATTTGTCATGTGCTCTGGGAGCACACACTGGATGTCAAGGGAGAGAGTCCCATGAATTTTTTCTTCTGACTGCTCTGGGAGCAGCAGTTGTGTTGAGACCATGTGAAGGTCTTTGTCCTCCGCCTGAAAGCCCCGAAGGTGTGAGAAGCTCTAGCTTTGGGCAGCTAGAGGACAAATGGCATAATCCCATGTAAACTAACAAGTACCTGAGTGTCAGTTTGTGATTATAGATTTGGTCTTGAACCTTGAATACCAGTTCGAAAGAATTTTTTTTTAAAGGTTTATTATAAAAATAAGTAGGGTAATTTTTGTGTGTGTTTTAAGGTCATTAAAAAAAAAAGGAGGTATATATACCTTAAAGTTAAGCTATAGGTTTGGTTTAATATTTTGTGAAGCAGGATTTTTTTTTTTTAACAAAGGATGTTTTCAGTTATGTGTGGCCATGCGAGGTCAATGTACCGAATAGTTTAGGTAGACAACTAGTCTAACCATGTAAAAGGTTTCAGTTCAATTTTTAATCAAAGATTCAATTAGTTTTACCAGAATGAGTTGTGTGTGGGATCAAAGTGTTTTAAATTACTGATTTGAATTACCCTTTTAATAATTAGTAGAAAGAAGCGCATTAGATTTGAAATTTGTCTTTTCCCCCCTGATACCTTTATGTATTTTAGGACTTTTTTTTTTGGCTGTTACATTATGAAAAATGCATATATTGGATAATTGTTATTATTTGAAAAAGAAAATGAATTGCATTTGCATACGTGTATACCATAATATTCTTTAAATTTGTAGATTTATGATTTTAGAATTTTTGAGTTTTTTTTTTAATGCACATTCATCACTTCACCTTAGCACCCAGGGTGGATTTGAGTGATTAATTAATATTTGAGTATAGATATACTATTTTTGTGGTAAATATTTTCTTTTATGTAATTTTTTTATTTTATTAAGTTTCCTCACTCGGTGTTGGAAATTAATTTTCCTTTTTATTTTGTAAAATTAATTTTTTGGCAGGGAGGATTGTTGGGACACCTCGTGACCATAATATGCCAAAGTAACCCAGAACCCCACCTAACCTAACCATATCCCACCTATGTCCATCTAAGCCACAAACCTCTGGTGATTGCGAGGTGTCGAGATGGAGCCTGAAGCCACCTTTAGCCTTGGCAGCACTGAGCCAGAGACCCAGACGCCTCTTCCCTGTAGTCAAGCCACCTGACCTGTGGTGGATGACCTGGCCCCACCAACACCAAGTTAGTCTGAGATGGACTCAGACACCCCTTCCTGGTGGTCGAGACACCTGACCTGTGGTGGATGACCTGGCCCCACCGACACCAAGCTAGTCTGAGATGGACTCAGACACCCCTTCCTGTTGGTCGAGCCACATGTCCAATGGTGGCTGACTTGACCACAAGCCAGTCCAAGATGGACCCAGACGCCCCTTCCCTGTAGTCAAGCCACCTACCTATGGTGCTTGACCTGACTCCACCACGAGCCCTGAACCTTTCCCAAGCTGACCCCAAGATGCCCAGAATCAACAATAATAATTATATTTTTTTAAATCATTTTTTAATTCAATATTTTCATAATTTTTATTATTATTTTTTTGTGAATATATCTTTAATAATTTTATATTTAATTCATTTTTATCATTTTTTTTAAGATGCCTTTTTTATTTTTTATTTTCATAGAGAGAAGAGTGATGATAGCCTTGGGGGGGTGAGTTCAGCAACACTGAAAGAAGGAAGCGGGATATTTACATTCTTGGAGATTGACAATTTTGATATTGACATTCAGATTTTTACATTTTTTTCTTAACAAAAATTAGATCTTTTTTTTCTGAGAAGCAAGAAAGACTTGGAGTTGCGGAGGGCGAAGGCCGCTGGCTGCGGCCTTTGCTGCCCCTTTTCGAATCGTGGACATGGGTGGCTGGGATGAAGAGATAGGTCGGGGATAATGGGACTTTGGCACGATAGGCCTTTTTTTTTTTTGCATAAAGTTTAAAACTCCTCCTTTTAACCTTATCTACAGTTATATATATATATATATATATATATATATATATATATATATATATATATATATTAATCGTATATATGTGCGTGATTTCATTAATTGATATAATAAAAAAATGTTGTACATTGAAGGATTTTATTAGTCGAAATAAAAATTTGTCTAACCAAAAAGATTGATTGGTTAATTTCCCCATCAACATAATTGCTAGCGGCACAGCTTTAGGTCTCTACATGTGCCATAGATGAATAAATTTGTGGTCTGCTTTTTTGCAGCCACTGGCGCCCTCATATTTGGACATGTAGAGATCTTGAAATAGTAAAAGTATAAAATCATCATTGTTTTTAACAATGACTTTCTTCTTCCATTATACCTAAAAAAATATAGAAATGCTCTCGATCTCATCAGGCTCACATTTGTATTTTATTTTCAGCAATAAATTTATATTTAAAAAAGAATTATCTTCTTTCTTATCTCCACGACAACCATCATGACTGGGTGAAGTAGAATTAATCTGCCTTTGTCATTAAAACTGGGAGCACTACTCATTGGCAGGCCGACTTAGCTCCAGAAGAAATGGCCGCCTCTGACATGAGGAACAGACGCCATGTGCAGCTGCTCCTAACATGGAGTACAATGAATTATCTAATGTGTCAAAATTTGATTTTTAAAATCGGATAAATTATTGATAGTGTTGAATTATCTTTTGGTCGAATTAACGTTCGTTATTTGATGGGCCGCAGGTCGGGAAATGAAAACATGGTTGAATTATCGCAAGTATCAAATTATAGGGTGTAAAATTAACAAGGTTATACTGTACATACATTAGAATCCTCCTCTTCATCAATAAAAATATGAAAAAATAAAAACATTAAAGCTTGATAAAGCACAATTTGGATTATAGATACAAGAAAATAAGACCTAATCCAAATAAATTAATAGTGTGTGATGTTTCGGTAACAGCGTTGTGTAATATATTGTCACGCGTGTCCCCTCCGGTTCTTCGTGACAACACCGCTTCCTCCATTGTGGATCACCTACCCAGGCTCCATTGCTTTACCTCTGCAGCCCTACCCTGCAGACAGCCCAAAGACTCTCCGAGAACCACCACTTAGGTGGATCTCTTTTCCTCTGGCAGTATCTCTCGGCTTTACCACTGGTGGGGGGACACGAGAGATTTACCAGAAGAGCAGCCGCTGTGATGCTGGAGAGAGTAACAACAGCAACCGGAACAAAGATTTCTAACACTCCTCTTCTTCTTTATTGTCATCTTTAAACCCCATTACATAAGAACTCGAATATTAATCAACAGGTATTTACACTAGCTTATATCCCAGGGCCAATATCAACGGATATTTATAGTCATTTGCCCCAGGAAACAGGACCACAGTAGTCGGCAATTCCCACACTAGTCACAGAACAGAAACAGGCCTAACGCCATCTATTGGAGGAGGTTGTAGGTGTTTTTCAGGCTCATATTTGCGACAATCTTTTGTTTGATGGTAACAATGCTATTACCAAAATGTCACACACTATTAATTTATTTGGATTAGGTCTTATTTTCTTGTAACATTAAAGCTTATGAAGTAAGAGCAACTGAAAGACAATCGTGCAAATATGGGAAATCCTACATCAGAGCCAGCAGTGGCCAAGCCAGATTTCTGCCATTTTGTAAATGCAGAGGTGCTGAGGGCGGACCTTCAACAAGGAAATCAACCTTAGATAATAAATGACTATTCAGTTATAAGTAAGAGCAGTCTGTATTAATTTATCCAAATCAGAATTTGTTAGGTACTTGGTAATTTCAGAGTTGATTTCAGGAAGCAAGAGTTCAAGGTCACTATGTTTCATCAAAATGTGAACTTTATGAAGTAGGTTTTCCCTCTCTTTCCCTTTCTGGATTTGCTCTGCAATGTATCTGGCAGAGTAGGGGAAATATTGATTCCAGTCTCTTGTAAAATCCATGGTGTTAAGATATCCTGCCAGCTTGTTCTGATCCATTTCTTGCAAGAACTGTCTGAGCAAGATGGTACTGGTATCACTAATGGGGCATCTTTCCATTTCCCCCAGTTCTGTCATGCATTCATCCCAGATCTGTGAGAGCACTTTGTCTTGGCAAATATAAGGTGACTTCTGGATTTTTCTAGTTGTTAAGAAGGCTGAGGGAAGGAGAGCAGCTATTGTCTCCTTACAATCACCTTCGATGGCAAGTTCTAGAGCAGTTTGACAATGGTTGTTCTCCAATCTCACATCAGCTCCTGCTTCCAGCAATAAATACACACATTTTGCCGAGTCCTTTATAACAGCAGCTTGGTGTAATGGAGTTTCCCCATTTTCATTAAGGCAATTAATATCAGCACCATAATTGATTAATAACTTTATTCCAGATAGACAGCCAGATTCTGCAGCATAGTGAAGTGGAGATTTTTTATTTTTTTCACAAATATTAACTTCAGCTCCAGATCTAAGTAGTTCCGGTACAATATGAATATAACCACCAGATATAGCTTCAATTAAAGGTGTTTTCCCATCTTTATCAGCTTGATTGATATTAGCACCAGCTTCAATTAGTAATTTGACTACTTCAAGTTGGCCCATTCTTGATACAAGTTGCAATGGAGTTTCATCATTAACTCCTATACCATTAACATCAGCACCATTTTGAATCAACCATTCAACATTTCTTGTGCAGTTTACAACAGCCTTATAAATAATAGGTGAATATTCACCATTCTGGTTTATATTGGCACCAACTTCCAATAAATAATTAGCAATGTCATAATGTCCTCTGGAAAATGCAAAATAAAATGCTGAACAACCATACTTATAATTAAGGTTGATGTCGGCCCCAGATTCTATTAAATGGCTTACTATCTTAGCCCAACCTCTACAGGAGGCTACCATTAATGCTGTATATCCATCATTATTTTGTTGGTTAATGTCAGCACCACATTTTAACAATTCCTTTATTATATTCAGATGACCGTATATGTTTGCTAAAATTAAAGCTGAATTTCCCATCTGGTCACAAGCATTAATTTCTGCGCCATTTTTTATTAACCTTTTAACCCCTTTTAAGTTACCATCATAAGCATCTAAAAAAAATTCTGGACCATTTCTTAAATAACCTTCATTTGATTAATTTTATTCCATGAAATTAATGTGTTGAATAGTTACAAAATTTAAATTTATGTTAGAAGTGTTTTTAAAAAAAATATTATATGTTATTATAAACTATTGAGCTAAATGCCCTATATTTCCATTTATTCTTATTATTATATTAAAAAACTAAAACTGGTATATAAATGGTTGCGTTTGGTTAAGTTTGGTTACTTGAAAATTGGTAATATTATCGACGAAAGCATGGAATAATACAATAGGCATCACGTTTTCACTCTGGCTGTTAAAATGTATATTTCAACAAAATTTTGCTCTTTGACATCTTAAGGGATAAAGGTAGATAAAGAAGGTACCAAAATTGATTGACAGTTTCTAATTTTTTAAATATTAAGAAAAATGGAACGGTTACGTTTTTATAGCAATCATAATATTGGTGAGTTCCCAGAAAAGGCTAACTTTGGTAGGCGGCGCTGTACGTTGACACCGCCGTACCTTCGAGCCGTTTTACACGAGTTAAAGCGAAGATTTTGGACGTAGTGATTTTTACATTTCGATCTTTTATATTAATATATATATACTTACTATTTAGAATTATTTTTCTAAAAACGAACATTATTTTTTTTTATTATCTGAAACTAACCTAATTCAACTTATCTAAAACTAACCTTATTTAGCGATTAAACTAACATAATTTAACCTATTTGAATCTAACCTCATATACACTTTTACACTACCTTTTCATTTCAAAATTAAATTAAAATAAGTTTATATTAAATAATAACATTTTTAAAAATCGACTTTCTGGTTCACACTTTTGTATCTAATCAATTATGTATTTTTTTATTTCTCTCTATAAAAAAAAATCTCGGTATAGTTTAGATTAAAATTTTTTAAGTGGCATATTTTCAAGTCATATATTTATACACAAGTTTTATATTTATTTTACAAATATTGTATAATATGTGATTAATAAACTTTATAAAACAAATATTAATACATTTTTAATAACATGACGTTATGTTATATTCCAATAGGTAAAATAGGTTAGTTTCAGACGGGTTATAAATTAGGTTAGATTAAGGTGTGTTATAAAAAGGTTAGTTTCATTAATTAAAATAGATTAGATTCAGATAGGTTATATTAGGTTAGTTTAATCTCTAAATAAGGTTAGTTTTAGATAAGTTGAATTAGGTTAGTTTCAGTTAATTCAAAAAAATAATGTTCGTTTTTTGAAAAATTAGTTCAATATTTTATTTGCAAAAATTTATTTTTTAACTGTTAAATATTTTTGTAAAATTGTAATTTAAATTTATATATTTAAATTGGTAAAATTCAAAGTATTTCACCGAAATTGTATTTTTAAAACGTGTAAAACGCCTCTGTTATGTTGTTCGTTTACACTTTAATATCTTTAATAGTCTATGGAAATTTAATAAGACGCAGTAAACAAAACTTATTGTTTATTTATTAAGTTACATGCTAATTCTAAATGCTATTCGATTATGATGATAAATAGTTGGCGTTGCCAAACTAAAAGTTTAATATACATTACATGTCCCCTCTTTAACCATCAAAGGTTCAATCTGCGTGGGGGTCGAACCACCCTACCAGATCTGGTGGTGATCAGGTTCCCTGGGGAACCATTGGTACAGCTCTCTGGGGGTCCTGTGGTGGTCACGTTCTCCGGGGATCCAGGAGAAGAGAGTTGTCCAGAAGATGTAGGCTGTGATGGGGTTTCCTCCAGGTCCTGCAAATCAGCTTGTTCCTGGTTCAGTTCTAGTGGTTTCTCCCAATCTGTGTGGGTTGTTTCACTCCGTTTATCCTCGCGGATGTGAATACGATTTCTTCTATATTCATTTCCTTCTTGGTCTTTCACGTAGAAGGATCGGGGTTCATTGGCTTTGTTTTTTAGCTGGCCTGGGATCCATTTTTTATCTTTTCGAAACCAAACTCTATCATTGATAGATAATGGGTCTGCCGGTCTAGTGTGTCTATCGTAATAGTTTTTCATTTTAACTTGATTATCCACTAGCTGGTTCTGGATCGCCTCATTGTTAATCATAGAGGGCACGAACTGGGATGTCTTCGAGGGTATTATGGACCTTAATTTCCTTGACATCAGAATTTGTGCAGGTGATGGCAAATTATTGTGTGGTGTATTTCGTAAGTTGAGAAGAGCTAAGTAGGGGTCTGTACTTTCTTCCCCACATCTCTTTATCAATTTCTTTAAAGTTTGAACTGTTCGTTCTACCATCCCGTTACTCTGTGCATGGTAAGGACTAGATGTTACATGGACTATATTCCAAGTTCTAGTAAAGTTCTGGAACTCTTTTGAAAAGAATGGAGGCCCATTATCACTCACCAAAGTTTCAGGAATTCCAAAATTCGAGAAAGTTCTCTTTAATCTCCTTATTATGGTGTCTGTTGTCATATCTTGGAGTTGATATATTTCTGGGTATTTGCTGAAGTAGTCCACTATTAAGAGATATTTTGAGCTTTCTATTTGAAAAATGTCGATACCTACCTTTTGCCATGGATATTCAGGTGCTTGGTGTGGAAGCAAAGGTTCTTTAAGATTTGCTCTTGATGTTTGTTGGCAAATTGAACAGTTATTGATTAATTCTTCAATTTCTTTATTCATTCCAGGCCAGTAAATGAATCCTTTGGCTAATGCAATTGTATTATTTATACCTTGATGTGAAGCATGGAGTATCTTTAAAATATCGCTTCTTTGGGTTTTTGGTATTAGAAGTTTATTACCTCTGCAAATCAAGTTTTGCCATTCATGAAGTTCTTCTTTGAATTCCCAATAAGGTTTGAGGTTGGAAGGCAAGTTCTTTTTGTGTAAAGGCCAACCTGTTAAAATATATTGCTTTAGCAAACAGCATTCTTTATCATTTAACGTATCCTCCTGTATTCTCGTTAATCTCTGGTCTTTGATCTCAACATTTAAAACAAACGTTTGAGAACATAAGTCTAATTCTTTATCTTCCATTTGTTCCTGGGGCAAGAAATGTCTGGAAAGGGTATCAGCAGGTATCATACTCTTTCCTGGGATGAACTTCAATTCAAATTGATAATTTAATAAATACAATGACAACCTTTGGAGTCTAGGTGACATTTGATCAAAGTTTTTCTTCAATAAAGAAACCAAGGGTTTATGATCTGTGTTCGTGTTCGTTTAAAAAAAAAATAAAGGGCGATCGATTGAAAGGAAAAACAATGGGGGAAATAAATGCACAGAAACACAGTATAACAAAAAGGATTTATTTTAAAGATTAAAAACAAAAGGGATAAAAACTATTATACTTATATAAAGAATTAAGGGTAGAAAAACAAGAAAAAAGGTTAAGCTAAATTATACTTATATCTATGGAATTATGTATAAAAAAATAAACAAGGTTAAGCAAAAAAGAAAATAAAAAAATTAACTAATCTCAGGGAAGGAAGATAAAAATAAATGGCGGGGGGGTATCGAGCGTTTGTTTACACAGTATCTCTGGTGTGGCAGCACCGTCGCAGGCTTGGCTTGGCTTGTCTTGTGCGATGTCCAATTGTCGCGACTCGTTGGTTGTCTAAGTGTCTTTTCCGCTCTCAAGTTGCTGCTTGAGGGATACTCCAATGCGTTCTCTCCGTCCACAAGACGCTGCTTGCAGGATAGCTTGACGTCTTTCCTTCCACAAGACGCTGCTTGCAGGATAGCTTGACGTCTTTCCTTCCACAAGACACTGCTTGCAGGATAGCTTGACGTCTTTCCTTCCACAAGACGCTGCTTGCAGGATAGCTTTTAGACGTCTCCGTCTGGCAAGGGAACTCAACTTTCCCCTCCGCTTCTAACAAGGGAATCCTGCCATCTGACCAAAAAAGAATGTAACATGACGCTCCGTCGTCTCCGCCCACGCCGACCTTTGCCCTCGGTCGGTCCAAGCTGGGGCTATCTATAGATATAGATGTCTTGCTCGTTGTCTCCCTTCACCTAAGATCTTCATTCTATGTACAAAAGAAAAGGATCTATAAAATAGTTTTAACATTCTCCCACAAAATTTTGCTCTGAAAGAAGTCAAAATTAAGTATAAGACAAAAGAGCATATATATACACAATACACACAAGAGTAGATATGCCTATTACATTACATAAAATACACATAAAAGAATACACATGTTACACTTTTTTTTTTTTATACAGGTACTTTCACTAGTCCTTCGAGTCATACCTTGCAGGCTTTCTGATTACCCTACCATATCTATTTCTAGAGTCCCTGGATTCAGTATTGGGCCTATTTCCTAAAAATGCTTCAGATTGGGGTTCGGTATTTGAATTGCCCTTTTGAATCGTCTCAACCTTCGAGGATATTTCAAGAGGGTGTAAGCGTTGTAGAGCCCTGATCAAGGTTCCTGTGGATGTTTTAACATGGGCCACTCTCACTATTCCGTCTTGTCCTGGTATGAGATTTACTATTCGCCCTTTAGGCCAAAACATTCTTTTAAGATTTTCTTGCCCGATCAGTACAACGTCTCCTACTTTCAACTGTCTTCTATCAATATTTTCGGATTTCTGAATCAGCGCGCCTAAATATTCCTTTAAGAATCTCTGCTTCAATTCTCTCTTCAGTTGACCTAACTCTCTGTATCTAGTGTGCAACATTTCTGGCTTTAAATTTTCAAATTCAGGAAAGCTAGACAAAGGGCAGTCTGCAGTTGTACATATTTCAGCTTCCTGTGACCTAGCATCTTTATCAACATTTCCTTTATTGTCCTAACCATTCTTTCCCAAAATCCTCCCCACCAAGGAGCGGAAGGAGGGATAAAAATCCATTGTATCCTTTCAATTGAGGTTTCCCTTTCAATTCTAATCCAATCCAATCTCTTGAATATTCTATTAAGTTTTGCGAAATTGGTGCCATTGTCGCTATATATTTTCTCGGGGCGCCCTCTCCGACAAATAAACCTATGGAGGGCCATCATGAAGACTCCTGTCTCTAAACTCTTCACCAACTCCAGATGAATAGCGCGATAGACGGCGCAAGTAAAGGCGGCTACCCACACTTTCCCACCTTCTTTCAAATGAAGAGGGCCTAATAAATCAACTCCTGTAATTTGGAAGGGTTTGCCCAGTCCAATTCTGTTTTCTGGCAAAGCTGCCATTGGTCTTTGCAGAGATTTTTCTTTAAGTCTCTTGCAAGCAATGCACTTACTGATAATTTTCCTTATCGTTTTCCTTCCCCTGATTATCCAAAATTTCTCTCACAGCTTTGATAAAATGAATTGCACCCCTACATGTCCATTCTTCAGGTGCACTTCCCATATAAGTTGCTCTACGAAGGGATGGTCGCCTGGTAGAATGATAGGAGTTTTAAATTCTTCTGGGACCTGTCCATGTAAAAGTTTGCTTTCTACACATCAAAGTCCGTCAGTGTTTTTTAATATTTTAAAACTCTTGGTTGCATTCGATTTCTCTATGGAGACTTTCTCCTGAATCATTCGGATAAGCTTTTTTTCTGCCAAGTCTAATTCTGAAACTTTCAAAGGTCCTGTTTCAGTTGACTGTTTTTTAAGTTTCCCTAAAAATCTTAAAACATAGGACATTACCCTGATGTTGAGAGAGTAATTAGACCTCCTTGTCAGTATCCAGTCTTTATAATCGATGTTCAAATTAATGTTGGTTTTCATAATGTTTTCTTCAACCTTTATTTCTTTTGGATTTATCGAGAACTCTGAATTGGGCCAGAATTCTTTAGGTTTTTTCAACCATTCGGGGCCCTCCCACCATCTGCTTTGCACAAACTGGCTTGGAGGGCAACCTCGAGACAGAAGATCGGCCGGGTTCAACTGACTAGGAACGAACCTCCAATCGTTCAAATTGGTAGTGGCCTGTATTTCTCTGACTCGGTTTCTCACGAAAACTCTCCACTCAATTTCTTTCTTTATCCAACTTAGCGCGGTAGTAGAGTCCGACCAAAGAGTTGTTTCACATTTTCTCTTCAAGGCAGCTTGGATTGCATTGGCTAGTCTAGCTCCTAGTACCATGGCCATTAATTCCAAGCGAGGGATCGTAATACTCTTCATAGGAGCTAATCTGACTTTGCTCCAAATCAAAGTTAGAGTATTTTCTCGTCCCGTTTCGCTCCGTAAATAGGCTACAGCTCCATAGCCTATTTGACTAGCGTCACAAAAGATATGAACTTCTGTAGGGAAAATGAGATCATTCCACATATATCTCGGTATCTTTATTAACTCTATTAATTTTATTTGATCCAACCAGGTTCGAAATTCCTGGGCCATACTTTCGGGTAGAGGTGTATCCCAACCTAGTTTCAGCCCCCATGATCGCTGCAGTAACAACTTTGGTGGCAAGAATACTGGAGCGCAAAATCCAAGTGGATCAAATATCCGCTGAACCATGGACAGTACCAACCTTTTCGTTAATTTGGGTTGAATACTCAAATTGTCAGGGAGTTCGCATTTTAATGAATCTTCCATTTTATTCCAAACAACACCCAATATTTTTGTACAAGTCCCTTTTTCAGGGTTTTCCTCCAGAGAATATTCCCACTCTCGTAAGTCCATTTTAGCCCTGTCCATAATTTCAATTGCGGCCTTTTGAAATTCCTGCACTTCCTGCTTTGTTTCCAGCGAGGTAATACAATTGTCCATGTAGAAGGATTGAGCTAAAATCTTTGCCCATTGAACAAGTGGGCCTCTTATTGATTGAAGATGGTATTCTATTACGGCGTTCAGCACAAAAGGACTACAGTTTAAGCCAAATACAAGTCTCTTATGCCTGTAAGCTATTAGTTCTCTATCGCTCTCCTTTTCCCACCAAAGGAATCTAAGATAGTTCCGTTCAGATTCTTCAATCGCCACCATCTGGAATGCTTTTCTTATATCTGCCGTGACTCCAAATTTATTTTCACGAAATCTTATCATCATTTCAGGGATTCTTTCCAATAAATTCGGTCCCTTTTCTAAACATTGATTCAAGGATAATCCATTATGGCCTAGACAAGAAGCATCGAAAACCGGACGTATGGGCGTCGTTTTAGATTCCATCTTGTACACAGGGCGGTGAGGTAAATAATAGCCTCTTCTCTCGAGAGGATTTTCCTCGACTCTTTCAATGAGTCCTTCAGTCAGCCAGTCTCTAAAGATCTGACTATATTCGGTCAACTTATTCTGTGAGTTCATTTTCTTAGTGCTTATATCTAACCTTTTTATCGCTATGTCAAGATTGCTGAGGATTGACTCCTTTTCTACCTTCCAAGGTAGACCTACAGAATATCTCTGATCACTTTGTCTTTGAATTTTTGTTATAAACTTTTCTTTTATTTCCTGATATCTGGTCTCTTTGGAGCAAGTTTCAACAGGATCCCTAATGCCTAGTACTTCTAGATCCCACAAATCCTTTAAATCGCATCGCGTTGTTAGCAGATTCAAAGTCTGCTGCACATTGTCATTGCTATCAATAATTGGCGAATTGCCCATTAGTGTCCAACCTAATTTCGTTTCCACCGCAGTTAAATCTGCTTCAACTTGAACTATTTTTCCTGTCAAAATCATACCTAGATAGTTAGCGCCAATCAATATGTCAATCTCTTGTCCTTTAAAATTGTCCTGGGACAATATTATGCCCTTAATCTTCAATTTTTCTAACCAGTCTCCTTTTGGCAAAGGTGGTATGGCGTCGCAAATTTTACGTTGATCCAGCGCCTCAATATGGATCACATCTCTTTTATTACCTAAATTCTCCAATTCTAACATAAATTTACCGTGCTTTTCTTCACCAATCTTATTACCTCCAAAAAGACTTTTAGCTATGGTTATTTCGCCTTTTCTTTCTATTCCTATACTCCAGACTAACGACTGTTTGATATACAAAAACTGACTTCCACTGTCGAGGAGAATTCTAACCCTTCTAGAGGCATTTGGGCCTCTTAACAGTGCTACCGTGGTCATCAGCAAGACCTGACCTGTGCAGGCTTGACTAGAAAGCGATGCAACGGGTTCAGTTGCATTTTCCTTTGGATTTTCTCTTCCCGGTTTCGTTAACCGGTTAGAAGAATTTCCTTCACATAAAACTTCCAAGTGGTTTCTCCCACAGTTTTTGCACTCCAATTGTTCTCGGCACTGACTCTGTATGTGTCCCTTTCTTAAGCATTTGAAACATAGATGGGCACTACGTACTTTATCGTTTCTCTCTCCCGGAGACATTTTCATTATGGAACGGCATTGATGACTCGCATGATTTGTTCTTTCACAAAAGAAGCATTTTATATTAGTTCGCCCTCCGAACAGACTAGACACAGTGGCGGGTCTGAAATTGCTCCTAGTTCTGGTCCCATCATTGTAAGACCTTTTATAGGGTTCCTCCTGCTTAAAGCCTTTTTCCACAAATTTCAGCCGTTGAGCACTCCTTACTTCGGCTTTTAGAAAGTCCAATAATAACCTGAGCCTTTCTTGAGCTCCTCCAACCCCTTTATCTGACTCTTCCCGTTTTGCTAACTCCATACCATAACCCGAAGAAGGATGCCTGTGCCATATTTTCAAAATATCCGAAGGTAATGAAGACTCGACAAGAGGGTATAAAAAAATACCCGACAACTGGGGATCAATGCCCAATGTCTCTAACGACCGGAGGTGACTGCTCAGTTCGTCGTACAGACTGCTTAAATTTCTATTTTCTTTCTTTACATTAGATATAACCGAATTCAATAGACGTCTGACATATAGTTCTGTCAGTATATTCGGGTCACCGAATCGCTCCTGTAGGGCTTGTACTGCCAAAGCATAGTTGGCGCCTGTAACGGGATAGCTTGCTACAACACGATAGGCTTCTGAATTTGGTACAATTGCTTGACGCAAATATAAAAACCGGTCGCTATCGGATAAATTCTTATTTTCGTGAATTTTCGAAAACTGCGCCCACCAAGACAACCAACATTAGAAAAATTTCAAATTTTTAAGGTTGAAGAGATAAAGACACATCTCTTAAGAAAGAGAGAGATTGAGAATGAAACCTCTTTATTACCTAGTTCATAAAATAGTTTATACAAGGTTAAATATTCCAATTTGAATAAATAAGATAAAATAATAATAAATATATATAAAGTGAAATACAATATTTTTAAGATTATTTCTTATTTTATAACTAATTATTTCTGGGAGAAGAGCAATTTTTCTATAGTTTCAAACGATAATGCCACACTTTTGGGTATAAATTAGAAAACATCAGAAAACATTCTGACTCATCATGTCCATGTTCACCTATTTCTGTATGAACCTTTGTTTGAAACTCAAACATAAAACACTGCGAATCTTTTTATTTAGAATAAATAATTTGCGGAGTTTTATGATTTTTTTTTTGTAATTTGGAAAATAAACGAGAGTTTACAGAACAGAAATGATGAAATTCACATAGGTATTATAGAGCCGTGCAGACAGATAAACAGATAAGCAGAAATCTACAGAACACTAGTGGAATTTAAATAAATTACCTATATTGTGGAGAAATTCAAACAGACAGTTAGACAGGTTTCAAACAGAGGGTTTGACATTTTTACAGAGGTTAAGTATATTGTAGAGCATCGAAGACAGACAAACTGACAATTAGACAGAAGGTTCCAGAGCATAACTAGTGATATATACCCAAGTGAGCGATAATGTAGAGCATCGTAGGCAGACAAACAAACAGACAAATATTTCCAGAACAGAAGGTAAATGATTCAATCAGTCGAAGACACCATGGAGCAGCGCATACAGACAGACAAAGATCCAGAAGAGTAGACAAGAAATTCATCCAAGTTTAATGCATCGTGGAGCAGTGCAGACAGAGAGACAAAAGGATCCAGAACAGAAGGCAAGAAATTCACCTAAGACATCACGAAATACAGCGCAGAAAGATTGACAAAATAATACAAAACAAAAGAGAAGAAATATACCCAAGACATCGTCGAACAGCGCAAACAGATAGACAAAAGGATCTATGACAAAGACATCTATTTAAAGACATCGTAAAACAGCGCAGAAAGATAGAAAAAATAATCCAGAGAGAACAGAAAACAACAAATTTACTCAAGTTAAACACATCGTGGAGAATCGCGGGCAAATATATATGGACAGAAGGATTCCGAACATAATGCAAGAAGTTTATTTAAGTTGAAAACATCGTGAAAAAGCGCAGAAAGATAGACAAAATATTTCAGAACAGAAGGCAAGAAATGTATTCAGATTAAAGACATCGTGAAACAGCGCATAGATATATACAAAAAATCCATAACTGAAGATAACAAATTCACCCAAAGGTGAAGACATCGTGGGGAAATGCAGGAAAATATATTTAGACAGATGGATCCAGAACACAATGCAAGAAATTTACTCAAGATAAAGACATCGTGAAAAAGCGCAGACAGATAGACAAAACAATTCATAAAAGAAGACAATAAATGTATCAAGTTGAAGACATCGTAGAACAGCGCAGAAGGATAGACAAAAGGACTCAGAACAGAAGGCAATAAATGTATCAAGTTAAAGACATCTTGGAGCAGATAGACAGAAGGTTTCAGAAGAGACTCCATTGATCCAACCTACGAATCTCCCCCGAGGGACCCGAAGAAATCCTCCGATTTCATTTTTCAGCCGCTGCGAGTCTTATCTTGACACTCCACGGTCGATTGCCCCGGCACATTCTGCATACAACACCTTTATCTTAATTTGTTTCAAAGAAACACCTCCCCGCGCTTTTTATTCTCGCACCGTTTCTTTTTCCCGCCGTGTGGCTTTATCTTCCTTTGGGTTGTTTCACCAGGTTCCCTTCTAACCACTTGTGTCGTCGAATTATGCTCGTAGCAATATATATTTTGAAAAGTAGAGTACTCCATAAATATATATTCAATTAAATAAGAAAGTGTTTGTTGTTGACATTAATATATTGTAATACCTTGAAAATGGTTGGCGTTCAGCCAACTGAAATATTGGTATATATATTATATTTTGATCCAATATTCGGCTTTTTAATTAAATAACAATATAGGTTAGCCCATTGTGGACATTATGTTTCAATGATAGATATAATTTTTTTCGAGATGAAAATGTAAGCTTTATATGTCTATTGTTTTATTTAAAGGCCTTAACAAATAATTCCTTCATAATGCAGGTATAAAGGTAGAATAGCCCAATATCATATTAGATCCATGTATTCAATATCACAGCGGTATGTTGGATCAAATTGACAAAACCTCTATGTAGGGGTTTCACCACTAAAAGGTAAATCCCTCCTGATATATTTTCATCGCAGAAAAGACAGTAAGAAAATATTTTATTTAATAAAAGAAACATCACACGAGCGCGTTATAAAACATATTTCTATATTTTATAAAAAATATTGTACTATAATAGGTAAGCAATAAAATTACTTGTATAATATAGTAGAGTTTTCCCATGCAATGTATAATAGTGTCGCGAGGAAAAATAATTAACTAGGCCTTCGAATTACTTTAAATATTTATTTAATGAGTTATATGAGATATTTTAAATATAAAATAAGAGTTATTATTTACATGAGCCAAACCGACCCAGCCGTTAGAGCAAGAGGGGAGAACTGAGATCTTTTCCTCCTTTCCCATGGCGCCACTGTTTACCCCGACCGGTAGGTCCAGTCAAGATAAGAGGGAATACCAGGAAACTCTGTCCTCCTGACATCACTCTCTCCACAAGAGAAACAGCGTCTCGCTGCTTACTAGTCGGTCACATGACCCTGGGAAATCTGTTCTTTCTTCGGGGTCGTGGTAGGGCTTCATTCTCACTACATGGACGATATCTAGGGTTTGTCGTCTTCTCCTAGTGTTCGTCACGCCTTCTACTTGATAATTTACACTCGATATTTTTCTGATCACTCGATAGGGTCCGAAATATATCTTCAATAACTTCTCCGACAATCCAACAGTACGGACTGGGGTGAACATCCACACCTTGAACGTCACGTCCTGATGCTTCTTGTCGTAGCGTTCTTTGTCTTTGCTCTGAGCCTGCAGAATGTTAAGACGGGCTAACATCCGTGCGTCCTCAGCGTTGGTCACCAGATGGCTCACATAATCTTCTGCAGTTCCTGCCGGCTGGTACGGCAGTATAGAATCCAGCGGTGTTTCAACTTCTCGGCCGTGGACGAGGAAGAACGGGCTGTATCCTGTTGTCTCTTATCGAGCGGTATTGTAGGCGAAGGTCACATATGGTAGGATGCTGTCCCAATATTTCTGATCAACGTCAACATACATCGAGATCATGTCAGTTAGGGTCTTGTTGAGTCTTTCTGTCAAACCATCCGTTTGAGGGTGGTATGCGGTGGTGAATCTGTGAATTGTTCCGTTTAGATTATTTATTTCTCGTATGGTCTGAGACATGAAATTTCTTCCTCTGTCCGTGATGATTTCCCGAGGAGCGCCGTGCTTGAGTATGACGTCTTCAATAAGGAAGGTTGCTAATTCAGTAGCTTCCGCTGTTGACGCGGCCTTTGTTATCGCAAATCTAGTGAGATAATCAGTCGCGACTATCATCCATCTATTTCCCGTGTGAGATATGGGAAATCTTCCCAGATAATCAATTGCTATCTTTTGAAAAGGCGAGGTCGTTGGAGGTATTGGGACTAGTAGTCCAGGGGGTTTCTGAGGCACGCCCTTCCTTCGCTGGCATTCTTTACAATGAGCAATGTATTGGGAAACTGTCCTATAAAGTTCAGGCCAATAGAATCTCTTTCTAACGCGGTCATAGATCTTGGCAAACCCCAAATGACCGGCCATTGGAGTGCCGTGGACATCTTTAAGAATCTCGTGCCTCATCTGTTTTGGGACTATTAGCAGCCATGGTTTGCCCTCAGGGTCGTAATTTTTCTTATAGAGAACGCCTCCAATCATCTGATACCCTTTTAA
This sequence comes from Cordylochernes scorpioides, assembly GCA_030710605.1. Lineage (NCBI taxonomy): Eukaryota > Metazoa > Arthropoda > Arachnida > Pseudoscorpiones > Chernetidae > Cordylochernes > Cordylochernes scorpioides. The sequence continues at coordinate 88,992,976 of CP092868.1, forward strand.
ATTTTCATTTGCAAGTTTTTCACGGATCCCAACCAAATGAGGGTCTTTACTTTGTTCTTCTGCAATGTCTTGGATGGAAGTAATGTGCCCTTCTATCTCCACGGTGTCAGCCAAGGGGCTTCTTGACAAACAGTCAGCGTCTTTATGATTGCGTCCGCTTTTGTAAACGATGTTTATGTCGTATTCTTGTAGTTTGAGGGCCCAACGGGCTAAGCGGCCGGATGGATCTTTCAAGCCTACCAGCCAACATAGCGAGTGATGGTCGGTAACCACAGTAAAGGGTCTGCCATATGGGTACGGGCGGAATTTACCAAGGGCCCAAACAACTGCGAGGCATTCCTTTTCTGTAGTGGAATAATTCTTTTCCGCTTTGATTAGTGTTTGTGAGGCATAGGCTATAGGTCTCTCCGCGTCATTCTGGATTTGAACAAGAACTGCCCCTAAACCATAACCGCTTGCATCAGTATGGACATGAGTTTCCGCACCTTCTATGAAATGTCCTAACACAGGCGAAGATCCCAATTCCTGTTTGAGAATCCGGAAAGATTCATCTTGTTCTTCGCCCCAAATGAATTTTTCGTCTTTCTTTAAAAGGCTATTCAAGGGTCGAGACTTGTTAGCATAACTTTTGATGAAGCGTCTATAGTACGAACTTAACCCAAGAAAACTTCTGGTCTCACTGATATTACGGGGTTTTGGAAAGTGGACAATGGCTTTCACTTTTTCTGGGTCTGGCTGCGTTCCAAATTCATTAACGACGTGCCCGAGGATAGTTATTTGTCTCGAGGCGAAATGACACTTTTTATAATTCAGGCACAGCCCCCGGCCTGCTGAATGCATCTCAAAACTTTGTATAAACGTGTTAAATGTTCTTTAAAGGTCGATCCATAGACTACAATGTCGTCTAAGTAGCATAAACACATGTCCCATTTCAATCCCCGTAGGACGTTGTCTATCATTCGCTCGAAAGTTACTGGTGCGTTGCATAGACCGAATGGCATTATATTAAATTCATAAAGCCCGTCTGGAGTGATAAATGCTGTTTTCTCCCGGTCCTTATCGTCTACTTCGATTTGCCAGTAACCCGATCTCATATCCATAGTGGAGAAGTACCTGGATCCAGAGAGGGTGTCCAGCGCGTCATCGATACGAGGGAGAGGGTAAACATCTTTCTTTGTAATTTTGTTTAGACGACGATAGTCGACACAGAATCTCAACGAGCCGTCCTTCTTCCTCACTAATATAACGAGAGAGGCCCATGGACTTGATGATGGCCGGATGATTTTAGTCTCTATCATTTTCTCTACTTCACTCTGAATGACACGTCTTTCGGCGGTAGACACTCTATAAGGACGCTGTCTGACAGGCGGATATTCACTCGTATCGATTTTATGTTTTATTTCGCCAGAGACGGGGAAGCTCTTTTTCTCAAAGTCGAATATATCAGCAAACTCATATAGGCACGTGAGTAATCCGTTTTTCTTTGTTTCCTCCAAATCAGTAGAAATCATTGAAATTAAACATTCTCTCACATCTGGGGAAGTTACTTCGTTTTTTCCAGCTATTTCAGAACAAGCGTCAAGATAAGATATGCTCCCTACTTCTAGATCTTGCATTGTTCCTACCTTCATGTCCGAAGGTATTACTTGAGACTGGTGAGTACTGTTAGTCACCCATAACACCGCTCTGCCATGTAAGAACCCAACGAGGGAAGAGGGAATAAAAAGTCCTTTTTCCAACTGCAGGCGTTTGGAACCTGTAACGACTACATCTCTGCTGCCAAATACATCCTGGTTGGTGACAACTATCTTGCCAAAAGATTTCGGCGGTAGGACACAGTCCATAGCAGCACAAAGTTTCAGGTCTTTCTATTCGTAGGATTTTTCAGCTTCGCTTAAATACAATTTGTTTTTCCCACAATTTATAATGGCATCTGTGGCTCTGAAGAAATTTCAGCCCAGTATAACATCGTGGCTAAATTCAGCGGCTACTACAAAATAAAAAATAATATCGAGTCCTTTGATTTGAACTTCGAAAGAGCACTTACCAAGGGTCACGGTAGGCTTCTTGTCCGCGGCTCTTAGAAGTGGTCCATTTTCTTTAAAAACTGGAGCCTTTATAGAACGTCTGAAAGCTTCAGAAATTACTGAGTAATCAACGCCGGAGTCCACAAGAGCTTGTACATTTCGTCCTTGTATGTTGACAGATATCCAGTTCTTTTCTATTGTAGCGGCTATACGGCAGGGAGGATTTTCGTCTCTGGCGGCCACACCTTCAGAGGGCGCGCCATCTAGTTTTCCTCACTGCGGCGACTGGGTGAGCGGCTGGGACCGCGAGCAGGGGATTGTGAGGTTCTTGGGATAGTTCGCTTCCTGATTCGCTCATGGTGCAATTTTCCGTTCTTGGTCTTCCGAAATCGACTGTTTCTCTTCCAAGTCTGGCATCCGCAAAAGCTTGGCGTCTGTCTCTGCAATAACGTGCAACGTGGCCAGGGCGCCCACAGTGGAAGCAGATCGGTCTGTCATCTTCAGTACGCCACTGAGTCCTTTGATTATTTGGTGGCCCTTCGGTTATTCGTCGGTAACCTTGATCGTTCTGGGGGAGGTATTGTCGCCGAGGGCGGAAGCTCTCGGGCTGACGAAGGGCAGAGATAGGAGCCAATGTTTGCTGGATTTCACTACGGATGACATCCCGTAGGTCGGGAGGTGGAGTGTCGATATCCTGGGCGGCAAATGTAGAAGGAGGAGCCATAAACTTCTGAACCTCCTTTCCTACTCTTCTTCTAATCAGGGCTTCTAGGTTCTCGGGTTCAGCGGTCGAGATGGTGGTCACATTGGGTAGTCGGTTGAACCTGGGTGGTGCAACACGCATCCTCTTGAATGCCTCGAATCGCCAGCAGAACGCAACAAATTGGTCCACCGTGCTGATGTCCTTCCCAACAAGTGCCTGATACACTTCCTCCGCTACGCCTTTAATCAGGTGGCTCACCTTTTCTCCTTCCGACATTCTGGGGTTGCTCTGTTTACAAAGAAGGAGGACTTCTTGTATGTAGCTCTCGACGTTTTCCCCATTCGTCTGCGCTCTAGTTCGAATAATGTTCTCGGCTTTTCTAGCCGTGTCTTCCTTGTTCCCAAATATTTCACAAAACTTTATCTTAAATTCCTCCCACGAATTCAAGATTTCCTCGAAGTTTTCGAACCAGCACTTCGCTGTGCCAGTGAGGTAGAAGATGACGTTGGCCAGACACATGGAGTCTTCCCACTTGTTGTAACGTGCCACACGCTGGAAGTCGCTCAGCCAACGCTGCGAATCTTCCCCACGTTCTCCCGAGAAGACAGTAGGGTCTCTCCACCGATGGCAGAATGGTCGGTTTTCTTCTCTCTCCATTTTCTTCCGAGCAGGAAATGCAAGCACTGTAGCTAGCTCTGTTTGCAATCCTTGAAGGCGACGACTTCGTCTGGTGACTGTCTCGTTACCCGGCGTCTCCACCACAATTGTCGCGAGGTAAAATAATTAACTAGGCCTTCGAATTACTTTAAATATTTATTTAATGAGTTATATGAGATATTTTAAATATAAAATAAGAGTTACTATTTACATGAGCCAAACCGACCCAGCCGTTAGAGCAAGAGGGGAGAACTGAGATCTTTTCCTCTTTTCCCAAGGCGCCACTGTTTACCCCGACCGGTAGGTATAGTCAAGATAAGAGGGAATACCAGGAAACTCTGTCCTCCTGACAATAGAAATTTTATGAGACAACAAGAGTTAAAAACTCTTAATAATAAGATTGCATATCTATTATTAATATATTGTTATATTGTTTATTCCACAATAATATGTTAAAGACCAATAATATGTATACATCTTCCATTTCTATATGTCTCTCATTCATCATCAGTCATTCATTTAGTAAGTCATTCCAGCTAAATATATTGGAATATTGGGGCGTACAAGTGGTATCTATAGAGAATAATGTCTTCTCCGCTCGGCTAGCCTCTTATACCCTGGCCGATGGAATCCCAAGTTCATTAAGGTTTTTTCCTCGCTAATTTAGTTTTAAGTAACTTGAAAAGTTTTCCCGAGCGATAGCTCAAACTAATTTTTAATGGCTTTTTAATTTAGAAAAGTCATCCACAAGTTTCATCCTATTTAGCATCACTCCTTCCAGCCATAAATAACTTATACCTTTATTTTGATTAATATATTTATCTTGCCTCTCTTCTGTCAACCTTTTCATTTACTATTATTTCTAGGATTTCTAACAAATATATTTACTAGCAGTGTGTTCCTTTTCAATAATTTCACCACATATTATCTCTACAGACCTTACTGCAATGATATAAGTTATTGAATGAGAGGACTTGACTCATATACTGATGAGAAGTCTGTAGAGATAATATTTGATGATATTATTGAAAAGAAACACATTGCCAGTAAATATATTTGTTACATATTATCGATAGGTCACAATTACATTTATAAATCACGTATAGGGTAAATTAGTAAACACACGTTTATGATTATTTATAATGGCCACATATATTGAGGAAAATACTCAAACTTGAAAACTATACCTGATTTTTTCTATATTTTATCTTAAAAAAATATATTTAAAAGAAGTATTTATTATACCAATTGGATTGAAGGATTTGTATTCTACATTGTTCCTTATCTCAGGATGTAAAACTAAATTTAGCAGCCTTACATGTCTATCGCCGGAAAAGCTTCTCTCTGAGCAGTTGGCTAATGAGAGCTTGTCTACTCATACTAAGATTTTGAGAGTTTGGCTGAATAAGCTGAGAATATCGTTATAAAATAAAAAAATATTACTGAAACGTTATTTCATCGTTATGATTTCCACCCAGACAAATATTTTGAATGATTATTAGAAAATGGAAATTCCAAACTATTGCCTACGGCCATACCACATACCACCTGTTCTCGTCCGATCACCGAAGTTAAGCAACGTCGGGCCCGGTCAGTACTTGGGAGGGTGACCACCTGGGAACACCGGGTGTAGCTGTAGGCCATTATCCTTTCATCCATTCTGGTCAACAGCCCCGTAAATAAAGATATTTTCATAGATAATTGAATTTTACAGTTAATATTCACGAAGTCTTATCTAGGAGCATTACTATAAGGTTGGTTTAAAAACAACACAGTAAGATATATGTGATTGGTGTCAATAAGTACTATAAGACCAGATTCAGCCACCTAACAACTTTAGAGATAACGGTGGATTAGATAAGAAAGAAGAGAGGAGGAAGAAAAAAGAAAGTGGAATAACCTTTGTATTTCAATAAAACGCTCAATTGTTGCTGATGATAGCTTGAGTTCAATACGGGGTGTCCTATTTTGCTTTAGTCCGTTGGTCTTTTCTGCAGATTTTCTCTGAGTGTCATTTCTTGCTAAATGATATTTCGAACATTATATTTTTGTGAAACGAGAGAACAGTATATAATTTGAAAATTAGGTAACTCAACTCTTATTCCCTATTTCACATTTACTCTTTTGCAAAGAGAACCTTTTAGGCATTTAAAAATATATTTTGACCATAAGATCTATAAAAACCTTACAGAGATTCAGAGGAAAAGTTAAGCGACAACACCAATTTTTCTAAATTCTGAAGAATGTCAACATCTACATCAAGGGCTATACGATCAGACGTCCCTGCACTGATGAGAGCCATGTATAAATGTTACCTACGTCTTTTCTTTATAGATAATCAAAATGCTAAAGATATTTATTTTAAAAGATTATGGGATAATTGTGAAGTGATTTCTTAATCACGACGATATTTTGAACAGTCTATAAACACTTCGGGTTGATTGGTATATTTAAAAAAATGGTTGAAAGAGCCCAGGTTAATAACAAACACTTCGAAGTGTATTTACATACTGGTATATTATCTGGTTGAAAAACGACGTAGGAAAAATATGAAACTGATATCGCAATTTAGTTTGATCAAAACCATTCAATCATATTTATACATTTAATTTATTTAGAGAGTTATAATTAACCAAGGATCTTGAAGCGTCTAGAAGTCATTCCTTCTTTACATATAAATAAAAGTGAGCCACAAATAGAAAGTTGCTGAGTAACAAAATTAAATATATATATGTAGTAACCCCGAATAAGCCGACGTGAATGTACTGGGCAGTCGTGGTCGTGGGTGCGTGATGGGATTCCCGCACGGGAACAGCAAGGAACAGAGGCAGGTCTAGATGATAGCTCCGAGAGGTAGAGGTAGACCACGGACGAAGGCAGTCTGACCACGGGCGCCGCGGATGCCCGTGGATCCCCGCATATGGCGGTGAGTCCTGATTGGCTCTTGTAATCACGCCTACTTTCTGGCATCGTTTGTTGTCGCCGTCTGGTCTACGTCTGCCTCTTTGTTTATTTGTTACATCCATTGTTACAAGGTCGATACATATTTTTATATAGATATGGGGTTATAATAAATATCAGAAGAAGGTTGTGAACTATCTAACTCAAAATATACTACAGAATGTGCCCCCGGTGATGAAGGTTTGGTTGGGGGAATAACATGTAATGAATGATGACCTAACAAACCTATTATAAAAAAAAATAAATGAAATAATTTGTATACAAATTTGTTAAAATTATTATTAAGCTACAAGTTAAAAAGAGAAAGATGTTGTAATGGTGGTGTATCAATGAAATAAAAATCAAGGTTATAAAAATAAAAACGCACAAAATGAATGATAAAATATTAAGAGAAAGTATATAATACAAAATGGTAAATATGGTAAAATGAATCGTACAAGAAAAATAATATCTTATTGCAAAAAGATGAGAGGAAAAAAATGAAGTTAGTTTATTGACTGAACGTATAATGTGACGCTAAGGTTGAAAAAGGGAAAGGGGGTATCTGAGCATGTTTCTGCAATGTAGTATCCCAAACATTCCCAGCCTACCCAAACGCCGGCTTGTTACGTTTGGGGAACATCATTTAAAATATTAATTTAATAGATCTTTTCTCCATGTAACATTACGTTACATATGGGGAAATGAGAGGCGACAAATTTGACAAAAAAAAAGAAAAAGAAAAGTTAAAACCTTTTTGATTCCTAACAAGGGAGCCGGTAATGTAGTGTATGTTCATATTAAATTGTACCCAATATTGTACCCAATATGCCAATATCTTATGTAATCTCTCCGTCCTGCGAATTGGAGCACGTGTTTCGAGTACAGGCGTACTGAAACTGGAGATGTCAACATGGCCGCCACTGTGGGGGCTGTGGATGACGCACCGCGCCGGCAACAAAAACAAACAGGATATGACGACCGCTGTGCCGAATTGTTTTTCTTTCCTCGGTCGTCCCGAGCTGAGTTGTGTGGCTGATTTGGCGCTTACACAAAGTAACAGGATGTTTTAGGTTATTTAATTGGTTAATTTACGTCGAGGAGTTCGCCAGATTTTCAGGACCTAGATTTCGCTAATTTTATGAGAATAGATGGGGGGACAAGTGATTAAATTGTTCGGAAAATCGATGAGCTATACTTTTTCCTATTGGACTAAACAAGTTGGGATCTAAATGCCGGAAAGGATCTATTATTCTATTTATTTTAGGGGTTCTATATATATATATATATATATATATATATATATATAATTTGGGTGGTGAAATATAGAGGACCTCTTCATTATAATATTGATATTTATTTACATGTACAGTATCGCTATCATTACCTGTAATCCTATTGGGTCTATTCATACGTACGACATTATCAGAAATTATTTCAGTAATTTTATATGGACCTGTAAAGTAGGGTACTAATTTACCGCTATTTGGATGATGATACGCCTTTACTAATACTAAATCTCCTGTATCAAAGTGTGGGTTCTTATGTTTGTTATCATATTTAATTTTCTCTTTGTCGTGCCTGTCATTTGTACGTTGTATTGCTAGTTTTCTACTTTCTATTATATTGGGGTAGGGGTTTATGTGGTTATTTAAGTCTGAGGGATTATATTATACATTAAAAATACGGGGGGAAATCCAGTTATCGTATGGGGGGTATCGTTATATTTATTAGTTACTATCTTAATTAACTTAGTCCAGGAGGTTCCTGGATTCTCTAAGTTCAGTAACCTCAGCTTCCCGGTGAGTTTTGCGTTAAGATGTACAGACAAATCGTTAGATTGGGGATTATTAGCGGTGATTAGGTTTAGAAAAATTATAAAATAATGAATTTACGAATTTTTCCAAGAGAAAAGGTTATGGCATGGGTACAAAATTCGGTGAGTTTCGTAAATAACAATTTAACACAGGCAGGAATGAAATGCAATGGGGTATGAAAATTTTATGGTATGATATTAGTTTTCGCATATTACATTTATAGTTCAAATCAATAAGCTTGAGGGATAAGTCTCTTTCAAATAAATTTATTTCAAGCTTTCGGGCACAACCGCCCTTCGACAGGAAAAAATATATAGCTACTAGAGTTTTCGGATCTAATCTATATATATATATATACACATACATATGAGCAGAAAATGACAGTTATGCAAAAACGGATTTACATAGTGCAGAACACAATAAACTAGAATTTGCTATTTGTAAATATAGAGAGAATTTGCATGTGTAAAATATGTACTGATATGAATAGGACAAATAATATGGCATATCTTGGAAACACAGGAATACATATTGAAATCGTGATCGCAGAGTTCATGATACAGAGGGGGGTTTGGTGGCTGCAGGGAATATTACATTGTAAATTTCAGGTAAATCAATTTTTCTATTGAGGCTGTGGAATTTGCTTGACAGGAGGGATTCAATGATTAGTCTTTGGTGTTTGTTGGCAATATTGGAATAATGAATTTTCGGTGATGTAATGTTGAAGGAATGGCCAGTTTCGTTTATGTGCTGTACTATTAGGGATCAATGGTCTAAGTTATCGATATTTCTTTTGTGTTCATGAATTCTAATATTGACATGTCTCCCGGTTTCGCCTACGTAGATTTTTGGGCAGTTCAAACATTCTATGGAGTAAATAGCGTTTCGTGGTGTGCTGCGAGGTTCATTAAGTTTCATAATCTGGTTTCGGAGAAGGGATCCAGAGGTAGGTGCGCAGGTGAAGTAGGTTTTGATTCGAAATTTCAATAAGAATCTCGCTATTGTGGATGATAATGGTGAATACGGCATATTGCAAATAGATCTGTATATTGGAGACTGTGTCTTTTTAGTTGGGTCATAAAAGTGTCGCAATATAAAGGACATCGGGTATGCGCAGTCCCTGAGGTTAGCTAATATGTTCTGTGTTTCAAGGTTCTTGTACTTCTGGAGGGAGCAGTGGGTATGGACTCGTTTTGATAGAGCAATGACTGTGTTGATTTTGTGACTGATAGGACAGAAGGACGAGTATTGAACGTAATTAGGACGGAAGAATGGTTTATAATAAACGGTGGTGTGCAATTCATGTTGGTGCCGGATGATTTTAACGTCAAGAAATGGAAGGGTATTATTGGTTTCTTTTTCAACGGTAAAGTGAAGATCAGGGTGATAATTGTCTAGATTGCAGAGGATGTCATCGGTTTTGGTGGTGGTGCAGATGCAAAATATGTCATCGATGTACCTGCGCCAAAAGAATATATCATGGGGGAAATTGGCGGTAATCCTTCGGTCTATTGCGCGCATAGATATCTCAGCAATTGTGGTCGATAGAGGGATTCCCATGGGGGACCCTTTTGCTTGCCTGTATGATTCGGAGTTATATGCGAATATGCAGTTATCTAGACATATGGTAATGAGTTGTGTGATTTTTTGGATGATATCTGTATCAATATGCTGTTCCTGCAGAAGTTCTATTGTATCACTTATGATCAGAGGATGTGGAAGGCTGGGGTATAAGGCTTGCACGTCAAAAGACACCATGATGCGGTCAGATTCAGGTTTGATCTTTAGGACTTCTCCTATAAAGGTTTGGGTGTTGGCTATGGAGAATGGGGCATTCTGTAATTGGAGGAACGGTTTTAGGAAGTTGGCTATAAATCTGGAAAGAGGGGCTGTTGGAGAAGAGAAAAAGGCCACTATAGGACGCAAGGGAGTTTCAGGTTTGTGTGTTTTTGGGAGACCGTAAATATAGGGCTCATTGTGTGGGCTGGACAGGTTAGATAGGAATTCTTTAAGTTCATCGTCTGTGATCTTGTGGTCGGTATTCATCTTTTTCAGTTCTTTTTGGAATGATTTATAAGCAGATTTTTTTTATCACTTTCGGATATGGGGTGGAATGTGGTTCGGTCTTCTAGGATTTTGAGCATTTTGCTGTTATAGTCTGATCGATTAAGGATAACTGTCTGTCCTCCCTTGTCTGCTTGGGTGATGACGATTTATTTTTTGTTGCTTAGGTATTGCAACAATTTCCGTTCATGAGGGTTGTAAAGGGGGAGATTGGGAGGTGACACTATTAAATTGGTGACTTTGTTACGTATAATGTTTCTTTCCTGTAGATTGAGTCTGGTAATGGCTGATTCGATTCCACTTATAATTCTAATGGGGTCTGGTTTCTGGACTGTTCTATATTTCATTCCTTTTGCTAGTAAGATTTCTTCGTCTAATGATAAAGTGGCATTCGACAGGTTCATTATAGCGCTTGTTATGTTCCGTGGGTTCAGTTTTGGACAGTTATATTTGCGGGCCCAATGTTCCAGTTTTTTGTGGTGCTTGGTCGTAATTTCTGTCTTTAAAGAAAGAACTTCTGAGGTGATATGTGTCACCATCTCGTACATTCTATGAGGTGGCACTACTTGAGAGGTGAGGCAAATTAAATCTTTGATGGTTTTGGAAAGAATACGGATATGAGAATAACATCCCTGTGTTCTGCATCTTAAAAGTTTCATTTGAGTGTCTTTGATTACTTTGCAGGAGAATGGGTTCTTCACTGGGTCCTTAATTCTCAGAGGCGGTGGGATGAAATTTAACTCTTCACACCTGCGATTGAAGGCAAGGTGGCATCTCCATTTGGTGAGCTGGATGGACTTTTTTCGGATCTGCTCAAGATAATAGTGGATTTCTCTATCCGAATTTATACTATATATACTATATATATACTATTTATACAACTCCCTTGCGTCCTATAGTGGCCTTTTTCTCTTCTCCAACAGCCCCTCTTTCCAGATTTATAGCCAACTTCCTAAAACCGTTCCTCCAATTACAGAATGCCCCATTCCCCATAGCCAACACCCAAACCTTTATAGGAGAAGTCCTAAAGATCAAACCTGAATCTGACCGCATCATGGTGTCTTTTGACGTGCAAGCCTTATACCCCAGCCTTCCACATCCTCTGATCATAAGTGATACAATAGAACTTCTGCAGGAACAGCATATTGATACAGATATCAACCAAAAAATCACACAACTCATTACCATGTGTCTAGATAACTGCATATTCGCATATAACTCCGAATCATACAGGCAAGCAAAAGGGTCCCCCATGGGAAGCCCTTTATCGACCACAATTGCTGAGATATCTATGCGCGCAATAGACCGAAGGATTACCGCCAATTTCCCCCATGATATATTCTTTTGGCGCAGGTACATCGATGACATCTTTTGCATCTGCACCACCACCAAAACCGATGACATCCTCTGCAATCTAAACAATTATCACCCTGATCTTCACTTTACCGTTGAAAAAGAAACCAATAATACCCTTCCATTTCTCGACGTTAAAATCATCCGGCACCAACATGAATTGCACACCACCGTTTATTATAAACCATCCTTCCGTCCTAATTACGTTCAATACTCGTCCTTCTGTCCTATCAGTCACAAAATCAACACAGTCATTGCTCTATCAAAACGAGTCCATACCCACTGCTCCCTCCAGAAGTACAAGAACCTTGAAACACAGAACATATTAGCTAACCTCAGGGACCGCGCATACCCGATGTCCTTTATATTGCGACACTTTTATGACCCAACTAAAAAGACACAGTCTCCAATAAACAGATCTATTTGCAATATGCCGTATTCACCATTATCCTCCACAATAGCGAGATTCTTATTGAAATTTCGAATCAAAACCTACTTCACCTGCGCACCTACCTCTGGATCCCTTCTCCGAAACCAGATTAGGAAACTTAATGAACCTCGCAGCACACCACGAAACGCTATTTACTCCATAGAATGTTTGAACTGCCCAAAAATCTACGTAGGCGAAACCGGGAGACATGTCAATATTAGAATTCATGAACACAAAAGAAATATCGATAACTTAGACCATTGATCCCTAATTGTACATCACATAAACGAAACTGGCCATTCCTTCAACATTACATTACCGAAAATTCATTATTCCAATATTGCCAACAAACACCAAAGACTAATCATTGAATCCCTCCTGTCAAGCAAATTCCACAGCCTCAATAGAAAAATTGATTTACCTGAAATTTACAATGTAATATTCCCTGCAGCCACCAAACCCCCCTCTGTATCATGAACTCTGCGATCACGATTTCAATATGTATTCCTGTGTTTCCAAGATATGCCATATTATTTGTCCTATTCATATCAGTACATATTTAAAACATGCAAATTCTCTCTATATTTACAAATAGCAAATTCTAGTTTATTGTGTTCTGCACTATGTAAATCTGTTTTTGCATAACTGTCATTTTCTGCTCATATGTATGTATATATATATATATTAGATCCGAAAACTTTAGTAGCTAATATATTTTTTCCTGTCGAAGGGCAGTTGTGCCCGAAAGCTTGAAATAAATTTATTTGAAAGAGACTTATCCCTCAAGCTTATTGATTTGAACATACTATTAGGGGATTAGCCTATTAACATTTATAGTTGTATTTGTAATTGTGGGAAAAATTGGAGGCACATTTTGAGATGAGATGATTTAAAATTGATATTTATAAAAATACAAATCTAGGACTAGTTTTTAAAACTTTTAAATATTGAGAAATATCAATTTGAATAGTAATAGGTCAAGTAAAATAAAGAGCGTAATAAATTAAATTATTAATATTATGGCCATAAATAAGGTATTAAAAAAAAACACAAATAATTTAGAAAATATGATTCGAGTAATTAAAATATAATATGAATTTTTATGCAAAATTGAAATTAATGAATTAAAATTTAAAAGTTGCTTAAAAGAAGTAAAAATTGATAAATGAAGGTGTACAAGTTTTAAAATTTGAATTGAAATGTTATAAAAATTGCAAAATTTGATTTAAAATGAATACAGTGAAAATAAACATTAAATTTATGGAGAAACAAGTTTCTTTTAAAAACTCACAGTTTTGAGGATTGTTCAGTCAGGAAACTTGGTCTTTAGTTGTTGTCCTGCTGATGGGGAAGACGTTCCAAGTAGAGCTCGTAGAAGCTTGTAACTTCTGTTTGGTGACGGGGGCATGTCGCCTTGAGTAGCGCGCGGAGCCGGGCTTGCAGGGTGGCGTCATCTTGCGGTCCCTCGCTCGTCCGCTCGAGTTGCTGGATGAAGTTGCTTGCTGCGTAGGATCCGTCGAAAGGAGAGATGAGGGCCTTCTCCGCACGAGGCACGGCTAGTCCCCGAATGGCGTCTGTTAGGCGGCTTACTAGGTCTTCGCAGTGGGGCTGCATGTTGGTGAGGGCATCCGCGACGTATTCGTCTCCGACCTCCGTCATCCTCTGCATGCTGCTGTACTCAGTTATCCTGTCGACTTAAACGCGTTCTGTAGTAACCCCGAATAAGCCGACGTGGAATGTACTGGGCAGTCGTGGTCGTGGGTGCGTGATGGGATTCCCGCACGGGGACAGCAAGGAACAGAGGCAGGTCTAGATGGTAGCTCCAAGAGGTATAGGTAGACCACGGACGAAGGCAGTCGGACCACGGGCGCCGCGGATGCCCTAAGCCTACTCATGGATAGAAGGGGGGGGTGAGAGACCCGACCGACCGTATAACGGCGTCACTCTGAAAACCACTACTTTGTCTCTTTTCTGGGCCCTTTTATATTGGATCCCCGCATATGGCGGTGAGTCCTGATTAGCTCTTGTAATCACGCCACCTTTCTGGCGTCGTTGGTTGTCGCCGTCTGGTCTACGTCTGCCTCTTTGTTTATTTGTTACATCCATTGTTACAAGGTCGATACATATTTTTATATAGATATGGGGTTATAATAAATATCAGAAGAAGCTTGTGAACTATCTAACTCAAAATATACTAAATATATATATATATATATATGATACATTTTGAATGATAGAATGTAAATTTTATTTTATTTTCATTTTTTTTTACTAAAGATTTAATTAAATGGTGTATGTAAATTTTTGTTTTGTTTAAAAAAGATTTGAAAAAAATAAAGAGAGGATTATTGAGGTGGAGACAGCCACAAACGACTGCTTAATTGTCATTTCCAGACATTGAACTTTGGAAAAATTACAATGCGACAAATAGTCGACAGGTTTCGAACTTGTTCGCGGAAATTTTATTTAATCTCAGGGCATGGGAAAGAGGAAGGCAAGCCCAAAAAATACTTCATCTAGTAATAAAACTGATCTCAAAGAAAATTCGAATATGGAATATTACCCCAAAGATATGATACCAAGCTTTAACCCTGAAGAAGGGCTTAAATACTCACAATGGCTGAAGGTTTTCAACCAACAGATCAAGCTCCGGAATATCAAACAAGAAGATGCTCTTTTCATGATACCCACTCTCTTTAAGGGCAATGCTCTTGAGATTTATGCCACAATTTGTGACGAAATTGACACCTTGGAAGATTTACATTCTAGGATGATGACATTCTTCCCAGAGTTTGAACGCGGCCTACATAAAAAGTTTTGGCAACTAACTAAGCAAGAGATGCAATCAGTTCGTATTTATTATCTTGAAAAGATAAAAATTGGCACACAGCTACACATGCCAAAGGATTTAGTCTTGGAATCTCTTACATCTGGTGCCGGCCCACTCGAGAAGTTTCTGATTGCTTCCTCGCCACATTCCTTAGAGGACTGGCTTCGTATTGCCGAATCATTGGAGCACACAACTCAACAAAGGGACGGAAGATGGAATAATGGACGGAGGAACAACTTTGCTGGAGGAAATCGCCCCAACATGGCCTCGCGGTGGCGATCTATCACGCCGCAGCATGGAGATGTCAACGCCGGCCAACTCCACGAACCTGGCCATCCTGGGACTTCATCCATCGGCCTACAAAGTGCGTCGAACCCCGGTAATCAAGACCAAGTGGGATATTGACGGTGCCCGGGGATCAGAGCGGATGTGGGGACAGCAGACTCATGGTTCCTGGGTATGTTTATGATTATTTTTGATTCAGGTAGTGAGATTAATATCTTACCTACTCATTTTTTGGCCAAGAATTTTTCAAATAACATAAATATTTCTAGTTACGATAAAATAAGTACTGTATCTAATAATGTTAACATAAAAGGCCAGATTTGTTTGAATATAAAAATTGGAATTATAACTAAAAATATTTTGTTTTATATTATTGATAATCCAAATTTGAACTTTTGATAATGTCCACAAAGTACCTAAAATATTTTAAACTGAAGATTGATTTTGATAAAAATGTTATTATGCAAAATGATGGTGTTTTATCTAATTTTGATTATACTTTTTCTAAAGAAGAACTTGATGCCTTACAATATGATAATTCTAAAAATTATTTAAGTCTTGTTAGGTCTACTAAATATTGCAACAAACATAATTATTGTTTAAAACTATCAGGGAAATGTAATCGTATAAAAAATGTACATGCCATAGGTAAAACTATAAATCAATCTAACATATATTTTCCTTCTTGTTTTAAGTCGAGACCTATTTATCAACCAAACTTCCGACCTTTGCCTTTACCAAACTCAGAAGATAGTTATATACATAATGACGTCAGACTGGGAAATAATTTCCATGTTTTGATGAATGACTATGATGATATTTTTGGTGAAAATAAGTATAATGTTAGACCTTTAAAGGTAGATCCCCCGAGACTAACACTCAGAGATAAGACTCCTGTTTGTCTCAGACCTTATAGACATAATCTAAAGGATAACGGAACAATTAATGAACAAATTAGTCAGTTGTTGAAATATGGCATAATTAAGCCTGCTTCATCACCATATAGTTCGCCAGTAACCCTAGCCCGTAAAAAGGGAGAAAGTGATAAGACTAGACTATGTATTGACTTTAGAAAATTAAATTCAAAATTAATGGGTGACAGTTTTCCAATTCCGTTAATTGAAGATATCATCCAGAAGGTTCAAGGGTCGAGAGTATTCTCATGTCTTGACATTTTAAGTGCATACTGGACTGTTTCTTTGCATGAAAAGGATCAATACATGACATGTTTTACCACCACAGAAGGTTCCTATCAATGGTGTAGACTACCATTTGGTCTACGTACAGCTCCCGCCATCTTTAATAGGATACTTAGTTCAATATTACAAAAATATGACCTTAAAAATGTAATTTCTTATTTTGATGATATATTGGTTTTTTCAAACGATACGCAATCCCATTTGGAACATCTTAAGGAAATATTTGAAATTCTACAAAAAGAGGGTATCCAACTTAGGAAGGAAAAGTGTTTATTTTTTATGAAAAAGATAAATTATTTAGGTTATGAAATTTTTGGAGACCAAATGTCTCCCTCGGGCATTAATGTTGATATAATTAAATCATTGCCACCTCCTCGTAATGTTAGGTGCTTAAGATCATTTTTAGGAAGCGTTACACATTATGCTAAGTTTATAAATCATTTTAATAAATTAAGAGCTCCCTTAAATAATCTTTTGAAAAAAGATATAAAATTTACATGGACTGACGAATGCCAAAAAAGTTTTGAGGCTCTTAAAGAAGCATTAGTTTCGAAACCAATCCTCCAAATTTATAATCCGTTATTAACTACGCATATCTTTTGTGATGCTAGTACTGCAGGTTTAGGAGGCGTGCTCAAACTGGAGTATCCTGATGGCACAATGAAACCCATAGCGTTTTATAGTAGGGCCTTAAGGGGGGCAGAATCCAAATATACCATTACAGAGCTGGAATTATTAGCAATAATAGAAACGTGCAAGAGATACCATCCCTACCTTTCAGGTCAGCGGGTAATAGTTCACACTGATCATTAAGCACTAATTTGGTTAAATAATTTCAAACATACAAATGGTAGACTATTTTGATGGTCATTAAGATTATCAGAATATGATTTGGAATTCAAATATAATAAAGGATGTGAAAATTATGAAGCTGACATGTTGTCCCGCTTACCATATTCTTGCTTCCTATCCATACAAGATTTAAAAGAAGGACAAGAATCCTTAGCTAAGCCTTCATCTAAATTATATTTCAATAAAGACAATATCACTTATATTCGATTAAAAAATAAAGATAGAATAGTAGTACCACCATCCTTACAACAAGAATTGATAATTAAGGCCCATGAAAGTTTAGGACACCCAGGTATTAGTGCAATGGCTAGGGTAATATCAACACAATATTATTTTAAAGGTATGATAGGTAAAATAAAAAATTATATTTTGAAATGCAAGACCTGTCAATCTGTAAAGAAGCCGACTACACCTTCATATGGACTCATGGGTACTTTACCGCTGGCTGAGAAACCATTTGATGTAGTTGCTCTTGATAGTATTTTAGGCTTAGGAGAATATAATAGTACAAAAAATTGCCTTCATGTAGTAGTTGATCATCACTCTAGATACATTTGGGCTTTTCCTTCTAAGAGTACCTCGATAGCAACGTATATAAATATTATAAATCAATTATTAAGTATAGGTAAGCCAAAGATTATTGTTACCGACAGACATCCCTCATTTGTCTCCAAAAGATTCAATAAATTCATACAGGAAAAAGGCATAAAACACGTTATGACATCCCCTTCTCATCCACAATGTAACGGGCTGGTAGAAAGGGCTAATGCCACTATCATTTCGAAGTTAAGACTCCACCATCAACAAAATCCCAGAATTCCATGGCACAAGCTATTACAAAAAGCGTTAGAAGAATATAGGAATACTCCCCATTCAATAACTACAATTCCTCCCGTTTATTTACTTTTCGGCATTAATCCATTTTATACCAGTGACCTAACAATAGCCTATCCCCCCATAGAAGAAGCTAGGAAAACCGCCAATGATAATACAAAAAAACTACATCTTAAATTAGTCAAAAGATATAATGAATCCCATAAAACGCCCAATTTAAAAATAGGAGATAAGGTACTGTATAAGATCCCTTACCAATCAGGCCAAGGTAAACTTATGCCAGCTTTTTACCCAGAACCTTATACGATAATTGCCATACCTTCCCCCCAAACAATAGAAATAGATAAGCCATGTCAACCCGAAAATAAACGTACAACAATAGTTAATATCTCTAAAATAAGACTCTGGGAACCAGTATTTGAAGATACCGAGGAAAACCTACACACAATTTTTCCATTTCAAGAAGAGGACCTGGAACAATGCTTGGGCACTTAGCTTAACAGGCAAGTTTTTCCACTACTAACCCTAAATTTTGCATGCTTCCATTCAGCAATAAAAGTTGCTATTGAATGGGATTATACCTATGTGTATGAGGGTATGTAAACATGTAGTGCTTGATATTTAGAAATTTTTCCCCAGTTGTCTGCATTATGTTAGTTAGGTTTTGTAGGGCCACCTTTTCCTGTGAATTCCCCACCTAACAGGCCTTGGTCGCCTTTTG
This sequence comes from Cordylochernes scorpioides, assembly GCA_030710605.1. NCBI lineage: Eukaryota > Metazoa > Arthropoda > Arachnida > Pseudoscorpiones > Chernetidae > Cordylochernes > Cordylochernes scorpioides. The sequence goes on from CP092868.1 coordinate 89,011,688, forward strand.
CCTCTAACAATATAGTTTCTTGTGTAAATACAATTACTTGTGTAATATAATTTTTGCATTTTTTTTTTTCTTTTCTTTTTTTTTTTTTTCTTCTTTCCCCTTCGAAATGTATCTCATCCTTTACCTTCCATCCCCTCCCAACCTCCGTTGAGGAAGAAAATTTAATACAAATTTTTCTTTTTTTTGTGGGGGGTAGTGATACATTTTGAATGATAGAATGTAAATTTTATTTTATTTTTATTTTTTTTTTTACTAAAGATTTAATTAAATGGTGTATGTAAATTTTTGTTTTGTTTAAAAAAGATTTGAAAAAAATAAAGAGAGGATTATTGAGGTGGAGACAGCCACAAACGACTGCTTAATTGTCATTTCCAGACATTGAACTTTGGAAAAATTACAATACGACATATATTTATCTATTGTTAAAATAATAAAATGTGTTGGAATATCATAATAATTACTCATTTTGATGTTTCCAAAAATTGATTAAATATTTTTGTTGCTGTCGTGTTCAATGAAGAGTCTCAGATGTCTCTATGCATCTCTTTCACAGCAATTGCAATGTCCTCTATCTTAGATGTGTAAAGCTGCTGCTCTGGGTACATGTCAAATTTTTGCAAGGCTGCGGCCATTGGAAAATGGCGGCATTTGTCACGTTAGTCACTTTGGAAACGGACTAGAATTTTCTCAAATAATCCAAGGGTACAAAAGGGAACGCAGAGAGGTTTGGTCGGACATCTTCTCCCCAATTAATCCAATCATTTGGTAGAAAATATAAAATGGTATAAATATGTTTACTGCCTGCACGGATATGATAACAAGAGTACACACATTCTCACAAGAAGTCGCGCTTCATTTCGATTGGAAATATCTTTAATTGGGACATCAATCCAATGATGCCGTGTAGAAGGTAACTCTAAATGTCAATAACCAACCTCATGGTATCTATATTACCGAAGTCAATGTATTTTGAATATTTCTCAACACCTATTTTATCTCTTAATTATCATATTAACACCTACTCCTAATTAGAAAGACGTGGCCCATCAGTGGTGAATTCTATCAGCGGCCTCACCCATTCAATCCACCAGACCGACCAATAATTGTATTTCAACACTTTTTTATTCTATATCAAAACACGAAACGCATTATCCCCGCTAGGGATAATTGAATCAATTTACATTTTTGATCAGAAAAACACTTGTAAACTCATTATATAATTAAAATATAAATATTAATAATAAAAAAAAACGATAAGATAGATTAGGAATCTGATCCTTTCAGGTTAGAAATTAATTCGTAAATATATTTACAAAAGCAATTGAATCTGTGAAAACTCTCTCTGGTATTTAAAAATTCATATAGATCTACAACAATATTTACTGTCTGTTGTCTAGCGTTGAAGAAGAGTGGACATTCCAGCAGTAGGCGTCTCGAGTTCTGGATTTCCTTGTCACAGTGACAGCTAGAGTCCTCAACCACTCCAATTGTCGACAAAATTTCCCTTAAATTTCCGTGGTTCGTTGTGAACTAGGTATTGTAAAGGCTAGAAGGAAAAATGATGGAATTCCATAAGGTAAAAAGCTCTGAGAGATGTTTCATTTGTTTTTTAAAATATATCATCCATTTTTGCACTTGAAGATTGATGAAGATGATGAAGATTGATTATACTTGGAGCAGGTGTTCTAAAAGCATTTTGATCCTCTATAGTAAGTTGAGCCAAATCATATTTGATTATTTTATATTCAATATAGTCTGTGAGAATGGGGATGTTCGTTAAACTATGGACACTGTTGGACGAAGTAGGTATATAGGCTCTAATCGCGCAAAAAATAATTTGATATTGGGAAGAATTTAGTTTTTCTTTGAATCGACTATTGATAAATTTGTACCAAATTTCTTAACCATACGTAAGAACTGGTCTGATGATTGTTTTATACATAATTACTCTTTTTTTATTATTTATTCCCCACATTTTTCCACTAAGTTTAAACCGAACATTTTCCATTCTTACGATCCTGCACAAAATGTCGTTGATATGTGATGTAAAATTGATCTTCTTTTTTATTCTATGATTTGAGAATTTTATACCTAAGATTTTAACTTGATCTACTGGGTTTAAAATAATATTCGGTATTTATAAATTGAAACTCTAATTTCATTATGTAAGCAAATTAAATTCGTTTTCTCTGGGCTCATTGATAAGTTATTCCTATTACACCATTGAATTACATAACAAAGAATATTATTCCTCAACAATGATTGGACAATTCCGTCCATTCATTCGCCACTGAAGGATTTAATCCAATTTATGGTATGTAGGCAAACCCCAGACATCAGATCTCAGGACCTTTGTTGAAGCTCTAATTGGAGGTCATGTCGACTCAATTGGCGAAGTCATTGGAAGGATTCACCACTTATGAGCTGAGCCCTCACAATATTTTTCATCGCAATAGAGACAGTAAATTAAAAATTGAATTTCCAGTAAAAAAATTGTTACAAACTTCATCGATAGAGGGTAATTAATTTTCAAATTTAATTTACTAATATAAATTTGTTATAAAACCATATTTGCAGTATAGCATCGGTGCAATTCCTTGATATTATATGTATGTACCTTTACAGACCTATAAGCTTATGTCCATAGGTTCACTATACACCCCTAAGCTGTCTTCCAATTAAGCTGCAGGCTATATAAAAATAATCCAATAAAATACAATGGTAGAACGGTCTAGAGATTAATTTGGCGAAACCACTGAGAGGGTTCATCGCTAATCAACCCATCCCTCTCATTCAATAACTTATATCATTGCAGTAAGGTCTTTAGATATTATATTTGATGATATTATTAAAAATAAACATATGGCCAGTAAATTTGATTGTTATAAATTTTACGGTTTAGAGAATGTTTCATTTGTGAAAGGAACATTCGTACACTTGATAGTGATATTACATATAAATATAGTCCGTTATTGCCTTATATGGTTTATATTTTTGATATATAATAGGGATGTTTGCATTTATTTAATGTTCGCATAAATTTCATTTCATTTCATGTAATTTACTAATATATAAAAATAATTTTTCTATTGTTCTTGCCACTATAATCTAAAAATAATATCGATTAAATTTAGAAAATATAACTCCAAAATTGAGAGCAATTTTAAATAATGATGTAATTGAAGGATTAATTCAATATTTAGACAACAAAAAAAGTGAATATATATATATTTTAAAATGTTCCGTTTCCTATAGATGAAATCGCAGTCATAGCAAGTGAAAATTAAGATTCTAGAATCTAAGCAATTCAATTAATTCAAATAAGGCATATACAAACACGTGTGATCCTGGTCAGGATAGGCCTTTATTTTCAATATACGTGTATATTTATATTGAAAATAGAGCAATCCATAAATAAATCTTTAATTAAAAAGGCATATATTGAATCAAAATATCATTTATTTTACCTAATGATATTTTAATCCAATATATGCCTTTTTAATTATATATATATATATATATATATATATATATATATATATATATAATAAATAGTTATTTAATTTTATAGTCCAGTTTTGTATTAAGATTATCTTCACTATTATGATCATTTAAATTCAAATTATAAAATTTGTAAAATGTTATTAATTTGTAGATAGAGAGAGAAAAAAAAAAATCCTTTACTTCTACTACATCCTCAAGTTAATTATATATTTATAATTAATAACAATAAAAATTAACAAAGTAACGTCTATTACATCGGCTTTTACACGTCATTCAGACATACTCTAATCCTATATATAGAATAATCGAAGAGAGAATATATATAATAGTTAGAAAAAAGAGAGAAAGACAGAACCATGCACTTTTAATCAAACTAATAATAAGGAAAAAAAAAAAAAAGAGTTTTATAAAGAAGGTAGATAAGATTGTTAGTATATATATATATATTTTTTATGATTTTATATTTTATCCTTTTTTTTTTAAAGATTTTTAAAGGTTTTTTATTTTATAATATGATTATAAATAGTTGTATTTAGTAATATATCTATAGTATGAATTAACATTTGTTATAAGTTTGGATATTATGTTTTGAAACCCTAATGGTAGACCAGACATACACAAAAGACTTTAAATTGAAATGAATTGGAAAAAGAGATCTGCTGGAACGGGGATCTTCAGATAAAAATTCCAGCGACATTTCACGGGGTGAAATGTCGCTGGAATTTTTATCTGAAGATCCCCGTTCCAGCAGATCTCTTTTTCCAATTCATTTCAATTTAAAGTCTTTTGTGTATGTCTGGTCTACCATTAGGGTTTCAAAACATAATATCCAAACTCATAACAAATGTTAATTCATACTATAGATATATTACTAAATACAACTATTTATAATCATATTATAAAATAAAAAAACCTTTAAAAATCTTTAAAAAAAAAAAAGGATAAAATATAAAATCATAAAAAAAAAATATATATATATACTAACAATCTTATCTACCTTCTTTATAAAACTCTTTTTTTTTTCCTTATTATTAGTTTGATTAAAAGTGCATGGTTCTGTCTTTCTCTCTTTTTTCTAACTATTATATATATTCTCTCTTCGATTATTCTATATATAGGATTAGAGTATGTCTGAATGACGTGTAAAAGCCGATGTAATAGACGTTACTTTGTTAATTTTTATTGTTATTAATTATAAATATATAATTAACTTGAGGATGTAGTAGAAGTAAAGGATTTTTTTTTTCTCTCTCTATCTACAAATTAATAACATTTTACAAATTTTATAATTTGAATTTAAATGATCATAATAGTGAAGATAATCTTAATACAAAACTGGACTATAAAATTAAATAACTATTTATTATTATAATTAATTTAGATTTAGCTTGCTAATCTAATCAAATCTAACTGATATAAGTTATCATTATTATCAGTTTGCTCCTTAAGTTTTAAAATTAGAATCACTGTTATAATTTTGTTATATAGTTTCTACACTATATATATATATATATATATATATATATATATATGTAGTAATCCCGAGGTGGAATGTGCTGGGCAGTCGTGGTAGTGGGTGCGTGATGGGATTCCCGCACTGGGACAGCAAGAGACAGAGGCAGGTCTAGATGGTAACTCCAGGAAGGTAGAGGTAGACCACGGACGTCACGGATGCCCTAGCCTACGCGGGTAGAAGGGGGGGGTGAGAGATCTGACCGACCGTATGACAGCGTCGCCCTGAAACAACTAACCAACTACTGTCCCATCTTGGGGGACCTTATATATTGGACGCTCGCAGATGGCGGCGAGTTCTGATTGGTTCCCGTAATCACGCCACCTGTCAAGCGCTGGGTTATTAATTATGTCTGGCCACCTGTTCGGCCACCTGCTGACGGGGGAATGAACTCATTAGCATAAACACCTGTTAGTCTGGGTTGTTTATCACGTCTGGCCTTTGTCGTCTGGACTACCTCTACTCCTTTTGTTTTATTGTCACTTCTATTATTCCAAGTTTGATACATATTTTTACATAGGTATGGTGTTATAACAAATATTAGAATAAGGCTGTGAACTATATTACTCGAAATATACTACAGAATGTGTCCCCGGTGATGAAGGTTTGGTTGGGGGAATGACATGTAAAGAATGATAACCTAACAAACCTATTATAAAAAAATAAAATAAATAATTTGTATACAAATTAGTTAAAATTATTATGAAGTTACAAGTTAAAAGGAGAAAGATGTTGTAAGGGTGGTGTATCAATAAAAACGTACAAAATGAATGATAAAAGATTAAGAGAAGGTATATAATACAAAATGGTAACTATGGTAAAATGAATCGTACAAGGAAAGTAATATTTTATTGTATTAAAGATGAGAGAAAAAAATGAAGTTAGTTTATTGACTGAACTTATAATGTGACGCTAAGGTTGAAAAAGGGAAAGGGGGTATCTGAGCATGTTTCTGCAAAAGTAGTATCCCAAGCATCCTGCAATGCAATGCGAACTTGTTTAAGTGAGGCATTGTTTTCATTAACAGAAGGCCTAAGATATTCCGTCTGCATCATTAGCTCAGACAGTGGAAAGAGGTGGGAAGATTGATGGAGGTAAAGGGGAGAGGTAGAGGTAAGAGGGATCCCTGTTGTCCATAATGATTGTGCCCGGTTGAATTGTGAAAAAAAAGTGAAAAGTTGAAAAAATGATGAATTGATATGATGCGTCGGGCGATGAGAAAAAAAAATAAAAAAATCGCGCTGGATATCCTGAACTCATCGGGAATGGTATAGCGAGGAAGGATTGTTCCAGTCGGATTAATCAATGAAAAAAAAAACAAAAATGTTCGGCGAACTGGAATCCCTTGGAAGGTTGGAGGTTTGAAGGATGCGGAAAAGGAGAGGTGGGTGTAAGAGAATTATTGCTTTCAATTTTGATTGTGTCCGGCTTGTGTGGTGAAAAGAAAAAGATGAAAAATGAAAAAAAAATGATGAGCCGGACGATGAGAGAAAAAAAATAAAAAACTAATTGGGTCTCCTGAGCTCACTGTTGGGAAATGTACAGCGAGGAAGGGTCTTCTAGTTAGTTAATCAACAAAAAAAAAAAAAGAAAATGGTTGACGAACAATAATCTCTTGATGGCTGTAAAAAGTTGGAAGGAAAGGTTCATGGGATAGAGTTAGAGGTTGTAAGGGAAGCGTCAAAAATAACATTTTGAAATTATATTAAGAAAAATAAAATGATAAATGTTTTATCTGTTTAAGAAATATTATAAATATTGTTAGGTGTAGGTTTTTTTTTTTTTTAAATGGCGCCTAAAATAGTTGAAGTTGTAAAATGCTAAGTCTAAACATGATGAGAAAAAGAGAAAATAAGAATATTAAAGGTAATAATATATAAAGGGTTGGTTGGTAGTTGATGGCATTAATGTTGATGGTTAATAAACAAAATGATATTATCGATTAATAGTGAATGGTTTTATCTACATCTGTAAGTTAAAAACAAAGTCCAACACCACAAAACTAGGTAAACTGTAAGTCTATTTACAATAAATGAGAGAAAAGCTAGCAAACCAATTAAATGGGAAATAATTTTGGGCACAAATTAGTTACTAGAATAAAATAAAGATAAAGGGGAGTAGTGGTGACACACTGATATAATATTATAAAACTACAAAAAAATATATAAGAGGAGTACATAGGAAGGATAAATTTAAAGTAAACACACACAATAGTGTGTTACTTAAGGTGTCTTGAGTATTTACAACATAGTTTCAGGGATGTAATACAGGAAGGAGGAGAAGTAGAGGTAATAAAAGTAAAATAAAATATAAAAGAATTTTGACTTAAGCAAAAGGTTTGCGATAGGTAGTGACGCAGTGAGGAATAAAGGAAGAAGGTCTGAATTGGTTTCTGCAAAGGACATCTCAGGAGTCCTGCCCTGCAATACGAGCTTAGAAGCGAGGTATTGTTTTCAGGGGTCAGCAATCTCAAGATGCTCTGTAAGTAGCATTAGATCAGATAGGCAAACGGCGTGAAGATCGAAGGAGAGGTAGTTAATGGGAGAATATGGGAGAGAATTTTTTTCTGAGAGAGGTTAAAAAGAGATGGTGTCTCAAGAGCTGCACTGCTGTCGGTGATTGAGCTCGACCAGACGAAAAATAAAATTAAACGAAAAATGAGTGGGCGCATCGTGCTGATGATGGCCTGGGTCGAGCGTTAGAGAAAAAAAAAATCTCGCTGGTTACCCAAGCTCTCCGTGTGGAGTTAACATGGGGAGGAAGAGTGTACCAGGTCGATGGATCATTAAAAAATAAAAATTAAAAAATGTTGACGAGCAGGAGTCTCAGGAACCGTTGAAGAGGTTAGAGGATGGAGGTAGATTGTGAAAACAGGGCTCGACTGTTGCCATTGATTGATTGAACCCGGGTTTGAGGAAAAAAGAATGAAATAAAGAATGCTGGGACGGCGACCTGGGATTAAATAAAAAAAGTCGGCAAACAGGAACTCTGCGATGGACGAGGGGTGGTTAGAACGAAGGCATAGAAGGCCAATGGAAAATGATCAAGAGACGAGAGAAGCATGGAAGGCAGAGTTGGAAGGAATATCTCTGCTAATGATGGATGCTAATGATGTAACAAGGTCATTCCACCCCTTTAGAAGTAGAGGGAAAGACGAAGTGGAAAAAAACAATTAGGGGGAGATCAGTGCGTCCTTGATTTGTTTGTCGTTGGGACGAAGACTGGAATTAATTGTTCTTTAATGTAGGCCAAGATGACGTCTCATATGGTGTCATGTACAGGATCGATTTTTAGAGATGGTGGGGACCTAATTTTTAAACGGGGTTGACAAAATTATAAACTATCCTATAACATTATAAAATTAAGATTTGGTATAAAAGGGATTTTATATAATTTTCCTATCCGTTTTAATCTGGCAGGTTCCGCTGTTAGAAGGATATTAAATTTAATCTGTAATATTGAAATCGTGGGTGTGAATAATTGGGAAAAGGTAGGCTAAAAAAGAATTAATTAATTAACTATTGTATAAATAAATGTGTTATGATTATGCGAAATGTGTTAATGGGATATGGGATATGCGAGAGGAATTAAAATTGATGTGAACAATGTAGAAGTGCGAAATAAAAATGTATTTAATACGTAAATAACAATTTAACACAGGCAGGAATGAAATGCAATGGGATATGGAAATTTTATGGTATGATATTTAGTTTTCGCATATTACATTTATAGTTGTATTTATAATTGTGGGAAAAATGGAAGGCACATTTTGAGATGAGACAATTTAAAATTGACATTTATAAAAATACAAATCTAGGACTAGTTTTTAAAAACTTTTAAATATTGAGAAATATCAATTTGAATAGTAATAGGTCAAGTAAAATAAAGAGTGTAATAAATTTAATTATTAATACTATGGCCATAAATAAGGAATTAAAAAAACACACAAATAAGTTTAGAAAATATGATTCGAGTAATTAAAATATAATACGATTTTTTTATGTAATATTGAAAGTTGCATATTTGGATAATGCTATTTTAGGTGACTTTAAGAAAGGCATGTAAGATTAGTAAATTGGCAAAAATGCGTGATTGAATATTTTTAATAATAAAATTGAAAATGTTGAATTAAAATTTATAATTTGATTAAAATAAAAGTAAAAATGATAAATGAGAGTATGAAAGTTTTAAAAATTGAATAAAAATGATATAAAAAAGGTTATAATTGATTTTAAAATGCTTAAGGTGAAAATATAAGAATAAAATTTATGGGGAAAATGGTAGAAACAAAGTTTAAAGTACCTTGAAATGGCTGATGCTGGCTGGAGTTGATCTCTGGGGATGGTTGTAGGGAAGAAGGCTGCTTGTTGCGTGGGATCCATCGAAAGGAGAGATGAGGGCTTCCTCCGCACGAGGCACGGCTAGTCCCCGAATGGCGTCTGTTAGGTGGCTTACTAGATATTCGTGGTGGGGCTGCATGTTGGTGAGGGCATCCGCGACGTACTCGTCTCCAGCCTCCGTCATCCTCTGCATGCTGCTGTCCTCAGTCATCCTGTCGACTTTAACGGGTTCTGTAGTAATCCCGAGGTGGAATGTGCTGGGCAGTCGTGGTAGTGGGTGCGTGATGGGATTCCCGCACTGGGACAGCAAGAGACAGAGGCAGGTCTAGATGGTAACTCCAGGAAGGTAGAGGTAGACCACGGACGTCACGGATGCCCTAGCCTACGCGGGTAGAAGGGGGGGTGAGAGATCTGACCGACCGTATGACAGCGTCGCCCTGAAACAACTAACCAACTACTGTCCCATCTTGGGGGACCTTATATATTGGACGCTCGCAGATGGCGGCGAGTTCTGATTGGTTCCCGTAATCACGCCACCTGTCAAGCGCTGGGTTATTAATTATGTCTGGCCACCTGTTCGGGCCACCTGCTGACGGGGGAATGAACTCATTAGCATAAACACCTGTTAGTCTGGGTTGTTTATCACGTCTGGCCTTTGTCGTCTGGACTACCTCTACTCCTTTTGTTTTATTGTCACTTCTATTATTCCAAGTTTGATACATATTTTTACATAGGTATGGTGTTATAACAAATATTAGAATAAGGCTGTGAACTATATTACTCGAAATATACTACATATATATATATATATATATATATAAACTAGCCACAAATTGAATTGTTCAAATTCTAGTCTTAATTTTCCCATGCTATCATTTTGATTTTATTTATACGAAATAGAAATGTAACATTGTTATTAAATTGCATTCAAGGATTTTGAAAATAAAGACGAAATATTCAATTGATATTTGGATAACTTAAATATATTTCAAGCAATACTACATTAATGTAGGTTTTATTAATTTTAAATTTAATATTACTTTATTATTAATTTTTTATATTATTGAAAATTGTTGGAATAAAAAGAGTTTTAAAACTAAAAAATATTCGAAAATTCAATTTAATATTTCAGTAGGTATTAACTTTAGGTAGAGAATTACAATGTACAAAGAGAGTGCATGGAGATATAATAGAATTTATTGCGTCGGCGCAATTTATCTGAGTAGCCATCATTTCTGTTAAGAAGACACATCTATTTATAATCAAATACAGTTGTTCTTGGAATTTGAACGTCTTTAATTCGCAAACGTTTTAATTCGAATATTTATCTTGGTCCCTAGAATTTCTCATAAATAAAATTTCTGTTTTTAATTCGAAATTTTGGAAAATTCGAATTTTTTTTGGTCATTTGAGCTTCGAATTATCCAGTTTGACGGTATTATCGAAATGTAAAACAGACTATTTTAGATATCAAAGCTATCTAACGTACACATACATAAAATATATTTTATTTTATTAATCAACCAGACACGATAATGAAATACTTGCGTCTATTACAAAGTAAACAAACACCTTAGATTAAAGACCGGACATACTAGACCCATTATGTTTTGTTTACTTTGCTTAGAATTATTAATGAAACTGATTCCAATAATTATTAATTAAACATTATATTTATTGATTTACAAGAGAGAGAACAAAATATAAAAGGGAAACTAATATTAAACAAAAGAAATTCTTTCTGTTTCGGTTAGCGCCTATTTACCTGAGAGCTTACACACACTCTGTGAACAATTAATTAATATATATACAACATGTTCATTGTTGGAGAAAAATGTTCACCTTTTTGCTCAAAATGCTCCAACTTCACTGCAACTCCAGCACATATCCTGGACTGTATTGGAGCTAAGAATGAAGACCTATACAACAACCCCAAAATTATAGTAGGAAATATTATTGCTTTCAACCTTCTCTCTCTCTCATGACCTGGTGTAATCTTACCCATGGGATAAAAAAAAAACTTTGAATTAAATATTTACAAATATGCATGTATTAATCGACGGTGTTCATTAAATTCATATAGACAAAGTGGCTGATGTAAGAGAGTTAAATCATTTAGATCAGGGAACAATCGATGTCTCACTTCTGTAAATTTCAGGACAGTTGTAGATAAGATGAAGAGTAGTTTGTTCAGTTTCTCCACAGAAACAATATGGACGGTAACAACTTCTTTGCTCTGTCCTAATTCTATCCTTTGTTTCATTCTCAGAAGTAATATGTGATGGCATCAACTCTTTATTAACTAATACCCCATACAGGGGTCATTAACTAGCTGATTACTGATAGATTAGAACCCTACTTTACTATTTTACTTATAAATATATAAATTAAAGGGGAAGACTCCGCGACATTGGCTCAATCTGTGACTAAGACTTTCATTGGTCTTGACGTCACGTTGACGCGCGATGTAAACAAAGGCTATGATTGGTTCGTTCTACGCGTCACTGCCTCTACTTCAGGGAATTCTAAAAAAATATAGGGGGTCGTTGGAAGGATGGGGTAAACCATTGGTTTTCGGCCGCTATGACCCGGGATAGAAACCCGCATTGGACATTTTTTCTGATTAAAAAAATGCTCCAATGGCAAGCGATGGTTGCAAAATTCAACCCCACCAGTGAGTGGGGGCTCTGGAGTCTGGTACATTTGTAAGTATAAAAGTCGAGCATCTTTCATTTGTGTAGACAAGTGGTGCACTCACAGAGTCTCCAACTTATACCCACCATGATTATCATGTGGTCTATACCACGTATAATAATAATAAGAATAATAATAAAAGTATAAATATAGAGTCGAGTTTATATGTGAAAAATATCAAAATACCTTTGAAAATTTATTTCAATATATAATTTATAGATCCTGGGTGCCTCTTTACAAGCTGTTTGCTAGTATTCATAGTGTTTTTAGTTTACAGTATGGGTATAACGGGAACCCTAAGGTGAAGTATCAACATATAAGATATTTAATTAATATTTTCTTTCATCATCGAGCTTCTATAAATGAATAAAATTTCTAGATGCCATATTGAGATGAATAAAAAAATTAACTTCGGTTAATATCGTGATATTTTTAGAAGGCTTAATGGAAAAATTATTCAGAGAGAAATATACGTGAACTCTCTTGGAAATGTAGAAATACGTAAAAATATTTATAGGTCTAACATCCGAATACACCTGCTGTAGTGGCTTGGAAGATTAAACTGGTGAATTGATTAAAGAATCAGAAGTGATTAGCTAGACACTTCCTATCATATTCATACAATTAGGAAATGTGGGGAAATCGTTTTAAAAATAAATCAACACAAAAGATATTTGTTAATTCCCAATTGTGCATGCCTCGAAAATATGCGTAATTGATTCTAAATTTGAAATCGCAAAGCCGCTCTTCACGCCGCAAGAAAATGGACGCAAAGGTACTAGGGACAAAGTTTGAAGACTTCGATGGAATCCCTGGCAGAAGCACCTCAGATCCATGTCAGTATCTGCAATAATTGCAAGCTGTGGGTCACAGTTCTCATAGGGAAAGAGCTATGTAGCGAAGTATTTATTATCTTACAAGCATTTATTATTTTTACACTAGTTCAACAGAGTATCATTGTTTATGTTTATATTTTACTACTCTGTAAACTTCCCTCTCATTCCTTATCTTTTGTTTAATTTGATAGTTGGTTCTTGCCTTAAATAAATTTCTGTCCTCACCCCAATTTTGTATTCCCTAATTTTTCACACAGAGTAATATATATATATAAATAATCAAAGTAAAAATTTAGTATTATATTATTTCCATATTAAAAATCATGAAATATAAATAAGCATTCAAATTCTTCTTAATATCAATTTTCTAATTAGATTATTATACAATAATCGTATATAGGGATGTATAAGGATACAGAACGTGTATTTTTCTATCGTCCAGTCTAATTCACTCACCTATATATTGCCTCGTGGAAAATTAGGAAAGACAAAACAAAGCTATTATTTTAGGCAATAACAAACTATGAATGATAAAAAAAATGATAAGCAATGATGGAAGTTTACAGAGTAGCGAAATATTAACATCTAAAATGATACTCTGTTAATAAAATAATAAATACTTTGCTACAATATAAATTTTTGTTTGCCAGGGTTTAGTTGGAATATTCATCCGAGGTTCATGCAATAGGCTAAGTATTAGATAAAAAGATAGTCGCTCAATACTCACCGAAAAGCCAAGAAATTTAGGAATTTTATACGAATGAATACGATACGAAAATACGAAAGGATTTTTACGACGTATCATTCGTGTAATTGTATTCGGAAAATAACGTTTAATTGATGTTTGTTTCATATATGGCAGTATCCAAATTTGGTTGCATTATTATAAATATCGTTTAATATATTTTGAAATGCGAATTTTTCTCTTCCTACCTCAGTTTTTCACATGTAGTTGTGATTTTTAAATCTTTCATCATATTAGTAAAGGCGGATTTAAATACCAAAATTAAAGAAATGGGGTCTCTGTGACATGATAGAAATATAAAGGTTTCAACGGATGAAGAGATTCAGTTTTTAACTCGAAAAGAAGTGGTGGAGGAGGGCACATTGACAAAACACCGAGTGTGTATTTTACCAAAACAAGCCAGGAGGACAGAGAAGAAAAAAACTGTTGTTTTTGTCCCAAGTTTGGCGCAAGGAAAAAAAAACGTTGCCTTGTAAATCTCGGTCCAACTTTCAAAGGACTTTTTACATTCCGTTCTGGAGTTGTTCCACGCGATTTACAGAAATTTGTTAGATTTACATTTATTCTCGGGCTTTGGTGCTTGGAAGTTTTAAAGATTTATATTCTTTTTCGGGACTTTATATGTGTGTATATAAATGTTTGATGGAGAAACTTTCCACTTTATATTGTCTCTCTTTAAATATTTTATATTTACGCGCTTCTCAAAAACCATACTTTGAAAACAAAATATTTTCAAAAAGTACTTTTTATGCATGTACTTATATAAAATGTAATTATTATGTATGATAAATACACCTATGCATATAAATATCTATGAGAACCAAGTTATGAAGATACTTCGGCCAGCAAATCTTTTTATTACCTCGACGTTTCGACGAAAACCTTTGTCCTCATCAGGAGCGAACAAAATTTAAAACATTTGGCAAATCGTTAAAAATTATAGATATGAAAGATTTACAGCCGAAGTATCTTTAATATTAAGAGTATGAATGCGGGCCAGGCAGCCTCTCTCTTTACAAGTTATGAAGATCTATTCAACATTAAATGTAGAACTAAATGAAATACTGGGGTAGGTATCTACTTATGGTCTATATTAGAAGGGCAACTATGATAAAAATGCACACACACACATATTAGTTTCACCACCTTTATGTTGGCTTTGTTTCAACGGTAGATTGTCCTCTTCGTTTTGTAGACAATAATAGGGCGGGGTACATAAAATATAATTTACATTTATTTTTTTTACATGTAACTACAGAGATTGTTCCATTTTTAAATAACGATTTTGAAACGCTGTAGCTCGCGAAAGAAGCGTGTGATTCGCGTCATGTTATATTTATTCGAAAGAAAGGGCATTGAGTTATATTTCATCAAAAAACTATATATTTTTAAATATTTTAAATGCCAAAAATATGAAAATTTTGTAAAAGGTTACGTTTTCAGACTTTCCGAGGAGAAATACTAGTTTACCCTAATTATTAATATTATGAAAGCAAATAATATATTGATATTACTAAGTTCTCAATCAGTCACATGATAAAGAAACACAATTAAAATTTAAACTATGTAATTGAGTGAAAATATTTCTCTGAAAAAGGTGCCTGTGAAGAAACCTTTAACTCCAACTGAAAGAAAAATAAAGGAAATGGTTGTCAGAGAGAATCCACCTTCTCAAAGGAACATTTCCACAATAACCAACGTCCAGTTTATACCATTAACCGTATTATTAGAAGGAATTGGCTTAAAAAATACGCAAAAAGGCGAATGTTCATGTCCTCAAGCTGCACCATATTGAGCAACAAAAGACATGCAGCAGAGCCCTTTATGAAAAGTACCTGGCAGGTGAAAAATGGAAGGATGTTGTTACACTGGACGAGGCATGGGCTTACCTCAATGATAGCAACCAACCGCGTGCCATTTACTACGCTAACTCTCAAATAAACACCTTTCAGGACTGGGCCAAGCAACGCAAGGAAGGTTTCTCAAAGGGCTCTATGATCGTTGCAGGTTTCTGCTACAACGAGAAGCTTACAATAAAGAAGGTGGACCCAAATGTCAAGATAAATTCACAAATCTACAAAAGAACTGTCTCAAACCCCTTATTCGACATTGAGGTCCCGTTTTTGTAACCAAGTGACTCAAGATCCGTGTGGCTGCAACAGGATAAAGCCACGAGTCATACATCAAGTTCAAAACGTCAATACCTGAACGAAAAGATGGATTAAACCGGAATTCGTACATCCCTTTCAAGCACATTCCTGCAAAATCTCCAGACTTGGCCCCTATGGATTTGCTTGGATTGGCTTGCTTAAAACTGCTCTAAGATCTAGCAAACCGAAGACGCTAGAGGGTCTTTGGATGTTGTAAGGACTGTTGGGATGATCTTGATCAAAATGTTCTAAGACGAAGCCTTATTTCCTGGAAACATCAATGCAAGGGCTGTTGCTAAACGTCAAGGCTTACACATAGAAAACAATAAGGTGTACAAACATTTATTGCCAAAAATTATTTCAGGAGATTTGCTTATGGTTCTACTAAAATACAAAACCTCATTATTTTTACCACCCATTGTTTTCACTAGGATTACACCTAGTCCGATTTTCAATTAATCCGTTTGAATGCTGGTAGGGGTCTAGAGGGTCAGAATGTGCCAGTTTAGGTGGTTTAATAAGACTATCTTCGAAGTTTGGAATGGATTCTCTTGTTCTTTAGTTCACTCAAATGGGATGTTTTGCTCTACGAGCCTAGTTAGGGGGTATGCTAGGTTGGCAATTTCCTTGAATATTTTCTGTAGTAAGAACAAAGAATCTCAAAATTTATTGCACCTTTTTTAATTTCTTGTTTTGGGAAATTTTTCAACACCTCAATATTATGAAGTGATGTCTTTATCCTTTATTGGCTTGATGTGTGACCACACACAGGACATTCCGCATTTCTTTTAGTACATTTTTTAAAAGATTAAATTCTCGGAAACCTTTGAGGACTTCCTCCAGTTTTTCTAGATGATTTTAAAATATAAAAAGCAATAGCATATGTATGTACCTCTACATACCTATAAGCTTATGTCTATAGGTCCATTAAACACTCCAAAGATACTTCCAAAGAAAATACATGGTATATATCAAACCAATCCAATACAATAGTAGAGCGGTCTAGAGATTAATTTGGCGAAACCGCTGAGAGGGTTCACTACTGATGAGATTAACCCTCTCATTCAATAACTTATTTCATTGCAGTAATGTCTGTGGAGATAATATTTGATGCTATTATTGAAAAGAAACACATTGCTAGTAAATTTATTTGTTGCAAATTTCAACGATAGATGACAATTTAATTTATTAAATATATATAATAAATTAAAATATTATATACTAGCGGATGTACCCGGCTTCGCCCAGGTTTTTCTCGAGGGAATGTTTGTAGTCTAGTAATAAGAAAATATACTACACCTAAAAACTATCAGAGAAAAGAGAAACCACGGAAGGTGAACAGAAAAATGCTTACAATGGATGTTATGTTTACGATATCAAGTTAAATAAAAACAAAGATAAAATTTGCATATGTTGGTCACTATAAATTTGTATATTTGTTAGGCGAAATTAGAAACATGATAAAAACAATTGGGTATTTAAAAACAAATGTAGAAATAAAAGTTGAAGTATAAAAACAATGTTAAAGATTAGTTTTAATTATTAATCAAGATTGTGTGTGAATATGTGAGAAAGATGTAATATCGTTGTTGTTTTCTTGGCAGACTGTTTTACATATGGTGTTATCTTAAATTCCTTGTTTTGAATATTTTTTAGATTGAGATTATTAGCTAGTATGTAAAAAAAATTAACTCTGTTGAAATTTAATTTTGTATTTATATATAAATAAAATTAACTCTGTTGATTTTTTTTGTATTTAATCGATAACAGCGAAGTTACGCATGTTAATGTTAGGAAATATATTTTGATGTTAAGCAAAACCTGCTCCATCTCGTTTTACATAAATGTTGAAAATTTGGTTGAAATTGATGCATTGTAACGAAAGTTTTTAGTGATGTCCACTTATGAAATTTCCATTTTATTAATATAGATTAGTTGATTTTTATATATATTTAAAATTATTTTTCATTGAAAATTAATAAATATTTTGTGACACACATTGAATATTTAGTAAAGAAAAATATTCAAAAATGGAGTGAATATTTAGAATAAATATATATCGTTCAAGCTATTCAAAAAGAAATGGAAGCACTATTATATATAGTTTATTTGAGAGTCCATCGCTAGGTTCGGCTATAAAAATAACACTACCGTCTGTCTACACATCTCAAGAGAA
The DNA here is from genome assembly GCA_030710605.1 of Cordylochernes scorpioides. Lineage (NCBI taxonomy): Eukaryota > Metazoa > Arthropoda > Arachnida > Pseudoscorpiones > Chernetidae > Cordylochernes > Cordylochernes scorpioides. The sequence continues at coordinate 89,029,646 of CP092868.1, forward strand.
AGAAGGTAGAATGATGCTATAAACGGCTGTCCAATGAGGATTGAGTTTATCCAATGAAAGCAATACCTGACAAAGCTCCCATCGACCCAGTTATTAATTGTACTGCGTCCGTCCTCAATGGAAGAAAAATGGGCCGTTTTTATCTGGCCTCGACAAAAGACGCAATTAAACCTTTCTTCACGCATTATTTGATCTCTAATAAAAATCTTTGGCTTCTGCAATAAATCATTGGTTGGGGGGATTATTCTGATAGACGTCTTTAAATTCTTAAATAATGCCGTGCGAATATTGTTCTAAATCTCATTCTTTATCTATGATGGATCAGATGTTAGCACTGCTCGACAAGGGTGAATTACTTCTAAATATATATACTAAAATACATTAGCAAATCTCTCATAGGAAACTATCCTACTTTAAGTCTCTCGAGGAGGTGTTGTGGCTTTGTCACCGACCAGAGGCCTCTAGCTTGCGGCGACGGTCAATATATCTAGTTTTGACGCTTATCCTGACAGGTGAAGCGCCTTACGCCTTATAATCTATTATGTGCAAAAATATTACAAATGTTAAATTAAGAAAAAAGAAATTTCTAATCGTCTAACTAAAGGTTTCTGGCGGTTTGCGGACGCAAATCTAAAGCATCAGCAACTTTTAGTAGCACGATCGGGGGAGATGTCTTTTTTATATAATATATTATATTATCTAAATCACATTATATATATATTATCATAATATTTCAACACTATTTAGAACACATTTTATTAATGTATAAAATAACTAAAAGACAATTTTAAAAAATTTCAAGTAAAAATATGAACTTCAGTAGTGATATATCAATTGAGCTCTGTAATTTAAAAGATTCTGTAGAAAAAAAGGCAGGTTGGGAGCCCAAGCAAGTTGACAGATTTGGAAAGGCATTAGACCTCCTATTGCTCTCACGGGACGCTTTAATTATTATGGATTAGCGCAGGTGTCAAATTTCACCGTTTTTTGGCGACATTTTTCTCCGTCAATGTTAGTCTGTTGCCATTGGCCCCTACATAAATTATGTTGATAGTATTAACTGTTTTATATTTTCTGAATAGAGGTTTATATATTGGGATGATTATAAAAAAGACTGAATTCATATATTGTCGATATTTGCATGTTGTTATTTTAATATTATATATTTCTATATACATGTATATTATTTTATATATAGTTACCTAGAAATTATTTGAAAAAGAAAGAATGAATAAAATTAAGATAAAGGGTTTCTTTTATTTTAATATTGCAAGCTTTCGAGCAAATTTCTGCTCTTCAATTTCTCCTTTTTATATTGTACATAGAAGTATTTGCCCGCTGAAGAGCAGAGTTTTTCTCGAAAGCTTGCAAAATTAAAATTAAAAGAAACTATTTACCTTAATTTTATTTATTCTTCCTTTTTCAAGTATATTTATTAATTAAAAAGGCATATATTGGATCGAAATATCATTTGTTTTATCAATATTTCAGTTGGCTGAACGCTAACCTTTATCAAGGTATTATAACATATTAATGTGTGTCAACAACAATGTGATATTACCTTGAAAAAGGTTGGCGTTATGAGCTAACTGAAATATTATTAAAATAAATTATATTTTAATCCAATATATGCCTTTTTAATTAAAGATCTATTTATGGATTTCTCTATTTTCAAAAAACAATTATATTCATATGAAAAAATAGTGCAAATATGATATTGTACTGAGATAAGGTGCAGAAATATGGAAAAGAAAAAGGCATCTTCTTATCGTGCAACTGAAAGTTTGGCCAATTCTGAAATAATTAAAAACCAACGAGAATGGTTTACATATTATCCGAAAGGTGGTGCAAGCCATCATCAACTTTCAGTTTCACGAAAAGGAGATTCCGTTTTTTTTTTCTTTCTTAAGTTTATTCATGCTATAGAAAATGTTGAACCCTTTATTATGCTCTAGCATTTAATAATATCAAATTATTCCGATACTACAAATTGTATGATTATAGATCATTTAACAAAGGCTTTTTTAGGTAAAAAAAATATTCTCTCTCTTGTTGCTTTGTTTCATAGGTTAAAACTTGATCATAACGCTACGGAATCAAGTTGAAATTTTATCAGGTCATAGGACTATGAGTCCATTTATGAACTGACTAGGCGCTGGTGGATCGAAAAATTCTGCGTCGGCAATACGAAGAGAGAGAAGGTGTGAACGGTCATTGGAAGTTGACAGCGATCGATTAGAAGCGATATTCGGGGCAGACACACAGAGATATTGGATTTATAAACGAATACAATAAAGCATCAAGGGCTGCGTATCTTTATTAAAACGACAATTTACGAGCTTTCGAGCACATACGCCCTTCTACAGGAATTAATAACACAATAATAATCCAACCTAGTTTGAAATATAATTTATATACATATAGCTATTGTTTTGCATATCTGCTTAACTAGAATAATATTAAAATGATTGAATTTACATGTAGGTTTAATAATTTGGAAAACTAATTCTAAAATATATGAGGTAATATGATACATTAAAGTAAACTTATTTTGTATTTTACAAATTTTACAACTTACAAGGAATCCCATTAGACATGTGATATCATATGCTATGAATGAATTTGTATTATCTTATTGTATTTAAGTCTATTGAATTATATGCTTCTGGTAAATCTATTTTGCGATTTATACTATTGTATTGCTTGGACACTATTGCTTCATTATTAATCTTTGATATTTGTTACTGATATTGTTGTAATGTGCTTTAGGTTCATTTAAGTTGAATGTATGTCCTGTTGAATTAGAGTGCTGTACTATTAAAGATAAAGGGTCATTTCTGTTTATATTTCTTCTGTGCTCAATGATTCTATTATATAATTTTCTTCCTGTCTCCCCCACATATCTGGCATTACAGTTATTGCATTGTATGGAATAAATTACTTCTTTTCTGTGTGATATGTGTTCGGTTTGCCTGTTTTTTGTTATCGGGTTTCTTAAGATATCTGATAGGCTGGGTGAGTTACTATAAAAGGTTTTTATTCCAAATTTATCTAATGTTCTGGAAATATGGATAGATGTAGAAGGGCGTATGTGCTCGAAAGCTCGTAAATTGTCGTTTTAATAAAGATACGCAGCCCTTGATGCTTTATTGTATTCGTTTATAAATTGTACAGGGTTTTTTCATTCTATATTGGATTTTATATTGTAATTATGGTTCATATTGTTAGATAGGTGTTGAATCAATAGGTATACGTGTTATGCAGCGCCATTCACGACCACCTAATGAGAAACCATCATTTTACTAAGTGATTGTACAAGTTATGCCAAGCCATTCTCATGACCCAAGTTAATTATCTTTATTCGCTGACAAAAGTGTTGTTATTGAGATTGCCGCAGGTACTGCAAGAAAAGACGTTTTGTGCGTGCAAGATGCGAGCAGAGCTAATTATTTGTAATAGGCCCGCGTTCAGACAGTGTTCTGAAAGGCATGGTAACCTCGACAATCACTGTGGAGGGTTCAACTGGCTTTGTTATCATTTTGACTCCACGCACATCGGCTTTAATGTTTTTTCAAATGTGCGAAGCATGGATTGGACGCAACGTTATCGTCCCACGGTATAGATGCTTTTTATGAGGGCACTCCAAATTTTGCCAATCATGGTTATAAAATAAACATGGATTTTAGGTGAAGACCACCGGTTATGTATCCGTTTGCTGAAGATAATTTGATTATATCTGCCGAACTAAAATGCAAGACCAGCTTGTTATTTTTGCCAGTTTCATTTTTAAGGTATAACTGGAAACTGACTTACTATTTCGTTGTTGTTTTCTGGAGATCAAATTTACGATTGTCCTATCAAGTTGGCAATAAATCTTTCATTTCTTTTTTTTTTTTAGCTCCTGCATAACTTATATTATCTCTTCTGTTCGGTTCTTCAGCTTTTAACATGCTTCTGATTACTTCTCTGTGCAGTGCAGCATTGTGGCGGAATTGTCGAGCGCGCCATGGAAAACCAATGAGCGTGCAGAACTTTACGCTAACAGTATCCTCCTGCTTCCATAAGGTTTACTGTGATTACTCCGTGGCTACGCGGATCCTGATTTTCCAGCGGTTCCAGGATTTGCCTTGAACATGTCTAGACAGGACTGCCAGGATAACAACTTTACAGAGAAGCTCCCGAGACGATTGTTGTTTGGCTAACCAATTTTGAAAACAAACTTATAGAAACGGCTATAGAGAGAGAGATCAGCACGAACAATGAAAATCCTTTAAGTACTACCGGCATGCACCAGTTTTCCCAGACTGAGGAATCAGGGGGCTGGTGAAAAGGGGAGTGATATAGACCATGTAGCCATGCCATACTAGTATATATGCTTCTATTTACACTAGGCTGTCGAGTGTGTAGTTGTTCCTTCAGTGCCTTCCTCTAGTGAGGGCGGGCCACATGGGGTCTCCATACTTCCCGGTCCTCCACCATCATCTTCATCTCCTCGTAGGTGTGTCGTCCAGTCCATTGTTTTGTATCGTCTGTGTATCCCTGTCGTCTCCTTCCCCATCATCTCTTCCCCCGGAGGTTTCCCTCCAACAATGACAGTCTCCAAAGACCATGTGTTACTCTGGAGCTGATACTGTGTCCCAAACACCTGTCACAGTCTTTGGTTCATCCTGGGTATTTAATTTCCTCGGTACCGTCCATTTCTGGGAGGCACTTCCCTATCTGATACCTGGGGAGACACCCAATGGGGAGAACTAGCAGACGCCACACGGTTCAGCTGCCACTGAAGCTAACTTGGAAGTGTGAAGAGACATCAGAATGTTGAGGATGTGGCTCTGGCATCCAGCCAGCTAGCAGTACAAAAAGTTTAAGGTGTCAACGTCTAATTGGACGCCGGAGAAATCCCCTAAACACGGGTGATCTGCCGGATTATCTACAGCGGCAGATAATTAGACCTTTAAGCGGGGACTTAATTGATTCTCCATAAAAAGGAAGGAGGAGAGAGAGGAAAACATTCATTACCCGCCGTTTTTTACAGTTTGGTGGAATAAATGACCTTTCAAATGGGTCGCTGCCATTAGGATGGCTTCTTTTATCTTATTAATTATTTGCCAAGTAGGTTGTTGAAAAAAATAGTCGTGGAGCATTCTTTCAGTATTTTTAGCCTTTTGAAAATTTGAATTACTAATAGAGTTTAGAAAATAAGCCTTTCAAAAGTAGTGAATATACCTCTTTGGAAAATAACCAGAGAATTGAACTTTTGTGCTATATTTTAAAACCTTTTTTCACAGTTATTTTATCTCTCCATCACGCACTATTCAGTTAGTACAATAATGAATACGAATGGATATAAATTTTTGCTATTGAATTCTATCTTTAGGATATTTATGCGATTTGATGTTTTTTTTTATATATAAAAGAGTGTGAATTTATGGGCCAGCTACACACACCGCACATACAATGAGTGTTTATCGAAGTGTTTTGGCTGTTTACAAGTAAGTCTCATATAAATTGAACAGGAAATGATGCACGCAAACAGATTTATTTATTTTATTGAATAAAATATGAAACACAAAAATATATATTAATAAAATGGAAATTTCATAAGTGGACATCACTAAAAACTTTCGTTACAATGCATCAATTTCAACCAAATTTTCAACATTTATGTAAAACGAGATGGAGCAGGTTTTGCTTAACATCAAAATATATTTCCTAACATTAACATGCGTAACTTCGCTGTTATCGATTAAATACAAAAAAAAAATCAACAGAGTTAATTTTATTTTTATATATAAATACAAAATTAAATTTCAACAGAGTTAATTTTTTTACATACTAGCTAATAATCTCAATCTAAAAAATATTCAAAACAAGCAATTTTAAGATAACACCATATGTAAAACAGTCGGCCAAGAAAACAACAACGATATTACATCTTTCTCACATATTTACACACAATCTTGATTAATAATTAAAACTAATCTTTAACATTGTTTATTATACTTCAACTTTTATTTCTACATTTGTTTTTAAATACCCAATTGTTTTATCATGTTTCTAATTTCGCCTAACAAATATACAAATTTATAGTGACCAACATATGCAAATTTTATCTTTATTTTTATTTAACTTGATATCGTAAACATAACATCCATTGTAAGCATTTTTCTGTTCACCTTCCGTGGTTTCTCTTTTCTCTGATAGTTTTTAGGTGTAGTATATTTTCTTATTACTAGACTACAAACATTCCCTCGAGAAAAAACCTGGGCGAAGCTGGGTACATCCGCTAGTATTTATATAAAAAAGAAAATGGAATTTAAGTTTTCAAATCAGTTGCGAGCGCTTTGTGATATATAAGAGAACCTATAAGAGACTTCAATAAAAGGTTTAGCCCCAAATAATATAAATACTTGAAAAAAGATAGGAACTTTCAAGATAAAAAATCAGGGGATGGTACATATACAGTGTTATATATAGCAATGTTTAACATAGAAACACCAGGCCTGGTAGATTGTCTTTTGGCTCGAACAAAGCCTGATATAACTTTAAAATGTCGTTCAATAAAAAATGCAATTGGAAAAAAAGGGAAACACCCAGAAAGGTTAAGTGACAGGTCGTTAACATTGTCCAAGCAACTCAGAGAGGGTGTGGACATATCGGATATTTCAGTCCTTGATTGGAATACAAATCCGCCCATTCTGACGTCACCATCAGCATATAAGCTGGGTTCCTTCTGAGCCCAATGTAGAGGTATAGAACAGCTAGCAGCGATTATACAGCAGGTAGAGTAGTCAGGAGTCATGTATAAGGAGTCTTAGGTCGCCATGCCACTCGGCTGACCAGCGATTACTGGACGTCCCTTAGGCCACCTTCCCGGGTGCTGCCCCTCTAAACTGAGGTAAGCATGTTCCCATGCGTCTGGATTGATTCTTTCTCTAGCCTAGAGTTCGGTCCCACTTTCGTACATAACTGCGAATTGGAAGAGGATCCTACTGCGACGCAATGTCGGCTGTACAGATTAAAACATATATAAAGTCGAACCTCCATGTAAAAGAACACCTAATTTGAGAGCCAAAGTGTCCTTTAGGGAGAGGTGTCTCTAACCGGAGAGTTGCTAAATAATTAAAATGGTAATTTTAAAATGAAAACTGTCATTTGTAGAGAGGTATCCTCAAGCGCGAGTGTTCTCTCATGGAGGTTCTATTGTATATGAAAAATATTTCAGGTTAAGGCCACAGTGAACACGCGCACATTACCATTATAATTTGTACCATTATTTATATTTAAGAAGGTGAAATTGGTATACTATAAAGATTTTTTTTACAACTTTTGCGATTAAAAATTCTCAATATTGAGAATTCTCAATATTGAAATAGTTGTATTAAAATGTTCTAATTTTTAGTTTTATTTAATAGGGCTGGGCAGCCTAGGTAGAGTTGTGTAATCTGCGCTACAGCAACTTAGGTTAGTTCTATATCGTCGCATTGATTTAAGCTGTACCATGTGCACGCTACGGTTCTCATAATTTATATTTTTTCTTGCGCCCTTTGAATAAATATTCAAATACTGAGTCATTTTAAATATGCCATATATATTACTTTAAAACATCAAATACCGGTTGCGAAAGTATCTCTCAGACGCCATGGATTAAAATTTGGATTACTTCAACTGATCATCTTCTCTTCAAAGTACTGGAGGAGTGAAGGAATTGCCCAATGACAAAGTCTCATTTCCTAGGAAAAAAAAATTCACACTTAGCGCCCTCTAAGTGACAGAGGGTCGTCTTACAGCGATTATGCCAAGTAGGAGATGAGGAGACACCGGGATAGGCCTCCAACCCCATTCTAATATGGAGGAGGACACTCACTTGTCTTTGAAGTTGGAAACGGCTTCTAAGGGCGGATGAACCTACAATTAGATCAATGACATGAATGCTGAAGGCAAAGGGAAAAACCACAGTATTATTTTCCCAGTAAAATCATCAATGAATGGATCAATTGAATCAGAGCAATGCCCTACTACCAGACTATGGCTCTAAATATTCTCCTTGGAGGAGTCTGATGGAGCTGGCACATCAGTTTCAGGACGGATTCACCTCAATAACCGATACCTTCAGTGAATTTCTTTCCTTATATAATGCTACGTGCTGAAAAACTAATACAGTAGAACCTCCCTTAAGCGGACACCCCGCTAGCGGACACCTCTCCACAAAGGACAGTTTTATTTCGCAAAATATAATTCTTACAATTTAACAACTCTCCAGTAAGAGGACACCTCTCCATAAAGGACACTTTGGCTCTGCAATTAGGTGTTCTTTACAGGGAGGTTCTACTGTAATATATAAAGAAGAGTAAAAAATTAATAAAGATATTAAATATTATTTTATATTGAAATTTTACCAAACAAGAGAGAAAGGGGAATAGGATCTATATACACATAAGGAACGTTGTAGCTATGTTTCAATCTTGTTCAACTTTCTTGGCTAATAATTTTTATCCTTTTGTTTTTTCTTCTTTCTTCTAAAGCTCGTATAATCGCTTGTATAGGAGCTTTCCTAGCTCCCGAGAAGAATTCGTGGGTCAAACATTGTTCGGAAGAAATCCGTTGTTCAGGATTACACTCCAAAAGCTTCAGTATAAGGGATTTAGGCAGAGATGGGATATCTTTGAAAATAGGCAGATCTAATTCAATATTATATTTTACGGGTAAACTCCGTATAATTTTTATAACTGTATAACGAATCAATCTTTTAATAAAAGATGCTCCTTCAATATTATTTGCTGGATTAGATTCTTTTACAGCTTTTGCTTCTTGTACTTTACTATAACCGAATATCTCATAGAGTTCGTCTAAGACTTTGTTTGATTCTTCGTTTTTGATCAGGTAATCACCCAAATAAGTCTCAGCAAATACAATTCCCATGCTCCAGACATCCACTTTGAGATCGTAATATTTGTTACTGAGCATTATCTCTGGGGCTTGGTAGCCCATAGTTCCTGGAAAATTGAAGGATTTTCCTTCAATATATTTACTGGCAAATTCAAAATCAATCAGTTTGAAATCTCCCTCAAAGGTGACACAAATATTACTTGGTTTCACATCCCTATGCATGATTCTAAGGTTATGAAGATGCTTAATTCCAGATCCAATTTGCCACCAGACATGACGTATCTCGTCTTCACTCAGCTCGATTCGATGACCGTTATTTATGAGACCTAAAAGATCCAACGGGCAGTATTCCATTATAAAAATGGACTTGCCTTTTGCCACTACCCCATCAAATAATTTGATTACATTTTCACTTTGGACTTGATTCAATATGTCTAGTTCCCTTTTTGATTGTGTTTTACTGATTTTGATAGCAAAATGCTTAGATTCATCTTCTTCTGATACAGCTTTCCACACACTGTTGTAGTAAATAGAACTGATTTTCTCTTGAAGGATGTAGTTGGTTTTTCTTAACAGGAGTTTTTCTTGAGAAAAGTTCATTTTTCTATAGTGAATGGAGTATTTTTGCTTTTTTTATCTTGAAATACTTAGATTTTGAAAATAAACAAAAATCAGATGATCAAAAAGGTATGCAAAATTTCATAAAATCGATGCATTTTTTTTTTGTGAGTGAAATCCGGGTAGTTGGCGTTCTGCGACCCAGGAACTCAGATTATCGCTAAATCGTCGTTTATGGGAATCGAAATCTACAAATAAATATTACTATTTGTTTTTATCCAATTGTTTCACTTTCTAGAGAGAAGGAATAATTTAATAATTATAAAATACTAGACGAATGACCCGGCTTCGCCCGGGAATTCCCCCGAGTGCAATTTCCTTCATACTGAAAGAACATTACTAATAAACAGTATTAGAGCCATAGAATAGCAACACCGAAGTAATACATAGTTCAAATAGTTGGCAGATTTTCCACCCAACCTCCGAGGTACCCGCCCCAGCGTGTTAACTCTTATATATAGTGGTGCATCCTCTGTAGGTCTATTACACTCTTTGGGTAAAAAGGGATAAGGATTGAAATTGCTTGAGAAAAGTGACCGTGATTGATCAAGCCTAGCCAGCAGCCTGTAATCTAATGTTTTCAGACCCCAGTCAAACATTCGTAGATGTTTTTCTGAAAAATAATTAAAAAAAAAAACTAATATTAATATAAATCATAATAATCTGCAACTGTCCTTGAATATTCTAATTCTAGAGATTTTACCTTTCAAATATATACGTATATAGAAAGAATTATGAAAATAATATACCACTCAAACAACAACAAAAAAAAAAAAGACTAAAATAGCATTTAAAAAAAAAATATTCATGACAACACAGAAGAATACACATAATTTGAAGTCTTATTTTCTGGAGCCATAACATAAAGATTTCTTCCTGAGCCAACTCTAGAGCAGGCAACATACAATTGCCCATGCGAGAAACAGGGTTGCTCCAAGTCAATGCCAGCAATTTTGAGGGACTGACCTTGAGCCTTGTTAATCGACATGGCAAAAGAAACTCGAATGGGGAACTGCAATCTTTTAAAATGCAAAGGAGAATGTTTATCATCATGAATCAGAGGAATCCGGGGAATAAAAACCTCTTCATTTTGAAAACAACCAGTTAAAATGGTTGCCTCTACCACATGAGGCCACAATCTTTTAACACAGAGACGGGTACCATTGCAAAGGCGGGGTGCATCAATATTTCTCAATAAAATAATGGGAACACCAACTCTTAAGTTCTAAGTGATGTGGTGGCATCCCAGAAGGTTCTAAAGAATTTAAAAACTCTGTTGTATATTCCACGCAATCCTCAGCATCAATGGTGGAATCCACAGAAGTATATAAAATGCTTTGCCCTGGTATTTCTTTCAAAAGCTGAGCATTTATGGCATCAACTACACAATTTCTTGGAGCCAAAATTGCCCGCTCACAAAGCCAAGTATAGTAATTCGCCCTTTCCCGGTTAAACATCTCCCCAATGTTAGTAAAAACACTATTCTTTAGGCCAGAGAGGGAGTCACACACACACACACACACACACACACACACACAACAGTGTTAACCAATTCATTTGAAAAATTAACAATACCATCCGTATCATTAAGTTGGCCACTTCCAAGTTGAAGCAAAACTTGTGAAAATAACAGTGAGTTGGGATCTCCTGAATTGACAGCCCGCATATTTGTTGAAAGAGTAAGTCTTTCAACAAATGACCAAAGTGGGGATGCCTTTAAGCAAGCATGCAACTCATCTGCTATTGTACCTCTAGGGATAATGGGCAATATCTGCCTGAAGTCACCGGCCAACAACAAACACCACACCTCCCATTGGTCTCTGATCCTGCCTACAATCTTTAAGTGTTATGTCAACTGCCTCTAAAGCATGCCTGTGTGCCATAGTACATTCATCCCAGACAATAAATTTGCATTGTCTAAGAACTTCACCCATTGCGGAATCAGCATTCAAATTACAAACTGGTACCTCATCCCTGGTCAAATCTAAGGGTAATTTGAAAGTGGAATGAGCAGTTCTGCCACCATGTAACAGAGTGGCCGCAATACCAGAAGAAGCTGTAGAAAGAGCAATGTCCCCAGTACTTCGTACCTTTGTAAGAAGAAGATTGATTAGAAAGGTTTTTCCTGTGCCCCCCGGAGCATCAATAAAGTACAATCCGCCAGCATTGGAATCAATTTTAGAAAGGATCCTATCGCAAGCCTCCTTTTGTTCAGGGACATTGGCAAGTTTCGGTTCATTCGAAGCCACAAATTGTAGTAACCTGCTGAGATCATACGATGTTTCTCTTAAAAGTTCATGACTGGTTCGGTGAGTAACATTGCGCTGTGGGGACCTAATGCCAAACTTTGTCAAATGGAAACCAGTCATTTGCAGAACTTTTTGTTCTAAAAGTATTAAAGCCTGATTTGACATTTCGGATGTCAGCTGTAAAAGACCGTCATTGGCTTGCTGTCTGGCAAGATTCAGAATATCTGCAGACATTGGTTCTTTAAATTGTGCCCAGATATCTTGAGGGTTGGTAGGGTGGCAGCAGGTAAGAATAATAGCAAAAAGTTCCCGGATTTTTAAAGGAGACTCACTTAGCACTGCTTCCTGAATACAATGATGCCATTGCTGGTCATTCTCAAGCAACCCCAAATGCAGACATGCCTCTTTATATGTTTGACAGAGCACACCATTGATTTTTCTGAGGCCTGCAAAAGAAGTCGGACCACGAACACTATGAAGCAGCATGCGAAGATAAAAACATTCCTCAAAATTTGGATGAACGGTGTAGACTCTGCCAATAGCATCAGAAGCAAAAGCAACTTGGTCAGCAATGCGAGTGCCTTGTTTTCGAGGCTGCCATGATTTAGAAGCAGACCAAATGTAGTAAACAGGAACCTCTACATAGAGAAGTGTTTTTGCAAAGTTATCGCGCTGGCAAAGGGCAAAAAATTCTGTCAACGTGGTCTTAGGTGGACGGTAACCCTGTAGTGCAGCATTAGCAGAAGTAAAATATACACGCTGCCCATTTTCTAAGTGTACAGAGAGATGTTGAACCATTGGATGGCGTCTGTGAATAGGGACTCCCAGAATTCGCCAAACAGCTTCATTGCTACTAATATATCGACCACTTTGGTACTCTAGCACTTCATTAGACTCTGTTTGAGCACCACTAACTGCAAAAATTGATTGGTCTGAACCCTTGTATATGTATTTGCAGATATATTTTATAGCAGAGATTGAAGCACAGGACTCCACATTGATGTGAGCATCAAATAGTCTGCATAGAAGAGGCGAATATGGCACAACATACCTATTATCAATGGTAACATTAGTCATGCGCACAACCTGAACACCATTCTCAATGGTGAAAACTCTCACTCTTTTAACAAAAGAAAAGCCACCTTCCTCAGGCCTGCGACGTCTGTACAATGGGTAGCCATCCCTATCTGTCTGCGTTTCAGCCAAGAGTAGCCGTGGATATTTCTTTTGGCATCTACCCCGTTCCATGCAGCAAGGATTAGGATACCCATGTCCACATGGCCCATGAATCATATTTTTGGTTACAGTCCGAAACAGTGAAGCATCAACCTCCGCATTGGGGATTTCAGCACAAATGATCGAATCAATCTGGTTTGGGCGAATCTTTTCTTTAAGCCACAATAAAATATGCGCATGTGGTAGCCCTCGCTTTTACCATTCAATGGTATAACACCAACATTGGGGCGCTTGCCAAAAACATCACCCTTGGTGATCAAATCTATAAGCTTGGTAACTTTCAATTGAAAAATGCGAGCAACCAAGTCATGCCGAACAAATGCACCTTGGGTGGTGAACTGCATTAATTTTATCTCAGGCCACTCAGGATTGCATGTAAATGTAATAAAAAGGTCTGGGCGACCATATTTACGGACGTAAGCCATGCAATCCTGGGCATACTCATGCATGTGCCTTGGACTGCCCACAAAGGAAGAAGGAAGAATAACTTGTCTTCCAATAAGGGCATGACTCCTGTCAGTGCGAATAGCATCTAACAGATTGATGTATTCGGTTGCACGAAGTTGAGCTTGATGCGCTGAGATGTAATGCAGCCTTTCAGATTCCACCTTGGCATAAATGTCGACCAGAATTTGATGGGTCAAATTTCCAAAAGCCAGTAACCAATTTGTTATGCCAGGATTACGGCTACGAATCATTAGCAGTGAAGCATAAAAATCCATGCAAGAAACCGTCTTGTGCGCCGAAGGAACCTCATTAATCAGCTGAGGGATATGGAAATGATAACCATCTTGACCATTCCAAAAAACCAATGGGTATTGCAGGGCGTCATTAGACCTGTGAAACTCGTTAATCCTCTGCACACCACTGCCTCTTTTGGAAAGAACAATGTCACGTCTGTCACAGTTTTCCTGCACAATAACAATGGCAACCTCATTAATGGTTGGAGCATTTTATGTGCGAGGATGGTGTCCAGGCGGTGCTTTGTCAGCCTTAATGACCAACTTGTAATCAGGAGAAGGCATTTTTTCAATGGAAGCTTTGAACAAATGGACATAAGGATTATATCGATGCAACATATCTTGCAAAATGCTAACAATGTGGGGCTTAGTGATGGGAAAGTTTCTATGGCGGGTGGCAACCTCTGCACTACTATCTCCGATGAAGAAAACCTGAAGGAATGCTGGCTGTAGTTGGCGGCTATCAGAGTTGAGTGGTGGCAAAACAGAGCCAATTCTATGATAGACCTGGCCTTGGACCTTAAACGTTGGCATGCAACCTGGCAACACAACACGACTACCCACACCCAAAAGATGTCATTTGGAAGGCATTGTTATAGTGACGGATATGTTGCATGAACTCAGCCGAGTGAGGAGAAGACCCATCGAGCAGAGTTCTGAGAGCTTCTGGGGGTTCAGGTAAATCAGGAATTCTGACCTTACCTGCAGAACAGCACATTCCAGGCCGCTCACCATTGTACTTAAAGGCAGTACAATGTTGACATTGTTTATCCATATGGCCAATCTGAAGAAAAGTAAATTGTTCATAATTCAGGGCCGGATTGTAATGGAAAGCAGCATTGAGCATATCAGCCAAAGTGCTAGCTCGTTACCTGAAATACTGCAACTGGTCAGCCTCCTGTCGTGTTTGGGACTGCTGGGGAGTCTCTGATGCGCGTTGAACTCTGTGGTGAAGCCGGTCACTTTGGAGGCGGGCTTGAGACTGTTGGGGATCCTCTGATGCGCGTTGAACTCTGTGGCGCAGCCGGTCACTTTGGAGGCGGGCTTGAGACTGTTGGGGATTCTCCAATGTGCGGCTACTTTGGCCTCTAGCAGCTCGGGCAGCCATGCGTCGAGCTGCAGGAGTACTTACTCCAATTGCAGATCTTTTGCGAGGCATATCAAATGGGATGATTCAATTTGAAAATATGTCCTAAAAAAAAAACAGAAATAGCACAATCAGTACCAAAAATATTTTTGTATATATAAAAAAAAAGCTTATAAGGAAAACAGTGCAGACCCAAAACAATGTCAATGGCAAAACATGTCAAACAGGTCAATCTTTAGAAGGCTCAACTATTTTTTCCCCTAGCCTAATATCTGCGTAGACAAAAAGAAAGCAGCATAATAGAACTACCACAAACAAAATATACAGAAATGGCAAGCGAATAAAATAAATGACAACAACAGACTAAATTTTAAACTATCAATGAAACATATGATTTTTATAAAAGAATAACAAAACAAAGGCCATTACAACAATTAAAAAACATAAGCCCATTGCTTATATACAGAATAAAAGTTTGTAAATATTGTCAAATCTGCATTGTTTACTAACCGTAACTTTGTAAAATGTAGTGCCCTATCTACAGGGTGATCCAAAAGTCCCGCACAACTTTAAAAATTAATAACTCCGCGAATATTTGCGCTAGAGCAATGCGGTAAACACCATTGTGTTCAGGATGCAATGGGATTTTTTATGGCAAATAATGAAAAATTCGAAATTGATTTTAGTTACAACCTCATTCGCTAGATGGCGCTCTACCAGAATCAGCTATTCAGCGGCCAAATTGTTTGATAAATTGAAAAATATAACTGAACGACACGTATTTTTCCTTTTTGAATATCAGAAAAGAACCCTAATAATATCAAATGATAAATTAATAAAACACCATTTCGCCAAAAGTTAGAAGAAATGGTTAACGATTTTTAAATACAATCTGAGATATGCAAAATAGGTATATGCAAATTAAAACATGTAGCAAAAATTTATATTTTAGATGGAGTTTTGTGAAATAGATTGAATGTTTGAAAAACACTTCTGATTATAATACACGATTTTTTAAAATGTTAATATAGTACCAAAAATTATGATGGCACTACTAATAGGATTTCGTGCTATAAGGAATGTGTAGTTTCTTGACTAATTGTCGACACTTGACTATTTAACTGGATATTTGTCATGATCCAAAAATGAAATATAGAGGGGAGTGACAAAATATATTCGTCGTACTTTATTCCAAATATCCTATGGGTTTGTCAAATGTTATCATTGTTTATTACTCTGTACATAATTTTGAAAATGTATCCCCTCAAAAAAAAAAAAAAAAAAATCGACCTTTTGCGTTGCAAAACGTAGTTGTAAAATCATTTTGTATTATTTTTTGCACAAAATTTCTAAAGTTAGGGGGGGGATACAGAGAATATTCCTTATGCTATTTCTTCTAATGAGCGAAAAGCGATAAACTAAACATAAGGGGTAAAATTGTGTATACCAGTGTTATTCGAGAAGTTATAACACTTTGGCCTGCACGACATAATATAAGATGTGGGCAAATGACAAACAAAAATATTACTGTTCACAGAAAAAAAAGAGTCAAGATGTGAGGACAGCATTTATTATTCCCATAACCCAAAACAAAGAGCTGCAAAATATAACACATGAGGTAACTGCCTTCTCTCTTGTATTAGGTCACAATCCTTGCTCAATGTGGCGCCCTTTATTCTCAAACACCGCCTGCAGACGATAAATGACAGAATGGTCACAATTAAATAGTTTAAATTTATAAAACGTGCCATCTGATAGAAGCCTTCAACATGGCCAATGTGGTAGGCCGGCAACAATAAAAACGCATTTTCATGTACCCCTATAATCGAAATTGTAAGGCGTCAAGTCTGGTGATATTGGAGGCCACTGGTATATAAAGTGGCGACTTATCAACGAATTTCACCGAACGTATCCTTCAGCAATTGTTTGGCACCGCGGGAGATATGAGGAGGTCCTCCATCTTGCATGAATGTTATTTCGCTTAGTGCTTGTCTGTCCTGCAATATGGGAATAACCTTTTCTCTCAAAAGTTGAACATAACGTTCACCAGTTACAAAAACGGTTTTAAAAGTTCTTCCATTGATTTTTCCAAAGAAAAATGGCCCAATAATAAAAGAAGAAGCGAACCCACACAAAACTGTAACTCTGTGCTGATGAAGTGGTATTTCTGTAAATATCCTAGGGTTTTCTGTTGCCAAAATGAGACAGTTTTGAATGTTAAATTCTCCCTTAGATAAAAGTGAGCATCATCTGTTCTTAGAACATTTGACAGCCAGTTTTCATCAATATCAATTTGCCGGAAAACCCATGCAGCGAATTCTTGACGCTTCTCAAAATCGCTGACTTTCAAATCGTGAAAACTTGGAATTTTGTTAGGGTATTTTGATAGAAAAATTCTAAATGTGTGTTCTCTCCAAACTGTTCCATACGAAATCCCCGTTTGTCGAGAAACTTGTCTAGCACTTACTTCTCCATACGTGGATAACGTTTCAATAGCTTCAATTCTGCAAAACCGTAACAGCCACTGACTTGCATGTCGATGGTCTTCCACTCCGAGGTTTTGCTTCCAGAGATCCAGTTTCCTCAAAACTTTTAATCAATCGCTTTAGAGAGTAGCAACTCATTGGTCCTTTACCGCTTCGAATATCTTTCAAGGAACGAAACGCTCGTAAAGCTTCAGTGGCAGATTCTGAATCACAATTAAATAAATTCACCAAGAGTGCTTTATCCTTTAGTAACGGCATTCCAGGGGGAAGGGAGGAAGTCCGACCACACCTCCTTGCGGTCCCCCCTGGACCCTTCGGAATATTTGACCAAATTCTTGTTCGTTTCCAAGATGACTAACGTTGCAACGGCACCCATTTTCAAATGAAGAGCAAAACTGATATCTCCAGTAATGCTACCGCGTCCGGGGTAACCGCCGCGTCAGGAGCTGCAGCTCGAGCTCATGATGAGAAATCTACTACGAGGACACAATTCAATCTCAATATAAATGGTACCCAGAGGAAAATAAAGAGCTGACTTGTCTTCTCTGTGACAACAATGTACATATTAATTGTCCTCAGGAGACAAAATTGAATCAGAATCTGAGATTCAATATCAAAGATTATACAAAACTACGAAAGGACAGACCGGGAAAATTCGGGGAGGACTTGCCGTTTTGATTAAAACTCTAGAAATCAAATTTAAGGAAATCGCCTATAATCAGAGTAAGCCTAGAGAAAGCACGACAGAAGCTCAGGCAATAGAAATCTATCTTACAGATAAAACAATTCCAATCATTATGTGTTTATCACCACGATAATAATAGCATCAATACAGGCTTGATAGAGACATTAAGTGAAGCGTCTTCGGATATCGCAATCATACTTGGTGATTTTAACGCCGAAAGACCAACTTGGGGATCACCTGTCCAGGATAACAAAGGTCAGCAGGTTGAGGACATGCTAACCGACCTCGACCTTACACCGTTAAATAACGAAAACAACTATCTATCCAAGTCCACAGGCACAGAATCCGTAATAGACATCACAGGGATAAATTACAACATCGCACCCAAAACACAATGGAAAATTCTGAAAAGTGCAATCAGTGACCAGAGACCACAATTTTAAAAACCCTAAAATTCAAAATTGAGAATTTCCAACAGAATAAAAGAACACTGGAAAAATATTCACAGGAAAGCTTGAAGAACTGTGCGACGAAGAATTAAATCACAGAACGATTGGCAAAAAAATTGGAAAAATTCTCTTCGAACATATCCAAAGCTGCAAAAGTATCGATACCTAGAGGTAGACGTAAAGACCTGTGAATACTTTACTGGAAGGACCACAACATCGAGGCAATGATTTCAGAGAGAGACAATATCAATGAACTTCTTAAAACAAATAAAACAGAAGAAATCATAAAGGAACTCATTGAAATTAGTCACAAAATAGAACAAGAAATTTGGATATTCAAACAAGAAAAATGGGCAGAATTCTGCGAAAAAAATGGATCCAAAAAAGGAAAGCCATCACTAGAATATAATTAGTGTTATAAAACAATCAAAACCAACACTAATCCTCCAATACTCTAACCGATATGAATAGCGAGAACGAACAAACAGATGGCTGAAATAATTGCTGAATATCTTTCAAGCACTTCCAGACTCAGCTATATGAATGAAGGCAGGACTCTAAAAAATAATGTAAACAGGTTAGTTAAACAAGCAATAAATTACCATCAACAAGATATTTACTCGAGAGACTTCACACTGAATGAGCCAAACTCATCAATAGGAAAGTTAAATACAAGATGTCACCTGGAGATGCTCTAATCTTTGGTCAAATGATTAAACACTTTGGAAACGAAGCTAAAAATCAACTCCTACGAATACTGAAGATTTCATGGCAAACTGGTAAACTACCAAAGAATTGAAAGATGTCAATTATAGTGCCAATACTGAAACCAAACAAAGATGCCAAGGAATGCAAGAACTATCGGCCAATTGCTCTTACCAGCATACTTTGTAAAATAACAGAATGAATTATCCACTCTAGGCTCATAGTCTGGCTCACTAACAATAATAAAATAAACTTTTACCAAACTGCCTAAAGATCCAGACACTGTACAACTGATAAACTGTTCTACTTCTGTCAATCAATAATAGATTTCTAGGAAAAACCGGCAAAGAAGACAACGGCCGTATTCCTGGATATGACCTCAGCTTTTTATCGAGTGTAGAAATTATTTGAAAGGCTACACAACATCGGAGTAAGAGGAAAAACCTTAATCTGGATTGCAGACTTCTTAAGAAGAAGAAGGATAAAGGTTCGGGTCAATGGAACATTTTCCAAGGACCGAAGAACATGGGCTGGTGTACCTCAGGGATCTGTGCTCAGTCCTCTACTCTTCTCGCTATATATTAACTGTTGTTTATGTAAATAGATGAATATTATTTGTATTATTTGAAGCCCAATTATGTAAAAATATATGTATATATAAATTGGAGAGTTGTTGTTGGCCATGGTCAAGTTTGAGCTCTTGTACGTCTAATTACGACACAACAAAAGTGGCGACGAGGATGCGCGATCTACAGAGCCAGTAAAAAGATGAGGAAAACGGCGTCTATGCAATTATAACAACTACATCTTTTAAACTATATGGATCAAGAAAACAAAGGAGTAGAAAAGATCAGCATGACAAGTTCAAAGTTAATAGTACCTTTTAGATGCTATATCCCAGTGGAGGACACTTCGATCTTTTTGTACAAAAATTTGAGGCTTTCTTTTTGGCATCTGAAGGAAGAGATTAAAGTGCTGATTTTTACCTCGCTACCAGATTCTGAAACTTTGAAGCAGGGAAACGACATTTTCTTCCTGGTCTAATGAAAGATCAACCCTATGATACTATCATTCAAAGAATTAAGCTGCATTTGGATTCAAAGAAGAAAGTGATACCACAGCGATGCAGATTTTTAAAGAGAATTCAACAGGAAGGAGAATCAATTTCGGAATATCTTAGAGAATTGAAAAATTTAGCAATAAATTGTAATTTCGGCGATATTCTGGGAACCATGATGCGAGACCGTTTTGTGGCTGGAATCAAGTTGGAAAGCCTGCAAAAGAAGCTACTACAAGAAAACGACGATGTCACCCTGGATAAAATTTTGCAGTAGCGATCTCGTTCGAACTGGCGGAGATAAATACAAGAGAATTACAAGATAAATTAGTGGCCAATATATCCCCTGTGAATGGAAAAGATAAAGAGGGTGAGTACAATAATAGTATGGTGCAGCATAGGCCTTTCAGGCAAAGGGGAAAAATAATGTGTTATAGATGTGGTGAAAGATATTCACACGTGGCCTCTGTTTGCCCTCATAGAACAAAGACTTGTTTTAAAATGTAAAAAACTGGGTCATTTAAGTAGGGTCTGGAAAGCTAGTAAAAAATGTGGGGATGTAAATTTGTACAAGAGGACTCTATATATTCTGTATAGGGCGAAACTGATGCCACAATAAATTTAACAGTATATGATTATTCTTTGTGCTTTACAATAGATACAGGAAGTCCAGTTACGTTAATACCTGAAGATATTTATAAGATTTATTGGCAAGGTAAAAATTATTTCCAACAAATTTAAGATTAAAATCCTTTTGTGGTAAATCAATAGAGATTATAGGTCAATGAAATGTTTTTGTAAAAGAAGCTAACCAATATTTACGATTAATAGTTGTAAATGAAAAATACAGGTAATTTTGTTAGAAAGAGAATGGCTTAAACAGTTAAAACTTGATTATTCTAGATTGTTTAGCATTAAAGATTTAAATAATGAATCTAATAGAAATAGTTTGATTGATAGATATGCAGATTTGTTTAACAAAGATTTGGGCGTGCTAAAGGATGTTAAAATAAATTTTAATTTAAAAAAGGATGTGACTCCTGTGTTTTGTAAGGCCAGAAATTTACCTTTCTCTCTAAAAAAAACGAGGTAGAGAATGAAATTGATCGTTCAGTGAATTCTTGCATTTTAGAACCTATAGTTCATGCATATTGGACCGCTCCAATTGTATCAGTATTAAAAAGGGATGGTAGTGTGAGTATATGTGGTGATTTAAGATGTACAGCTAATAAAACAATAGAATTAGATAGGTATCCCATTCCATCGATCGAGGAGATCTTTTCAAAATTATCTACAAGCACCGTACTTTCGACTCTAGACCTATCACAGGCTTACTTACAAGTAAGGTTAGCGGAAGAAGCCAAAGAGCTATTGTTAATATAAACACAACAAAGGGTTGTTTTCTTATAAAATACTACCATATGACGTAGCGGTAGCACCAAATAAATTTCAGAGGATTATGGAAGTTCTATTTGCTGATTTGCCAGGTGTGGCCTGCTACTAAGTGATATTTTGGTTGCAGGAAAATAATTTGAAGATCATGAACAAAAGTTGGATCTAGTGTTTAGATCATTGCTAGAAAAAGGTTTAAAGTTAAACAGATATAAATGTAAATTTAAAAAGAAATCGGTGGAATATTTAGGGTTAAAAATGGATAAATATGGACTGCATCCCTTAGAAAATAAAATTAAAGCAGTGATTGAGGTGCCTGAATCTAAAGAATGTTTCGCAATTAAGATCTTTCTTAGGACTCTTAATTTATTATTATAGATTTATAAAGAATATAGCAAACATTTTAGCGCTATTCTATCAACTTTTAAATAAAAATTGTAGATGGAATTGAACGAAAAATATCGAATGTTATTTAAAAAATGTAAATCATTATTAATGGACTATGGACTAGGCGTAATTCTGAGTCATAGAAATGATAGAAAGGAAGAATGCCTTATAGCTTTTGCTTCTAGAACATTAACTGAAGCGGAAAAAGTTTCTCTCAACTAGAAAAGGAAGCGTTGAGCATAACTTTTGGCGTTGAGAAATTCAGACAATACTTACTGGGACGAAAATTTGTATTGGTCATAGACAACCGACCCTAATTCATATATTTTCACCTCATAAACCAATTCCCATATGTGCATCATCCAGAATTAAAAGATGGTCCTTAAAATTAGCTGCATTTAATTATACTGTGGAATTTAGAAAACTAGTGATAATTCCAATGTTGACGCATTGTCACGTCTTCCTTTAGAATCGAGTGTCAGGGAGTCTCTTAATGAAGACCAGGTACTTCTTCTCAGGAAGTTGAATGAGGTACCGTTCTCTTTTATGGAGGTGGCATATGAGACGCCCCAAGATAAAATACTGTCTATAGTATTAAGGAATGTTAGAGAGGCAACTGGGGAAATTCACAAGGGTACCTAGAGAAAACCCACTAGCTCCTCATTATAAGATCCATGAGGAATTAAGTTTGGAGTTTGGTTGTCTTCAATGGCGTGAAAGAGTGGTAATTCCCCAAAAATTAAGATCTTTAATTTTAAATGACTTGCAAGGAATACACATGGTGATTGTTAAAATGAAGATAATTGCCAGACGGTATTTTCTGGTGGCCAGGCATAGACAGTAACATCGAGGAGTTAACTAGAGAATGTAGAGTATGCCAAGAATCGGCAAGCATGCCCCCGGCTACCATCTCGGAATGGACTTGGCCCGAAAAACCGTGGCATCGACTTCATCTTGATTTAGCGGGTCCGTTCATGGGAAGAATGTTTTTGGTTCTCGTGGACGCATACTCAAAGTGGATAGAAATTTTTATCATCAAAGATATTACCAGCAAAACGATTATAAATCATCTTAGAAAAAAAAATTTGCCAGATTTGGGTTGCCCTAATTTTTGGTTACAGATAACGGAAGACAGTTTGTCTCCGGTGAATTCGAGCAATTTACCAAAATGAATGGTATACGGCACACTAAGACCAGTCCGTATAACTGCTAATGAAGAGAAGTTTAAGATCAAGATTCTCGAATTTAATACCAAGATGGGAAATCCGCGAGAGGTATTTCATGAGACCGTAAGAAGGCAGGAGCAGTTTACTACAGGTTGCAAGGTTTATTTCCGCAACTATGCAACTGGCCCTAAACGGTAAAAAAGTACCATTTTGAAATTATTGAGCTACCGTCACTACCTTATAAGTTGCGAGGGCGTCGTGTATAAGAGGCTTATCAATCAATTGCGACCTGTGAGAAAGAAACAAGTGGAGACAAGAAATTTAATACTTCCTCGAACATCAGGAGAGAAGCCTGTAGGTGGAAGTCAGAAATAAAGTGAAGAGGAGGTTCCAGAGGTTACATCAGGAAACAAGAAGGAGGCTGCTTCTGTGCACGTACCCTCTTGCACTCCTATACCAGGGCCTGTTGCTGTGCACGTGCCCTCTTGCACTCCTAAACCGGAGCCTGCCGCTGCGCAAGTGCCCGTCCACAGTCCTAGACCTCAGAGAGCCAGGAAACCCCCAGACCGACTGGAGTATTATTAAGGGGGGAGATGTGTTGTGTATGTAAATAGATGAAGATTATTTGCATTCTTTAAAGTCTCATTATGTAAGAATATATGTGTATATAAATTGGACATTTTTTGTTGGCCAAACGAAAAGAATAAGAGCTAAATAAAGAGTCATGGTCAAAATTGAGTTGTTTTACATCTAATTACGACACAACATTAACAACATCCATCCTTACTGAAGACACAAAATTTTCCTGTTATGCAGATTATATAGCCATATGGCACACAATTAGCAGTATAGCAGAATACTTAACACATCAATGAGAGGACTGGAGAAGTGGGCAATGAAACTCAAAATGACAATAGACCCAATAAACACAGACCTATAGGTCTCCTTCACTGACAGGAAAAAAAGGCATGAATTTAACTCCAAAATAAGCATAAACAACCATATAATTGATAAAATTTGATCTCCAAATTACCTAGGTGTTTTACTTGATGAGGAATTGCGATTTACAAAACACATAATTAGCACCTCAAATAGAGCTACCAGAAACCTAAACATTCTGAGAAGGCTATGTGGAACAAATTGGGCAGCAAAACCCAAAATTCTCAGAACAACATATATCACTTTAATAAGGCCAATAATGGAATATGCAACACCTGTTTGGGCTCCCTCAAGTTCATCACTAAAAAGAAGACTAGACAGTGTTCAAGCAAAAGCGGCCAAATTAATCACTGTTTCTGTTTCAAATACCAACAATTAGAAAATTCAGAGAGAATGTGGTCTAGACCTACTTGAAAGCAGAAGACAATTGAAAACAATAAAATTCACCAATAGCTTAAAAACTAAAGAAACCGAACACATATCCCATAGAACCTATTTAAACTGGACACAAAAAGAAAGGCTCAAAAGATCTTCAACACTTCAGTACGACAACAATATTAGAAAGAGCATAAATATGAAACATAATGAATTTCAAATTCGAGAATAACCAATATTTCCTACCCCATTGCCATCAAATGTAATCATCAATCTTAACCTGAATGAACCCTGCAATAAAAAAAAGAGAACAAAAACATACTTAAAAAGAAAGGACTTGACACAATTGGTTTTTGCGATCAGATACATTATTTAACAGCATATACAGATGCATCATCAGACCTTACCATAAGTAAAGGAGGGGCTGGAATTAACATAATACTGCAAGATGGAACATACATCAAAATCAAAGAAGGAGCAAGAAGGATTTCGTCAAACTTCACTTGTGAACTGACAGTTATCTGGAAAGCTCTTGATGTATGCCTTAACCAACCATCCCTGCATCAAGCAGAAGGAATTATAATATACCATACAACGACCTCATATCCGATCTAGAAGCAATTCAGAAGGACAATACTATAATTACACAGAAAATACACTCGTTACTTACTCAACTGATATTATTGGAGAATACCTGCTTTCTACAATGGATTCCTGCCAGTGTTTGGATAGGGGGTAATGAAATGGCAGTTGAATTTGCAAAGGAAGCCAGAAGGTTGAGCCAAAGGAAAGAACAAATGTCATTATTTGACGCTAATGCTTTTGCAAAATACAAGATAATTAAACAAAAAATAAGAAAAGATCAAAATGTGAAAAAAAAACTCCGAGAGAAAAATGACAAAACTATAACAAGATTTAGAACAAAACATTATAAAGGATGACAATACATCCAGATGGCAGAAGAACCTATAGAACATGCAACAACTGTCCTGGTGTGGAACAACACCTACCCACATATTCTCATGCCCGCAGCCTTGCAGAAAATTGACATAGACCCAGAGCAGCTGCTTTATACACCCAAGATAGTGGACAATGCTGCTGCTGCTGTGATGGAGATGCATGGAGACATCTGAGGCTCTTTATTGGACACGACAAAAACAACAACGGCATTCCAGGCTAAAATAAATCATCAGAGATAGATAAATATTTTTCAAATGAATTAAAATAAATATAATCGATACTGAGAGAGAGTTGAATTTAAAAAATTTGAAAATTATTATTTTCGAAATTTAAATAGCTGAGAGGATTCCAGCAAACCACATCTTAAATATCAGGTTTTTTTTTTTTTGCTACATGTTTTAATTTGCATATACCTATTTTACATATCTCAGATTGTATTTAAGAATCGTTAACCATTTCTTCTAACTTTTGGCGAAACGGTGTTTTATTAATTTATCATTTGATATTATTTGGGTTCTTTCCTGGTATTCAAAAAGGAAAAATACGTGTCGTTCCGTTATATTTTTCAATTTATCAAACAATTTGGCCGCTGAATCGCTGATTCTGGTAGAGCGCCATCTAGC
The DNA here is from genome assembly GCA_030710605.1 of Cordylochernes scorpioides. Classification (NCBI taxonomy): domain Eukaryota; kingdom Metazoa; phylum Arthropoda; class Arachnida; order Pseudoscorpiones; family Chernetidae; genus Cordylochernes; species Cordylochernes scorpioides. The sequence goes on from CP092868.1 coordinate 89,055,689, forward strand.
TAATAAAGTTGTAACTAAAATCAATTTCGAATTTTTCATTATTTGCCATAAAAAATCCCATTGCATCCTGAACACAATGGTGTTTACCGCATTGCTCTAGCGCAAATATTCGCGGAGTTATTAATTTTTAAAGTTGTGCGGGACTTTTGGATCACCCTGTACATGTCAGAAAAAAAAAATAATAATACTAAAAAAAAAAACTATTGCCAAAATAGCCATGTTAATATTTTAGGCTGATAAAAACCAAAGGGTATATGGATTATAGACAAACACATGTTTTGGCTGTTAAATGAGACAGTAATTCATAGTAAATTTTCACTACTGTATTTTTGCATATTGACTATTGTTTGTTTAATTTTAAGAATTATCATATTGACTGTAAAAAAAAAAAACAAAGGCCAGAACAAAAATTAATAAAAAAGTAAGAAAGCCATTGTTTACATACAGTAAAGCTAATTTTGTAATGTTTTTTTTTAATTGCATTGTGCGAACGTACCTTAACTTAGCAATATAAATGTTAGACAAACACATGTTTTGGCTGTTAAATGAGACAGTAATTCATATTAAATTCTCACTACTGTATTTTTTGCATATTGACTATTGTTTGTTTAATTTTAAGAATTATCATATTGACTGTAAGAAATAAAAAAAAAAGGCCAGAACAAAAATTAATAAATGTAATGTTTTTTTTTTAATTGCACTGTGTGAACGTACCTTAACTTAGCAATATAAAGTTTAGACAAACACATGTTTTGGCTGTTAAATGAGACAGTAAATCATATTAAATTTTCACTACTGTATTTTTTGCTTATTGACTATTGTTTGTTTAATTTTAAGAATTATCATATTGACTGTAAAAAAAAAATAAAGGCCAGAACAAAAATTAATAAAAAAGTAAGAAAGGCATTGTTTACATACAGTAAAGCTAATTCTGTAATATATATATATTTAAATTGCATTGTGTGAACGTACCTTATCTTTAGCAATATAAATATTAGACAAACACATGTTTTGGCTGTTAAATGAGACAGTAATGCATATTGAATTTTCATTACTGTATTTTTCGCATATTGACTATTGTTTGTTTAATTTTAGGAATTATCATATTGACTGTAAAAAAAAACACAAAGGCCAGAACAAAAATGAATAAAAAATAAGAAAGCCATTGTTTACATACAGTAACGCTAATTTTGTAACGTTTTTTTTTTTAATTGTGTGAAATTTCGCATTGTTTGAAACCTACCTTAACTTAGTAATATAAATTTCTCTCTCAATACTTTTGTAAAAAAAAGTGACACTCGTATAAAAAGATATTTTAAAAAAAGTAAGCAAGCAACTTGAAAAGAAATGCAGAACGCTCATTGGTCGCTTAATTGGCCTCGTGTTGTTACTTTCCCTCGTATTTACTCCGCGTAAGCCTCGTATTTACTCCGCGTAAAAAAAAGTTCTTCAAATGACAAAAAGAAATAGCCAAAAATACTAAGCAAATTGTATCCAAAAATTTTCCTCAGGTTTATAAAAAGCGACATGCAAAATTTGGTACCAATTGGTTCAGTAGTTTTTGAGTTTATCGCGAAACAGACAGACAGACAGAAATTGACTTTTATATATATAGAGATAGTCTCTATTATAGGTTCTAAAGAATCGAGTCCGGAAAGAAGCACAGTCTTTAGCGACGATACCTTGTCTATTTAAATCATCACCGAGTGAAACATTCTTATACAGATTGGATGGCATTTTGTAAGCTTTATTGACATATCTCTCAATTATGGTTATTACACGGTAGTGAAGGGGTTACTGATTGTATATAATTAGGGGACCAACATATATCGAAACATCACTGGCTGACAACGATAAGTATCAGCTATGACTGTTTCTTCATTGTATTATGGGCTGGTGCTAAGTCCTGTTGGAGGACATAAGTTCTTTAAGAGGTCACAATGCCCATATTCATTACGGTGTCTCAAGAAAATTGATGTATGTGTCAGCATTCATTTTGAGCCGCGCTCAAAGAAATAGAAGGTATGTCCATGTTTCACTGCTAATGAACGTCAAGAACGGTAAGAGAGACAGGAAATCTCGTGTAAATTTAAGGTTATTTTTATAGATATGGAGATTATTCTTGGGATTCATCCTTTTGTCGCGTTCAAAAGTATTTTATCATAGAAAACCTCCAGCCATATAGCCATGTTTTAGGATGTTGAGGAGGTCAGCAGCCTTTATTTTTATTTTATATCCTAGCTTCAGCCAGCAGATAACTTTTCAGAAAGGCGAAGGACATGAGACCAAGGTCCTGATAGAATGTTTTGATTTTATCCATAATATCATTGCCCATCTTAATACCTATGTCCTCCATTATTTTTATGGCCATGTTCTACGGCGGTTAGACCTGTTATTTGGGATATTCAGTTGCCTACCTATATAATAACTAGCGACAATATAAATTAAACCCTTAGTCAATTTAATTTTGAATATCGGTGTTGGGTTAGTAGAGGTTTAGGGATAATCAGACCTATAGAAACAAAAGAAAGGAAGGTGATTTTTCGTGAAATTGTCTTCATTTTTACACCATTATGTCAAACAATTCGTTGAAAAATTCAGACTCTACAATTTACAATATAAAGGTACATGTAAAATTTAGGGAAACCTTCAAATGTTTATTAGGAGATCGATTAATAAAGGTAAACTAATTGTTGTTTCCCACTTGACAAATACGCAAGGAGGAAAAGCAGAATAAATTTTAACAAAACAATCCGTTCTCGTTTGGCCCCTATTGAATAGAATGTTTTATATTAGCTTAAAGAAACAAATGTAATTATCTTTGGCCAGGCAATTATCCCAAGCTTTACAAATGAATTTATGATTTTATTTTAATTTTCTTTACAATAAATATTTAAAGAATTTACAAAAGATTTAAAGCCGCAGCTTCAAGGCCTTGTTTTTTAGTGGCGACTATACTAAGAATTGAGAAGGTGGAGAGGCTCCCTCTGGCGGTGCAGCCAGATGGCCTCCCATTGGTCAGCGATGACGTAGCTCCTTTTTCTTTCACCGCCGCGCGCCGCCTTCTGCCACCTATGTTCAGAATAAAACTAAACATACTCCCCTCCTGTGGACGTAGTCCACACACAAGGCAAAAGAAAAGGATCACATAGTGTAGAAAGTTTTTTTTGAAGAAGAAGAAGAATTAGAATGGCAGAAGTGCAATCTTCGAGATGGGTCTTATTAGATGATGTTGTTTCTCTGTTTGAAGTTCCACAACTCGGACAATGCCATCCGCTCCAGGTGACACCTTGGTGATGCGGCCAAGGCTCCACTGCATTGAAGGCATAGGAATGTCTTTTACCAACACCAAATCTCCAACCTTCAGGTTGGAAGAGGGTTTTTTCCATTTGGACCGTTGTTGCAGATTGTTTAGATATTCCCTGGACCATCTTTTCCAGAAAACATCTCTGGCCTTTTGAATTAATTTCCATCTAGTTAAGTAGTTGTCATTAGGGTGATAACTGGGCTCTGGGAGTGCTGTTAATAGTCTTCCAATCAAAAAATGTCCTGGAGTGAGAGGGTTGAAATCATTTGGATCCAAACTCATCGGATACAACGGGCGAGAATTCAAGCACGCTTCAATTTGACATGTCAGAGTATTGAGTTCATCAAAATTTAAAACTGCAGATTTTAAACACCTTAGAAGATGATACTTCAATGATTTAATTCCTGCTTCCCAAATGCCGCCGAAGTTTGGAGCAGATGGAGGTATAAAATGCCAAGTGATGTGTTCATTAGCGACATAATTTGGAATTGAAGAATCCTTTACAAGTTGATGTATATTATTCAAAATATTCTTAGCTCCTCTAAAGTTAGTAGCGTTGTCGGTGAAAATATCAGAGGGTTTTCCTCGACGAGAGATGAATCTTCTAAAAGCAGCGAGGAAGGCAGGGGTTGACAGATCTGAAACTATCTCAAGGTGAATAGCCTTCGTTGAGAAACAAATGAATAATGCTATATAAGATTTTAATGTTACTTTTGTTCTTATGACATTAGGTTTAGTTATAAATGGTCCTGCGAAGTCTATTCCTGTTTTGCTAAAAGGGCTTGAGGGTATGATTCTATGGATAGGCAGATCTCCCATGATTTGTTTTGACACTTGGAGTTTCGTCTTGAAACATGTCATGCAACGATTAATGAGCTTTTTTACTAGAATTCTACCGGATGGAATCCAGTACTTTTGTCGGATGGCACACAGAGTTAATTGGAGACCAGAATGAAGATGCTCTACGTGGAATTGTTGAACAATCAATTCTGTAACAAAATGGTTGTGAGGAATAATTATTGGATGCTTCTCATTGAATTGCAGGTTGGATTTGCGCAGTCGACCTCCTACATGTAGAATTCCTGATGAATCAATAAATGGGTTTAAGGATAAAAGTTTTGAGTTTGTTGCTAGTACTTTGCTTTGATTACAACATTGAATTTCAGTTTTAAATTCTGAACTTTGAATGATTTGAATAAGAGTTCGAATTGAATTATCGAGCTCATTAGAGGACAATTCTTTGTGTTTTATTTTGTCGCTGCTGTGTCTAGCATTGTGGATAAATCTTAGGAGCCATGCAGTAACTCTGCTCAGCTTCCTGAATGTTGAGAATTTAAAAATAAAGTCTAGAATAGGACAAGTAGTGAAATGAACAATCGGAACAGTCTTTCTTTTTTCATGACAGACTTCTTTTGGAAGTTCATATGTGATTGGTTGCAGATCTTGTAAACTTGAGTTTGATAGCCAATCAGGACCATTCCACCAAAGTGAATGGTTTACTAGTTCTGAAGAAGTTATACCTCTGGAAGCGCAATCTGCAGGATTATCCCTGGTAGACACATAGTACCAAGAAGATTGCAGAGTTAGTCGCTGAATTTATGCAATCCGGTTACCAACAAAAGGTTTCCAATGTTTTGATTCAGATTTTAGCCAACATAAAACAATCTGGGAATCTGTCCACAAAATTACTCGGTCAATCTGCAACAGCGATGAGCTGCAAATGGAATCATATAAATTTGAAAGGAGAAGAGCAGCACAAAGCTCCAGACGAGGTATTGACGTTGCCTTCAAGGGAGCGACTTTTGTCTTGGCAGCAATCAATGTGACTTGAACATGACCAGATTTAAAACGAGATTTCATATAAACAACTGATGAATATGCAGAGTCAAAAGCATCACAAAATCCATGGGGTTCTAAAGAATGTATAAATCCCTTGCAGGAAATATATCTAGGAATTTTAATATGATTTAGCATGGCCAAATCAATTTTCACTCTCCTCCAATGAAAACACAACGATTCAGATAAGGGATCATCCCAATCCAAATCCTGTTTCCACAAAGTTTGGAACAGAATCTTGAAGATAATGATCACCGGTGATAACCATCCCAAAGGGTCATAAATTCGAGAAATGTCCGATAACAATTGTCTTTTAGAATATACGTCCTTTAGTGAATTGACTGTAATTGTGAAATTATCCGTGGATGGATTCCAATTTATCCCAAGAATCTTAACAAATGAATTATCTCCGATTTCATATGAATCATGTGCTTTCAGCGCTTCTGGTACCTCTGGAAGAACCTCAGGGACATTTGACATCCATTTTCTTATGCAAAAGCCACCAGATAAAAGGATTTTCCGGATATCATCAATGAGAACTTTTGCTTCTTCGATTGTTGTTGCGCCAGAAAGTAGGTCGTCTACATAAAAATCAGTTTTTATGATTTTAGATGCCTCTGGGAACAGGAGTTTTTTGTCGGTGGCAAGTTGTATCAAGGTACGGATTGCAAGATAGGGTGCACACGACATTCCATAAGTTACTGTGAGCAATCTATACTCCAATAAAGATTCTAATGGACTATTTCTCCAGAAGATTCTCTGAAAGTCGAGATCAGAAGAGTTCACTTTTATCTGTCTGTACATTTTCTCAATATCTCTCGTAAAAGCTATAGGATTAGTACGAAACTTCACAAGAATATTGAAAATATCATGCTGCAATTTTGGTCCAGTATGAAGAAATTCATTTAAGGAGTAATTGTTGCTCGTTTTGCACGATGCATCAAACACTACTCTTAATTTAGTAGTGCTGCTCTGCTCACGCAGAACGCAATGGTGAGGTATATAATAGCACTTGTCTGATGGTTTGTCACGTTCGTTTTTCGGAATGAGCTCCATGTGGTTGAGAGAAAGATATTCCATCATGAAATCCTTATATTGCTGAAGAAGATTCGAAGATTTGTGCAATTTTCTCTCAAGAGCAAGAAATCGTTTCATGGCATTATGACGTGAGTCTCCGAGATTAGGCACAGATTTAAACGGTAGACCAAAAGAATATCTTCCATCTGTTGATATGCAAAAGTTCTTGTCATAAATGTCCCCGCAACTCTTCTCCTCTTTAGTCAATGGAAGAGCGGCAGGAACCGATTCCAATTAAAAAAAACTTTCGCAGATTATCATCTCCTTGGGATGTTGAGCATAATGAGATATAGCTGTTTCCAGTCTCAGAACTGGAAACATTTCCTGAAAGTATCCATCCTAACTTGGAACTACAGGCAGAGGGTCCTGGATGATTTTGGAATCGTAGTTTTCCTGTTTATAAAAATGGGGCTAGGTCTGCACCAATTACTAAATCAATGGGACTCGTTTTTATCAAAATTGGGATCTGCTAATAAAGTATTCTTAAGATGAGGCCAATTATCTCTATTTATCAGAAAATTAGGTAAATCAATTGTGATTTGATCGAGTATTATGGATGAAATTTTGAATATTCTATCAGAAAAATGAGGCTTAAATTGAAGAAAAGTCTCACTAGCAGACTGCTGTATTGGTTGGTTACCAATTCCAAAAACTGTGATTTGGCTCTTTTTAACAGGAAGATTCAACTTTTCACGACAATTTTCTGTCATTAGACTTCTTTGAGAACCAGTATCAATCAAAGCTCTGCATGGATGAAACGATCCATTTTCTGCTCTCACTCTCACGATAACAGTAGATAATAAGATTATCTCATTGGGCTTTGTTGTATCATTGAGAAAACATGAAACGCAAGATTGGGCAATTGGGGCTTTAATTGAAGTGGTATTCAAAGGTTCGGGTTGGAAGGAATGCAAAAGAGTGTGATGTCTTTTGTTGCATGATTTACAATGCATAGTGATTTTACATGACGTTACTCTGTGGTTGGATCGCAAACAATTGAAACAAAGGTTATTGGTTTTGACTATGTTCCATCTTTCAAGGAGAGAACTTTTATGGAACTTGTCACATTTGAATAAGGGATGTGAATTTTTGCATAATAGGCATTTATCATCACCTTTTGAAATATAATTATATACATGTGTTTGTTTCATTACAGATTTATCCTCTTTAGCATAACCTTTTATCGATTGCAAACTTTTTGCTTGTTTTTCAAGAAACATAATAAATTTTTCGTAGGATGGAAAGCCATCATCTATCAACGTCAATTCCCATTGCCTTTTCAAATCATCACCTATTCTTCTTTGTAGGAAATGTATTAGAAAGATATTAACAAGTGTATTTCTCTCCAAACCCAGTGATTTCAAATTTCTCATGGCTTCATTACATATATCTAGTAGTTCGAAAATGGCCTTGGAATTTATTAGTTTTAAAGGTTTTAAAGTGAATAATTTTGTACATTGTGAAAAGGCAAGTTCTTTTTTGTTATCATATCTGGAGACCAATGTGGCCCAAGCATGGGCATAGTTTTCATCAATAATTGGAAATCCCCTAATAAGTCGTTCAGCGTCTCCAGTAACAGCTGATTGTAAATATTGCAGCTTTTGTGAATCAGTTAGAGCGGTATTAGAATCAATAGACAGAGAAAACAATTGCTTTAAACTAAGCCATTCGCCAATATCACCAGAAAAGGAAGGTAAATTAAATTTAGGAAGTTCTATTTTACTTGTGGTTGATTGATTTAGATCATCAATTTTGCTTGAAATGGCTGTACAAGATACTTTATTGATATTCACCACTAAATTTCTAAGATTATCATTGTATTGCATAACTCTAGAAAAGTAAACTTCATCATCAAATTCAGAAAATGTTAAAAGATTACAATAAGTTTTTTCAATGTTATACTTTATATCTAAAATATCTTGTTAAAAGGTCTGTAAATTTGCATCATCCTTCGATTCAATTATCTTGAGCGAAATTTGTTCAAAATAATCCACTTGTTTGAAATGAAATTCAAGAATATTTAAAGTAGCTTTAAATTTGGCAGCCATCTTTAATTTTTTCTATTATTAATTTTAATAATATGTTTCAAAAATGAATTATAATTATTTATATTTAAATAATTATTTAATAGATTTATCCCGGGTTTCGGCACCATATGTTGTTTCCCACTTGGCAAATACGCAACGAGGAAAAGCAGAATGAATTTTAACAAAACAATCCGTTCTCGTTTGGCCCCTATTGAATAGAATGTTTTATAATAGCTTAAAGAAACAAATGTACTTATCTTTGGTCAGGCAATTCTCCTAAGCTTTACAAATGAATTTATGATTTTATTTTAATATTCTTTACAATAAATATTTAAAGAATTTACAAAAGATTTAATGTATTTACAAAAGATTTAAAGCCGCAGCTTCAAGGCCTTGTTTTTTAGTGGCGACTATACTAAGAATTGAGAAGGTGGAGAGGCTCCCTCTGGCGGTGCAGCCAGATGGCCTCCCATTGGTCAGCGATGACGTACTCCTTTTTCTTTCACCGCCGCGCGCCGCCTTCTGCCACCTATGTTCAGAATAAAACTAAACACTGAGCATGACAAGATATGCTCCGGAGAAGCTTCTTCACTATGGCATTTAAAGCAGTTATTGAAAGTTTGTTGTCCAATTTGAAATTTTAAGTTTTTATATGGCCACTTCTTAGTCTTGCTAAAGCTGTTTGTTGATTTCTATTGAGTTTTTGAGGTTCTTCTAATTGTTTCAATGTTTTGTACCAGTAATGAATTGAATAAGCTGTCAGTTTTGTTTTTTTTTATGATTTTATTAACAGATTACTATTTTTTATATTTATATTTTGCTATACTCTGTAAACTTCCCTCATTTCTTATCTTTTTTTTTTATTATTATCATTCATATTTTATTCTTGCCTTTAATAAATTGCTGTGTCATTCTAAAGTTTGTCTTACCTAATTTTCCACGTGGCAATATAAATAGATGAATATCTGATAAAAGTACGTCAAAATGTAAAAATTAAATTGAATTTATTAAAAAAAAACAAGTTTTTTCGCTAAAATATAAAACTTTCTGCTTTTCTCACACTTCTTTGAATCTTGATCATTAGCTTATTTTCTTAATTAGAATTTTGTTCTCTAATGGGGCATCGTTTTCTTGTTTAGAAATGTCTCATTGTTTTTTTCTATCCCTTCAGAAAAAGCCTTTCAAATTTGATTTTGATATCTATATCTAGTATGTTTGTTCCCTTCCAGGCGACGTTATGATTTTGATCATTCATGTTAAACCTATGTTCGAAGCGTTTTTTATGCCTTCTTGAGTCTTGTTTCATGTTCCTTTATTTCACCCTCCAGGGATTGTTTCGTTTCACGTATGTAAATATTTTGCAATCCAGACAATCTATTTTCTAAACAATTTCCCAAATTTCACCTCATTCGGCTTGGAGGCTTTCATTGTTTGATTTCTTGTTGGTATGTTCCCGGGTGTGTCTGGAGTGTAGTATATATTAAACCCTTTTTGTTATATGATTTTTTAATGTATGTTGATTGCTTTTTGATTCTGGTTATGATGATATTATTTTATATAGGCCTGTTTGCAGAATACTTTTCTTTTCTCTTTCTTTGACCCGTTTTTCTATTTTAGTTGTAAGAAAATCATTTTACCTTTCTTATATCATCATTATAGTTATTTATATCGTGCAAATGGTTATGGATCTGTCTATTAGCGCGTTTACTGCGGCTTCTTTGTCTTCTACAGGAACTTTGGTAATTGGATTTAATGTCTTTGTCTGTGGCTTTCTTCTAGACTGATGTTTGTATATAGAGAGAATACCCTTTCCATTATTTAAAAGTGTGATCCTTTCTACCTTTATTGCTTTTGCGTGAAGTATAAGTTTGTGTTTAAGCTGTTTATCAAGTTTAAAAGGTCTTAGCGCTTTTATTTTCTAGTACAACATGGGAAAATAAATTTGAACTATTTTTGAAGCGAATGATTATTTTAAAAATAAATCCATTTTATACTGCCCTTACTAAGGGCCTGGGTCATCAGTGGTGAACTCTCCCAAACCACTGATGAGCCAGGCCCTCCCAATATTATATCATTGCAGTAAGGGCAGTGTAAAATTGATCTATTTTTAAGAGAATCATACGCGTCAAAAATAGTTCGAATTTCCTATAACAGATGGCGCGGCATTGTACAACATGGAATATCGCCCGTATAACGTATGCATAATTTAAATTTATTCTGGACATATATCTATTTAGTTTTATAAACAATCCATGTCATTATTTGTAACATACATGTTTTATGGACATCCCATGGGTATTCCTTTTCTCAATTTGTATAAGTTGTCTCTTTCATTGAAGTTTCAAAAGGTTTTTCTAGGCATATATACATGGCCTGTTAAAGGGATTTCGATAAAAAAATCCATTGTACTTTTTTCTCTCTAACTTTACTGTCTATAAACTCCGTTATTACTATTTTGGTTGTATCCAAAAGTATGCTTGGATAAAGCTAGATTACATCGTAAGATATTAGGATGTCAGATTCCTATACATTTATATTTAATTTCTCCATGGCTCCATTTCATCTTTTTTTTTTTTCAATTTCATTTTGGATTTTGAGCTATTTTTCAAAAATGTTTATGCAGTTTGCTAAAATGTATTATTTTTCCTACCAGACTTTATAGGTATGTGTGGGATGTCTTGATTTGAAATTTCGCCTCTCATAAAAGGAGTTCAGAATTTTTCATAATAGCGCATCTTTAGTCTGTTTGTCTAGAGCTTTATCAGCTAACTCCTGCAGCATTTATACGTTGGATAGTTGTTAATGTTGAATATAAGCTTGTTTAGCCGCTTTGTCAATTGCTCGGTTCTCACGTTCAGTCTTCTCTCTAAGTTGACCGTTGCTTTCTTAACGCTGAGTTCAACCATGGTTAATCCATTCCGGACAACATCGTCGAATAGTGGCATCGCTCCAATCTGTAAGCCGAACGATCCCCCGATTAGATAAACAATCTATTCCAAGCCCAAATGCACTTCAGTTATGACATATATGTATAGTATGAGCGAACTAGATAGCAAACATAGTTACTTGCCATGTGAGTTGACAAAATGAAATTCACCAAGATTTTATGACCTGGGAATAGGATTTTCTCCTCTTTTATATTACCATTCAGTTAAAAGACTTCGAAATTTCATTTATTATCCGCTAATGTCTAATCCTCTTCTTCTTTTTTCCTATCTCTACTCAATCATTTTCCGGCTACATGAACTCAGTAGATTTTGTTTAAATATAAACGAATAAAAGATTACATGAGGAGCTTCTCTCTGAGAGAGAAAAAGAAGCTCCTCATGTAATCTTTTATTCGTTTATATATACTCAATCATATTACGGTGTCAAGCTTGTAGCGCCTGGTACTTTCGATGGGTCTGCTGAGGATGAGTAGAGCTCATCAATTAATAAGCCAATACAGTCAATAATGTGTTTTGGGGTTTCAGGTTGAGAATTGCACTTAGTACATAGTGGGAAAAGACTGTTGTTCTCTTTGGAGAACAGAATTGGTGATTGTCCCTCTTGCTCTGTACTAGTTATGTGCATCATTAAAGCCAAAACCTAATAATATACTTGTTAGTCGAAACTTCTTAGTTAATAAAATTTATTCCAATTTGCATAAATATTTAGTATGCGTCGTTTCGTGTTTATATGCAGATGGTTGATATCTCATATATTCTAATATGCCACTTTGAAATTCAGTTTAGTTTCAAATATGAAATGCATACACTTTTGAGTAAATTTTCCTCGAGTTAGATTTCTACTTAATTCTCTACGCTCTCAGCAGCTAAAATGAGTTTCACTTTAATTTCAAATTTATTTTAATAGATTTCGATCTTGATGACATGAAGATAAAGTTAAATTCAATGGCGATATGCATATATTTTTTTCTATATATTTTTAGAAAACCTTTTTCAATGAATTAGTGTTTCTGATTTTTATATATATAAAAGTTTTATACAAAGTAATATACAATTTTTCCATCTACAAGTATATATATTAATCGCAATTTATATAAGAATATTTAATATACAAATCATATACAATATTTAAGAGGGAAAATACCCAAGATACAGGACATTGCAACTGCTGTGATAGAGATGCATGGGGATAACTGAGGCTCTTAATTAGAAAAGACAACATCAACAAGAGGGGAAAATATTTATTTTAATATGCATTCTATATATTCTTAGCTATAGCTCATCTTAGCTTTATTCATTTTGAAAATGTTCCTGAATCATTCCAATATCAGACGATTTTTTTCAAATCTTTTTAGTTATTATACTTCGTATGTTTTTTGCAATTCTTACTTAACTTTCAATTATATAGTTAGAAATAAAATAAATATCAATTTTTCTGTAGAAAAAAAAAGAACTGAAAACGTCCATCATAAATGTCAAAAGTGTCGCTAATAGAAAGACTTCGCTAAAGTTCGAGAAATATTTCCTTCTGTCAGACGACAATTGTCTTAATTTCTTCCTCACGTCACTTCCTCTCTGCCTTAATGGAATATCACGCTTTCTATTAGACACTGTTCAGCTCACTTAGACCAAGAATTCTATAAATTTATAGAGAGAAATCTATTTAAAAGTTATTTTAAAAGTTCGTTCTGTCTCTTTTTATTATATACTTTTATTTCTTATTAGGTTTATATTCCTATTATTGTTTATTGTCAAAAATCTATTACACAGTTTTTGCTTTGTTTGTTCCTTAGAGAATTTGTTCTGAGTTGAAAAAAAGATTTTATTTGAACTGATATAATAACAAATTTCACACATAGATCCAACTAAATTTTTAACAAAAATGGAATTCTATATATATATATAGACTGGAGCAACGCAATTTCTAAGCAGAATAATATAATGTTCGTTTTATTTAGGGTTTATTCGAAATATAATTTATTTTCTCAATCGGTTCTCGAGTTCTGCTTATTTCAGAGATTTCACACAATACATTTAAAATTTCTGTTATTAAACACTACAGGCATATATTATTATAAAATTTAAACAGTTTTCTTATAATAAATAAAAATAATTTTAAAAATAAACTTTTTCCTTAAGGCCTAATGTTCTTTTTTTAATATTGATTCAAGGGATTATTTTACTGAAGAGTATTCATCATTGTGTGAAAATTAAATAAACTAAACAAAAAAAAATTGCCAGTTCTATGTACATCTGCTAGTCATACATATATGTTCAAATTATTATATATAATTAATTTCATATTTATTTATACATTTATTTATATTATTATTTTGTTATTACACAAATCTAAACTGCTGGCCACCGTAAATGCAACACCCTGAAAGAAGCATGCAAATAACATGATATTTACAACATGTATTAGAGGAGGTGAGAATTGCAAATGGTTAAAATTTCAGCGCAGACGCACATCACGCGCGTCTGTGGTTCCATTTCAAAGCACTATTTAAGGCTTATAGATTTCGACGATTTCAAGTTCGGCAATTGTGTTTTTCTTGCGCTTTGAAAAAAAAAACGATCAATTATGCCTTGTAGAAAACATCGATCATCCATTTATCAAGTATCTGAGTTCGACAGAGGAAAGATAGCGGCCTACCGAGATTGTGGATTATCTTTCATGGAAATCGGTAGTCGTGTTAGACGAAACCAAACAACTTTAATGCGGATATGTGATCGCTGGATGCAGGAAGGTACGACGGACCGACGTGTTCGATCGCATCCTCCTCAGTGCACCACTTCAAGTGCTGAAGGCAAATTGTGCGCATGACATTAACATATCACTCAGTCACATCAAGAACCGTAAGCAAAGCACATTCAGTCTGTAACGCATCATCCAGTGTCTGCGCGTACCATTCGACGCCGTTTATAGCAGAGTGGTCTGTCCGCAAGACGTCCATTGCTTCGTCTACCCTTGACACAGAACCACAGACGTCTCCACCGCCAATGGTGCGATGAAAGAAGGATGTGGATGGCAGAACGGAATGAAATTGTTTTTACTGACGAGTCATGCTTCTGTCTGCAACACCACGATGGTCGGATTCGAGTCTGGAGATACCGTGGAGAGAGGATGCTGAACAGCTGCGTTATGCACCGCCACTCTGGTCCTGCACCGGGTATTATGGTATGGGACGGTATTGGATATCACACTCGCACTCTTCTAGAACGCATTGTCGGTACTTTAAACAGCCAACGTTACATCTCCGAGGTGTTGGAGCCAGTTGTATTTCCTTACCTACAGGGTTTACCCACAGCCATATTTCACTTGGATAATGCGCGACCACACGTGGCACGCACTGTCCTAAGGTTCTTCATCAATCTCCAGATGAAATTGCTTCCCTGGCCGGTTCGCTCTCCGGAACTTTCGCCGATAGAAAACATGTGGTTCATGGTTGCTCAACGATTTACCCAGATTACATCCCCAGCTGCCACACCAGATCAAGTTTGGCAACGTGCAATAGCTGCCTGGTCTGCTGTACCCCAAGAACACATCCAGGGTCTCTTTGAATCAATGCCGAAGCGTGTGGGAGCGTTGATCTTCAACAATGGCGGCTACTGGTTCTGGCAGGAACAACACTTCGCAGAATTATATAAATTTAATCATTTGGTACTTGGTCAACATATTATCTACAAATTAAATTTTGTTGTGATATCTCTTGTCTTTCTTGTTGTTACAATTCGGGTCCCCAGCAATGAAACACCAAGAAAGACAAGATATTTCACAACAAAATATATTTTGTAGATAACATGTTGACCAAGTATCAAATGATTAAATTTATAGACTTCTGCGAAGTGTGGTTCCTGCCAGAATCAGTAGCCAGAGTAACCGCCATTGTTGGAGATCACCGCTGCCAAACGCCTCAGCATTGATTCAAAGAGAATTTGGATGTGTTCTTGGGATACAGCAGACCAAGCAGCTTCCACGTGTTGCCAAAGTTGATCTGGTGTGGCAACTGGGGATGTAATCCGGGTCAATCGTTGAGCAGCCATGGACTATATGTTTTCTATCGGCGAAAGATCCGTAAGAGCAGGCTGGCCAGGGAAGCAATTCAATATGGCGATTGACGAAGAACCTTTGGACAATGCGTACCACCACGTGTGGTAGCGAATTATCCTTTTGAAATATGGCTAAGCGCAAGCCCAGAAGGTAAGGAAGGACAACTTGCTCCAACACTTCGGAGAAGTAGCGTTGGCTGCTTAAAGTACCGGCAATGCGTACTAGAGGAGTGCGAGAGTGATATCCAATACCGCCCGGTAAATAAAACCCGGTGCAGGATCAGTGTGGCGGTGCATAACGCAGCTGTTCAGCATCCTCTCTCCACGGTGACTCCAGACTCGAATCCGACCATCGTGGTGTTGCACACAGAAGCGTGACTCGTCCGTAAAGACAATTTTATTTCATCCTGCCGTCCACATCCTTCTTTCATCGCACCATTGGCGGCGGAGACGTCTGTGGTTCTGCCTTAAGGGTAGACGAGCAATGAACGTCTTGCGGACAGACCACTCTGCTGTAAACAGCGTCGAATGGTACGCGCAGACACTGTATGATACGTTACAGACTGAATGTGCTGTGCTACGGTTCGTGATGTGGCTGAGCGATCTGTGACTGCCATGCGCACAATTTGCTTTCAGCACGTGAAGTGGTCCAATGAGGTGGACGCGATCGAACAGGTCGGTTCGTTGTACCTTCCTACGATCACATATACGCATTACAGTTGTTTGGTTTCGTCCAACACGAATACCGATTTTTATAAAAGATAAACCACAATCTCGGTACGTCACTATCCTTCCTCTGTCGAACTCGGATACTTGATCAAAATATGATCGCTGTTTTCTACGAGGCATAATTGATTGGTTAAAAAAAAAACACAAGAAAAATACTTTTGCAGAACTTGATATCGTCGAAATCTCCAAGTCTTAATTATTGCTTTGAAGTAGAGCCACAGGCGCGCTTGATGTGCGTCTGCGCTGAAATTTTAATCATTTGCATATCTCACCTCCGCTAATGAATGTTGTAAATATCATGTTATTTGCATGCTTCTTTCAGGGCGTTGCATCTACGGTGGCCAGCAGTTTAGATTTGGAAGAGCAATTCTTTGGTTTAAAAGAGTTACCATCAACAATCAAGCCTCAATATATTGGTCCTGGGATAGTTGTAATAAATTTGAACTATTTTTGACGCGCATGATTCTTTAAAAAAATCATTTTTCTACTGCCCTAACAATGATAATATAATGGGAGAACCTGGCTCTTCAGTGGCGAACCCTCCCAGCGGTTTCGCTAGTTTAATCTACCATACCGCTGGAATAGTTCAATTTTCTTATAACATAAATGCATCATATTAATATGGGATAGGTGTTGCTACGATATTATCCACCCTACAGTAGAATTTCTGCGAAGGAATTTCTTGATGCACAACGCCAAGTCTTCTGAGTATATCAAACAGCCACAAAAATTATATTAACTAACTAAATTCGTCCTAAACACTCATTTATATTCAAATAGAGGACGAGATCAAAACATATGTGTGTATAGAAATAAAACTGGGGGTCGGTGGAAGGGTGGTTTAAACCATTGGTTTTCGACCGCTACGACCCGAGATCTTAAAATCTTTTATCAGAATAGCTCAGCTTATTCCATGTTAGTAGGTAACAAATTCCCCTCACACAAAATGGTGTTCTGAAGCACTGGCCATAAAAACACGAGGAATTGAAGGCGAACGAATTTGAGATTTTACACAAAATACCGGTTTACTATATAAACATTTTAATGTAAAATTATGCAAATATATATAAGACATACATGTTTTGAAGCTATAATTACAAGGTTGTCCCAAAAGTTAGTAAACACTTGCAAAAAATTGAAATACCAATATTATTCGCCGTTATGTATAATGTCTTTGTAATATGTATTCGCCAAGTAATAAGAAAAACGTTTAAAGAAAAACATGAACATTTGGGACAACCTTATATTTATATATTCAACCAATTGAAAATTCATACAAATATGAATTGAAAGATTAAAAATATCGCAAGTCTATCAATGGTGAAACTTCTCAATAGTTTCGTCAATTTAATCTACCAGATAATTATTATGTGTCCATTCTGTAAATATTGTTGGGATTGGCTTTATGTCAATTTTCGATATATAAAGATTATAAATCAGACCACAGAACGAGTAATCAAAATATATATTTTAACAAGGAAAGTATTCACAAATTTCACCAGATCTCCGCATACAACTGAGAGATATTTAAACGCCTTTCCCTAAATTCTTAAAATTCATACTTTTTTCGCAACTAATTTGTATACGAAGAAAAAAAAAGAATAATCGTTCATTTTATATAATATTTGTATCTATGTAAATATCTACACGAATATATATCTTCTCTAGTTTCTTGTAACATCCAGTTGAAGGACGTCATAGTCCGAAATCTCGCCAAGAATATATCGCTTTAATAAAGAATCTCGTCCCCGTTATCTTTTATTCCTTTTTAGAAATACAGGGTGATCCAAAAGTCCCGCACTATTTTAAAAATTAATAACTCCGCGAATATTTGCGCTAGAGCAATGCGGTAAACACCATTGTATTCAGGATGCAATGGGATTTTTTATGGCAAATAATGAAAAATTCGAAATTGATTTTAGTTACAATTTTATTCGCCAGATGGCGCTCTACGAGAATCAGAGATTCAGCGGCCAAATTGTTTGATAAATTGAAAAATATAACTGATCGACACGTATTTTTTCTTTTTGAATACCAGGAAAGAACCCTAATAATATCAAATAACAAATTAATAAAACACCACTTCGCCAAAAGTATGAAGAATTGTTTAACGATTTTAAATACAATCAGAGATATGTAAAATAGGTAAATGCAAATTAAAACATGTAGCAAAATATTTATTTTTATATGAGGTTTTGTGAAATAGATTGAATGTTTGAAAAACACTGCTGATATCAATACACGAATTTTTGAAATGTTAATATAGTACCAAAAATTATGATGGCACTATTAATAGGATTTCTTGCTATAAGAAATGTGTAGTTTCTTGACTGTTTGGCGACCCTTGACTATTCAACTGGATATTTGTCATGATCCAACAAATGAAATATAGAGGGGAGTGACAAAATATATTATTCGTACTTTATTCCAAATATCCTATGGGCTTGTCAAATGTTATCATTGTTTATTATACTGTACACAATTTTTAAAATGTGTCCCCTCAAATAAAAATAAATTTTAAATCGACCTTTTGCGTTGAAAAACGTGGTAGTAAAATCATTTTGTATTATTTTTTTTCACAAAATTTCTAAAGTTATTGGTGTACAGAAAATATTCCTTATGCTACATGTATTTCTTATGTATGTATTTCTATGTTATCTATTATCTATTATCTATGTATTTCTTCTAATGAGCGAAAAGCGAAAAACTAAACATAAGGGGTAAAATTGTGTGTACCAGTGTTATTCGAGTAGTTATAACACTCTGGTTTGCACGACATAATATGTGAGCAAATAACAAACAAAATATTACTGTTAACAAAAAAAAAAAAAAGAGTCAAGATGTGAGGACAGCATTTATTATCCCCATATCCCAACACAAAGAGCTGCAAAATATTGATAGATAATATAAAACATGGCGGCTTATACAACACATGAGGTAACTGCCTTCTCTCTTGTATTAGGTCACAATCCTTGCTCAATGTGGCACCCTTTATTCTCAATCACCGCATGCAGACGATAAATGACAGAATGGACAGCATTAAATAACATATCTGTTAAATTGATAAAGCGTGCCATCTGATAGAAGCCTTCAACATGGCCAATGTGGTAGACCAGCATCGATAAACACACGATTTAATGTATCCCCATAAACAAAAATCGCAAGGCGTCAAGTCTGTTGATCTTGGAGGCCACTGGTATATAAAGTGGCGACCTATCACACGATTTTCACCGAACGTATCCTTCAGAAATTGTTTGGCACCTCGGGAGATATGAGGAGGTCCTCCATCATTCATGAATGTTATTTCGCTTAGTGCTTTTACCCTGCAATATGGGAATACCCTTTTCTCATAACGTTCACCAGTTACAAAAACGGTTTTAAAAGTTCTTCCATTGATTTTTCAAAGAAAAATGACCCAATAATAAAAGAAGTGAACCCACACAAAACTATAACTCTAGGCTGGTAAAGTGGCATTTCTGTGAAAATCCTAGGGTTTTCTGTTGCCCAAATGCGGCTGTTTTGAATGTTAAATTCTCCGTTTAGAGAAAAGTGAGCATCATCTGTCCACAGAACATTCGACAGCCAGTTTTCATCAATATCAATTTGCCGGAAAACCCATGCAGCGAATTCTTGACGCATCTCAAAATCGCCAACTTTCAGCTCGTGAAATCTTTGCATTTTGTATGGGCACACACAATAGAGACATTAGGTGAAGCGTCTTCGGATATCACAATCATACTTCGGCGAATTTAACGCCAAAAGTTCAATTCGGGGCTCACCTGTCCAGGATAACAAAAGTCAGTAGGGTGAGGGCATGCTAACCGACCTCGACCTTACACCGTTAAATAATGGAGAGAACACCTATCTATCTAAGTCCACAGGCACAGAATCCGCAATAGACATCACAGCGATAAATTACAACATCGCACCCACAACACAATGGAAAATCCTGAGAGGTGCAATCAGTGACCACAGACCAATTTTAACAACCCTAAACTTCAAAATTGAGAATGTCCATTAGAATAAAAGAAAATGGAACTTTTGGAAAGCCGACTTGAAAAAAATTCACAGAAAAGCTTGAAGAACTGTGCAACGAAAAATTGAATTACAGAAAGCTTGACAAAAGCTTGGAAAAATTCTCTTCGAACATTTAAAAAGCTGCAAAAGAGCATCGATAACTAGAGGTAGACGTAAAGACCTGTGGATACCTTACTGGAAGGACCACAACATCGAGGCAATGATTTCAGAGAGAGAGAGACAATATCAATGGACTTCTTAAAACAAATAAAATAGAAAGGAACTCAATGAAATTATTCACAAAATATAACAAGAAATTTGGATATTCAAAAAAGAAAAATGGCAGAATTCTGCGAAAAAAATGGATCCAAGAAAGGACAGCCGAAACTGGAATATAATTAGAGTGTTAGAGAACAATCAAAACCAACACCAATCCTCCAATACTCTAACCGATATGAATAGAACAGCGAGAACGAGAACAAACAGATGGCTGACATAATTGCTGAATATCTTTCAAGCACTTCCATACTCAACTATACGAATGAAGACAGGACTCTAAAAATAATATAAACCAGTTAGTTAAACAAGCAAGAAACTTCCATCAACAAGATATTTTTTCGAGAGACTTCACACTGAATGAGCTAAACTCATCAATAAAAAAATCCAAGAGGTCACCAAGCGATAATCTAATCTTTGGTCAAATGATTAAACACTTTGAAGTCAAAGCTAATAATCAACTCCTACGAATACTGAACATTTCATGGCAAACTGGTAAACTACCAAAGAATTGGAAGATATCAATTATAGTGCCAATACTGAAGCCAAACAAAGATGCCAAGGAATACAAGAACTATCGGCCAATTGCTCTCGCCAGCATACTTTGTAAAATACCAGAACGAATTATCCACTCTAGGCTCATAGTCTGGCTTACAAAAAATAATAAAATAAACCTCTACCAAACGGCCTATAGATCCCAGCACTGTACAACTGATCAACTGTTCTACTTCTGTCAATCAATAATAGATTCTTTCCGGGAAAAACCGCCAAAGAAGACCACGGCTATATTCCTTGATATGACCTCAGCTTTTGATCGAGTGTGGAGGGAGAAATTACGTTAAAAGCTGCACAACATCGGAGTAAGAGAAAAAACCTTAATCTGGATTGCAGACTTCATAAGGGGAAGAAGGTTAAAGGTTCGGGTCAATGGAGAATTTTCCAAGGAAGGAAGAACATGGGCTGGTGTACCTCAGGGATCTGTACTCAGTCCTCTACTCTATCTGCTATATATTAACGACATACATCCTTACCTCACTGAATACACAAAGGTTGCCTGTTATGCAGATGATAAAGCCATATGGCACACAAGTAGCAGCATAGAAAAATCGTAAAAGATACTGAAGACATCAATGAGAGGACTGGAGAAGTGGGCAATGGAACTCCAAATGACAATAAACCCAATAAAACCAAACCTATGCGTCTTCTCCACTTCCAGGGAAAAAGGCATAAATATAACCACAAAATAAGCATAAACAAACAAATAATTGATAAAATTAGAAATCCATAATACCTAGGTGTGATACTGCAGTCCTGGATCTTTCCAGTTGGTCTCGAGGACCACGCCATCACCATCTCCTAAGCGGCGAAGTACGCGATCTACGTATTCATCGTAGATCGCAAAATGCGTGGTGTCGCTGGAGACCCACTGGCGATTCTCCACCAAACTCTGCAGCGCTGGCAGAGGTGCCATATTCATTGTACATAGTGTATATAATGCATATTATCTTTTTTTAATAGTGCAGACTATGTATTGACAAGATGTCAACAAAATTATTTGAATTATTATTTATGAGGAATTTTAATTTTCATAGCACATAATTAGCACCTCAAATAGAGCTATCAGAAAACTAAACATTCTGAGAAGGCTATGTGGAACAAATTGGGGAGCAAAACCCAGAATTCTCAGAACAACATATGCCACCTTAATAAGACCGATAATGGAATATGCAACACCGGTCTGGGCTCCCTCAAGCTCATCACTAAAAGTAAGACTAGACAGTGTTCAAGCAAAAGCGGCCAAAATAATCACTGGTGCTGTTTCATCCACCAACAATGAGAAAATTCAGATAGAATGTGTTCTAGACCTACTCGCTCGAAAGCAGAAGACAAAATAAAAACAACTTGGATCGGCACTTCGGAAACGAGGAACCAGAGGACGAGATCTTTCTGACCACTTGTGGTTTGGTGGATCCGCCCTTTTCTGAGAATGAGGTGAAACTGACGGCTTTCAAGTTCGGGAAAAGGAAATCTTCTGGTCCCGAAGGGATCGATAACACGGTCGTGAAAGCCCTGGTAAGGATGCACCCATCGCTTCTTTCCAGGTTATTCAATAAGTGCCTGGACACTGGTACATTTCCTGACAATGGAAGGTTGCCCGAGTAGTGCTTCTCGAAAAGTCTGGTAGAAAGGGTAATTCTCCTTATGATTAGCGTCCGCTTTCTTTACTAGTGTGTCTAGGTAAGGTCCTGGATAGCCTACTAGCTCAGCGACTGAAGCACTGGCTAGAGAGTAATGAGCTCCTTTCCTCTTTCCAACATGGTTTTAGGGAAGGGAAGTCCACAGCCACAGCTCTGAACGAGGTGTTAGAGGGGGTTGAGATGGGCTTAAATAAGGGTGCTTGGGTTCTTTTCGTTGCCCTGGACATTGATGGCGCGTTCAACTCCATGAGCTGGAACAAGTTGATGAGAAATTTGATGGACATGGGTTGTCCTGATAATTTGTGCAGCTTGATTCGTGAATTCCCGAGGGATAGACGGATTAGCCTCAGTTTTAGTGGGCGGAAGTTGGAAAGAAACTGTGCTAGGGGTTGCCCCCAGGGCTCTTTCTGCGGACCTATTCTGTGGAATATCCTGGTAAACACCGTTTTCCAGGAGGAGCTCCATGAGGGAGACAGGCTGGTTCTCTATGCTGACGACCAGCTCCTCATCATTGAGACTGCTTCGAGAGCGAAGGCTGAGAAGTGTGTTGAAACTTCTCTCCAAATTTTCTCGATCTGGGCCCATGACTCTGGCCTTAAGTTCAATGTCTCCAAAACTAAAGCCCTCAGCTTTAAGCCTAGGGACATAAGAACTAAAAGGAAAGGGATCAAATGGGAACACAAGCCTGCTATCCGGATGGAAGGACGGAGGGTAGCGTTGGTCAATAGGATGACCATCCTGGGGGTGGTCATTGATGACAAGATGGGTTGGCAATACCAGGCGGAGGAGATGGTGGCGAGAGGCAGGGAGGCGTTGTGCAGGCCTGTCCTGGTTGGCCCTCAACGGGGGGGGGGGGAGAATAAGGGTACTATTTTTAGCAACATCTGCCTCTCCTGTGTCGAGCCAATCTTGCTATATGCTTCCGGGGCTTGGTAGCGCCGAAACAGGGATCATAAGGTGGCAACAACTCTAGAGAGAGTGCAGAGGACAACGGCACTCAGAATCACAGGGGGATATCGCACTACCAGCAGTGAGGCCTTATTGGTCCTCGCTGGGCTTATTCCCCTGGGATTGAAACTAGAGGAGGAGACCATCAGACAGAAGATCTGGGAGAAAAGGGAAGACGCCCTGGGACTTTAAGCGGGGGCCCTGGAATCGAAGAGGGACACAAGGAAGCCTCCGCAGTGGTTGCCAAAGTGGAATTGGAGTCCTAGAGGGCCGACAGGGATTGGCACGGAGGTTTTCACTGATGGTAGTAAGTCTGGAACCAATACTGGAGCTGGGGTAGTGATATTCACTAATGGAGAGCTGATCTTCCAAGAAAGTTTAACACTCAGAGTGGACGAATTGGTCTTTTCAGCCGAGCTGGTTGCGATCAGGGTAGCCCTCAGAGTGTGTGCCGAGAAGAACTTCAGCCCGGACCGCCTCTATTCAGATTTTATGTCGGCCCTCGTCGTTATCAATCTGGAGAAAGGGCAACTCGCGCATCAAATAATCCAGGAGCTGGAGATGATGACGCTGGCTCCGTAGCTCCCTTGGTTTAGGAGACACAGCCTCATCGAAGGTAATGAGTTCGCAGACAGGATCGCTAAGGCAGGATGCTTTAGAGGTAGATCACTGAGGACCCCAGTGACCAAGAAAGAAGTTTATAGGAGGATCAGGGGTCACGTCCAGGACTTATGGTTGGACAGATGGAGGAACAGTGTGAAGGGGAGAGAGGTATTCAATGGGGTAACAACACCCAAGTACCTCTGTAAGGTAATGTCCCACAAACTCATTAGGGTAGTTCGGGACATGGGCTCTTCCCCAAGTCTCCACAGATTTAAAATTAAGAGAAACCCTGATTGCGTCTATGGAGAAAGGGATGTGAATGCACGCCACTACGTCTTGGATTGTCCAAGGGTAGTGGGTGTGCAGGAAGAGAGAAGGAGGGCGAGGGGCGCGATCGAGAGTAAGCTGATGAGAAATCACAGCAAGCTTCTTGAGAAAGCCCACGACGTGACAGCTGAGCTTTTCCTCAGCTGTGAGTGAACAGAGTCGACCGGGGGCTGCCTCCCCGCGGTCCCTGCTGGACACAGTAGATAGTTTCCTATTTTGCTGTGATTAAAGGCCACCGGTATAGAAATCCTTCCAGACACGTTGTCTGGAAGGTGGTGTTTCCAGGTACAATGTCCAAGCACTAGCTTGGATACCGTTACTTGGCTTATGAGTTGACAGAATAGCAGCGAAGGGCATGCTTCGCATGCCGGCTTGTGGACTGAAAGGTCTGGGTGGCCATCTGCTTCTAGGGTGTACCAACTGTGCTTAGGTGGGATCCTCCAGTTCTTGTGTATTTTGGCTATTGTTTCTATTTCTTTAAAAGTAAGTTTATTTTTCTGTAGCAAGGGTTCTTTTGTGCCTTTTTTCGCTAGCGCATCAGCAGCTTCATTGCCTTCAATGCTAATATGTAAGGGTATCCATTGAAGGTGAATATTTGAGGTATTGAGAGCTTTTGGAGACAACCAATTATGTTCCTGCTTACTTTGTCTCTAAGTTCCCCTGTGTGACTCAAGTGTTGTATGGCACTTCTACTATGAGTAAGAATCCATATATCGTGATGTTTAGTATTTCTGATGGATTTTAAGACTTCATAGATGGCTATAAGTTCTGATCTGAAGATTGAGCAAAAATCTGGGTTTCTTCTGTTCATTTTCTCATTGCCATTTGTGGTTTTAATGAGAGAGCCACTGCCAGTGTGTCCCAACTCGTCTCTGCTACCATCGGTATAGATAGTTATTGCATTTTTAGGAATTTTATTAATTATTTCTAATGATAATTGTTTTAAGTATTCTGGATTTTGGTATTGTTTGTTGGTGGGCACGTTTAAAGTGGCATTAAAAATAAAATTTTGTTAGTGGTTCGCATGTCGATATTTTTTCAGCTAAATAATATTTTCCACTTTATATTTTAAAAATCCATTTCTTTTGGCCAGGTGGAGAGGGCCTTCTTTTTTGAGTCTTATATTGGGTTCCCAAATAAGTATGTAATTGAAAGTTCTGTGTTTATTTTCATTGATTTTGTTTATATATTTTGGCAGATTGTAGCTTATTCTATTCTTTAAGGGCATAATGTCTGCCTCGTAAAGTTCAATATCATTAGGGCAGTGTTTTCGAAGACCTGTAATAATTCTAGGTGCATTTAGTTGTATCCTTTCCAGTGTTTTTAGATTTGTTTCAGATGCTGTACCATAGATTTGATATCCATATTCAAAGATAGGTCTCATCAGAGATGTGTAAGTTAATTTTAGTGTTGTTGCTTCAGCTCTCCACTCTTCCTGAAATATATTTCAAGATTTTTAGTCGGTCTCTTCCTTTTCTAACAACTCCTTCAATATGTTTACTGGAGTTAATTTCTGGATCCAGGGTGTAGCCGAGATATTTAGGATGTTTATTATATTGTAATTGTTGTTCTTTCAGAATAATATTTGTTCTTATTTTGGATAGTTTCTTATCAGTAGTAAAAAGACAGGTTTCAGATTTTTGGGGGTTAAATTCTAATTTTTGTTTATTAGCAAATTTTTCTAGGTGGAGAATAGTCTTGTTTAAATCTCTTTCAGCTTTTTTCCAGTTAGTGTTGCTGCTCCATAGAATAATGTCATCAGCGAAAAGTCCAATATTGGTTTTATGTGAAAATTTGTCTTCTATGCCTGCAATAGATAGGGTGAAGAGCGTTGGGCTAAGGACTGATCCTTGTGGTAATCCTTGGTACAATTTGAAGGTTTTAGATAGAGTGCCATTATATTTGACCCTGATGTATATATTTTAAGGGAATCATTTATCCAAGTGATAGCTTTTCCATCAATTTTGAAATGTTTGTATAATTTTGTAATTAACTTGTTTTTCCATACCTTACCAAAAGCTTGTGTAAGGTCTAAAAAGCAGCTATGGTGTGGTTAGTTGGCTTTTTGTTTTGTGCATCTTTTACCTTTTGTGTGAAAAATAAGAGTTGGACTATTGTCCCATGTCCTTTCCTATATCCATATTGTTCTTCTGGTAAGAGATTTCTTGTGTCGGGGTGGTAGGTGAATATAAATTTTTCCATTAATTTGCAGCAAATATTTGTGAGGGAGATAGGTCGGTAGTTTTTTGGGTCATCAGCAGATTTGTCAAGTTTTTTAATGGGAATTATTGTTGCATTTTTACAGTCTTGAGGCAATTTTCCAGTTTTCCAGGAGTTATTGAAAATATTAAGAAGTCTTTCTTTGCCAATTTTGCCCAAGTTTGATATCATTCGGCCATGGATTCCATCTGGCCCAGGAGTCTTGTTTAGGTCAGTGTTTTCTAATGCATAAGCTAGCTTTTTCATATTGATTTTTTTCATGGAAAATATTATGAGTGCTGGTGACATTTTTACAGTCATGAATAATCTTTCGGGCCTTTTTTCAACATTGATTTTACTACTTATTTGATATGAATTACCTAAAAGATTGGCAGCAATTTTGTCATTAGTTGCTAGTGTACCATCTGTATTCTCAAATCATATTTGTGTTTTCAGTTTGTGGCTGGACTCTGTCAATTTGTTTTGCCAAATTCCAAAGTTTTGTATTTGGGTTACTTGGGTTCAGGTTTTCACAAGTTTGTTTCCATTTTTCCCTTTTCACATTTACGTATAATCCTTTTATTTTTGCAATCACAATGCTCAGTTCAGTTCTACAATTTGTTTGGTTTTGGGTGCACTTTTTTGTAGTTCATTTCTTTTAGTTATAAGTGTTTGAATATTTTTTGCCTGGTGTGTATAATTTGGAATCCATTTCTTGATATAACTTCTTGGTATTTAAACTTTGGCTGCTTTAATAATGGTGTTTTCGAAAGATATCATATTAGCCTTTTTGAAGTTCCATAATTTTTCTTAATTGAGCTAGTTTTGGTATTGGTGCTAATTTCTATCAAATTAGGCAAATGATCACTTTCAAAACCTTTTAATATTTGCTATTTGCATTTGTGGGAAATGTCAGGATAGTAAAAACTTATATCAAGGGCTTGTGCAGTATTATAGCTGTAGGAATGATGGGTAGGATTCCCATCATTTAAGCACATGAAGGCATTGTCGTCAAATATGTTTGATAGTATTTTGCCTCTTGGGTTTGGCGTAGAACATCCCCATAGTTGATGTTTGGCATTAAGGTCACCTAAAATAATAGTGTTGTCTGTAAGAAATTGAGCCATTGTTCCATCGTCAATAAATGTATTGTTTGGAGGGTGATACATATTGTATATATTGATGGCTTTGTTTTGATTGAGGTAGACTTTGATACCTTGGGTTTCGAGGTCTAATGTGTTTGGAATATTAACGGCTATGTCCTCATAGTACAATTTTTTGATTAAAAATGCTAGGCCACGCCCTTCAACAGCATATACAGATGGATCTTCAGACCTTACCCTGAGTAATGGAGGGGCCGGAATTAACATAATACTGCAAGATGGAACAAACATCAAAATCAAAGAAGGAGCAGGACAGATTTCGTCAAACTTCACTTGTGAACTGACAGCTATCTGGAAAGCCCTTGATGTATGCCTTAACCAACCATCCCTGCATCAAGCAGAAGGAATTATAATATACAGCGACTCCATATCCGCTCTAGAAGCAATTCAGAAGGGCAATACTAAAATCACACAGAAAATACACTCGTTACTTACCCAACTGGAACCATTGGAGAATAACTGCATTCTACATTGGATCCCTGCCCATGCTGGGATCGGGTGTAATGAAATGGAATTTGAATTGGCAAAGGAAGCCAGAAAGTTGAGCCAAAGGAAAGAACAAATGTCATTATTTGACGCTGATTCTTTGTCAGAATACATGATAATTAAACAAAAAATAAGAAAAGATCAACATGCGAAATAAACTCTGAGAGAAAAATGACAAAAACTATAACAAGACTTAGAACAAAACAGTATAAAGGAATGACAATACATCCAGATGTCACAAGAACCTATAGGGCATGCAACAATTGTCCTGGTGTGGAACTTACACCTACCCACATATTCTCATGTCCAGCAATGGCCGCAGCCTTGTGGAAATTTGACATAGACCCAGAGCAGCAGCTTTACACACCCAAGATAGTGGACATTGCTGCTGATGTGATGGAGATGCATGGTACATCTGAGGCTCTTTATTGGACACGACAACAACAACGGCATTCCAGAGTAAAATAAATTATCAGAGATAGATACATATTTTTCAAATGAATTAAAATAAATATAATCGATACTGAGTGAGAGTTGAATTAAAAATATTAGAAATTTATTATCTTCGGAAACAAACCGTATCTAAAATATCAATTTTCTTTTTGCTACATGTTTTAATTTGCATTTACCTATTTTACATATCTCTGATTGTATTTGAAAATCGTTAACCAATTCTTCATACTTTTGGCGAAGTGGTGTTTTATTAATTTGTTATTTGATATTATTAGGGTTCTTTCCTGGTATTCAAAAAGGAAAAATACGTGTCGATCAGTTATATTTTTCAATTTATCAAACAATTTGGCCGCTGAATTTCTGATTCTGGTAAAGCGCCATCTGGCGAATAAAATTGTAACTAAAATCAATTTCGAATTTTACATTATTTGCCATAAAAAATCCCATTGCATCCTGAACACAATTGTGTTTACCGCATTGCTCTAGCGCGAATATTCGCGGAGTTATTAATTTTTAAAGTTGTGCGGGACTTTTGGATCACCCTGTATATAAACGATTAACAAATAAAATGCTGACATAGCCTCAGTTAATTGATAATGATTCACAGAGTTAGACTACCACAGATTTTCTGGGACAATATAGGGTGAATTTAAAGATACATTCTTGTTTGATGTTTTATGAAAAAGTGAAAGTTGTATAAGCTTATGATTTTGCTTTGTTTTAAAAATGAATCGATGTTGGTTCCATATGCTTGAATTGAATATTACACTTTAGTTCTATATATTTTATTGCTTAAAATGGAACACAGCAAAACAAAAAAGAAACTACAATTGCAAATGATTTGATAACTAAGAAAAAAAAATGATGATGATAAAATTGAATATGTCTGCCAGAAAAATGCTTCTATGAATTAAAAAATAAGAATAATTACAAAATTAACATATAAACTTCAAACAATGGTATTTATTTACCCTAAGACGATAGGCACAGTAATTGTAGACATCCTAATGTTATTATAAATTATTAACATTGTAATTCATTATTACAGGATAACGGATTTTGACAAATTACAAAAATTCATATAATGCTGCAACTCTTTTTTTATTGATATTCAAAATTTTTCAAGGATGATATTCATAAACCAACAGGTATTACTCTCTCTCATAAAAATTACATTCAACTCATGCATTTTGTTATCACCCTATTTCAATTCCATAGCTCAAAACCATAGAATACAGGTTGGTATATTTTGTCCAAATATACCAAAACTGTCGTTACGATACCTTATTTTTGTTTTGCACAGGGATGATAAACAAATTAGAAGGTTCACCTTTTTGAAAGGGGGTCGGTGGAAGGCTGGTTAAACCGTTTGGTTTTCGACCACTAGGACCCGGGTTCGAACCCGCATTGGACACTTTTTTCTGTTTAAAGAAAAAAAAATGCTCCAATGGCCCCCGATTCTTGCAAAAGTCCAACCCCACCAGCGAGTGCAAGTAACCAAACGGGGCTCTGGCATTAGTAAGTGCAAAGTCGAACTGCTTTTCACATGTGTAGACATGTGGTGCACTTACAGTAAAAGCAGTCGCTAACTACCCACCATGATTATCATGGCCTGTACCACGTGTACTAGGGATAAGCAAAAAAAAAAAAAAACCTTTTTGAAAGAAGAGAGCTGTCTTTCTTGAAACATTGCAATATCATATTAAAAATACAAATCCTTGGGCAATAATGTGTGTGTGTGAACTTATAAATTATATTTAAAATATATTAATCGTTAATTTATTTATTATTTGTTTAAATGATGCATTTCCTTATGAGTACACATTTTAATATAGTTTTGAAAATAAAGAGAAATCCATAAATATATCTTCATTTAAAAAGGCATATATTGGATCAAAATATGATTTATTTGCTAATATTCCAGTTGGTTGAACGTCAACTTTTTCAAGGTATTATAACATGAGTTTGTTGTTGACATAAATATGTTATAATACCTTGAAAAGGTTGGTTTTCAGACACACAAACACAACTGTAATATTGGTAAATATATTCTGATCCAATATATGCCCCTAATTAACCAAATTATTTTTTTAATCAACTAAATGTAGTTTTAAAATGCAACAAATATGATGTTTAATTAGTAAAAAAAAATATGTTAAAAAATGGATTTTAGTTTCTACTCTAATAAACCTAGCCCTTTCAGCAATAGTAAATAGAAATAAACAACACGAAGCACAATTGGTGAAATCATTGAGTGGGCTGACTGACATCAATCAACGTCAAACAGATAGAAGGAAGGATAATTAAAAACAACAATTCATTAACATCAGACTGGAATTCACCGATAATCCACAGACAAGAAGCGACTGTTCCCCAATTTAACTTGAGGAGCTCAAAAAGTTGGCGCAAAAATTGATAGAGCACGTAAACTCTATAGAAAATCAATAGTTTGCTTTTTCTAGAGAATTTTAAAACAAAAATGGCGGAGTTTTTGAGGCCATTATTAATGTATTGATGACAATCTTGTCAAATAATAATCTCCTTCGTCTCTGGAAGATAAATTATTCGCCTTCAACTTAATCCGGCTCTTTTTCAACTAAACTTTGGGTGACTGGAGGTCCTCGTATGTTTTTAGAAATAAAAGTTTATTTTTCTTCAAATATGGAGAGATATGTGAAAAGAAAGTAAAAATAGAAAACTATGGAGAAATGTTTTGTTGAATACAATTTTGTTTCTATTTGTATATACACTGGTGTGGCAAGGTTGAGGAATAAGCAATAAAAAATAAATAATTCTATACATAAATAAGACAAAATATCTATTGGTTTATATTCTAATATATATTAAATATGATTTATTATTGCGCCGTCTGTTATAAGAAAATTTAACTATTTTTGACGTGTATGATTCTTTTAAAAATAAATCAAATTTCTACTGACCTTCCTGAAATAATAAAATAAAAAAAAATATTATTTCAGTAAGGGCAGTAGAAAATTGATTTATTTTTAAAAGAATCATACACGTCAAAAATAGTTCAAATTCCTTATATATTAAATACTAGCCAAATGACCCGGGCAACGCCCGGGGTTTACCCGATTAAATGCTTTTATTCAAATACTATTCGTTACAAATATAAATTGGCGCCGTGGATGTCATTCTTGTATAATATATAAATAAGTTAAAATTTTACACAAATAAATTTACTGGCAATGCGTTTCTTTTTTAAATCTCTACAGACCTTACTGCAATGATATGATTTAATGAATGAGAGGGCTTGGCTCATCAGTAGTGAACCCTCTCAGCGATTTCGCCAATTTAATCTCTAGACCGCTCTACTATTGTATTGGACTGGTTTTGTTATATACCCTGCATTTTATATGGAAGGCAGCTAAATGGTGTTTAGTGAACTATGGACATAAGCTTATAGGTCTGTAGAGGTACATACATATAAATTTCAAGGTATTGCATCGAGCAAAGCTCTTCCGCGCAAAACATGTTTTCATAACCATTATATATTAGTAAATTAAATTTTATTGCCCTCTATCGTTAAAATTTTACACAAATACATTTACAGGCAATGCGTTTCTTTTTTAAATCTCTACAGACCTTACTGCAATGATATGATTTAATGAATGAGAGGGCAGTAAATTTATTTGTGTAAAATTTTAACGATAGAGGGCAATAAAATTTAATTTACTAATATATAATGGTTATGAAAACATGTTTTGCGCGGAAGAGCTTTGCTCGATGCAATACCTTGAAATTTATATGTATGTACCTCTACAGACCTATAAGCTTATGTCCATAGTTCACTAAACACCATTTAGCTGCCTTCCATAGAAAATGCAGGGTATATAACAAAACCAGTCCAATACAATAGTAGAGCGGTCTAGAGATTAATTTGGCGAAACCGCTGAGAGGGTTCACTACTGATGAGCCAAGCCCTCTCATTCATTAAATCATATCATTGCAGTAAGGTCTGTAGAGATTTAAAAAAGAAACGCATTGCCAGTAAACTTATTTGTGTAAAATTTTAACGATAGAGGGCAATAAAATTTAATTTACTAATATATAATGGTTATGAAAACATGTTTTGCGCGGAAGAGCTTTGCTCGATGCAATACCTTGAAATTTATATGTATGTACCTCTACAGACCTATAAGCTTATGTCCATAGTTCACTAAACACCATTTAGCTGCCTTCCATAGAAAATGCAGGGTATATAACAAAACCAGTCCAATACAATAGTAGAGCGGTCTAGAGGTTAATTTGGCGAAACCGCTGAGAGGGTTCACTACTGATGAGCCAAGCCCTCTCATTCATTAAATCATATCATTGCAGTAAGGTCTGTAGAGATTTAAAAAAGAAACGCATTGCCAGTAAATTTATTTGTGTAAAATTTTAACGATAGAGGGCAATAAAATTTAATTTACTAATGTATAATGGTTATGAAAACATGTTTTGCGCGGAAGAGCTTTGCTCGATGCAATACGTTGAAATTTTTATGTATGTACCTCTACAGACCTATAAGCTTATGTCCATAGTTCACTAAACACCATTTAGCTGCCTTCCATAGAAAATGCAGGGTATATAACAAAACCAGTCCAATACAATAGTAGAGCGGTCTAGAGGTTAATTTGGCGAAACCGCTGAGAGGGTTCACTACTGATGAGCCAAGCCCTCTCATTCATTAAATCATATCATTGCAGTAAGGTCTGTAGAGATTTAAAAAAGAAACGCATTGCCAGTTAATTTATTTGTGTAAAATTTTAACGATAGAGGGCAATAAAATTTAATTTACTAATATATAATGGTTATGAAAACATGTTTTGCGCGGAAGAGCTTTGCTCGATGCAATACCTTGAAATTTATATGTATGTACCTCTACAGACCTATAAGCTTATGTCCATAGTTCACTAAACATCATTTAGCTGCCTTCCATAGAAAATGCAGAGTATATAACAAAACCAGTCCAATACAATAGCAGAGCGGTCTAGAGGTTAATTTGGCGAAACCGCTGAGAGGGTTCACTACTGATGAGCCAAGCCCTCTCATTCATTAAATCATATCATTGCAGTAAGGTCTGTAGAGATTTAAAAAAGAAACGCATTGCCAGTAAATTTATTTGTGTAAAATTTTAACGATAGAGGGCAATAAAATTTAATTTACTAATATATAATGGTTATGAAAACATGTTTTGCGCGGAAGAGCTTTGCTCGATGCAATACCTTGAAATTTATATGTATGTACCTCTACAGACCTATAAGCTTATGTCCATAGTTCACTAAACACCATTTAGCTGCCTTCCATAGAAAATGCAGGGTATATAACAAAACCAGTCCAATACAATAGTAGAGCGGTCTAGAGATTAATTTGGCGAAACCGCTGAGAGGGTTCACTACTGATGAGCCAAGCCCTCTCATTCATTAAATCATATCATTGCAGTAAGGTCTGTAGAGATTTAAAAAAGAAACGCATTGCCAGTAAATTTATTTGTGTAAAATTTTAACGATAGAGGGCAATAAAATTTAATTTACTAATATATAATGGTTATGAAAACATGTTTTGCGCGGAAGAGCTTTGCTCGATGCAATACCTTGAAATTTATATGTATGTACCTCTACAGACCTATAAGCTTATGTCCATAGTTCACTAAACACCATTTAGCTGTCTTCCATAGAAAATGCAGGGTATATAACAAAACCAGTCCAATACAGAAGCAAAAGGTTTACAATTTTGTTTGACGCCGATAATAAGAAAGAATTCAAAACTATTATACAGTTAAACCTAATGAGAAAGCAACCCGAACCATGGAAGACCTCCCTGCACCAGAAGCCCCCAAAAATAATTTTACCAACCCCAAATACCCAGTAGGTACCCGTAAATATTCAATTTGGAAACTTCCAGAATGCCCAGAATTGAAAAATGAAGAAGATTCTCAAGCCTTGAAAAAATACTCCAGCGCGGTCGAAACCACTTTTGCCGAGCTAATAAATTTTATTGACTTTTACGAAAGGGAACTGTGCGAACTGCGCTCCAACTACCTAGAACACAATACTACAAAAGCCCCCGCGAAGCGCCCAAGAGAAAAATCACCAGTAGCCGCAAAAGAAACAACAACGCAAAAAACAACCTGGTGCCCCAACCAAAGGTCACAAGGTAATCCTGAACCAAAATTACAATCTAAACAGCCTGAAAAACCTAATGAAGCAAAAACAGTCGAAATGGAAATAGAAGTGACACCAAACAAAATCCCAAATCACGAACAAACCCATAAAAACTCTAACCCATCAAAGAAACCTAACGAAACATTGAATAACAAACCTAACAATCCCACCCCTAACCCCAAGATCAGAATACCACCAATTAAAATAAGCGGAGTAAAGGAATGGTCAGGCCTTAGAGATGGTCTTGTCAATTGTACAAAACAAAAGCCAGAATTTTACACATCAGGCCGACACATCAACGTTCAGACTCACACAACATCGGACTACCGGATAGCTACCAAGTGGTTGGAAGATCGCCACTACACCTTCCACTTCAAGATCCTAGACGACGAAAAGTGCCTTAGAGTCGTCGTCAGAGGTCTCGACCGCTGCATCACTATCCCCGAAATACAAGAAGATCTGGAAAACAAGGGATTCGAGATGTCTAAACTTGCAAGACTACGAAATTCAAGAACAAAGGAGGAGCTCCCACTAATCCAGGTAACCCTTCCCAAGACTGCAAGGAATAAAGAAATTTACAATATCACAGATCTCTGCGACATGAAGTGCAACGTCGAGGCTTACAGGGCTCCCAAAGGCCCCGGACAATGCCATAGGTGCCAAATCTTTGGGCACTCTCAGTTTGAATGCAGGGAAACTCCCAAATGTGTAAAATGTGGAGAAAATCATTTCACATCCGAATGCGCCAAAGAAAAAGAAGTCCCACCTAAATGTGCAAACTGCCAGGGTCAGCATACAGCAAGTTGGCGTGGTCGCCCACTATACAGAAAAATAAATAGAGTGCCCCAAACCCAAATTAATAAGAAACCAAACCCCAATACAGAAAAAGAAAAATCCAACCCTACAGGTCCAAACCCTTCTGAAATTCCCCAACCCACTCAAAACAAGAACAAAACTCCATATGTCAATAAAGAACGTCCCAATCCTCCTTCAGCCACTAAGGTCAACCAACTAGAGAGCGCTATCAAAAAGGCTCTCAGTGACCCCGCAATAATAGAAAACATCATGAAGAACGTTGTAGACACCTTTAGATGTAAATGAATAACAAAAATATGTATAAAAATAGCCTTCGAATCGTTCACTGGAACGCGTGCAGTCTCCGAAACAAAAAACAACAATTCTCAGAATTCCTGAACGACCACGACATCGACATCGCACTAGTGTCAGAAACCTGGCTTAAGCCGTGCCATAAAATGAGGATTCAAAACTTCATCACCATCCGCAACGACAGACTAACCGGACAAGGTGGTGGAACTGCCATTTTCATCCACAAGAAGTACAGCCATGCACCTATTCATGCCACCACCTCAAGCCTGGAAACAACAGGAATTTCAATCAAAAACAAAAACGGGTTAAATATGAACCTGTATTCGTGCTACAAACCACCAAACACCTATCTAGATCAAACCGATATCTATAACATTTTTTCAACGGACACACCGACCATCATAGCAGGGGACCTAAACTGCAAACATCCTGCCTGGGGTTCCACCACCACTAACCCAAGCGGGAGAAGGCTCCAAAACGCAATCAACGTTATGGACCTAGATGTGAGCTACCCCGACGAACCTACTCATGACTCACCTCCAGACATCATAGATATCGCCGTGCACAAAAACATCTCCCAAAGCGCATACTCTAAAGTCCTGCACGAACTAACCTCTGATCATCTCCCAGTACTACTTGTGCTACAGGATTTCAAAATCTCCTACTCAAATACAAAAATAAAAATTACAGATTGGGCCCTATTCAAGTACAAAATGGAAATCGCTGAACCTCCTGAACTGATCCTAGATACATCTTCAAAAATAGACGAGGCCATTACACACATTGAAGAACAAATGGTGCAAAATTTGAAAGATTCAACAAAATATAAGGACCCGGAACTAGAACGAAGATATCCACCTCACATCAAAGAAAAAATACGATCCACCAACAGACTAAGGAAAAAAATGAAAAATACTTGCGACCCCCGAGATAAATCAGCCTACATGACGGCCCGGAGAGAATCACAGAAACTTACAAGAGAGCACGATAACACCAGCTGGGACCACTTTATCGAAAACTTGAAAGTCACGGACCAAACCATATGGAAAGCCATCAAACGATTATCCAACTCTGAAAAACAAGAAATAACCCTGAAGACAAACAATGGGCAGACACTAACCACAGAAGAAGCAGCTGAATCATTTGCCAACAACTATGAAAAACAGTTCACCCCCAATCCCTATACATCCCACTCCAAACCTACTCGTACATACATCAAACGTGTGAATTCATACATGAAAAAAAATAAAGAAACAGGACTAGAACCAACAAATATTGGTGAAATAAAAGCGATTATTGAATATCTACCAAATAAAAAAGCTCCCGGAATCGACGAATTACCTAATGAAGCTCTCAAACTGCTCCCTAATCATATACTAGCATCAATAACCGAAATATTTAACGCCTCACTGCAGCTTGCCCACTTCCCTGACAGATGGAAAACGTCCATTATCTGTCCCATACTTAAAAAAGGAAAATCCATCCATGAACCAACAAGCTACAGGCCCATCTCACTGCTACCTGCCATCTCAAAACTATTCGAAAGAATTGTTTTAAGAAGACTCAGAAAATCCCTAGAAGAAAATAATCCACTCAGACCTGAACAATTTGGCTACCAAGCCAAACACTCAACATTGCACCAGCTAGTAGTTGTCACTGAAAAAATAAGAAAAGCCATGGACCTAGGCCAAATAACAGGAGCCGTATTCTTCGATATCGCCAAAGCATTCGATAAAGTCTGGCACGAAGCCCTTCTCTACAAAATGTGCAAAAAGCACCTTCCCGGAGACATCATAAAAATAACGCAAAACTTCTTAACAAATAGAACATTCAAGGTACGAGTCAAAAATGAACTTTCAACAGCTAGGAACATCCTTGCCGGGGTCCTCCAAGGATCAGTCACAGGACCAACCTTATTTGACATATTTATAGACGACTTCCCCTGTATTGAAGACACCTCTTTACACCTATTTGCCGATGATACCGCCATTTTAGCCTCAACATATAACTTCGACAATCTCCACATGAAACTCCAAGAGGCCTGCATCTTTTCCACGCTCTGGTGTAAGGAATGGCGAGTCACAATGAACCCCCAAAAAAGTGAAGCAATCATTTTTCCAGAAAAAAAGACAAAATTAAGAAACCTTTAGACGAACTTTTTGTCTTCGAAGACAATATTAAATGGAAAGAGAACATCCGATACCTAGGGATGACCCTAGACGAGCACCTAACCTTCAAAAAACACATCGAAAACAGAATTAATTTGGCGAAAGCTGCCCAACACCGACTATCCCTACTTCTAGGACCAAAAAGCAAATTATCCCTTCATTGCAAAAGAACCATTTACACATCAATAATAAGACCAATACTCATATACGGCCACCCAATTTTTATGACAGCACATAAGACCATCCTTAAAAAGCTAGAAGTATTTGAAAATAAAATGATCAGAAAAATCATGTCTCCACCCTGGTTCGTTCGGAACACAATCCTCAGGAACGATCTAAATATCGAAAACATCAATGACTACATTATTAGACAATCATTTAAATTTTACGAAAAATCCGAAAAATTAGAAAATCCCACCTTTAAGGAAGCCACAAACTACAAATGCGGAAAAAGGAAAATAAGAAATTTGAAACCTAGACAAATTCTCCATCAATTAAGCCAGAATGACGAAAAGTGGAAAAAAAGGAAAAACAAACCCACCTTGAATATCAAACAAGCCCGAAAAAACCTTCTCAAGAAAAATATCCCCAAGGACCTGAAAATCCGGACCCAACGACATCATTATAAATTATAATTGTAAATGAACCCCTGTACATAACCACTCCCCTCAATATATTGTAAATATGATGATCTAGGTTGTTCTTTTTGAACGGCACCTAATAAAGTTATTTGGAACTGGAGTCCAATACAATAGTAGAGCGGTCTAGAGATTAATTTGGCGAAACCGCTGAGAGGGTTCTCTACTGATGAGCCAAGCCCTCTCATTCATTAAATCATATCATTGCAGTAAGGTCTGTAGAGCTTTAAAAAAGAAACGCATTGCCAGTAAATTTATTTGTGTAAAATTTTAACGATAGAGGGCAATAAAATTTAATTTACTAATATATAATGGTTATGAAAACATGTTTTGCGCGGAAGAGCTTTGCTCGATGCAATACCTTGAAATATATATGTATGTACCTCTACAGACCTATAAGCTTATGTCCATAGTTCACTAAACACCATTTAGCTGCCTTCCATAGAAAATGCAGGGTATATAACAAAACCAGTCCAATACAATAGTAGAGCGGTCTAGAGATTAATTTGGCGAAACCGCTGAGAGGGTTCACTACTGATGAGCCAAGCCCTCTCATTCATTAAATCATATCATTGCAGTAAGGTCTGTAGAGATTTAAAAAAGAAACGCATTGCCAGTAAATTTATTTGTGTAAAATTTTAACGATAGAGGGCAATAAAATTTAATTTACTAATATATAATGGTTATGAAAACATGTTTTGCGCGGAAGAGCTTTGCTCGATGCAATACCTTGAAATTTATATGTATGTACCTCTACAGACCTATAAGCTTATGTCCATAGTTCACTAAACACCATTTAGCTGCCTTCCATAGAAAATGCAGGGTATATAAAAAAACCAGTCCAATACAATAGTAGAGCGGTCTAGAGATTAATTTGAAGAAACCGCTGAGAGGGTTCACTACTGATGAGCCAAGCCCTCTCATTCATTAAATCATATCATTGCAGTAAGGTCTGTAGAGATTTAAAAAAGAAACGCATTGCCAGTAAATTTATTTGTGTAAAATTTTAACGATAGAGGGCAATAAAATTTAATTTACTAATATATAATGGTTATGAAAACATGTTTTGCGCGGAAGAGCTTTGCTCGATGCAATACCTTGAAATTTATATGTATGTACCTCTACAGACCTATAAGCTTATGTCCATAGTTCACTAAACACCATTTAGCTGCCTTCCATAGAAAATGCAGGGTATATAACAAAACCAGTCCAATACAATAGTAGAGCGGTCTAGAGATTAATTTGGCGAAACCGCTGAGAGGGTTCACTACTGATGAGCCAAGCCCTCTCATTCATTAAATCATATCATTGCAGTAAGGTCTGTAGAGATTTAAAAAAGAAACGCATTGCCAGTAAATTTATTTGTGTAAAATTTTAACGATAGAGGGCAATAAAATTTAATTTACTAATATAAATAAGTTTTAAAAATTGTAAAAAAGGAAAAATGCATCGGCCGGGAATCGAACCCGTGCCGCCCGCGTGGCAGGCGAGCATTCTACCACTGAACCACCGATGGTTATGAGAAATGGCCATATTTGGGTATTTATTCCATTCACAAAAGCAAACGGTGACAGACTTGATTAAGAAAGGGCAATGCCCGGGTTTTACCCGATTAAATGCTTTACTCAAATACTATTCGTTACTATTATAAATTGGCGCCGTGGATGTCATTCTTGTGAAACGTCCCGCTCCAAACTTTGTGTCTGAGAAGCGATATTTTTATAAAGAGATGATCTGGCTTTGTGTCTTCTGCTCGAATGAATAATTTTCTCTTAGAATTTTGTTCCTGCATACTAAAAATGAACTGGCTTCACCCGTGGTCTCTGCTTTTTGGAATTTTTCCGGATATAATTTTGTATCTGATGATCAAATATGATACAGCAATATTGTCATCATCATTTTCTGAATAAAAAAACAACTACTTTGTGTCTGAGAAGCGATATTTTTATAAAGAGATGATCTGGCTTTGTGTCTTCTGCTCGAATGAATGCTTTTCTCTTAGAATTTTGTTCCTGCATACTAAAATTGAACTGGCTTCACCCGTGATCTCTGCTTTTTGGAATTTTTCCGGATATAATTTTGTATCTGATGATCAAATATGATACAGCAATATTGTCATCATCATTTTCTGAATAAAAAAACAACTACTTTTTTTCCCAGAACCTGTCAATTTATTTTTCTTGACTAAAAATCCGAAAAATATATTTTCCAGATTATTCTCTATGTCCTGTTAAAACACGTTTTACATGTCCATTAGGTCAGTTGATATTACCTCCCATCTTCACCGCTAGAGGCGCTGCTTGCGAGCGAAAGGGCAAATTTCCACGCAATTTGCAAATAACTTGTATACATACTTGTATACTTGTGTACATAGACCATAAATCTGTACATGGAAAGGAAAAGCACATATATCTATATATATAAAAATGAATGTATGTGTGTGTGTGTGTGTGTGTCCTTTATGCCTGACCAAACCACTCATTGGAACGCCATGAAACTTTGGGAAGTTATTTAGTGAATATCTTGAATATCCTTAGAGTTATTTGCAGATTTGTAGATTTAACTCGCAAGCAGCGCCACCATTGCGACGATGATAACAAGTTTTTTTATCTATAAGTTTTATTATCACTAAGTTTATTATCTTAAAGATTATTTATCAAAAGTAAGATTATCTCAGGACGGCAATTTATTTGAGACAAGAATAATGATACAATTCCAAGGCAAAGATACTATTCCTTTAACTTCCAATTACCGAGGGAACCAATTAATATTGATTTTATTCAACTTATCGAGTATTTTTCAAGGGACCGGGAAAAAATGTTCACTAGATAAAACAATGATTTTGTAATGTAGAAAATTAGGAAAGACAAAATTTAGGATGACACGGCAATTTATTTGAGACAAGAATAATCATACAATTCCAAGGCAAAGATACTATTCCTTTAACTTCCAATTACCGAGGGAACCAATTAATATTGATTTTATTCAACTTATTGAGTATTTTTCAAAGGACCGGGAAAAAATGTTCACTTTATCGAGAGATTCGTTAGACAAATCTTTACTCGGGTAAAACCCGGGCGAAGCCGGCTACGTCCGCTAGTTTTAATAATATAAATGAGTTTTAAAAATTGTAAAAAAAAAAAAAAATGCATCGGCCAGGAATCGAACCCGCGTGGCAGGCGAGCATTCTACCACTGAACCAAAAGCAAACGGTGACAGAATTAAGAAAGAATGCATGACGCTGATAACTGTATATATTATATTTTTAAAAATTTGATCAATCAATTTCTATATATTTTTTATAAAAAAGCGTATTGTTTATTGTTCTTGCGCACCAAATGTATAAGGTTCTATACATTCAAGAGATGTTTTGTTAGCCTAGGTAAAACTACTTGTCATGTTTTGGAAGCCAATAGTGAAATAAAACAAAATTGATAAATTGAGAAGGATTTCTCCTGTAGAAGAGCTTTCTTGCCCGAAAGCTAGAGATATTTATAAATAAATGAATTGTAAAAAAAAAAAACTTTTCCTTAGAGGCCTGATGTTTGTATTTTAATAAGAAGGTGTGTGTAGAACTTTGGAAATTTCTTAGCTCTTATAGTTATGAAATATAGGGGACCTATTACTTCTGTCTGAACCATCTGTCATTTTGTTGTTCGGAGTCATTTTGGTCTCTTTGACCTTCAGGGTAATTGATTAATCCATTGAGTTATAGTTAAACATAGCTATTCCAGGTAACTCCGCATTTGCCGGTCCCAAGCCCGGATGAAAAAGGAGGAGGGGGAGCAGTAAAAAGTTTACTAAAACCTGGGCTCAGCTGTAAGGGCTCCTAATCCAGGAATACAGGATGAGCAGCGTTTGTACTCCATGTTAGGAGCGGCAGCACATGGCGTCTGTTCCTCATGTCAAAGGCGGCCATTTCTTTTGGAGCTAAGTCGACCTGCCACACTGAGTAGTGCTCTCAGTCTTAATGACAAATGCAGATGCATTCTACTTCACCCATTCACGATGGTTGTCAAACAGATACCATCAAGGGTCACAACTTGATACCCTAATATG
The DNA here is from genome assembly GCA_030710605.1 of Cordylochernes scorpioides. Taxonomy (NCBI): domain Eukaryota; kingdom Metazoa; phylum Arthropoda; class Arachnida; order Pseudoscorpiones; family Chernetidae; genus Cordylochernes; species Cordylochernes scorpioides. Next base: position 89,098,475 of record CP092868.1, read on the forward strand.
ATTAAATGGAGATAAGAAAGAAGACTATTTCAGGTGCGCAATGTATCATTTAGCGCAACCATATTTACATATAAGCTTGTCACAAAAATTCGTGTTTTTCCTAAAACGTTATTATTATTATTACTTGGTAAATAATATTATTACGGCGAATACATAATACCATTATAATGATGAATAATGCAAGTGTTTTAGAAATTTTGGGACAACCTTATATATGCAGCACATTTGGTTCAGTCAATAGAAAGCTATGCAGTTTTAAAAAAATCGAAAACAAACCCGGAGACAATAATTTCTACCAATGACTTTCGTCAATTCACTCTGATTTTTATTACATCTCAGGTCAAACAAATTATGATATTATCCAAATATTTTCAAATATAAGACTCTTTTAATCTCTATAAATTTCAACATGAAGAACAATAATCTTTATTTCTTTTCCCTAATAATGAATATAATTTTCTTATTATACATTAGTGCGCCATCTGTTATGAGATTTCGAAACTATTATAGACACGTATGATTCTTTTAAAAATTAGACAATTTTCTACTGCCCTTAACGAAATTAAAAATTAAAGAGAGGGGCCTGGCTCATTAATGGTGAATCCTTCCAGCGGTTTCACCAGTTGAATCTACCATACCGCTGTTATATTTTCATATATTTATAATTGTATGTATTTCTATATGCTCTCCTCAAAGCTTCTGTACATAGTTTATTTAAAATATCTATTCCATGAGTCTAACATCAGTATCCGTATAAAAGAAAAACCGAAAAATAAAATATAACAGCGGTATGGTAGATTAAACTGGCGAAACCGCTGGGAGGGTTCACCACTAATGAGCCAGGCCCTCACATTAATTTTTCATTGCAGTAAGGGCAGTAGATATTGTTTAATTTTTAAAAGAATCATACGCGTCTATAATAGTTCGAATTCCCAAAATAAATTTCATTTTATCAATTGTTTGCATTATGAAAAATTATTTTTAATTGGAACTGTTTAAATGGATGTGGCGCTGAGTTCGTGGGTATAAAAACAAATACCACATTGCGATTTAATAAAATCCCTCACTAACAAATCAGGTTACCGCAGTTTAGATGGTAAGTAACTAAAGTACAAATTATTCGTTTATAAATTCCCAATCACAAGATATAATTTCAGCCCGCAAGAAGTCAAATATCAGTTGGGGTCCTGATAAAACCAATTTTATACTCAAATTTTCCCACTCTCTTGGTAGTGTCCTATCAGTCTCAGCAAAGATTGTGTTTGCCAGATTACAAGATACTCAGTCCATGTTCATTATCATTCACCTACAACTATAACAAACTCGTAAAGATAGAGGTTGCCTGGCCGGCATTCATAGTTCTTAAAATTGAAGATACTTCGATCAGTATATCTTTTTATAATCTCGACGTTTCGACAAAAATACTTTGTCTTTTTCAGCAGCAAATAAAAATTGAAGCGTTTGGCAAGGCGTTAATTTTTATTTGCTCCTGACGAGGACAAACAATTTTGGTCGAAACGTCGAGATAATAAAAAATATTTACTGGCCGAAGTAACCTTAATTTTAAGAACTATAATAGGCTCATCAAAAACACATTTGTCATTGCTCTCCATTCAGGAATCCAAAATTACTTGGACACTTTTGTTATCCATGACCTCTGTTCAAACTACGACGTAGTGTTGATTACATGGATTCTCCCATTGCAACAATATATCCCAGGAGTTCCGTAACCAATAGGGATGAATTCAGAATAGATTCAGAAGAGCTTTCCAGACCACCACTTGGAATCATTAAGGAAATATAGAAGCTCTAATAATTATATATAATATGAATATAAAATATATGTAATCACAATGAGCAGAAAACCTCCGTCATCATAGAAACCTCCCAGGATATATGAAGGCAAAATGCAATGTATTCAAACTAAAGAGGAAATATCAAGAAACATAATGTTCACTATTGTGCTAGTTATAGCAAGAAAAGTTATCCTCTTAACAAGTTTCAGGAAAAAGGTCTCATCAAAGGTTGGTATAACTTTATTTAACACAAAATACCAGTTTGGAAATACTAGAGATCTTTGGACTGCCATCCAAAAAAAATTGTCCTTAAGAATCATGGATATAATTCTACTTACCTTCCAAATCTCTCATATCTTCAGGTTTGAAGATTTCGGCAAATTAGAAAAAAAAGGCATAAAACGCCGAAACTCTTTTTTTATTAATTGTTTAAAGTAGCTTTCGGGCAAGCCCTTATTCAGCAAACTAGAACATTTTTTGTTTTATTTTCTGAGGAAGAGGGCTTTATCGAAAGCTACTATATACAATTAATAAAGAGAAAGTTGCAACGTTTTATGCCTTTTTGTAACATACAATGTACGTTAGGACGATGCATTTATTTTACAACATACAATAAATACAGAGAAATCAATAAATAAACAAAATTACTGAACACCTATATAACTTTCGTGAGAGAATAATCGGTTATAATATAGGCAATATATCAACTTTATTCAATATATCGGGGAAACCCTGTATATCTTCATTTAAATATATCATCCAATACCAAATAACGAAACTGGTCCAATATCAAATTGCTTAAAATCCTTCATCAATTTCTGTTCTGTAAAATCAATCTATTCTCATTCCATGGAGGCATATGTTGAAAAACGAAGCTGCTCCCGCTATGAATTTTCCTTCCGACCTCGGGCGATCCATCTTGCATTTACCCGCGGTGCCAGGTGTAAAGGTGTTTATTAATAAATCCACCGAGTTATTCGTCTTCGTTTGCCGCTCAAATTGGATTTTCTCCTCCGTCATTTGTTTGGAGGCGAATTTAGGAGATCTTTCGATCCACTCTCGTCAATTCTTTCTCTGAATTCAGTTCATAGTTTGGAATTTACATTCGACCGGATAGCTGGCTTATATTTCACCTGTACAGAATATTCTCAAGTATTCGTGCAGAACGACAAAATATATCATCTCCCAACTTTAAACATGTGCTCGTTATGACTAAAATATCATTTTCAGAATGTCTGCATTTTAATTGTACAGAATAATTACTTTTTGTTGAATTAATTTCGGATTAGCATCCAAATATTTTGATAGAAAATACTTTAATGATTTGTCAATCTTTGTATCAAATAATATTATACGTAGAAAATTAGAGGAAAAACAAACTTCAAGATGACACGGAAATTTATTTATATGTAACCAAATTAAAAAAACTAGTAAAATAGCAGAGAGTCAATGAGAAAATTTTATATTGTATTAAAATAAAAATATCGAAATAAAAAAAATATTTTGGCAACGCCTTGCACCATCCAGCCTCCGTCCCCAACCATCTCTCGCCACGCCCGACACTATACAGCAACCGTTCCCGACCCACCCTCGCCACGCCCTACATCATACAGCAACCGTTCCCGACACACCCTCGCCACGCCCGACACTATACAGCAACCGTTCCCGACACACCCTCGCCACGCTCGAAACAATACAGCAACCGTTCCCGACCCACCCTAGCCACACCCGACTCTATACAGCAACCGTACCCGAACCCTGGAGTTTGACGAGAGTAGAGTCGGGGACGGTGACTGAGCAGCACCGGAAAGTGAGGAGAGTAGAGTCGGCGGTGATGACTGGACAGTACCGGGACGTGACGAGAGTAGAGTCGGGGACGGTGACTGGGCAGCACCGGGACGTGACGAGAGTAGAGTCTAGTACGGTGACTGGACAGTACAGGGACGTGACGAGAGTAAGTCGGGGACAGTGACTGGACAGTACCAGGACATGACGAGAGTAGAGTCGGGGACGGTGACTGGGCAGCACCGGAAAGTGAGGAGAGTAGAGTCGGCGGTGATGACTGGACAGTACCGGGACGTGACGAGAGTAGAGTCTAGTACGGTGACTGGACAGTACCGGAACGTGACGAGAGTAAGTCGGGGACAGTGACTGGACAATACCAGGACGTGACGAGAGTAGAGTCTCGGACGGTGACTGGGCAGCACCGGGACGTGACGAGAGTAGAGTCTAGTACGGTGACTGGACAGTACCGGAACGTGACGAGAGTAAGTCGGGGACAGTGACTGGACAATACCAGGACGTGACAAGAGTAGAGTCGGGGACGGTGACTGGGCAGCACCGGAAAGTGAGGAGAGTAGAGTCGGCGGTGATGACTGGACAGTACCGGGACGTGACGAGAGTAGAGTCTAGTACGGTGACTGGACAGTACCGGAACGTGACGAGAGTAAGTCGGGGACAGTGACTGGACAATACCAGGACGTGACGAGAGTAGAGTCTCGGACGGTGACTGGACAGCACCGGGACGTGACGAGAGTAGAGTCTAGTACGGTGACTGGACAGTACCGGAACGTGACGAGAGTAAGTCGGGGACAGTGACTGGACAATACCAGGACGTGACGAGAGTAGAGTCGGGGACGGTGACTGGGCAGCACCGGAAAGTGAGGAGAGTAGAGTCGGCGGTGATGACTGGACAGTACCGGGACGTGACGAGAGTAGAGTCGGGGACGGTGACTGGGCAGCACCGGGACGTGACTAGAGTAGAGTCTAGTACGGTGACTGGACAGTACCGGAACGTGACGAGAGTAAGTCGGGGACAGTGACTGGACAATACCAGGACGTGACGAGAGTAGAGTCTCGGACGGTGACTGGACAGCACCGGGACGTGACGAGAGTAGAGTCTAGTACGGTGACTGGACAGTACCGGAACGTGACGAGAGTAAGTCGGGGACAGTGACTGGACAATACCAGGACGTGACGAGAGTAGAGTCTAGTACGGTGACTGGACAGTACCGGAACGTGACGAGAGTAAGTCGGGGACAGTGACTGGACAATACCAGGACGTGACGAGAGTAGAGTCTCGGACGGTGACTGGACAGCACCGGGACGTGACGAGAGTAGAGTGTAGTACGGTGACTGGACAGTACCGGAACGTGACGAGAGTAAGTCGGGGACAGTGACTGGACAATACCAGGACGTGACGAGAGTAGAGTCTGGGACGGTGACTGGACAGCACCGGGACGTGACGAGAGAAGAATCTGGGACAGTGACTGGACAGCACCGGGACGTGACGAGAGAAGAGTCTGGGACAGTGACTGGACAGCACCGGGACGTGGCGAGAGTAGAGTCTGGGACGGTGACTGGACAGCACCGGGACGTGACGAGAGTAGAGTCTGGAACGGTGACTGGACAGCACCGGGACGTGACGAGAGTAGAGTCTGGGACGGTGACTGGACAGCACCGGGACGTGACGAGAGTAGAGTCTGGAACGGTGACTGGACAGCACCGGGACGTGACGAGAGTAGAGTCTGGGACGGTGACTGGACAGCACCGGGACGTGACGAGAGAAGAATCTGGGACGGTGACTGGACAGCACCGGGACGTGACGAGAGAAGAGTCTGGGACAGTGACTGGACAGCACCGGGACGTGGCGAGAGTAGAGTCTGTAACGGTGACAGGACAGCACCGGGACGTGGTGAGAGTAAGTCGGGGATGGTGACTGGACAGTACCGGAAAGTGACGAGAGTAAGTCGGGGACGGTGAATGGACTGTACCGGGACGTGACGAGAGTAAGTCGAGGACAGTGACTAGACAGCACCGTGGCGGCACCACCCACTCACTGTTCCCGACCCACATTCGACACGTCCGGCACCACCCACTCACCGTTCCCGACCCATTCTCGCCACGTCCGGCACCACCCACTCACCGTTCACGACCCACACTCGCCACGTCCGGCACCACCCACTCACCGTTCACGACCCACCCTCGCCACGTCCGGCACCACCAACTCACCGTTCCCGACCCACATTCGACACGTCCGGCACCACCCACTCACCGTTCACGACCCACACTCGCCACGTCCGGCACCACCAACTCACCGTTCACGACCCACCCTCGCCACGTCCGGCACCACCCACTCACTGTTCCCGACCCACATTCGACACGTCCGGCACCACCCACTCACCGTTCACGACCCACCCTCGCCACGTCCGGCACCACCCACTCACCGTTCACGACCCACACTCGCCACGTCCGGCACCACCCACTCACCGTTCCCGACCCATTCTCGCCACGTCCGGCACCACCCACTCACCGTTCCTGACCCATTCTCTTCCGCCCGGCACTACCCACTTACTGTTCCCGACCCACACTCGCCACGTCCGGCACCACCCACTTACCGTTCCCGACCCATTCTCGCCAAGTCCGGCACTACCCACTCACCGTTCCCGACCCACACTCGCCACGTCCTGCACCACCCACTCACCGTTCCCGACCCATTCTCGCCACGTCCGGCACCACCCACTCACCGTTCCCGACCCATTCTCGACCCGCCCGGTACCATCCACTCACTGTTCCCGACCCACACTCGCCACGTCCGGCACCACCCATTCACTGTTTCCGACCCATTCTCGCCTCGTCCGGCACCACCCACTCACCGTTCCCGACCCATTCTCGCCACGTCCGGCACCACCCACTCACCGTTCCCGACCCATTCTCGACCCGCCCGGCACCATCCACTCACTGTTCCCGACCCACACTCGCCACGTCCGGCACCACCCACTCACTGTTCCCGACCATTCTCGCCTCGTCCGGCACCACCCACTCACTGTTCCCGACTCATTCTCGCTTCGTCCGGCACCACCCACTCACTGTTCCCGACCCATTCTCGCCTCGTCCGGCACCACCCACTCACTGTTCCCGACCCATTCTCGCCAATCCCGGCTCCATCCAGCCACTGTTACCGACCCTCCGTCGCCAAGCCCGTCACCATCCAGCAACGTCCCTGACCCACCCTTTTTATGTCCGGTGCTATCCAGCCACTCTCTATAACAACGCTCTCAGTAGAACTGGAACTAAGGGAAGTAAAGTCGCGATCTCTCAGGAATATATTGACCTAACAGATCAAAACCGGGACAGCCATCGCGTCGCAACCAGAAACCAGATGGAGCTGTTGGTAATACCTGATATGCCAATTTACAAAAAAAAAAAAAAACTTCAACAACTACTGTCTTACACGTGCTTCTTCACATTTAAGTGTCAAAATTCGATAAATAATATGAAGAATAAAAAATAGTTTTTAAAAAAGCTTCCATAAAATTTCACACTATAAATATATAATTAATATTACTGTCTTTGAAATATATTTATAGGAGTTAAAATAAAAAGCCGGGGAACGATATTAAATAATTTCCAATTAAATGTGGGTTAATACAAGATAATATTTAATGAATCCCCTTCCTCCTCCCAAAAAACCTAAGAGCACGTTTTCATAAATTGTGAAATATCAAGGTCTTAATAACCACAAAAATATTATCTAGGAATATCTCACGTTCTTATTACATATTAATTAACTTAAGAAATAGAAGCATTATAAACCACACACAAACATTTCTTTTTTCAAACACAAAACAAACTTTTCTACTGTCCTTACTGCGATGAAATATTATATTGGGAGGGCTTGGCTCATCAGTGGTGAATCCTCCTAGCGGTTTTGCCAATTTATTCTACCAGACCGCTTCTCTTATAGCTTCAATACTGTATTGGACGATTCTGCTTATAAAGGCCGCAATGACGGGTGGAATCTTACAATAGTATTCAAGCCAACTATGGACTCAAGCTTTTTGGAGAGCAGATTTTCATTCAAATATTTGCTTCGAGCAACGCTTTTCCGCAAGCAATAAATACAATACCAGTTAGGCATATTTAAATATAAGGCAATAACATGCCATCTATATATAATAAATGGAAGCACTTAAAACATGAAAATATCTTTTTTCAAACACAAAACAAACTCTTCCCACAGTCCATAGTCTTATGTCCATAGTTTTCTTGAATACTATTCTAAGATTCCACCCGTCGTTGCAGCCTATTTAAGCAGAATCGTCCAATACAGTATTGGAGATCTAAGAGAAGCGGTCTGGTAGATTAAATTAGAGAAACCGCTGGTAGGGTTCACCACTGATGAGCCAAGCCATACCAATATAATATTTAATCGCAGTAAGGACAGTTGAAGTTTTTTTTTGTGTTTGTAAAAAGAAACATTCGTGGTTTATAATGCTTCTATTTCTTATGTAATGATGGCACGTTATCGCCTTATATTAAGTAACTTGTATGAGGCAGCATTTTCACACTTTTATTCTTTTAGTTTTTTTTCTAAATATTTTGCCTTTTTTCTCATTATGCAATGATCGTCTCCGTTACTTTAACGTTTTTTGACACATATAAATATAGATTAAATATTTATTTTCTCCTCTCTCTAATGCCTTTGAATATAATATTTCCCAAATTGATATTTTTTATTAAATAATCGTTTATATTTATATTGTTTAGCCAAGAAAGAGAGAAAAAGAGAGTTCTAAATCAAATGCTGCCAAGTTATTAAATCATTGGAATAGGTTCATCGGGTGCTTGGTGTTGTGAGTGAACACGTGTTTTCAGGGAATTGTACTCTTTTATAATCATCTCGTGGTAGTACAATACTCACAAAAACTCAAGAACCTCAAAACACCAGTTAGATTAGGAACAATTAGTTCTTTTCTACTCCATATATGATCATTGTCCCCCCCCCCCCCGCAGCTTTTATTTTATCTCTATAAATATAAAAGTTCAAAGTTGTTTGCTGGAATATTTGAAATGATTTTTATTATCCTTCTCGCTCTCTCTTTCTCTCTAGTTCACGTGGTTCAAGCTATGATAATAATAATGGGTGTTAATTGACGACTGCTTTTACTGTAAGTGCACCACATATGTACACATGTATAAGGCAGTGCAATATTTTGCACTTATTAATGTGCCAGAGCATTTAAATTCAAATAAAAACCATTTTTTAGAATACTAGACTTCTACGTATTCTGGAATATATTATATTGGCCAGAAAATATGAAGCAAATATAGAGGTATAAGTAATTTCCTGAATACTACTCCCCTTTTCTATCCCTAAGATATCTGAATATTTATAAACTTGCGTCGTTAGTTGGATTGAGTGAGTGTAAAACTTCTTTGTGGTCTCTTGACGTCTATCAAAATTTGATTATCAAATTTGATAGTAAATATAAAAATTATTCTATTCATGATAATCCCGGCTACATTTTAAAGGAAGGCTAGCCGCTCAATATACCAAAGAAACGGCTGACCTATTTTTGTATTTTATAGGAAATATACAAATTCTATTCTATAGTCCATTTTCGACTACACGGCCACCGAAAAGTCTGAAATTTTATATACTTGCAATCATAGTATGATTCAAATTATCTAGAAAATATATAACTTCTATATTGTTACAGAATCTATATTTAAAATACTCCTATACCTCTTCAATATAGAAAATAATTCATTGCCGACGACCCAGAAGTCTGATAATTTGTCAACTTACAATTTTATAATATTTGAACAGGTGTGTGAAATTTCAGACTTTAGAATCTTTAAAAGTATAATAAATTGATCACAAAATATAAAAGGAAAAATAGAAATTTGTTAATACCTGACCTTCCCGAACACCAAGAATTAGTAAATTTTGTCAACTTCCATTGTCATATCATGTCATCAGATTTTAAGAGGTGTATCATATTTCAGACTTCTAGGTGCTCTGTAAGCATGTTAAGAATTGAGCACAAGTTTTGTGGATAGACAGAAATGGAAGAAAGTTAAATAAAAGCTATCTAAAATCAAAGTTATACTTTAAATTAGGGATGTCCTTATAAAATAAAATATAAGTATACTGTTATTTGTTAAATTGATCAATCAGTTGGCTCAATCTAGATCATGTGGTATCATCTATCATGTTGGCCACTGTTAAATAAAGGCTTTAGAAAGTACCGAATGTGGTCCAATCAGGAAGTAGAATCAAAGATTGGCCCTCGTCAGTAGAGAGGCTTCAAGAGATAAAGAGGTGAGATCAAGAGTTGAAGTTCTGCGGCATATATAATATTGTGTCATCTCAGGACGTCTTCTTACCTTCAAATGATTTGACGTTGTTTTTTCCTGTGGCAACATTTTATTTCTTCTTCTAAAGTTTGACTTAACCTGGATATCTTACAATATTGGGTGAACTTGGTAGAATCTTTCTTCTTCCGAACATTGTAAATGTATTCATCATACATTTACACAAGTCAATATCAAGATTATTTCAAGTTTGAATGATTATTTTCAATCTACCTGTTGATATTACTCATGAACACACATCATGCTTTGCTTATTTTCTTATTTTGATTGATGGTTTAAAATGTTAAATAAAAACAAACGATAGCAATGCGTCTCTTTATACATAATTATTATTTTTTAATGTTTAAAATGTGTTCACTTAAAATTATATATAAAATATAGAAGGTTAATGAATTATATTTTGAGAATACGCATATACACTAAAAAAAAAAGAAAAAAATCTCGTTTACCCCATTGTTATTCTAACAAAAATCATAATTTAAAAAATAATTCATTCCGAATATAAAGTCTCTTCATAAAAAGGTTTTGTTAATTTTTTATTCATATCCCAATGAGAGTGAAAACGTAATCTAAGATTTACTTTTTTGCTATTCATCATAATTCTCCCAATAAGTTTTATCTTTTAAAATGTTCAGCAAATATCTCTCTTTCAAAAAGCCTTTGAAAGCGTCGAGTTGGCTAAGCCTTGTGAAGATGTCAGCTAGTTGATCATCCGTTGAGAAGTTGGAAACTTGAATAGTTCCATTTCGCTGCATTTCTCTTAAAAAATGAAATTTGACATTAACATGTTTTGTCCTTTTATGATATTCTGAATTTTGAATCAAATTTATTGTACTCTGATTATCAATCATGATAGGAATAGGTTGACAGTCCTTTAGTGGAATAGGTTCACTGACCAATAGTTTTAGCCATGTAGCTTCCCTAGAAGCCTTGTTTGCCGCGATGTATTCTCATTCAGTAGTAGAAAGGGCGACCAACGACTGCTTTTGACTACTCCAAGTGATTGGTCCTTGTGCGAGTTGAAAACATAGCCTGATGGGCTCTTTCGAGGATAAATGTCCCCAGCAAAATCAGCATCTGAGTTTCCAATCAAATTGGTATAATCTGTTCTTTTATAAACAATACTTAAGTCTTAATCTCCTTTAAAATACTTGAAATATTGGTTAACAGCGTTCGAGAGACTTTGATTTGGATCAGATGCGAACTGTGTTTATTAACAGCGAATGAAATGTATGGACGTGTGCAACAGCTAGAAACATCAAACACCCAATAGTTTTTTCATAGGGAATATTTCCTATGTTTTGGTTTTCACTTGTATTCCCTTTAGATACATTGTGATCGAAAAGAATTTATAAACAATTAAATGAAAGCATGTTGAATCTATTGAGTACCTATGTAATGTAATTTATTTGGCTTAGGAACATTAGTCCTTTATCTTTGTCTCTCTTAATTTCTAAACCCAAAAATAGCTTTCGTAGGCATAGTGATGCCTCTCTCTCAAAGTGAAAGGATAAATATTGAGCCAAATTCTTTATCAATTCTGGTGATATTCTCATTATGAGGCATCATCTACCTAGAGACCTAGATGAATCTTAGCATTGTTTTGGATTCCATAGAATTAACATCATGGATCTGCCTGTGATTGATTCAAATTAAACTGTTTTAGGAAATGTGTGTGTGAGTGATCTTTTCATTCAAAATTCTGGTGCCTGCTTTAATCCGTGGAGGCTCTTTTTGAGCTTACAGACCATGTTTTTTTTCCTAACCTCTAACCCTTTAGAGATATCCATGTAAATATCTCCTTCTAAATCCCCATTAGGAAAGCAGTTTTAATGTCAAATTGCAATATATCCATTAAAAGTAAACTTGGCGATATCACCTATCAAACATTGGCTCAAGCAAATCGAATAGGAAAAAATATATAATTCAGTATTCAGTGTGTATCCGTATATGTTTGCGTCATTCTTTATTAAAATCCTAACTGTGGGTGTAAGCGAAAAAATGGAGCTCTGAGGTAAAATATCTTAAGAGAGGCTATCTCCAAGAGAAACCAGTAAACCCACGTCTTCGGGCGGTCTTTTTATTTTTATATTTTAATATATAAAAATTTAAATTTGTCTGTTCTACCTGGCTATTTATCGAAGCCTCTTAACGTACTGAAAACATTCTCACCAAATTTATATAGAAACGCTTTGGACACTATAGATGTCTCAAAGATATATTTTTTAAAAATCAAGTTTAAATTTCATTTAAAAAAAACAATCAAATATGAAAAAAGTAATATATTTTATTTTGAATCTTATAATTTTTGATAGTTTTGCGCCAATTTTTCGTTTAGATGAATATTTATAAATATTTAAGTAACTTTTTAGAATAGATTTTATCACAAAGTTTTTTAATCATTATATACGTATTGTGAAGAAAGGAATGGTGATGTGTAGTTTGGTATAAAGAAAAACTTTGCCGTGATGATTCATTTATAGGCTGTTGTAAAGATTTCAGTCAGATCACAAAAAAACAGAAAAAGAGAGGTAAAAATATTCTTTAAACTAACTTTATTTAAACATATTAAGAGGACAGATGAAAAAGACAACTGGTCAGCACATTTACGCTGCGTTAATACTTTCGCCGGTTTGCGCCGCTGGAGGAAGGGCAGGGGGCGGCCATTGTTTGTTTGCTGTCTCCCAGTCCGTCGTCTGGCCGACGTCCCGAAGTGGAACTTCATTATTCCTCATTTCCTTCCACCTGTTTTCCTCTAGGCACAATAGGAAAACAATAATAATCGTCCAATCAGTTGGGCATACAAACGGTTCTTCCCCATCTAGTCTGAATATTTACATTTTACATCATTCAGCAATCGCGAAAAAGCTGCTGTTGATGATATTTCCAAGGGATATATTTTCTGAATAGGTCTTAGGAAGGTTCCTACTGAGGTTCTCACCTTCACTAATCTATTCATTCCATCTCTTACAAATAATACCTCCTCGATCACTGCTAATGGCCAGAAGTTTTTATTGTCCATACCAACAAGAACAAAATTCCCAGCCTGGAGTTTTGGATTGAAATGCTTCTGTTTCTCTGGACCAGGAGGGACAAATATTCCATCCTAGACCTATCAACAATTGATGACTCTGCTGTGTCGTGCGGAGGAAGTGATGAATGGGAGGCCCATGACTTATGTCTGTGAAGATTCGAATGATCTTTTGACAATATCACCTTCCATGTTTCTACAAGAACTGACCGATGTCAAGTTTCCCGAGTGCCAGAATATGGGACCTAATCCAACGACCCAGAAACTGCGCTATTTGAACAAGATGAGGGAGGAGTTTAAATCACGATTCAGGAAGGAATATTTGTCCCTCCTGGTCCAGAGCAACAGACGACTTTTAAATCCAAAACTCCAGGCTGGTGTTGTTGTCCTTGTTGGTATGTACAATAAAAAGCGTAACTTCTGGCCATTAGCAGTGATCGAGGAGATATTATTTGGAAGAGATGGAGTGAATAGATTAGTGAAGGTGAAAACCACAGTAGAAACCTTCCTAAGACCTATTCAGAAAATATATCCCTTGGAAATATCATCAACTTCAGATTTTTCGCGATTGCTGAATGGTAAAAAGAAAACTACAAATATTCAGACTATATCGGGAATAACCGTTTGTATACCCAAGCGATTGGACGATATTATTGTTTTCCTATTGTGTGCCTAGAGGAAAACAGGTGGGAGGAAATGTGGAATAATGGATATCCAGTTCGGGACGTCGGCCAGACGGATTAGATGACAGCAAACAAACAAACCCTCCTTCGCCAGCGGCGCCATCCGGAAGTCTATTTTATGTTTACAACTATTTTGTTTCATGTATAAAGAAATTTGTTATAGAAATAAAAATAAAATTATATATAAAAGGAACAAAATGATAATCTAAAATTATAACAAAGACACAAAGCGCATTAAATGTTTGCAAAAGTTTTGGTTAAATTAAAACATTAATATATATAATGTATTTTAAAATAATATTGTGAGATTGTAACCAACTTTGAAAAAATTTTAAGCGTTCAATTTTTATTGTTAATACCTAAAATACACCCTTATTACAAAGTGTATTTGTCTGAAATATATATATATATATATATATATATATATGTGGGGACCAGGGATGCAGCACCCCGCCGACGCCGCCCGCCAAGATAAATAAACAGGCGGCCGCCATAAATCACCACCACAGTGGAGGAATCCGGAGAGAGGACCAGACGACATTCCGGGCTGCTGTGCTTTTGGTCTTCCCATATAAATGTAGCCAACAAGAAACTCCAATAAACACTAACTTTGAGAGACTTTCTGAGCCATCGCTGGACCAGTAAATCGACACACCACATTGGTGAGCCGGACGTGATTGAAAAGAAAAAGCATACGAAGATCTCAAGAGATAAAGAAATGCAAAAAGTGATTCAAGTTTGAAAAGAAGCATCATCCAGGATATCGGGATATCATCTCAAGACTAAGATAAGTTTTTATATTATCTTCCTTGTTATTTTATCTCAATATTTTTATTTTTTACTTTATCTCTAAGCTCTTGTGTCGAATTTAAATTTACGTAAAATGGAAACAGAAAATAAGACTAGCGATACCTCAGAAATATGCAAAGTTAGTGTTAAAATACCGCCTTTTTGGGTTGAAAAACCTGAAATATGGTTCTTCCAAGTAGAAGCACAGTTCAAAATAGGTGGAATTATTCAGGAAGACACTAAATTTAATTATTTGATCTCCCAATTAGAACCTAAATATATAGAAAACATTTGGGACATAATTAATAGCAAAAGCGACAACAAGTACTCTGAATGTAAATCACGACTACTTGAATTGTTCAGAGAAAGTGAAGGGTTGAGAATTAAAAAGTTAATTTCAGGTATTGAGCTCGGAGACATGAAGCCGAGCCAGTTATTACAAAAGCTCAGATCCCTCGCTACCCCAGATATCTCTGACAATTTAATAAAAACTTTATGGCTTGATAAACTGCCCACATCCATAAAGAACATACTTATTGTAAGCGAAGAGGACATTAGCAAATTGGCCATAATGGCCGATAAAATAAATGAAATAAACTCTTCCAAAGAAATATATGATGCGGAAGTGCCTTCTTCATCAACAGATCGCTTGATCGCCAAATTGGAAGATCTTGAACGGCAGGTGTCCGAATTGAGACTGGATAGATCTAGATCTCGATCCAAAAATAGGACTCAGTCAAGACCGAGAAGTAATTCTCAAAGATCTTTCGATCCAAAAGGGAAATACTGCTATTACCATTTTAGATTTGGTCCTAATTGCTTGCAAAATAAATGCAGATCTCCGTGCAGATGGAATGAGTCGGAAAACTCCAACCGGCGGACAGAGTAGCGACAAGCTCTTCTGCCGGCATTCAGGATTGTCGCAATCTCCGTTTATTTGTGACGGACAAAAACACGGGATTGCGCTTTTTGGTGGACAGTGGTGCTGATATTTCTATAATACCTCCAAAGGATAAAAATAGGATGCCTAGCTCTGATTATAAATTATATGCAGCCAATGGTACAGAAATTGTTAACTATGGAACAAAGGTTAGAAATTTGGATATCGGACTTCGACGTCAATTTCAATGGCCTTTTGTAATCGCCAATACCAACAGAGCAATAATAGGAGCAGACTTTCTGAACAACTTTGGATTGATTATTGATATAAAAAAATAAACGCCTAATTGATGGGATAACTAATCTTTCCATAAGAGGCGTCATTCAGTCAATATCACACATGGGAAATATTAGCACTCTAAATTCATCATCCAAGGTCAGCGCTATCCTAACCAAATATCCTAACCTATGTAGGCCACCATCAGATTTTGTAGTAGCAAAACATAGCGTTAAGCATTATATTCCTACAAGAGGTCAGCCAATTCACTCAAAAGCCCGTCGTCTAGATTCACAGAGATTAACTCTTGCTAAGGCAGAATTTCAATATATGTTGAATAATGGAATAATTAGACCCTCAAATTCTCCTTGGGCGAGTCCACTACATTTAGTTTCAAAAAAGGACGAGTCACTAAGACCTTGTGGTGATTATAGAAGACTCGATGCAGTTACACTTCCAGATCGTTATCCAATCCCTAGACTGGACGATTTCCACCACATCTTAAAAGGTACTCGTGTGTACTCAAAAATAGACCTATGCAAAGCATTCTATCAGATTCCAATTGCTGAAGAGGATAAACCAAAGACTGCCATCATTACTCCTTTTGGGCTATTCGAATTTAATGTAATGAGTTTCGGTCTTAGAAATGCTACTGCTACCTTTCAGAGATTCATGCATGAAGTCTTAAGAAACTTGGACTTTGCATTTGTCTACTTAGATGATATTCTGGTAGCCTCTAAAACGGAAGAAGAGCATTATAGCCACCTGAAACCTTATTCAGCAGACTAAATTCCTATGGATTGAGAATCAATCTTTCTGAATCTAAATTCCTAGTACAGGAAATTGATTTTCTAGGATACCTAATTACCTCTCACGGTGTGAAACCACTCCCAACAAAGGTTAAAGCTATTCTAGAATATAAGAAACCAAAAACAGTTCATGAATTACGCATATTTTTGGGAATGCTAAACTTTTATCGTACCTTTTTAAACAATGCCGCAGAGAATCAGGCAATCCTTCATGAATACTTGAGGGGAGCCAAGAAAAAGGATAGAAGCGAAATAAAATGGACTGAAGAAGCTGAAGTTCAGTTTGAAAAATGCAAACAAGCCCTAGCTAATACAGCACTGTTAGCCTACCCCGATACTGAACTGCCTATCTCACTCTGTACAGATGCTTCAGATCGGGCAGTTGGATCAGTTCTCCAACAGCTTGACAATAATAATTGGAAACCAATAGAATTTTTCTCTAAAAAATTAAATCCTGCTCAATGTAATTATAGTACATATGATAGAGAGCTTCTCGCAATATATTTGTCTATCAAATTCTTCAAGCACCTGCTTGAGGCACGTGAATTTACAATTTTAACTGATCATAAACCTTTAATTTACGCATTCAAACAAAAAAATGAGAAAGCTTCTCCTAAACAATTAAGACATCTACAATACATTTCCCAATTCACTACTGATATCAAGTACATAAAAGGTACTGACAACATAGTCGCCGATGCTCTTTCCAGAGTTGATGCTATCACAACTATCGACTACGAAGAGATCGCCAAAGAACAAACTGGTGATTCAGAACTACAAAACCTGATATCGAAGAATACCTCTCTAAAATTTAAGCAATGCCCACTACAATCAGGCAATTTGTTATGGTGTGACGTGTCTACCAATAATATTAGACCATTCATTCCAATTAAATTCCGAATGATGGTTTTTAGGAACTTCCACGAACTCTCACACCCAGGCATCAAAGCCACTACTAAACAATTAACATCAAGATTTATATGGCCCAATATGAATAGAGACATTAGGAAATGGGCTCAAGCTTGTGTCAACTGCCAAAAGTGCAAGGGTGTCGATACACACAAAATCAGAAATAGGCAAATATCAAGAAGTGGATGAAAGATTTAGTGTTGTCCACATCGATCTAATTGGTCCTTTACCTCCATCGAATGGTAACATCTACTGTCTGACCTGTATCGACAGGTACACCAGCTGGATGGAAGTTGTTCCGCTACCATATATGAAGTCTGAAACGGTAGCGAGAGCGTTCTACGAAAACTGGATTGTTAGATTTGAAGCACCGCATACAGTGATATCAGACCGAGGAAAGCAGTTTACTTCTCAACTTTTCAAAGATTTAACAACGCTGTGTGGTATCAAACTTCGTCATTCCACGGCGTACCACCCTCAGTGTAACGGGAAGATTGAAAGACTTCATAGAACCATTAAAACTGCCATTCGGGCCCACAATAATATTAAGTGGACGGAAACGCTGCCAACAGTTCTCCTAGGCTTGCGTGCTGTGCTATCAACAAAGATAACAACCATTCTTTGTCTCAGATGGTATATGGCAAAACCATCAGACTGCCTGGCGAATTCTTTAATGATTCTAAACATCACCTGCATGCTGAAGAATTTGTTCAACAGCTTCAAAAGCAAATGGAATTGCTCAAACCCTTAAATGAAAAACATCATTCGAAGACTAAAGTATTTGTTCATAAAGATCTGAAAACATGTTCACATGTATTTATCAGGACAGATCGAGTGAAGAAACCTCTGGAACCACCATATGAGGGACCCTTCCCAGTCCTTGAAAGAACAGACAAGTATTTCACACTCAAAGTGAAAGGAAAAAAACGTTACCACATCGATTGACCGATTGCGACCTGCATACTTACTGGCAGATTCGGACAATATAACTGCAGAACACCCTACTGCAACAAGACCCATCGTGTCGGGAGCGCTGCCTTCTACATCGTCCCAACAGAATCCTGACCCACCAGATGTGGAGAAGTACACAGAATTCCAAGGAACAGGATCAGCACCAGACCTGCCTAGGACAAGATCGGGGAGAATAATCAAGAAACCCGTGAGATTTAAGGAGCAATAGACTATATTTCTCCTTATTTTATATTCTTGCCTATATGATGTATATATATTGTACTTAACCACTTTGTGCACAAATCGTGACTACGCCACTGGAGGGGGAGTACTGTGGGGACCAGGGATGCAGCACCCCGCCGACGCCGCCCGCCAAGATAAATAAACAGGCGGCCGCCATAAATCACCACCACAGTGGAGGAATCCGGAGAGAGGACCAGACGACATTCCGGGCTGCTGTGCTTTTGGTCTTCCCATATAAATGTAGCCAACAAGAAACTCCAATAAACACTAACTTTGAGAGACTTTCTGAGCCATCGCTGGACCAGTAAATCGACACACACATATATATATATATATGGTAATTTAAACCAACAACCCAATATGGGTTGTATTGTATGATTACTTATAACAAGATTGTCATGTTGTATATAGAAACACATCTATAAATAATTATATGCATGATTAATCTGTGTCATTGCATCACCATATGTAATGTACTTTGGACAAACTAAGGACAAATAAATAAAACTATGTAATAGATTAAGAGCTGAGTTTAAAGCAAGATTGAGAAGTTCAAAAACGTCTAAAATCGAGAGAGAAATCCAACAACCATGAAAAGGAATTCGGCAGCCCGTTGCCATCTGGTCCAAAGAGTGCGGAATGCCGCAGACGTTTAAAGTCCAACTCCCCCCCCCCTCCTCGGGAATGGTATATAAACACCTCGCTTTTTAGCCGAGCGCAGTTAGTCCGCAGTTAGTCCGCAGTTAGTCCGGAGTTAGTCCGCAGTTAGTCCGCAGTTAGTCCGTAGTTAGTCAGCAGTCACCCCTTTCACCGTCAGCGTTAGCCCTTGTCGGTCGTAGCCAGGACCACCTCATCACCATGTAAAACAGTAAGAAATACTCTAAAACTCCATCTTGCTTAGCTCAACTCCTATCTGTTCATGGAACTTTCCTACTTCAGCTGTGTCTCTTCGTTTTGTGTGTGTGGACATTCCCAAACTTTCCACTCTGCCTCGACCACGACTGCCTGTACTCTGTGAAAACTGTTAAAGGTCTTCCAAAGTGCAGAGAGGTACTGAAAACTCTCCACGCCCTGACTGTTACCGCCTCTCGGTTACTACAGGTTTGACCCTCGGTTACCACAGCTTATAGCGAGAGTCGACAGGATGACCACAACGAAGAGGTAAAAAGCCTGTCCAGATAGAAGCGAGGAAGAGCAAAGATGGAGGAACAAACCCACCGCCAGTCCAACGAAACGACCAATCAATCTTCCCCCCAACGACACAGCCGAAAATCCCGCAAAATAAGCCGGTGAGAAGTTCCCCACCTTCGGCCTTACAACGCACCCATCTTCCAGGCGACATGCCGCCGTCACCAAACAGAAGTTACAAGCTTCCACAAGCTCTACTTGGAGCGTCTTCCACGTCATCAGTAGGACGACAACTAAAGACCAAGTATCCTGACTGAACAATCCTCAAAACTGTGAGTTTTTAAAAAAACTTTCTCCTCATGCTCACAACTTGATTCTCCATAATGTTTATTTTCACTGTAATCATTTTAAATCAATTTTTACCATTTTTATTTCATTTCAATTCAAATTTTAAATCTTTTACACCCTCATTTATCAATTTTTACCTCATTTTAAGCAAATTATAAATTTTAATTCATTACTTTCAATTTTACATTTAAAAAAAAAATCATTATTTTTTTAATTACTCGAATCATAATTCTAAACTTATTTGTGTGTTTTTCTTAATATCTTATTTTTATGCCAAAATACCAATTTCTTAATCAAATGCTCAAAACTTTGCAAAAATCATTTTTATGTTCAATATTTTATATAAACGCCCCATTCAATTTATAAGTCCCTATCACGCCATTGCCCCTTTTACAAGGATAATTTTTGCACTTCCATAATCAACGATTTAAAAAAATATATTCAAATTTTAATAAACATAGGTGAAACGCATTTTTTAAATTGCAAAAATCGAAAGATACAATATCTTCAAAATCACAACTAGAAAAGTAACTATCTTTCCCAAAACAAGTTAAAAATAAAAATCCCATCAACTACCACGTCAGTAGCTAAATTAAGTCACAGTCTACCAAAACTATTACAATCGTTAAATTCCAACATAGCTACACTTCCCCGTCCTTTCCTTTTACATGCATAATTATTAATTATCCACACATCTCTCTCAATAAACTACAACACACTTCCCATCACTTTCTACAATTGGCCACCATCTATTAGCGCGCGACTTAGCAACAAATCGAATTCGAGCAACACCAGCTCCGTCGCCACTAAACGTGCCACATTCACTAACAACCAAGATATCTCGATGTGTTTTGTACAACCACCACTCATGACTAGTAAATTTGTTTTTCATGATGAAACAGGTTAGATGCTGTACCAAAAACAAAGACTTCACGTGACACCTTTCCATTCAATTCACTCACTCGTGTCACACAGAGCATCACAACAATTTTTCTCACTTAAAAGGCCACAAAGACGCCTTCATGCCTGTGACACTTCTCACTCCAAAGCGTGTCCACGTCGAAAGTCGCACTTTTACCCACATCTAAACCTGACATCATTGAATAACATTTTTACCGCAACAATGTCGAAACACAGCACTTACGAAAACCGAGAAAACTACCTCTTTCAAATACACCATGAAACTACCAACAAGCTTTCACCACTCTCAAAGAGTTTAACCAGTAAACCAGTACCCTAACGTACATTCAAACTCTCAAAACTGTACTACAACAAGGATTTCCAAAATGTCTGTTATCTGACAGAGCGCCCGCTTTTACCTCAGAAAAAATCCGCAAATTTCTAATAACACACCCCATTCTGTCACAGGTTTTCCACCCACCTATTTAATGTTCAATGTTATCCCCACAGATCTAATAATTCATCTTAATCCATACCCCGAAATAACTAGAACTAGAGAGATAGCACCCTCTCTTACTCAAAATAAGCATAAAAATGGACACTAGTTAACATACTCTCGAGACACCATGCCGCGTCACCTAAATCTATCGCCACTCTTCCCCCAGAGGCCCCCAGTCCTTCCATCCCCATGTCCCGCATTCCTTTTAATTCCACACATTTTTCTACAGTCGATTTCTTAACCTAAATTTTATACATTTAGATATTTGAATTTGAACAAGACCTTCCATAAATTGAACATTTTTAATATTTGGATTCCGTGTAAATCTCTAATTTTTGCTACATATCAAACATTTTACATGTTAAATTGAGATCACAATCTTCAACTATAATATAATTTTTGTATAAAATATTTTAAATTTTATTTTTGCCTTTCAATTATATAATCACTAGTTCAAAATATTATTTTAGTATTACAAAAGATATATTTGTTGTCAAAAATCACTTTAATTCTTCATTATTATCACTTTTATATATTGATTGTTTGATTTTATCCACTTAAACTTTATTCAACCACAATGATATTTCTATATTTTATTCATTTTATATTTGTTTTTATTCCTTTATATAAAATGACTATGTTATCATTAACTTTCGGGCATCCAACAATCTATTTCTCTAACCACCTCAGTGTACTTTACACTACTATCTTCTCAGTCATTGCTTCACATCAACGTAGAAAAACGATAATACTGCTTGACAATTTTTTTATTTCGTAATTTCAACAAACTCTTTGATCAAAGTTCCCCAGATGTAAAAATCCCAACTTCTGGTTTGAACACGTTTCAAAAGTTTACTACAATCATCCCTAGAGCATAATCACCCACGCAAACACAAAGCTTCCACAACTCTCACAACTCAATTTTTTAGCTCTAGCGGACCACAATCAACCTTTGATTTTAAGCCAAGTCAGATCACCTACTGTCGCTACAACAATTCTACTTAACGCATGACTCCATTTCACCCCTTTCAATCATATTAATGAACAACTTGTTCTTCAACAGCTTTTCAACGCAATAACCCTACAATTGTGACAAAGCACTGTAACCCTTATACAGGATCACAGGTGAAACATTGCCTCGGAAGACGCACAAGTCGATATCCTCGCTTTGCACCTGGACCTAAGTATTTGATTACCTGTGTAATACTTACAATTGCATATTCTTTAACCACTAACCCTTTCCAACGCCCGCCAACAATCTCTTAAAACATCATCATTATTTTTTATCAAACAAAGGTTTTATCTTAATTTCTCTTTTATATGAATATCATAACTTTTAAATTAAACATAAGTTGTATTTTTTATAATTTGCAGATATATCCAAACAAAACATCTTGTTATAGCCCTTTTTAACCCTCACAGTTTAAATTAATTAAAATAAATTTTAATTACTTACCTGTGTTAGAGAGGCTTTACCCGTTTAAACCCGGATAAACCCTTTCACTCCCGGGGCTCATCTATGGTAATTTAAACCAACAACCCAATATTGTATGATTACTTATAACAAGATTGTCATGTTATATATAGAAACACATCTATAAATAATTATATGCATGATTAATCTGTGTCATTGCATCACCATATGTAATGTACTTTGTACAAACTAAGGACAAATAAATAAAACTACGTAATAGATTAAGAGCTGAGTTTAAAGCAAGATTGAGAAGTTCAAAAACGTCTAAAATCGAGAGAGAAATCCAACAACCATGAAAAGGAATTCGGCAGCCCGTTGCCATCTGGTCCAAAGAGTGCGGAATGCCGCAGACGTTTAAAGTCCAACTCCCCCCCCCCCCCCTCCTCGGGAATGGTATATAAACACCTCGCTTTTTAGCCGAGCGCAGTTAGTCCGCAGTTAGTCCGCAGTTAGTCCGGAGTTAGTCCGCAGTTAGTCCGCAGTTAGTCCGTAGTTAGTCAGCAGTCACCCCTTTCACCGTCAGCGTTAGCCCTTGTCGGTCGTAGCCAGGACCACCTCATCACCATGTAAAACAGTAAGAAATACTCTAAAACTCCATCTTGCTTAGCTCAACTTCTATCTGTTCATGGAACTTTCCTACTTCAGCTGTGTCTCTTCGTTTTGTGTGTGTGGACATTCCCAAACTTTCCACTCTGCCTCGACCACGACTGCCTGTACTCTGTGAAAACTGTTAAAGGTCTTCCAAAGTGCAGAGAGGTACTGGAAAACTCTCCACGCCCTGACTGTTACCGCCTCTCGGCTACTACAGGTTTGACCCTCGGTTACCACATATATATATATATGTAATATTGTTGCAAATGTCGACGTATGGATAAGCTGGCATTCGTGTACGTGAGGCGAGTGTTGATGATCTTCCCACACGCGGACAACAAGAAGCAGAGGCAGGGCTAGATGTTAGCACATAGAGGGATCGGGGACAGCCCACGGGACAGAGGTAGAGGTCATGACACAAACTTGGATGCTTATCACCGAGACATGGAGGGAGAGTGTGTGTGAGAGAGAAAGGCTGAAGCGGACTTCCGAGAAACACACCCTAGAACCATCTGCAGCTGACCCCCTGCCAAAACCTGTCAAATTTACAGGGGATGTCTATAAAGAGTCCCTGGGGGCCCCACATGAACTGGGCGTTGGCCTTTCCTCCCCTCTGTCCCTGCCACCAGCTGACAGGCCACTCTTTGGATCTTTATTTTGACGTCAACATTTTTAGTTTTACATACAAATAGGGGTTTTAAATAAAAATAGTTTATATACAAAATATGGAGTGGTACTAAATAGAAATAGTGTACATTTTAATAGAAGGGTAAGATCTTATATGGTATAGGCTTCAACTAATTGGAATATATGTGACATATACTAAAAGTATCATTATTATAGAGTTTAAAAAAATATATATATATATTCAAACATTTCCCCTACCTCATTGACTATAAATAGGGGCAAAACTATATAATATTCATTTTTAAAACATGGGGGTCGGTGGGAGGGTGGTTAAACCATTGGTTTTCGACCGCTACGACCCGGGTTCGAATCCCGCATTGGGCACTTTTTTTATAATTAAAAATAATGCTGCGATGGCCCACGATTCTTGCAAAAGTCCAGCTCCACCAGCGAGTGCAAGTAACCAAACGAGGCTCTGGCACATTTGTAAGTGCAAAGTCGAACTGCTTTTCACATGTGTTGACATGTGGTTCACTTAGAGTAAAATCAGTCGCTAACTACCCACCATGATTATCGTGGCCTGTACCACGTTTACTTGGGATATATATTTTTAATAATGTAAACGTAATCTTATTGACGTTATGTGGCGCTGCGTTTATTGTTGACATAAATATTGTAGCAAAGTTTATTATTTTTTTAACAGAGTATTATTTTTTATGTTTATATTTTGCTACTCTGTAAAACTTCCCTCATTGCTTATCTTTTATTCATCATTCATTGTTCGTTCTTGCTTTAAATAAATTGCTGTGTCATCCCGAAGTTTGTCTTTCCCAATTTTACACGTGGCATTTTAGTGGAGATGCTGGGTAAATTAGGGAAAACAAACTGAAGATCGCCGAGAATACCTAGAGGTCATGGGTGCTGTGATCTATATTTAAGACACTGGCTCCAGGGTTCCACCGGTTACAATTTTTAAAAATTAGGCTACAAATTTTTATTATTATTATTTTTTTAATTCATAAAACTTTTTTTATTAAAATATATTGTCTGGTGGGCCGCAAATTTATTCGTTGTGGGCCGCATGAGGCCCGCGGGCCGCGAGTTCGACATGCTTGTTGTAGAAACTCTATGATATTTTATAACTTATCAGGTATGTTTTAAAAACTCCAAATATTTTCTCACAATGAGTTTCTTTTTTATTGTCAAATGGCAAGCTTTCACAAGCGATAATCGCTCTTAAACGAACTTAATTTAAAGAATTGACAAATTCTTACAAAATTTTGTTTTTATTAAGCCCGTTGAAAAGCGATTATCGCTTTAGAGCTTGCAGTATAAAATAAAATAGAAGAAACTTATTGTGAGAAAAGAATTGTAGTTTATTTGAAACGCTTTTCACAATTTCATATTGAAAGATGATTTATCAGATATATATATTATGACTACAGTATAATTGTATGTGTTTAAGGAACCTATATATTACAAACTTGTTTATCGGAACAAAAAAAACTGTGGACGTTGTTGGATCACGCGGTATTGAAGCAATGTAACGCTGACAGACGAATACAAGACTTGTAGAAGAAATAACAACAGACGATGATAAATCACGCCGCAGAAATGGCAGCGGGTGTCGTCGGGCTTGTAATCAAGTGAGTAATTAGGCGGCCGTAATGGAGAGCAACCATTACCCGCGCCGTCCGTAAATTACCACAGCGGAGTAATCGACGTGCGGACTGGAGGACCTACTTGTTAGGTGGAATCTTCTTTTTTTCTGCTTATCCTTAGTACACTTGGTAGAGGCGATGATAGCCATGGTGGATAGAAGTAGGCGACTGCTTTTACTGTAAGTGCACCACATGTTTACACATGTGAAAAACAGGTTAAATCTTCTTTAAATAGGCAGTCAATTCTATTAGTCATATATATAATGAGAGGATTTGAGCACGAATGTTTCTTTTATACACAATACCAACTTCTACTGTCCTTACTGCGATGAAAAATATATTGGAAGGGCTTGGCAAATAATTTCTGAGATTCCACCCTTCAATGCTGAGTATATAAGCATAGCCGTCTAACACAGTATTAGAGCTCTAAGAAGCGGCCTGGTGGATTAAATTGGCGAAATCGCTGGGAGGGTTCACCACTGATGAGTCAAGCCCTCCCAATATATTTTTTCACCGCAGTAAGGACAGTAGAAGTTTGTATTGTATATAAAAGAAACATTCGTGCTTAAATCCTTCCATTTTATATAAATATAGATGGCGCGTTATTGCCTCATATTAGCTATATGTCAGAACCTTTACTTGTGCGAATAGGTATATAACAAATGAAGACATTAAGACGCGAATGTTTCTTTTCACAAATAAATCAAAATTCTACTGTCCTTACTGCGATGAAAAAATATTGGAAGGGCTAGGCTCATATATATAGTTGGCGCGTTATTGTTTTGTATATGCATATCTATCTCCTTTGTATAACAATATATGGAGAGAAAGGACTGTATTCAAATAGGAGTTGTGGATGTGAATTTTCTATATTTAAGGACTCCTTGGATATACAATAGGCTTGATAACGAATATTTTCCGATTTAGCAAGTCGCACATCTTTTTTTTTTTTTCTCAAGGCTGCCATTTAATTCACGCTACAAAAGATCGAGGAAATACAAATGTATCCTCTCTCCAAGTACACTCATGGACAAAATCTAAGGAAGTTGTATCTTTTAGCATGTATATCAAGATTCAGGCAATAACTTCTGACCTCCCTTTAGCGGACACCTCTCTACAACGAACAGTTTTCATTTGAAAAATTACCATTTTTACTTTTTAGGAACTCTCCGGTAAGAGGACACCTCTCCCTAAAGGATACTTTGGCTCTGCAATTAGGTGTCCTTTATAGGAAGGTTCTACTGTGTTTGATACAGAGTGACCTTTATTTAAGACACACGAGGTAACCAAGTGTGAAAAAAACTCTACTTCCTCAAGTTTTGTCCATGAGTTTACTTTATGTTAGGAGTATTGAATAAACGATTCTTCCATAGCGCTCGAGATCACTACAGAACAACCTCCCAAAAGGAGACATTTACTCTTTCAGATAGCGTTGCTAATTAACATGAAATTCAAGCTATGACTCTAAACAACGAAATATAGATATTTATTTTGAAGAGTACCTTCAACCTTATTTTTCGCGTATATACCAAACTTAAATCTTATAAGTTGAAGTGTTTCGCTGAACTTGAGTTCTTCTTATCCAGGAGTCGTAAATCTCTTTCTTTATATATCAGGTTTCCAAGAGAAAACACGAGAGAGGTTTTAGAATAAAACAAATAATTGACTTAGAGTTTATAAATTTTTAATTTACTACAAACAACAAAACAAAAGAATTTAGAATTTTTACACACACACCTCTGACACGATTTTAATTTTCTAGAAAAAAAAATAACAACACACTTTTGTCGAATTAAGAAAGAATAAAAAAAAATAAAAACTAATAATCAATTAATATATCTACAAATTAATAAAACAAAAACAATAACAATAAATAATAAGAATAAAATAACAATAAAATAATGATTTAACTAAAAATTATAATAATAGACATATCTTCTCTCAAAGGAATATTTGTTGGCACATTTCTTTTATACGCGCACAAACATGCGCCGTTTAATATTTGAAAATAATGCTAATTGTTGTTGTGATCCATATGCGTATATTATCCATGTTGGGATCGGGGGTAATAAGATGGCGGATGAATTAGCAAAAGAAGCCAGAAAGTAGAGTTAAAAGAAATAATAAATGTCAGAATTTGATGCTGATGCTTTGGCAAATTAAAAGATAATTAAACAAATACAAGGAAAGATCAAACATGCGAAATAAACTCTCTGAGAGAAGAATTACGAAAACAATAACAAAACTCAAAAGAAATACTACGAAGGAATGGCAATACATCCAGATGGCACAAGAACCTACAGTGCATGCAATACTTGTCCTGGTGTGGAACTAACACCTACCCACATATTCTAATGCCCAGCAATGGCCGCAGCCTTGCATAAAATTGACATGGATCCAGAGCAGCAGCTTTACACACCCAAGATACAGAACGACTGCTGTGATAGAGATGCATGGGGACATCTTGGGCACTTCATTGGACACAACAACAGATGAAATGTATGTTGGAGCTATTGCAGAGACTCAATTATGTCTATTCAGATTCAATATTTATATAATATACAGTTTTGGGGGATATTGGAAACATTTTATTAACCACTCAAGTCAATGGTAGGAGAGAAAAAATATTCTGAGTTACGGCTTGGCATTTTGATGAAGAGAAAAAAAATATATAGCAGAGATTATAAATTGGGTACAACTACTTATCAGTGTTTATTTCCCTATATGACGACTCGTTTTATATTCAATTATTAGAGTTTTGGTCGTACAGCCAGCACCACATGCTGATGAGGGTCAATAGCCTGAAACGCATTCGTGGTTGGCTTTTCTTGATTTATCAAGAAAGTGGGTTGAACAAATATCATGTAGCCGCATGCTGTTGTTACTTTTTTATTTCTAATAGCTATTTTATCGTCTGTTATATTTCCTTAATCAATGTTTTATGAGAGGGACATAAGTCTCGCAATGTTAATAAGGACTTTGGCTATTTTCTCTGATTTCTGATTCTTAGTCTGGCAGGAAATGCTGTATCGCGATTTATTTCAGAATACTCAGGAGGAGTTGCTTCTCCTTAAGTTAGCCCTAATTCAACCACATAGAATTGATTAAATCAGCGTTGGCAACAATGAATGACTTTCCAAACGATAAGAGCCCTACAATATGAAATTACATTTATAAATTCATTTGCCATCTATGTAAATGTTATGCATGCACTTCTCTAAAGATTTATAAGCTTATGTCCATAGCTTTCCTAAACACCCCTAAGCTGCCTTCCATAGAAAATGCAGGTTATTATAACAAAAATTCCAACAAAATACCATAGTAGAGCGGTCTGGAGATTAATTTGGCGAAACCGCTGAGAGGGTTCAACATTGATGAGTCAAGTCCATTCAATCAATAACTTTATCATTGTAATAAGGTCTGTAGAGATAATATTTGATTATATTGTCGCGGAGATAAATAAAGCAAGGG
This sequence comes from Cordylochernes scorpioides, assembly GCA_030710605.1. NCBI lineage: Eukaryota > Metazoa > Arthropoda > Arachnida > Pseudoscorpiones > Chernetidae > Cordylochernes > Cordylochernes scorpioides. The sequence goes on from CP092868.1 coordinate 89,127,701, forward strand.
CAAATTTGGGAATAATTAATTTATTATAAAGGGTATTTACCTTCTAGTTCTCCAATGAAATTATTTACAAGAGGTATTTATAGGGAGAGAGAGGGTCAGATAATAATACAACTTACCCCAAGGTAAGGATAATAATGATGATCGTCGTCAGCCACCAAGGGGTCCCGTTTTCCTTATTTGCAGATAAGATTCCGAGAACCCCTCACACTTGTGGTTCCCCCCGGGGTCCAGGGATGATTGACAAGTGTCCCATCTGAATGAAGATTCTTGACAATATGTTTGAAAATAAACGCATTGCCAAAAAGGTAATTCAAATTATAAAACTATTTTAGAGGCGTAATATTCTTTTTAAAATAAAACAATTTCTACTGTCCTTACTGCGATGGAAAAATTAAAGGGAGGGCCTGGCTCATCAGTAGTGAACCCTCCCAGCGGTTTCGCCAGTTTAATCTACCATGGGAGGGTTCACCACTGATGAGCCAGGCCCTCCCTTTAATTTTTCCATCGCAGTAAGGACAGTAGAAATTATTTTATTTTAAAAAGAATATTACGCCTCTAAAATTGTTTCATAATTTGATAACAGATGGCGCGCTAGTGCATCGTAAAAAGGTAATTGTTACAATAATGTAATTAATTCGATTACCCGAACTTTTCATCCAACTCACGGATAAATTTGTAAGAAAATCTATGAATTATCGATATTAAATAACTTTAGCATCGACTAATATGCCTAAATGATATGCTGATACTATAGTCATCATTTCATATTTAAACGCCCATTATTTGAATGAATTATTTTATTTGATATTGCCACATGGAAAATTAGGAAGGACAAACTTCGGGATGACACAGCAATTTGTTTGAGGCTAGAACAAGAGAGATATATATTTATAAACCAGGTTCCTGGAGCGCAGAGCGCCAACTACCAATATAAAGAACAAACTATGAATTATAAAAAAGATAAGAAATGAGGGAAGTTTACAGAGTAGCAAAATATAAACATAAAAATAAAACATGTTAATAAAATAATAAATACTTTGCTACATAGCTCCTTCCCTATGGGAGATGTGACCCACAGCTTGCAATTATTGTAGATACTGACATGGATCTGACGTGCTTCTTTCAAGGATTCCATCGAAGTCTTGGGACTTTGTCCCTAGTACCTTTGCGTCCATTTTCTTAATAATATATACTTTGCTACAATATCTCTATATATATAAAAGTCAGTGTATGTATGTATGTATGTATGTGTGTTTGTTCCTATGTCGGCTATACACGTCCACAATACGTAACTAATCTGACTGAAATTTTAACAGTATATAGAGTTAACTATTGAAAAACTTATAGTGAATATTTAAAAGGTCTCTATATAGAATATTTTTCAGTTATTTGAAAATTTGCGTGGAAATTTGCCCTTTAGCTCGAAAGTAGTGCCTCTAGCGGGGAAAATGCGAAGTAATGGTCCGATGACCTAAGTCGTGGCGCCATCTCTATGTACGATATATATAACTATTCTTTAAATTCAATATATTTATATATTCTCCTTTTTAAATTTACATTTTTTAAAAATATGATATTTAGTTATTCATTCAATTTTTTTTATTTTAATAGCGAATTTATATGCGGAGTATTTTTCTTTTGCAGAAATTTTTACATATATTTTTTAAAGACTATCATTTTCATGCCTAACCTTTCCCTTTTCTGAAGCTCTTATCTCAATTTCTAGGCAAAATATATATAATTCAGATTGTGTTGTATCATTGCTTCACAGTTTTTTTTTTTTAGAAAGCTGAATGCCTCCTAAAAAACGCAAGGCTTTTGGCCACTGCCAAGCAGAGGCTAAAAAAAGGAAACAACAACGTGCTAACGAAACGCCTATAGAAAGAGAGGGTAGGCTTTCTAATCTTCAGGAGAGATTCAGTGTTTCGCATGCTTCAGAGACAGAACAGCAGCGTGAGGCCCGGCTAAAGGCTACGCGAGAGAGAGCTACAACCCCCAGGGCTTCAGAGACAGAACAGCAGCGTGAGGCCCGGCTAAAGGCTAAGCGAGGGAGAGCTGCAACCTCCAGGGCTTCAGAGACTGCAGAGCAGCGGGGGGGACAGGCTGAGTGGTTTGCGCGACAGAGCTACAACCTCCAGTGCTTCAGATCATCTCTTTATAAAAATATCGCTTCTCAGACACAAAGTTTGGAGCGGGACGTTTCACAAGAATGACATCCACGGCGCCAATTTATAATTGTAACGAATAGTATTTGAATAAAAGCATTTAATCGGGTAAAACCCGGGCGTTGCCCGGGTCATTCGGCTAGTTTTCAATAAAAACATAGGATGGATATAATGATACGAATGAATTATGATATATGAAATAAACAGGAAATAAATTAAAACACGATACAATAGCAAAATAAATACATACGAAATTATTGGTATTTTATTTTAGTCAAGCTATTTATGTCTATTGCCATAGAAGTTCCAATATTGATTCTCCAGTTTTTCTTTAACAAGTTCTGCTAGGATTACAAATAAAATTATTTTTCCTTCCAATATGAAGGGATTGGTGTTTATATTTCACATTCTCTATTCTGCACATGATTCGAAAAGTGTATACCTTTCTTAACTAGACAATTGACAATTCAGAATATTTTATTGACACTCTGAGTCAATGGTTACAAAAATTGAAGAGAAATTAAACAAACTTAAATATGATTTACAATTTGATGATAAAATATAAAAAACTGTTCTCAGGAAGGAAGGCTCCTCCATCTTGTCCTTCTCCAGACAAGGACAGGATTTCTCAGTTCAATGTTTATATAATGCTTATAGAGACTCCGTCCGAAGACCCAGCCAGGGGGAATGATGGTAAATGCATCTCTTCACTAGAGGAATAGAGAAATTCGAAATTTTGGAGTGTAGGTTCTAGAGATAATTAGAGAGGATATCCCGTCTTAATCCCTTCATGCTGCAGGATTTGCATGCCCTCTTAGAGGCCGTGAATGGGAAGATGCAATTACTCTCACAATCGATTACAGAGGACCCTATTAAACCTTCCGTAAATCATGAGGTCGTCTAATTACGTCTTTAAATTATTGTTCCCACCTCCCAATTAATTTCAATTTGGCCTTCATTAGCGACCAGCAGCCCTGTTTGTGACAACATCTGGAATTGCTTAGCTTCTTCCTACCATTTCAATTGGTTTGTCTACAAAACACTCTGTCAACTTCTAGAAAATTTTAACATCTTCTTTACATCTTAATTGATTTGTTTGGGACAGCATTTCTGACAACATCTGTAATTGTCTCCACAGTTTCCTTGCATCTCATTATGTTTTGTCTAGAACACAGCAGCTCTAACAATATCTGGAATTGACTTAACATCTTCCTGCAATTCTAATTTATTGCTCTGGAACAGCAGCTCTGAAAGCTTTTGAATTTGCCTTAACATTCATTTTCCATCTCAATGTTTTTCCTTGAATAGAAACTCTGACACCATCAGGAATTAACTCAACATCTTCATTTCATATCAATTGTTTTGTTTGGAATAGCAGCTTCGACAACATCTGGAAAATCCTCTTCACATATTATTTTAACCTCAGTCCCGGGTCGTGGATGTCGAGGTTCGTACTACTTATCCGCCCCATTGCCCGTACATTATTCAAAATATAAAAATAAACGACATTTAATATGCTGTGGCATTTTGACGGAATATAAGAAAGTGCGGAGAAAAGCGAAGTTTTATTGATAAAATTAGAATGTACACTATGTGACCCCGCCCAGTAGTCCAATCCTACCTCTACGTGGCTGGCGGAAGAAGCAAGACAAGTAAGGGACTGCCCTGTAGTACAGTGTCGTGATTCCCGAGCCGCTACGGTAACCGTGAACAGGGAACTTTGTAATGTGGCTGACTAACGGGGCAATGGCACCCCCCCCCCCACCCTTTCCATTGAGAAACAAAATCAGTAATTGACAGTCCATGCTACTGCGTCTGAGGGAGCCAAAACACTAGGGCCTGCTGTCCAGGGAACTAGTGGGAAATATGCTAGGAGGACCCTGAACACCTTTGGACAAGACACCACGAACACACTATGTGTGTTGAATTTGAAAAAAATGGGGGAAGGTCAATCTTACCCAGATTGAAAAGATAAAGATTCACCAGTTGTGTCCGCACAAGCCGTGGAAATGCAAATTAACCAAATTGGCATAAATATATCTTTTATTTTGCTTATCTGCAAATCTTAAATCTTAATAGGCTTCATTTACATATATATGGTAATTTAAACCAACAACCCCATATTGTATATAACTTAAAACAAGATTTTCATGTTGTATAATAGAAACACAGCTGTAAATGATTATACGCATGATTGACATGTGTCATTACATCACCATATTTAATGTACTTTGTACAAACTGAGGATAAATAAATAAAACTCTGTAATAGATTAAGAGTTGAGCTAAAGAGATAGAAGCTAAAAACGTCTAAATTCGAGATAGATGGAAGTCACAAAACAACATCTAAAGATAGATTGGAAGCTGTCAGGACGGCGCCAGTTTAGAATTTCACAAGACGATCCACACTCTTCGCATCTGTTGAAATGCAATACTCCCTTTTTCGGGAAAGATATATATAAGGCCTCCGTCTTGACCTATAAATACAGTCACTTGACAGTTACTTCACCATCTGTGTGAGCCCTCGTCGGTTGTACCCCAGGTCCACCTCATCCATCATGTAGACCAGTAAGAACTCTTCTATCTCCATCTTTCGCTCCTAGCTCAACTTTTATCTGTTCACGGAACTTTCCTTGTGCAACTGTGTCTTCGTTTTTTGTGTATGGACATTCCCAAGCTTTCCACTCTCTCTCGACCACGACTGCCTGTACTTTGTGAGAACTGTTAAAGGTCTTCCAAGGTGCAGAGAGGTACTGGAAAACTCCCCATCCTGACTATTCCTCTCGGTCAACACAGTATAGCGAGAGTTGACAGGGACTCACACCATAGTATAAGTCGACTGGATATCTCATCACATTTTTAGTCGACAGGATTCTACAAGAGTCAACAGGACCTCATCACATATATACATTTCATAATGTTTCTTTAACTTTATCTTCTTCAATTTATCTTCTTTAACTTTCTCTTCCTCAACTTTAACTTTATATTCTTCAACTTTTTCTTCTTCAACTTTAACTTTATCTTCTTCAATTTTATCTTCTTTTATTTTATCTTCTTTAAATTTATCTTATTTAACTTTGACTTCTTTTAACTTTAACTTTTTTACCTTGGCTTTTTTTACTTTAACTTTTCCGTCAGCCCCACACCTTACTCAGTTCTAATACCTTCTCCTCTCCGCGACTATACCTTTCTCCTCGCCTCTATCTCTCGCCTCTCTTCTCACCTCTCTTCTCACTCCTCTCTTCTCACACCCGCTGTTCTAATATCTTAACATTTTATAGTCGAAAAAAGGGTCACGTGGGCGCACTCTGTGGAGTACTCTGCGACGCATCCCGAGGCGTGCGCCATCTAGAGCCGATTTCGTCAACCATTAAGAGAAAGAGGTAAAAAATATATATATGTGATAATTTGTATATAGAAATATGTAACCCCACCACAATCTATGCAATGTATCGTCAAAAGATTTAATAAAAGTTAGGCTTCGCGAAAAAGGGAATAACAATTAACAGGATTGCATCATCCAGGAAGTAAAGGTCACTGCCCAGGACCCATAAAACTAAAGTTCAAAGACCTTCTTCTTCCTGGAAGATTGCAATCATGGCGACAATGGAGGTAATAAGCCAATCACAGTTAAGCATGACAAATCAACAACCAATCACCTTTAAGCATGACCAACTAATAGCGAATCAGAAGCAAGCACGTAGAATGATCTCCACCAATGAGAAGCCGAGAGAGTTAATTGCGATGATCTCGGACAAGAAGTTAGGAGAAGGGAGGTGACCGGGCTAGAAGCAAGGGGCGCTCAACTTAGGCTCCAACCAAGGTAGTGTCCTCTCGATCATGTGAAAGGCAAAGTACCTCCTCCAGTCTGATCACTCTCTCCCTTTCGCAAAGTCTATTTTCTATCCCATCCAGGTGTGCTCGTATTTCCCCTGTGAAAAACCACCTTTCGACCAAGACTGCGCCACCAATCACCAATTCAACATAATCCGACATAGGATTTCTCACCACAATTCACCAGGTTTCAACCGGATCTCATAATAAGTTCGACAACTACAACATCGATTCTCACAGGAGTCGACAGGATCAATCCAACTCAACCCGAATATTATAGAGTCGACAGGATCCAATCCAATTATCACATAGAGTCGACAGGATCAATCGAAATATTACATATATATATATGATAATAATAACAATAGGGGAACACCTATAAAATATACAATTATAAATTATACATTTCTAACGTACTCCCACCTATTTGTATGGGAATACAAAACAGAAAAGGTAATAAATCTTAATCAGGAAAGATCATTGGTGACCCCCTAATTTCGTAGTTTTTTCACCTCACTTCCAGACCTAATAAAAATTGACTGTTCTCCACCTGTTGGAATCTCTTGGGTTTTGATCCCCTCTGTCTTAGGTAATCTCACATACTGGAAATATCAGAACCAAGTTCCAAAGAGAAAAGTCTCTTTAACGGTCTTACAAATTCACCTGTAGCAGTCCTAACTCTAGCTACAAGTTCTCTGCCATCCTTCCCGGGGTACAGTTCCAAGATTCTGCCTAGTGGCCAGAATATTCTTTTTTGATCATCTCGACCAATCAGCACAACTTCGCCTGGAAGAAACCCTCTACCCTCCGTTTCATTCCCCTTTTAAACGAGCATGGCGAGGTATTCCTTGTGGAATCTTTCCTTCAGTTCTCTCTTAATCTGCTGTAACTTTCGAAAGTGTTGTCTGGTATTATCAGGACTTAGTTCATGACTTTTATCAAACGAGCCAAAATTATTTTGGATAAACATTTGTGGAGTAATAGGCATCAAATCATCTTCTGTTTCAGAAATGTAGTTGAGGGGTCTTGTATTTATAATCGCCTCCACGCGACAAATTAAAGTTTCTAACTGGACATAATTCACTTTGTTAGTGCCTAATGTTCTTATCTTGGAAGGATCTTGTTCATCCCACCATAAAAATCGCAAATAATCTCTTTCCTTTTCATCTATACCTATGGTCTGAAAAGCTTTGCGGATGTCAAAGATGGCTCCTATTTTCTTTTCCCTAAATATTATCAGGATATCAGATTAGGTCGAGTCTCTAAACATTCATTTAGAGAAAGCTTCTCTTACTTGCTTCACATGATGCATCGTAAACGGGTCTAATAGGGGTAGTCTCACTCTGAACCTTATATATCGGGCGATGTGGTAGATAATGTCCAATAGGTTTGATGTCTTCTTCGTCAACTTCTTCTATAAAGTTTTCCCTGAACCAGGATCGGAAAACTTCATCATAAGGATCAAACTGACCCTTTTGCGTCAACTTTTGAGTCATAGCCTCCAAGCGCCTTTTGGCTATTTCCAAGTTATTAGGTATCGTCCCAATTCCTTCCTTCCATGGAAGAGATACAAGATAACGTCCATCATGGCCTCGACAGATTTTCTCACGAAACTTTTCTTGCATGAGAACATTTTTTTCTTTCACAGAGATGACCTCTGTAGGATCTCGTATCCCTATTGTTTCTAATTCCCATAAGGATGTTACTCTCTGTTGGGTTGTAAGTAAGGTGATAACCATTTGAGCACTTGTCTCTGGTCTCTCTGATGAGGTATTACCTATTAAAGTCCAACCAAGAACTGTTTGAATTGCGGTCAATCCTCCTGCCAGCTGTTCAATTTTTCCTGTGAGAAGTTGCCCATAATAGGCTCGACCGTTTAGGATGTCTATTTCGGTTTTATTATTGTCTACCTTGGTCAAAGTGATTCCTTTCTTATCCAATTCCCATTGCCTGGGTCCTGTTTCGACGGGTGAAATATCGCCACAAATTATTGTTTCCTCTAACGCTTCCATCTCGAAAGTCTTTTCCTCATCAACATTGTCCAACTGGAAATAAAATATTGAATGAGACTTTTCTCCGGTGGTTTTCCCTCCAAACAAAATTTATTCAATTTGACTTCACCCACCTTGGGTAAGTCTAATTCCTTAGCTATAGACCTTCTGATGTAAGACTTTTGGCTTCCAGAGTCTAAAATAACTCTTACCATTTTGGAACGTTTCGGTCCTTTAATTTTTACAATTAGAGTCATTAACGAGATATTATTTGTGCATACTTGATTTGCCATCGCTGTTAAAGGCACATTCTTCCCCTCATTCTGCTCTGCTAAACTATTGTGAGATCTGTTATCTGACCTCCAATTCAAATTTTCCTGCCTATGTAAGGTTCCTCTGCACATTATCTCAAAATGAGGTCATTGCAAACGCTTGCATCTTACAAAAGATCGACAATCCTTCCTCAAATGATTCTTTCTCAAGCATTTAAAGCAAACTTTCGCATCCCGTACTCTCTACTCCAACATCTTGGCTGCCTTAAAACAGTTTTGGCTAAGATGGTTATCCTTGTCACAAAATAAACACGGTAAGTTGGTCTTTCCAACAAATAATGCAGACGCTGTGTGGATCTTAGGGGGATTATTTTCTCTCTTTCCCTGCTTTAGAGGAAGGGAAGTTTCAAATCTTTCAGCAACAAAGAAAATGCGTTCTGCATTTTTAACTTCCTGCTTTAAAAATTCCATCAGACCCTCTAATTTATCAAAAGCTTTAGCCCCACTATGTTCAATTCCCGCTTCAATCTTAGAATAATCTTCTCTTTCTTTGAAAGGTGTACGGGAACGTTGCCATATTTTGATAAGTTCAGGTGGCAAACTTGACTCTACCAACGGGTACAAGAACGTACCATCCCCAGACTTAGTATCCACTCCCAGAGATCCCAAAGAATGGAGATGTGCAACCAAAGTTTATTTTTTCAGACCTGACACTGGCAATGACCAACTTTAAAAGCTTGCGCACATGCAACTCAGCATATCTCTGTCTCCAAACCGATCTTTCAAATCTTCAATAACTTTGTTGTAGTTCTTTTCTGTAAGAGGGAAGCTAGGCACTAGTCTGTGAGCCCTTGACCCAACAACCATGGATTGTATCAGGTATTCAAATCTATTAACATCGGACAGTGACTCATTCAAATATTTTTTTTTTTTTCAAAATTATTCCACCATGACAGCCATTCCTCCAGCTCACCTGTATACTTTTTTAGTTCATATTTTGGAAGTTTGATTTGTCTCTTAACGTCTGAAGTGCCAGATTGTGACATTCTATCATCACAGGGTGTTGCCAATCTAGTCTCGTATTATTTCACCTTCTGGGCGACAATTTACACTTGTAGGCCATAATTCTCACATTGCTCCATCTCATCATTGATTTGAGCTTCTGTGGACCTCGGATCATCAATAAGATTTCTTTTATTCTATCATCAATCAACGTCAGTCTATCATTAAGAATGGTTAATCTTTCAAATTTAGCCCTTAATAAATTAGTATCCACTTCTCTTCTAGACTTAGACCTTTTTTTTCGTTTGTGGTACGGGTGATAGTATTCCTTAAGGGAGTTCTTTCTTTTTTAAACTTTTCCATCTCCACAAATTGCACAAACACCACAAGGTGAGATCACGTCCGGCTCACCAAAAATGTTGAATTTGAAAAAAATGGGGGAAGGTCAATTTTACCTAGATTGAAAAGATAGAGATTCACCAGTTGTGTCCGCACAAGCCGTGGAAATGCAAATTAACCAAATTGGCATAAATATATCTTTTATTTTGCTTATCAGCAAATCTTAAATCTTAATAGGCTTCACTTACATATATACATTTCATAATGTTTCTTCAACTTCTTTAATTTATCTTCTTCAACTTTCTCTTCTTCAACTTTATCCTCTTCAATTTTCTCTTCTTCAACTTTAACTTTATCTTCTTTAATTTTATCTTCTTTAACTTTGACTTCTTTTAATTTCAACTTTTTGACCTTGACTTCTTTGACTTTAACTTTTCCGTCAGCCACACACCTTACTCAGTTCTAATACCTTCTCCTCTCCGCGACTATACCTTTCTCCTCGCCTCTCTTCTCACACCCGTCGTTCTAATATCTTAACATTTTATAGTCGAAAAAAAGTGTCACGTGGGCGCACTCTGTAGAGTACTCTGCGACGCATCCCGAGCGCACGCCATCTAGAGCCGATTTCGTCAACCATTAAGAGAAAGAGGTAAAAAAAAAAATATATATATATATGGCAATATAGTGATAATAATGTGGTGGGGAAAGAGAAATAATCACACGACGAGTTGGTAGAGGAATAACCCAGGTAACCAGCGAGAGAGAGGTAGCGCGGGGGCTGTCCCCGCTGAACGACCGTTTGTGTCGCCACCACCCCCCGACTGTCCAAAAATAGTTCTGAGGTTCTACGAAAATGGCCCCCTTGGAATGTGACTGATATATCAAGTGACCGGCCTTTACATCCTCCTCCCTACGTCTCTCTCTGGTCGACTGTAGATTTACTTTATTATGCCTGGAAGGGTAATATTATGACATATGTATATATATTTTGAAAATTGATCCAATATATGCCTTTTTAATTAAATATATATATATATATGATAATAATAACAATAGGGGAAAACCTATAAAATATACAATTATAAATTATACATTTCTAATAATGTGACACTTAATTTGCAACACCGATTATTAGTGATCAAAAAGTGGTAAGAATCTATATAAAGTAAGGGCATCAGTGTAACAAATAATAAATAATATCTAAGCGACATCGCTGTCCCCTCAATATGTTGTAAGACCACCGAGGGCACCTATATGCAAGCAGGAAATCGTCCCTCAATGGGAATGCGGATGGTGTCCTAAGAGATTCTGCCCATTCCATGTCAACCATCAGCCACAGTTAATATTCAAACGCGGCTGTGTCAACGCACGGAAACGACGTCCAATTGATTACCTTGAAAAAGAAAGAACTTTTACAGGTGAACATTATCTTTCCTGACAAAGCTGGATGTCAAATTTTAGAGAAGAGGCCTGGATTAAGGAAGTAAAATTCATCTTTGACCAGGACAACGAACCTGCTCACAAAAGTGTGCTGTCAATGGAAAACTGCGGATTTGAGGTACGATTTCTGCGTCTGAGGTTGAAAAATAGCTCCCCATTGGATAACCTATAAGTTTTGGAATCGCATGTTAGGATATTTGTTTTGAAGTATAGGGTTATAAGTTTAGATATTTTTTCTTGATAGTGACCTGATCAAAATCTGATTTTCTTTCAAGAACTCTTCAGTGTGGGAGACTGGGGTACAGGGATTCAACATCAAATGAAAACATGATCTTGTCTGGTGGAGCTTGGCACTTGAGTAATTCTTCAATGAAGATTGCGGTGTTGAAAATGGAGTATAAGAAGCTTTGTTGTTCATTATGGGCTTAAGAAATGCTGAGATGAATTTAGAAAGAGTGCGGTTGGGGAATGGTAGAAGGCTACTATGAATCTTAATATTGTTGCGTTGTTGGCTGACAAAGAATAACTTCCGTGGGTACAAAGGATTATTGGACTTTATTTGAGCCTAATCAATAAAATAATTACAGAATAATGCAAAATAAAACAAAAATAAAGAAAACAGCAGTTACAAACTCACCAACTGCAGCACATTGGAGAAAAGCAGGAAACAGAAGTTGGTAGAACTTTGTAGAATCTTCCAAGAAGTACACCGGCGTCGGCGGTAAGCAGCAGTCCGATCTCTTGAGACAGCAGCTCGCGTTTGCTTGGAGTCTACCACGTGGCTACGTTTTTCTACTTCCATTTTCTTCCCTTTCTTCTCTCCGGCATGAGTTCCTCATTCCTATATGTCCCGAAGTAGATCTTTCCAGAATGGTCATGGTTGGTCAGCAAATCAGAAAGCCGCCAGCTCTAAGCCTTGCGCAATCGCCTCAGATTGGCCAATCAGTTGTTCTCCTTATTTCTACATTATTACACATTTATTTTCTACATATATTAATAAAATGGAAATTTCATAAGTGGACATCACTAAAAACTTTCGTTACAATGCATCAATTTCAACCAAATTTTCAGCATTTATGTAAAACGAGATGGAGCAGGTTTTGCTTAACATCAAAATATATTTCCTAACATTAACATGCGTAACTTCGCAGTTATCGATTAAATACAAAAAAATCAACAGAGTTAATTTTATTTATATATAAATACAAAATTAAATTTCAACAGAGTTAATTTTTTTACATACTAGCTAATAATCTCAATCTAAAAAATATTCAAAACAAGCAATTTTAAGATAACACCATATGTAAAACAGTCGGCCAAGAAAACAACAACGATATCACATCTTTCTCACATATTCACACACAATCTTGATTAATAATTAAAACTAATCTTTAACATTGTTTATTATACTTCAACACTTATTTCTACATTTGTTTTTAAATACCCAATTGTTTTATCATGTTTCTAATTTCGCCTAACAAATATACAAATTTATAGTGACCAACATATGCAAATTTTATCTTTGTTTTTATTTAACTTGATATCGTAAACATAACATCCATTAACACAAAGCAATAACGCGCCATCTATACATATAAAATAAAAGGATTTAAAAGCGCGAATGTTTCTTTTATACATAGAAGTTTGTTTTATGTATAAAAGAAACATTCGCGCTTTTAAATCCTTTTATTTTATAACATCCATTGTAAGCATTTTTCTGTTCACCTTCCGTGGTTTCTCTTTTCTCTGATAGTTTTTAGGTGTAGTATATTTTCTTATTACTAGACTACAAACATTCCCTCGAGAAAAACCTGGGCGAAGCCGGGTACATCCGCTAGTATTTATATAAAAAAAAATGGAATTTAAGTTTTCAAATCAGTTGCGAGCGCTTTGTGATATATAAGAGAACCTATAAGAGACTTCAATAAAAGGTTTAGCCCCAAATATGTAGAGGGGCCACGCTGTGCCCGAAAGCTTGATGTCTTAATAAATCAATGAAGAAACTTATCTCCTGAGTATTTTATCCTTGCCACGCAAATAATATAAATACTTGAAAAAAGATAGGAACTTTCAAGATAAAAAAATCAGGGCATGGTACATATACAGTGTTATATATAGCAATGTTTAACATAGAAACACCAAGCCTGGTAGATTGTCTTTTAGCTCGAACCTAGCCTGATATAACTTTAAAATGTCGTTCAATAAAAATGCAATTGAAAAAAAAGGGAAACACCCAGAAAGGTTAAGTGACAGGTCGTTAACATTGTCCAAGCAACTCAGAGAGGGTGTGGACATATCGGATATTTCAGTCCTTGATTGGAATACAAATTCGCCCATTCTGACGTCACCATCAGCATATAAGCTGGGTTCCTTCTGAGCCCAATGTAGAGGTATTAAACAGCTAGCAGCGATTATACAGCAGGTAGAGTAGTCAGGAGTCATGTATAAGGAGTCTTAGGTCGCCATGCCACTCGGCTGACCAGCGATTACTGGACGTCCCTTAGGCCACCTTCCCGGGTGCTGCCCCTCTAAACTGAGGTAAGCATGTTCCCATGCGTCTGGATTGATTCTTTCTCTAGCCTAGAGTTCGGTCCCACTTTCGTACATAACTGCTAATTGGAAGAGGATCCTACTGCGACGCAATGTCGGCTGTACAGATTAAAACATATATAAAGTCGAACCTCCATGTAAAGAACACCTAATTGAGAGCCAAAGTGTCCTTTAGGGAGAGGTGTCGTCTAACCGGAGAATTGCTAAATAATTAAAATGGTAATTTTTTAAATGAAAACTGTCATTTGTAGAGAGGTATCCTCTAGCGCGAGTGTTCTCTCATGGAGGTTCTATTGTATATGAAAAATATTTCAGGTTAAGGCCACAGTGAACACGCGCACATTACCATTATAATTTGTACCATTATTTATATTTAAGAAGGTGAAATTGGTATACTATAAAGATTTTTTTTTAAACTGTTTTGCGATTAAAAATTCTCAATATTGAGAATTCTCAATATTGAAATAGTTGTATTAAAATGTTCTAATTTTTAGTTTTATTTAATAGGGCTGGGCAGCCTAGGTAGAGTTGTGTAATCTGCGCTACAGCAACTTAGGTTAGTTCTATATCGTCGCATTGATTTAAGCTGTACCATGTGCACGCTACGGTTCTCATAATTTATATTTTTTCTTGCGCCCTTTGAATAAATATTCAAATACTGAGTCATTTTAAATATGCCATATATATTACTTTAAAACATCAAATACCGGTTGCGAAAGTATCTCTCAGACGCCATGGATTAAAATTTGGATTACTTCAACTGATCATCTTCTCTTCAAAGTACTGGAGGAGTGAAGGAATTGCCCAATGACAAAGTCTCATTTCCTAGGAAAAAAAATTCACACTTAGCGCCCTCTAAGTGACAGAGGGTCGTCTTACAGCGATTATGCCAAGTAGGAGATGAGGAGACACCGGGATAGGCCTCCAACCCCATTCTAATATGGAGGAGGACACTCACTTGTCTTTGAAGTTGGAAACGGCTTCTAAGGGCGGATGAACCTACAATTAGATCAATGACATGAATGCTGAAGGCAAAGGGAAAAACCACAGTATTATTTTCCCAGTAAAATCCTCAATGAATGGATCAATTGAATCAGAGCAATGCCCTACTACCAGACTATGGCTCTAAATATTCTCCTTGGAGGAGTCTGATGGAGCTGGCACATCAGTTTCAGGACGGATTCACCTCAATAACCGATACCTTCAGTGAATTTCTTTCCTTATATAATGCTACGTGCTGAAAAACTAATACAGTAGAACCTCCCTTAAGCGGACACCCCGCTAGCGGACACCTCTCCACAAAGGACAGTTTTATTTCGCAAAATATAATTCTTACAATTTAACAACTCTCCAGTAAGAGGACACCTCTCCATAAAGGACACTTTGGCTCTGCAATTAGGTGCTCTTTACAGGGAGGTTCTACTGTAATATATAAAGAAGAGTAAAAAATTAATAAAGATATTAAATATTATTTTATATTGAAATTTTACCAAACAAGAGAGAAAGGGGAATAGGATCTATATACACATAAGGAACGTTGTAGCTATGTTTCAATCTTGTTCAACTTTCTTGGCTAATAATTTTTATCCTTTTGTTTTTTCTTCTTTCTTCTAAAGCTCGTATAATCGCTTGTATAGGAGCTTTCCTAGCTCCCGAGAAGAATTCGTGGGTCAAACATTGTTCGGAAGAAATCCGTTGTTCAGGATTACACTCCAAAAGCTTCAGTATAAGGGATTTAGGCAGAGATGGGATATCTTTGAAAATAGGCAGATCTAATTCAATATTATATTTTACGGGTAAACTCCGTATAATTTTTATAACTGTATAACGAATCAATCTTTTAATAAAAGATGCTCCTTCAATATTATTTGCTGGATTAGATTCTTTTACAGCTTTTGCTTCTTGTACTTTACTATAACCGAATATCTCATAGAGTTCGTCTAAGACTTTGTTTGATTCTTCGTTTTTGATCAGGTAATCACCCAAATAAGTCTCAGCAAATACAATTCCCATACTCCAGACATCCACTTTGAGATCGTAATATTTGTTACTGAGCATTATCTCTGGGGCTTGGTAGCCCATAGTTCCTGGAAAATTGAAGGATTTTCCTTCAATATATTTACTGGCAAATTCAAAATCAATCAGTTTGAAATCTCCCTCAAAGGTGACACAAATATTACTTGGTTTCACATCCCTATGCATGATTCTAAGGTTATGAAGATGCTTAATTCCAGATCCAATTTGCCACCAGACATGACGTATCTCGTCTTCACTCAGCTCGATTCGATGACCGTTATTTATGAGACCTAAAAGATCCAACGGGCAGTATTCCATTATAAAAATGGACTTGCCTTTTGCCACTACCCCATCAAATAATTTGATTACATTTTCACTTTGGACTTGATTCAATATGTCTAGTTCCCTTTTTGATTGTGTTTTACTGATTTTGATAGCAAAATGCTTAGATTCGTCTTCTTCTGATACAGCTTTCCACACACTGTTGTAGTAAATAGAACTGATTTTCTCTTGAAGGATGTAGTTGGTTTTTCTTAACAGGAGTTTTTCTTGAGAAAAGTTCATTTTTCTATAGTGAATGGAGTATTTTTGCTTTTTTTATCTTGAAATACTTAGATTTTGAAAATAAACAAAAATCAGATGATCAAAAAGGTATGCAAAATTTCATAAAATCGATGCATTTTTTTTTTGTGAGTGAAATCCGGGTAGTTGGCGTTCTGCGACCCAGGAACTCAGATTATCGCTAAATCGTCGTTTATGGGAATCGAAATCTACAAATAAATATTACTATTTGTTTTTATCCAATTGTTTCACTTTCTAGAGAGAAGGAATAATTTAATAATTATAAAATACTAGACGAATGACCCGGCTTCGCCCGGGAATTCCCCCGAGTGCAATTTCCTTCATACTGAAAGAACATTACTAATAAACAGTATTAGAGCCATAGAATAGCAACACCGAAGTAATACATAGTTCAAATAGTTGACAGATTTTCCACCCAACCTCCGAGGTACCCGCCCCAGCGTATTAACTCTTATATATAGTGGTGCATCCTCTGCAGGTCTATTACACTCTTTGGGTAAAAAGGGATAAGGATTGAAATTGCTTGAGAAAAGTGACCGTGATTGATCAAGCCTAGCCAGCAGCCTGTAATCTAATGTTTTCAGACCCCAGTCAAACATTCGTAGATGTTTTTCTGAAAAATAATTTAAAAAAAAACTAATATTAATATAAATCATAATAATCTGCAACTGTCCTTGAATATTCTAATTCTAGAGATTTTACCTTTCAAATATATACGTATATAGAAAGAATTATGAAAATAATATACCACTCAAACAACAACAAAAAAAAAAGACTAAAATAGCATTAAAAAAAAAAAATATTCATGACAACACAGAAGAATACACATAATTTGAAGTCTTATTTTCTGGAGCCATAACATAAAGATTTCTTCCTGAGCCAACTCTAGAGCAGGCAACATACAATTGCCCATGCGAGAAACAGGGTTGCTCCAAGTCAATGCCAGCAATTTTGAGGGACTGACCTTGAGCCTTGTTAATCGACATGGCAAAAGAAACTCGAATGGGGAACTGCAATCTTTTAAAATGCAAAGGAGAATGTTTATCATCATGAATCAGAGGAATCCGGGGAATAAAAACCTCTTCATTTTGAAAACAACCAGTTAAAATGGTTGCCTCTACCACATGAGGCCACAATCTTTTAACACAGAGACGGGTACCATTGCAAAGGCGGGGTGCATCAATATTTCTCAATAAAATAATGGGAACACCAACTCTTAAGTTCTAAGTGATGTGGTGGCATCCCAGAAGGTTCTAAAGAATTTAAAAACTCTGTTGTATATTCCACGCAATCCTCAGCATCAATGGTGGAATCCACAGAAGTATATAAAATGCTTTGCCCTGGTATTTCTTTCAAAAGCTGAGCATTTATGGCATCAACTACACAATTCCTTGGAGCCAAAATTGCCCGCTCACAAAGCCAAGTATAGTAATTCGCCCTTTCCCGGTTAAACATCTCCCCAATGTTAGTAAAAACACTATTCTTTAGGCCAGAGAGGGAGTCACACACACACACAACAGTGTTAACCAATTCATTTGAAAAATTAACAATACCATCCGTATCATTAAGTTGGCCACTTCCAAGTTGAAGCAAAAATTGTGAAAATAACAGTGAGTTGGGATCTCCTGAATTGACAGCCCGAATATTTGTTGAAAGAGTAAGTCTTTCAACAAATGACCAAAGTGGGGATGCCTTTAAGCAAGCATGCAACTCATCTGCTATTGTACCTCTAGGGATAATGGGCAATATCTGCCTGAAGTCACCGGCCAACAACAAACACCACACCTCCTATTGGTCTCTGATCCTGCCTACAATCTTTAAGTGTTATGTCAACTGCCTCTAAAGCATGCCTGTGTGCCATAGTACATTCATCCCAGACAATAAATTTGCATTGTCTAAGAACTTCACCCATTGCGGAATCAGCATTCAAATTACAAACTGGTACCTCATCCCTGGTCAAATCTAAGGGTAATTTGAAAGTGGAATGAGCAGTTCTGCCACCATGTAACAGAGTGGCCGCAATACCAGAAGAAGCTGTAGAAAGAGCAATGTCCCCAGTACTTCGTACCTTTGTAAGAAGAAGATTGATTAGAAAAGTTTTTCCTGTGCCCCCCGGAGCATCAATAAAGTACAATTCGCCAGCATTGGAATCAATTTTAGAAAGGATCCTATCGCAAGCCTCCTTTTGTTCAGGGACATTGGCAAGTTTCGGTTCATTCGAAGCCACAAATTGTAGTAACCTGCTGAGATCATACGATGTTTCTCTTAAAAGTTCATGACTGGTTCGGTGAGTAACATTGCGCTGTGGGGACCTCATGCCAAACTTTGTCAAATGGAAACCAGTCATTTGCAGAACTTTTTGTCCTAAAAGTATTAAAGCCTGATTTGACATTTCGGATGTCAGCTGTAAAAGACCGTCATTGGCTTGCTGTCTGGCAAGATTCAGAATATCTGCAGACATTGGTTCTTTAAATTGTACCCAGATATCTTGAGGGTTGGTAGGGTGGCAGCAGGTAAGAATAATAGCAAAAAGTTCCCGGATTTTTAAAGGAGACTCACTTAGCACTGCTTCCTGAATACAATGATGCCATTGCTGGTCATTCTCAAGCAACCCCAAATGCAGACATGCCTCTTTATATGTTTGACAGAGCACACCATTGATTTTTCTGAGGCCTGCAAAAGAAGTCGGACCACGAACACTATGAAGCAGCATGCGAAGATAAAAACATTCCTCAAAATTTGGATGAACGGTGTAGACTCTGCCAATAGCATCAGAAGCAAAAGCAACTTGGTCAGCAATGCGAGTGCCTTGTTTTCGAGGCTGCCATGATTTAGAAGCAGACCAAATGTAGTAAACAGGAACCTCTACATAGAGAAGTGTTTTTGCAAAGTTATCGCGCTGGCAAAGGGCAAAAAATTCTGTCAACGTGGTCTTAGGTGGACGGTAACCCTGTAGTGCAGCATTAGCAGAAGTAAAATATACACGCTGCCCATTTTCTAAGTGTACAGAGAGATGTTGAACCATTGGATGGCGTCTGTGAATAGGGACTCCCAGAATTCGCCAAACAGCTTCATTGCTACTAATATATCGACCACTTGGTACTCTAGCACTTCATTAGACTCTGTTTGAGCACCACTAACTGCAAAAATTGATTGGTCTGAACCCTTGTATATGTATTTGCAGATATATTTTATAGCAGAGATTGAAGCACAGGACTCCACATTGATGTGAGCATCAAATAGTCTGCATAGAAGAGGCGAATATGGCACAACATACCTATTATCAATGGTAACATTAGTCATGCGCACAACCTGAACACCATGCTCAATGGTGACAACTCTCACTCTTTTAACAAAAGAAAAGCCACCTTCCTCAGGCCTGCGACGTCTGTACAATGGGTAGCCATCCCTATCTGTCTGCGTTTCAGCCAAGAGTAGCCGTGGATATTTCTTTTGGCATCTACCCCGTTCCATGCAGCAAGGATTAGGATACCCATGTCCACATGGCCCATGAATCATATTTTTGGTTACAGTCCGAAACAGTGAAGCATCAACCTCCGCATTGGGGATTTCAGCACAAATGATCGAATCAATCTGGTTTGGGCGAATCTTTTCTTTAAGCCACAATAAAATATGCGCATGTGGTAGCCCTCGCTTTTACCATTCAATGGTATAACACCAACATTGGGGCGCTTGCCAAAAACATCACCCTTGGTGATCAAATCTATAAGCTTGGTAACTTTCAATTGAAAAATACGAGCAACCAAGTCATGCCGAACAAATGCACCTTGGGTGGTGAACTGCATTAGTTTTATCTCAGGCCACTCAGGATTGCATGTAAATGTAATAAAAAGGTCTGGGCGACCATATTTACGGACGTAAGCCATGCAATCCTGGGCATACTCATGCATGTGCCTTGGACTGCCCACAAAGGAAGAAGGAAGAATAACTTGTCTTCCAATAAGGGCATGACTCCTGTCAGTGCGAATAGCATCTAACAGATTGATGTATTCGGTTGCACGAAGTTGAGCTTGATGCGCTGAGATGTAATGCAGCCTTTCAGATTCCACCTTGGCATAAATGTCGACCAGAATTTGATGGGTCAAATTTCCAAAAGCCAGTAACCAATTTGTTATGCCAGGATTACGGCTACGAATCATTAGCAGTGAAGCATAAAAATCCATGCAAGAAACCGTCTTGTGCGCCGAAGGAACCTCATTAATCAGCTGAGGGATATGGAAATGATAACCATCTTGACCATTCCAAAAAACCAATGGGTATTGCAGGGCGTCATAAGACCTGTGAAACTCGTTAATCCTCTGCACACCACTGCCTCTTTTGGAAAGAACAATGTCACGTCTGTCACAGTTTTCCTGCACAATAACAATGGCAACCTCATTAATGGTTGGAGCATTGAATGTGCGAGGATGGTGTCCAGGCGGTGCTTTGTCAGCCTTAATGACCAACTTGTAATCAGGAGAAGGCATTTTTTCAATGGAAGCTTTGAACAAATGGACATAAGGATTATGTCGATGCAACATATCTTGCAAAATGCTAACAATGTGGGGCTTAGTGATGGGAAAGTTTCTATGGCGGGTGGCAAACTCTGCACTACTATCTCCGATGAAGAAAACCTGAAGGAATGCTGGCTGTAGTTGGCGGCTATCAGAGTTGAGTGGTGGCAAAACAGAGCCAATTCTATGATAGACCTGGCCTTGGACCTTAAACGTTGGCATGCAACCTGGCAACACAACACGACTACCACACCCAAAAGATGTCATTTGGAAGGCATTGTTATAGTGACGGATATGTTGCATGAACTCAGCCGAATGAGGAGAAGACCCATCGAGCAGAGTTCTGAGAGCTTCTGGGCGTTCAGGTAAATCAGGAATTCTGACCTTACCTGCAGAACAGCACATTCCAGGCCGCTCACCATTGTACTTAAAGGCAGTACAATGTTGACATTGTTTATCCGTATGGCCAATCTGAAGAAAAGTAAATTGTTCATAATTCAGGGCCGGATTGTAATGGAAAGCAGCATTGAGCATATCAGCCAAAGTGCTAGCTCGTTACCTGAAATACTGCAACTGGTCAGCCTCCTGTCGTGTTTGGGACTGCTGGGGAGTCTCTGATGCGCGTTGAACTCTGTGGCGCAGCCGGTCACTTTGGAGACGGGCTTGAGACTGTTGGGGATTCTCTGATGCGCGTTGAACTCTGTGGCGCAGCCGGTCACTTTGGAGGCGGGCTTGAGACTGTTGGGGATCCTCTGATGCGCGTTGACCTCTGTGGCGCAGCCGGTCACTTTGGAGGCGGGCTTGAGACTGTTGGGGATCTTCTGATGCGCGTTGAACTCTGTGGCGCAGCCGGTCACTTTGGAGGCGGGCTTGAGACTGTTGGGGATTCTCCAATGTGCGGATACTTTGGCCTCTAGCAGCTCGGGCAGCCATGCGTCGAGCTGCAGGAGTACTTACTCCAATTGCAGATCTTTTGCGAGGCATATCAAATGGGATGATTCAATTTGAAAATATGTCCTAAAAAACAGAAATAGCACAATCAGTACCAAAAATATTTTTGTATATATATAAAAAAAAAAGCTTATAAGGAAAACAGTGCAGACCCAAAACAATGTCAATGGCAAAACATGTCAAACAGGTCAATCTTTAGAAGGCTCAACTATTTTTTTCCCTAGCCTAATATCTGCGTAGACAAAAAGAAAGCAGCATAATAGAACTACCACAAACAAAATATACAGAAATGGCAAGCGAATAAAATAAATGACAACAACAGACTAAATTTTAAACTATCAATGAAACATATGATTTTATAAAAGAATAACAAAACAAAGGCCATTACAACAATTAAAAAACATAAGCCCATTGCTTATATACAGTAATAAAAGTTTGTAAATATTGTCAAATCTGCATTGTTTACTAACCGTAACTTTGTAAAATGTAGTGCCTATCAACATGTCAGAAAAAAAAATAATAATACTAAAAAAAACTATTGCCAAAATAGCCATGTTAATATTTTAGGCTGATAAAAACCAAAGGGTATATGGATTATAGACAAACACATGTTTTGGCTGTTAAATGAGACAGTAATTCATAGTAAATTTTCACTACTGTATTTTTTGCATATTGACTATTATTTGTTTAATTTTAAGAATTATCATATTGACTGTAAAAAAAAAAAAAAAAAAAAACAAAGGCCAGAACAAAAATTAATAAAAAAGTAAGAAAGCCATTGTTTACATACAGTAAAGCTAATTTTGTAATGTTTTTTTTTTTAATTGCATTGTGTGAACGTACCTTAACTTAGCAATATAAATGTTAGACAAACACATGTTTTGGCTGTTAAATGAGACAGTAATTCATATTAAATTCTCACAACTGTATTTTTTGCATATTGACTATTGTTTGTTTAATTTTAAGAATTATCATATTGACTGTAAGAAAAAAAAAAAAGGCCAGAACAAAAATTAATAAATATAATGTTTTTTTTTTAATTGCACTGTGTGAACGTACCTTAACTTAGCAATATAAATTTTAGACAAACACATGTTTTGGCTGTTAAATGAGACAGTAAATCATATTAAATTTTCACTACTGTATTTTTTGCTTATTGACTATTGTTTGTTTAATTTTAAGAATTATCATATTGACTGTAAAAAAAAAAACAAAGGCCAGAACAAAAATTAATAAAAAAGTAAGAAAGGCATTGTTTACATACAGTAAAGCTAATTCTGTAATATATATATATATTTTTTAATTGCATTGTGTGAACGTACCTTAACTTTAGCAATATAAATTTTAGACAAACACATGTTTTGGCTGTTAAATGAGACAGTAATGCATATTAAATTTTCACTACTGTATTTTTCGCGTATTGACTATTGTTTGTTTAATTTTAGGAATTATCATATTGACTGTAAAAAAAACCACAAAGGCCAGAACAAAAATGAATAAAAAATAAGAAAGCCATTGTTTACATACAGTAACGCTAATTTTGTAAAGTTTTTTTTTTTTTTAATTGTGTGAAATTTCGCATTGTTTGAAACCTACCTTAACTTAGTAATATAAATTTCTCTCTCAATACTTTGTAAAAAAAAAGTGACACTCGTATAAAAAGATATTTTAAAAAAAGTAAGCAAGCAACTTGAAAAGAAATGCAGAACGCTCATTGGTCGCTTAATTGGCCTCGTGTTGTTACTTTCCCTCGTATTTACTCCGCGTAAGCCTCGTATTTACTCCTCGTAAAAAAAAGTTCTTCAAATGACAAAAAGAAATAGCCAAAAATACTAAGCAAATTGTATCCAAAAATTTTCCTCAGGTTTATAAAAAGCGACATGCAAAATTTGGTACCAATTGGTTCAGTAGATTTTGGGTTTATCGCGAAA
Organism: Cordylochernes scorpioides; assembly: GCA_030710605.1. Lineage (NCBI taxonomy): Eukaryota > Metazoa > Arthropoda > Arachnida > Pseudoscorpiones > Chernetidae > Cordylochernes > Cordylochernes scorpioides. The sequence goes on from CP092868.1 coordinate 89,151,287, forward strand.
CAGACAGACAGACAGAAATTGACTTTTATATATATAGAGATAGTCTCTATTATAGGTTCTAAAGAATCGAGTCCGGAAAGAAGCACAGTCTTTAGCGACGATACCTTGTCTATTTAAATCATCACCGAGTGAAACATTCTTATACAGATTGGATGGCATTTTGTAAGCTTTATTGACATATCTCTCAATTATGGTTATTACACGGTAGTGAAGGGGTTACTGATTGGATATAATTAGGGGACCAACATATATTGAAACATCACTGGCTGACAACGATAAGTATCAGCTATGACTGTTTCTTCATTGTATTGTGGGCTGGTGCTGAGTCCTGTTGGAGGACATAAGTTCTTTATGAGGTCACAATGCCCATATTCATTACGGTGTCTCAAGAAAATTGATGTATGTGTCAGCATTCATTTTGAGCCGCGCTCAAAGAAATAGGAGGTATGTCCATGTTTCACTGCTAATGAACGTCAAGAACGGTAAGAGAGACAGGAAATCTCGTGTAAATTTAAGGTTATTTTTATAGATATGGAGATTATTCTTGGGATTCATCCTTCTGTCGCGTTCAAAAGTATTTTATCATAGAAAACCTCCAGCCATATAGCCATGTTTTAGGATGTTGAGGAGGTCAGCAGCCTTTATTTTTATTTTATATCCTAGCTTCAGCCAGCAGATAACTTTTCAGAAAGGCGAAGGACATGAGACCAAGGTCCTGATAGAAGGTTTTGATTTTATCCATAATATCATTGCCCATCTTAATACCTATGTCCTCCATTATTTTTATGGCCATGTTCTACGGCGGTTAGACCTGTTATTTGGGATATTCAGTTGCCTACCTATATAATAACTAGCGACAATATAAATTAAACCCTTAGTCAATTTAATTTTGAATATCGGTGTTGGGTTAGTAGAGGTTTAGGGATAATCAGACCTATAGAAACAAAAGAAAGGAAGAAAAGGTGATTTTTCGTGAAATTGTCTTCATTTTTACACCATTATGTCAAACAATTCGTTGAAAAATTCAGACTCTACAATTTACAATATAAAGGTACATGTAAAATTTAGGGAAACCTTCAAATGTTTATTAGGAGATCGATTAATAAAGGTAAACTAATTGTTGTTTCCCACTTGACAAATACGCAAGGAGGAAAAGCAGAATAAATTTTAACAAAACAATCCGTTCTCGTTTGGCCCCTATTGAATGGAATGTTTTATATTAGCTTAAAGAAACAAATGTAATTATCTTTGGCCAGGCAATTCTCCCAAGCTTTACAAATGAATTTATGATTTTATTTTAATTTTCTTTACAATAGATATTTAAAGAATTTACAAAAGATTTAAAGCCGCAGCTTCAAGGCCTTGTTTTTTAGTGGCGACTATACTAAGAATTGAGAAGGTGGAGGGGCTCCCTCTGGCGGTGCAGCCAGATGGCCTCCCATTGGTCAGCGATGACGTAGTTCCTTTTTCTTTCACCGCCGCGCGCCGCCTTCTGCCACCTATGTTCAGAATAAAACTAAACATACTCCCCTCCTGTGGACGTAGTCCACACACATGGCAAAAGAAAAGGATCACATAGTGTAGAAAATTTTTTTTTGAAGAAGAAGAATTAGAATGGCAGAAGTGCAATCTTCGAGATGGGTCTTATTAGATGATGTTGTTTCTCTGTTTGAAGTTCCACAACTCGGACAATGCCATCCGCTCCAGGTGACACCTTGGTGATGCGGCCAAGGCTCCACTGCATTGAAGGCATAGGAATGTCTTTTACCAACACCAAATCTCCAACCTTCAGGTTGGAAGAGGGTTTTTTCCATTTGGACCGTTTTTGCAGATTGTTTAGATATTCCCTGGACCATCTTTTCCAGAAAACATCTCAGGCCTTTTGAATTAATTTCCATCTAGTTAAGTAGTTGTCATTAGGGTGATAACTGGGCTCTGGGAGTGCTGTTAATGGGCTTCCAATCAAAAAATGTCCTGGAGTGAGAGGGTTGAAATCATTCGGATCCGAACTCATCGGATACAACGGGCGAGAATTCAAGCACGCTTCAATTTGACATGTCAGAGTATTGAGTTCTTCAAAATTTAAAACTGCAGATTTTAAACACCTTAGAAGATGATACTTCAATGATTTAATTCCTGCTTCCCAAATGCCGCCGAAGTTTGGAGCAGATGGAGGTATAAAATGCCAAGTGATGTGTTCATTAGCGACATAATTTGGAATTGAAGAATCCTTTACAAGTTGATGTATATTATTCAAAATATTCTTAGCTCCTCTAAAGTTAGTAGCGTTGTCGGTGAAAATATCAGAGGGTTTTCCTCGACGAGAGATGAATCTTCTAAAAGCAGCGAGGAAGGCAGGGGTTGACAGATCTGAAACTATCTCAAGGTGAATAGCCTTCGTTGAGAAACAAATGAATAATGCTATATATGATTTTAATGTTACTTTTGTTCTTATGACATTAGGTTTAGTTATAAATGGTCCTGCGAAGTCTATTCCTGTTTTGCTAAAAGGGCTTGAGGGTATGATTCTATGGATAGGCAGATCTCCCATGATTTGTTTTGACACTTGGAGTTTCGTCTTGAAACATGTCATGCAACGATTAATGAGCTTTTTTACTAGAATTCTACCGGATGGAATCCAGTACTTTTGTCGGATGGCACACAGAGTTAATTGGAGACCAGAATGAAGATGCTCTACGTGGAATTGTTGAACAATCAATTCTGTAACAAAATGGTTGTGAGGAATAATTATTGGATGCTTCTCATTGAATTGCAGGTTGGATTTGCGCAGTCGACCTCCTACACGTAGAATTCCTGATGAATCAATAAATGGGTTTAAGGATAAAAGTTTTGAGTTTGTTGCTAGTACTTTGCTTTGATTACAACATTGAATTTCAGTTTTAAATTCTGAACTTTGAATGATTTGAATAAGAGTTCGAATTGAATTATCGAGCTCATTAGAGGACAATTCTTTGTGTTTTATTTTGTCGCTGCTGTGTCTAGCATTGTGGATAAATCTTAGGAGCCATGCAGTAACTCTGCTCAATTTCCTGAATGTTGAGAATTTAAAAATAAAGTCTAGAAAAGGACAAGTAGTGAAATGAACAATCGGAACAGTCTTTCTTTTTTTATGACAGACTTCTTTTGGAAGTTCATATGTGATTGGTAGCAGATCTTGTAAACTTGAGTTTGATAGCCAATCAGGACCATTCCACCAAAGTGAATGGTTTACTAGTTCTGAAGAAGTTATACCTCTGGAGGCGCAATCTGCAGGATTATCCTTGGTTGACACATAGTACCAAAAGATTGCAGAGTTAGTCCCTGAATTTCTGCAATCCGGTTACCAACAAAAGGTTTCCAATGTTTTGATTCAGATTTTAGCCAACATAAAACAATCTGGGAATCTGTCCACAAAATTACTCGGTCAATCTGCAACAGCAATGAGCTGCAAATGGAATCATATAAATTTGAAAGGAGAAGAGCAGCACAAAGCTCCAGACGAGGTATTGACGTTGCCTTCAAGGGAGCGACTTTTGTCTTGGCAGCAATCAATGTGACTTGAACATGACCAGATTTAAAACGAGATTTCATATAAACAACTGATGAATATGCAGAGTCAAAGGCATCACAAAATCCATGGAGTTCTAAAGAATGTATAAATCCCTTGCAGGAAATATATCTAGGAATTTTAATATGATTTAGCATGGCCAAATCAATTTTCACTCTCCTCCAATGAGAACACAACGATTCAGATAAGGGATCATCCCAATCCAAATCCTGTTTCCACAAAGTGTGGAACAGAATCTTGAAGATAATGATCACCGGTGATAACCATCCCAAAGGGTCATAAATTCGAGAAATGTCCGATAACAATTGTCTTTTAGAATATACGTCCTTTAGTGAATTGACTGTAATTGTGATATTATCCGTGGATGGATTCCAATTTATCCCAAGAATCTTAACAGATGAATTATCTCCGATTTCATATGAATCATGTGCTTTCAGCGCTTCTGGTACCTCTGGAAGAACCTCAGGGACATTTGACATCCATTTTCTTATGCAAAAGCCACCAGATAAAAGGATTTTCCGGATATCATCAATGAGAACTTTTGCTTCTTCGATTGTTGTTGCGCCAGAAAGTAGGTCGTCTACATAAAAATCTGTTTTATGATTTTAGATGCCTCTGGGAACAGGAGTTTTTTGTCGGTGGCAAGTTGTATCAAGGTACGGATTGCAAGATATGGTGCACACGACATTCCATAAGTTACTGTGAGCAATCTATACTCCAATAAAGATTCTAATGGACTATTTCTCCAGAAGATTCTCTGAAAGTCGAGATCAGAAGAGTTCACTTTTATCTGTCTGTACATTTTCTCAATATCTCTCGTAAAAGCTATAGGATTAGTACGAAACTTCACAAGAATATTGAAAATATCATGCTGCAATTTTGGTCCAGTATGAAGAAATTCATTTAAGGAGTAATTGTTGCTCGTTTTGCACGATGCATCAAACACTACTCTTAATTTAGTAGTGCTGCTCTGCTCACGCAGAACGCAATGGTGAGGTATATAATAGCACTTGTCTGATGGTTTGTCAAGTTCGTTTTTCGGAATGAGCTCCATGTGGTTGAGAGAAATATATTCCATCATGAAATCCTTATATTGCTGAAGAAGATTCGAAGATTTGTGCAATTTTCTCTCAAGAGCAAGAAATCGTTTCATGGCATTATGACGTGAGTCTCCGAGATTAGGCACAGATTTAAACGGTAGACCAACAGAATATCTTCCATCTGTTGATATGCAAAAGTTCTTGTCATAAATGTCCCCGCAACTCTTCTCCTCTTTAGTCAATGGAAGAGCGGCAGGAACCGATTCCAATTAAAAAAACTTTCGCAGATTATCATCTCCTTGGGATGTTGAGCATAATGAGATATAGCTGTTTCCAGTCTCAGAACTGGAAACATTTCCTGAAAGTATCCATCCTAACTTGGAACTACAGGCAGAGGGTCCTGGATGATTTTGGAATCGTAGTTTTCCTGTTTATAAAAATGGGGCTAGGTCTGCACCAATTACTAATTCAATGGGACTCGTTTTTATCAAAATTGGGATCTGCTAATAAAGTATTCTTAAGATGAGGCCAATTATCTCTATTTATCAGAAAATTAGTTAAATCAACAGTGATTTGATCGAGTATTATGGATGAAATTTTGAATATTCTATCAGAAAAATGAGGCTTAAATTGAAGAAAAGTCTCACTAGCAGACTGCTGTATTGGTTGGTTACCAATTCCAAAAACTGTGATTTGGCTCTTTTTAACAGGAAGATTCAACTTTTCACGACAATTTTCTGTCATTGGACTTCTTTGAGAACCAGTATCAATCAAAGCTCTGCATGGATGAAACGATCCATTTTCTGCTCTCACTCTCACGATAGCAGTAAATAATAAGATTATCGCATTGGGCTTTGTTGTATCATTGAGAAAACATGAAACGCAAGATTGGGCAATTGGGGCTTTAATTGAAGTGGTATTCAAAGGTTCGGGTTGGAAGGAATGCAAAAGAGTGTGATGTCTTTTGTTGCATGATTTACAATGCATAGTGATTTTACATGACGTTACTCTGTGGTTGGATCGCAAACAATTGAAACAAAGGTTATTGGTTTTGACTATGTTCCATCTTTCAAGGAGAGAACTTTTATGGAACTTGTCACATTTGAATAAAGGATGTGAATTTTTGCATAATAGGCATTTATCACCCCCTTTTGAAATAGAATTATATACATGTGTTTGTTTCATTACAGATTTATCCTCTTCAGCATAACCTTTTATCGATTGCAAACTTTTTGCTTGTTTTTCAAGAAACATAATAAATTTTTCATAGGATGGAAAGCCATCATCTATCAACGTCAATTCCCATTGCCTTTTCAAATCATCACCTATTCTTCTTTGTAGGAAATGTATTATAAAGATATCAACAAGTGTATTTCTCTCCAAACCCAGTGATTTCAAATTTCTCATGGCTTCATTACATATATCTAGTAGTTCGAAAATGGCCTTGGAATTTATTAGTTTTAAAGGTTTTAAAGTGAATAATTTTGTACATTGTGAAAAGGCAAGTTCTTTTTTGTTATCATATCTGGAGACCGATGTGGCCCAAGCATGGGCATAGTTTTCATCAATAATAGGAAATCCCCTAATAAGTCGTTCAGCGTCTCCAGTAACAGCTGATTGTAAATATTGCAGCTTTTGTGAATCAGTTAGAGCGGTATTAGAATCAATAGACAGAGAAAACAATTGCTTGAAACTAAGCCATTCGCCAATATCACCAGAAAAGGAAGGTAAATTAAATTTAGGAAGTTCTATTTTACTTGTGGTTGATTGATTTAGATCATCAATTTTGCTTGAAATGGCTGTACAAGATACTTTATTGATATTCACCACTAAATTTCTAAGATTATCATTGTATTGCATAACTCTAGAAAAGTAAACTTCATCATCAAATTCAGAAAATGTTAAAATATTACAATAAGTTTTTTCAATGTTATACTTTATATCTAAAATATCTTGTTTAAATGTCTGTAAATTTGCATCATCCTTCGATTCAATTATCTTGAGCGAAATTTGTTCAAAATAATCCACTTGTTTGAAATGAAATTCAAGAATATTTAAACTAGCTTTAAATTTGGCAGCCATCTTTAATTTTTGCTATTATTAATTTTAATAATATGTTTCAAAAATGAATTATAATTATTCATATTTAAATAATTATTTAATAGATTTATCCCGGGTTTCGGCACCATATGTTGTTTCCCACTTGGCAAATACGCAAGGAGGAAAAGCAGAATGAATTTTAACAAAACAATCCGTTCTCGTTTGGCCCCTATTGAATAGAATGTTTTATAATTGCTTAAAGAAACAAATGTACTTATCTTTGGTCAGGCAATTCTCCCAAGCTTTACAAATGAATTTATGATTTTATTTTAATATTCTTTACAATAAATATTTAAAGAATTTACAAAAGATTTAATGTATTTACAAAAGATTTAAAGCCGCAGCTTCAAGGCCTTGTTTTTTAGTGGCGACTATACTAAGAATCGAGAAGGTGGAGAGGCTCCCTCTGGAGGTGCAGCCAGATGGCCTCCCATTGGTCAGCGATGACGTAGCTCCTTTTTCTTTCACCGCCGCGCGCCGCCTTCTGCCACCTATGTTCAGAATAAAACTAAACACTGAGCATGACAAGATATGCTCCGGAAAAGCTTCTTCACTATGGCATTTCAAGCAGTTATTGAAGGTCTGTTGTCCAATTTGAAATTTTAAGTTTTTATATGGCCACTTCTTAGTCTTGCTAAAGCTGTTTGTTGATTTCTATTGAGTTTTTGAGGTTCTTCTAATTGTTTCAATGTTTCGTACCAGAATGATTTGAATAAGCTGTCAGTTTTGTTTTATTTATGATTTTATTAACAGATTACTATTTTTTATATTTATATTTTGCTATACTCTGTAAACTTCCCTGATTTCTTATCATTTTTTATTATTATCATTCATATTTTATTCTTGCCTTAATAAATTGCTGTGTCATTCTAAAGTTTGTCTTACCTAATTTTCCACGTGGCAATATAAATAGATGAATATCTGATAAAAGTACGTCAAAATGTAAAAATTAAATTGAATTTATTAAAAAAAAAACAAGTTTTTTTCGCTAAAATATAAAACTTTCTGCTTTTCTCACACTTCTTTGAATCTTGATCATTAGCTTATTTTCTTAATTAGAATTTTGTTCTCTAATGGGGCATCGTTTTCTTGTTTAGAAATGTCTCATTGTTTTTTTCTATCCCTTCAGAAAAAGCCTTTCAAATTTGATTTTGATATCTATATCTAGTATGTTTGTTCCCTTCCAGGCGACGTTATGATTTTGATCATTCATGTTAAACCTATGTTCGAAGCGTTTTTTATGCCTTCTTGAGTCTTGTTTCATGTTCCTTTATTTCACCCTACAGGGATTGTTTCGTTTCACGTATGTAAATATTTTGCAATCCAGACAATCTATTTTCTAAACAATTTCCCAAATTTCACCTCATTCGGCTTGGAGGCTTTCATTGTTTGATTTCTTGTTGGTATGTTCCCGGGTGTGTCTGGAGTGTAGTATATATTAAACCCTTTTTGTTATATGATTTTTTAATGTATGTTGATTGCTTTTTGATTCTGGTTATGATGATATTATTTTATATAGGCCTGTTTGCAGAATACTTTTCTTTTCTCTTTCTTTGACCCGTTTTTCTATTTTAGTTGTAAGAAAATCATTTTACCTTTCTTATATCATCATTATAGTTATTTATATCGTGCAAATGGTTATGGATCTGTCTATTAGCGCGTTTACTGCGGCTTCTTTGTCTTCTACAGGAACTTTGGTAATTGGATTTAATGTCTTTGTCTGTGGCTTTCTTCTAGACTGATGTTTGTATATAGAGAGAATACCCTTTCCATTATTTAAAAATGTGATCTTTTCTACCTTTATTGCTTTTGCGTGAAGTATAAGTTTGTGTTTAGGCTGTTTATCAAGTTTAAAAGGTCTTAGCGCTTTTATTTTCTAGTACAACATGGGAAAAGAAATTTGAACTATTTTTGAAGCGAATGATTATTTTAAAAATAAATCCATTTTATACTGCCCTTACTAAGGGCCTGGGTCATCAGTGGTGAACTCTCCCAAACCACTGATGAGCCAGGCCCTACCAATATTATATCATTGCAGTAAGGGCAGTGTAAAATTGATCTATTTTTAAGAGAATCATACGCGTCAAAAATAGTTCGAATTTCCTATAACAGATGGCGCGGCATTGTACAACATGGAATATCGCCCATATAACGTATTCATAATTTAAATTTATTCTGAACATATATCGATTTAGTTTTATAAACAATCCATGTCATTATTTGTAACATACATGTTTTATGGACATCCCATGGGTATTCCTTTTCTCAATTTGTATAAGTTGTCTCTTTCATTGAAGTTTCAAAAGGTTTTTCTAGGCATATATACATGGCCTGTTAAAGGGATTTCGATAAAAAAATCTATTGTACTTTTTTCTCTCTAACTTTACTGTCTATAAACTCCGTTATTACTATTTTGGTTGTATCCAAAAGTATGCTTGGATAAAGCTAGATTACATCGTAAGATATTAGGATGTCAGATTCCTATACATTTATATTTAATTTCTCCATGGCTCCATTTCATCTTTTTTTTTTTTCAATTTCATTTTGGATTTTGAGCTATTTTTCAAAAATGTTTATGCAGTTTGCTAAAATGTATTATTTTTCCTACCAGACTTTATAGGTATGTGTGGGATGTCTTGATTTGAAATTTCGCCTCTCATAAAAGGAGTTCAGAATTTTTCATAATAGCGCATCTTTAGTCTGTTTGTCTAGAGCTTTATCAGCTAACTCCTGCAGCATTTATACGTTGGATAGTTGTTAATGTTGAATATAAGCTTGTTTAGCCGCTTTGTCAATTGCTCGGTTCTCACGTTCAGTCTTCTCTCTAAGTTGACCGTTGCTTTCTTAACGCTGAGTTCAACCATGGTTAATCCATTCCGGACAACATCGTCGAATAGTGGCATCGCTCCAATCTGTAAGCCGAACGATCCCCCGATTAGATAAACCATCTATTCCAAGCCCAAATGCATTTCAGTTATGACATATATGTATAGTATGAGCGAACTAGATAGCAAACATAGTTACTTGCTATGTGAGTTGACAAAATGAAATTCACCAAGATTTTATGACCTGGGAATAGGATTTTCTCCTCTTTTATATTACCATTCAGTTAAAAGACTTCGAAATTTCATTTATTATCCGCTAATGTCTAATCCTCTTCTTCTTTTTTCCTATCTCTACTCAATCATTTACCGGCTACATGAACTCAGTAGATTTTGTTTAAATATAAACGAATAAAAGATTACATGAGGAGCTTCTCTCTGAGAGAGAAAAAGAAGCTCCTCATGTAATCTTTTATTCGTTTATATATACTCAATCATATTACGGTGTCAAGCTTGTAGCGCCTGGTACTTTCGATGGGTCTGCTGAGGATGAGTAGAGCTCTTCAATTAATAAGCCAATACTGTCAATAATGTGTTTTGGGGTTTCAGGTTGAGAATTGCACTTAGTACATAGTGGGAAAAGACTGTTGTTCTCTTTGGAGAACAGAATTGGTGATTGTCCCTCTTGCTCTGTACTAGTTATGTGCATCATTAAATCCAAAACCTAATAATATACTTGTTAGTCGAAACTTCTTAGTTAATAAAATTTATTCCAATTTGCATAAATATTTAGTATGCGTCGTTTCGTGTTTATATGCAGATGGTTGATATCTCATATATTCTAATATGCCACTTTGAAATTCAGTTTAGTTTCAAATATGAAATGCATACACTTTTGAGTAAATTTTCCTCGAGTCAGATTTCTACTTAATTCTCTACGCTCTCAGCAGCTAAAATGAGTTTCACTTTAATTTCAAATTTATTTTAATAGATTTTGATCTTGATGACATGAAGATAAAGTTAAATTCAATGGCGATATGCATATATATTTTTTCTATATATTTTTAGAAAACCTTTTTCAATGAATTAGTGTTTCTGATTTTTATATATATAAAAATTTTATACAAAGTAATATACATTTTTTCCATCTACAAGTATATATATTAATCACAATTTATATAAGAATATTTAATATACAAATCATATACAATATTTAAGAGGGAAAATACCCAAGATACAGGACATTGCAACTGCTGTGATAGAGATGCATGGAGACATCTGAGACTCTACATTGGAAACGACAACAACAACATAAAAATGACATGGACCCTGAGCAGCAGCTTTACACACCCAAGATAGAGGACATTGCAACTGCTGTGATAGAGATGAATGGGGATAACTGAGGCTCTTAATTAGAACAGACAACATCAACAAGAGAGGAAAATATTTATTTTAATATGTAATCTATATATTCTTAGCTATAGCTCATCTTAGCTTTTAAATTTGAAAATGTTCCTGAATCATTCCAATATCTGACGATTCAATAATCAGACGATTTTTTCAAATCTTTTTAGGTATTTTACTTCGTATGTTTGTTGCAATTATTCCTTAACTTTCAATTATATAGTTAGAAATAAAATAAATATCAATTTTTCTGTAAAAAAAAAAAAGAACTGAAAACGTCCATCATAAATGTCAAAAGTGTCGCTAATAGAAAGACTTCGCTAAAGTTCGAGAAATATTTTCTTCTGTCAGATGACAATTGTCTTAATTTCTTCCCCACGTCACTTCCTCTCTGCCTTAATGGAATATCACGCTTTCTATTAGACACTGTTCAGCTCACTTAGACTAAGACTTCTATAAATTTATAGAGAGAAATCTATTTAAAAGTTATTTTAAAAGTTCGTTCTGTCTCTTTTTATTATATAGTTTTATTTCTTATTAGGTTTATATTCCTATTATTGTTTATTGTCAAAAATCTATTACACAGTTTTTGCTTTTTTTGTTCCTTAGAGAATTAGTTCTGAGTTGAAAAAAATATTTTATTTGAAATGATATAATAACAAATTTCACACATAGATTCAACTATATTTTTTAACAAAATGGAATTCTATATATATAGACTGGAGCAACGCAATTCTAAGCAGAATAATATAATGTTCGTATTATTTAGGGTTTATTCGAAATATAATTTATTTTCTCAATCGGTTCTCGAGTTCTGTTTATTTGAGAGATTTCACACAATACATTTAAAATTTCTGTTATTAAACACTACAGACATATATTATTATAAATATTAAACAGTTTTCTTATAATAAATAAAAATAATTTTAAAAGATACTTTTTCCTTAAGGCCTAATGTTCTTTTTTAAATATTGATTCAAGGGATTATTTTACCGAAGAGTATTCATCATTGTGTGAAAATTAAATAAACTAAACAAAAAAAATTGCCAGTTCTATGTATATCTGCTAGTCATACATATATGTTCAAATTATTATATATAATTAATTTCATATTTATTTATACATTTATTTATATTCTTAATTTTTTTATTACACAAATTAAACTGCTGGCCACCGTAAATGCAACACCCTGAAAGAAGCATTCAAATAACATGATATTTGCAACATGTATTAGCGGAGGTGAGATATGCAAACGATTAGAATTTCAGCGCAGACGCACATCACGCGCGTCTGTGGTTCTATTTCAAAGCACTATTTAAGGCTTATAGATTTCGACGATTTCAAGTTCGGCAATTGTGTTTTTCTTGCGCTTTAAAAAAACGATCAATTATGCCTTGTAGAAAGCAGCGATCATCTATTTATCAAGTATCTGAGTTCGACAGAGGAAGGATAGCGGCCTACCGAGATTGTGGATTATCTTTCATGGAAATCGGTAGTCGTGTTAGACGAAACCAAACAACTGTAATGCGGATATGTGATCGCTGGATGCAGGAAGGTACGACGGACCGTCGTGTTCGATCGCATCCTCCTCAGTGCACCACTTCAAGTGCTGAAGGCAAATTGTGCGCATGACATTAACATATCGCTCAGTCACATCAAGAACCGTAGCAAAGCACATTCAGTCTGTAAGACATCATCCAGTGTCTGCGCGTACCATTCGACGCCGTTTATAGCAGATTGGTCTGTCCCGCAAGACGTCCATTGCTTCGTCTACCCTTGACGCAGAACCACAGACGTCTCCACCGCCAATGGTGCGATGAAAGAAGGATGTGGATAGCAGAATGGAATGAAATTGTCTTTACGGACGAGTCACGCTTCTGTGTGCAACACCACGATGGTCGGATTCGAGTCTGGAGATACCGTGGAGAGAGGATGCTGAACAGCTGCGTTATGCACCGCCAATCTGGGCTTTCATCGGGTATTATGGTATGGGGCGGTATTGGATATCACACTCGCACTCCTCTAGAACGCATTGCCGATACTTCAAACAGCCAACGCTATATCTCCGAGGTGTTGGAGCCAGTTGTCCTTCCTTACCTACAGGGTTTACCCACAGCCATATTTCAACAGGATAATGCGCGACCACACGTGGCACGCATTGTCCAAAGGTTCTTCGTCAATCACCAGATGGAATTGCTTCCCTGGCCGGTTCGCTCTCCGGAACTTTCGCCGATAGAAAACATGTGGTCCATGGTTGCTCAACGATTTACCCAGATTACATCCCCAGCTGCCACACCAGATCAACTTTGGCAACGTGCAATAGCTGCTTGGTCTGCTGTACCCTAAGAACACATCCAGGGTCTCTTTGAATCAATGCCGAGGCGTGAGGGAGCGTTGATCTTCAACAATGGCGGCTACGGATTCTGGCAGGAACAACACTTCGCAGAATTATATAAATTTAATCATTTGATACTTGTTCAACATATTATCTACAAATAAAATTTTGTTGTGATATCTCTTGTCTTTCTTGGTGTTGCAATTTGGGTTCCCAGCAGTGAAACACCAAGAAAGACAAGATATTTCACAACAAAAATTATTTTGTAGAAAACATGTTGACCAAGTATCAAATGATTAAATTTATAGACTTCTGCGAAGTGTGGTTCCTGCCAGAATCAGTAGCCAGAGTAACCGGCATTGTCGGAGATCACCGCTGCCAAACGCCTCGGAATTGATTCAAAGAGAATTTGGATGTGTTCTTGGGATACAGCACACCAAGCAGCTTCCACACATTGCCAAAGTTAATCTGGTGTGGCAACTGGGGATATAATCTGGGTCAATCGTTGAGTAGCCATGGACTATATGTTTTCTATCGGCGAAAGATCCGTGAGAGCAGGCTGGCCAGGGAAGCAATTCAATATGGCGATTGACGGAGAACTTTTGGACAATGCGTACCACCACGTGTGGTAGCGAACTATCCTTTTGAAATATGGCTAAGCCCAAGCCCAGAAGGTAAGGAAGGACAACTGGCTCCAACACTTCGGAGATGTAGCGTTGGCTGTTTAAAGTACCGGCAATGCGTACTAGAGGAGTGCGAGAGTGATATCCAATACCGCTCCATACCATAAAACCCGGTGCAGGACCAGTGTGGCTGTGCATAACGAAGCTGTTCAGAATCCTCTCTCCACGGTGACTCCAGACTCAAGTCCGACCATCGATGTGTTTCAGACAGAAGCGTGACTCTTCCGTAAAGACAATTTTATTTCATTCTGCCGTCCACATCCGTCTTTCATCGCACCTTTGGCGGCGGAGACGTCTGTGGTTCTGCCTTAAGGGTAGACGAGCAATGAACGTCTTGCGGACAGAACACTCTGCTGTAAACAGCATCGAATGGTACGCGCAGACACTGTATGATGCGTTACAGACTGAAGGTGCTGTGCTACGGTTCGTGATGTGGCTCAGCGATCTGTCACTGCCATGCGCATAATTTGCCTTCAGAACGTGAAGTGGTGCAATGAGGTGGACGCGATCGAACACGTCGGTTCGTTGTACCTTCCTACGATCACATATACGCATTACAGTTGTTTGGTTTCGTCCAACACGACTACCGATTTTTCTAAAAGATAAACCACAATCTCGGTAGGCCACTATCCTTCCTCTGTCGAACTCGGATACTTGATTAAAATATGATCACTGTTTTCTACGAGGCATAATTGATTGGTTTAAAAAAAGACAAGAAAAACACTTTTGCAGAACTTGATATCGTCGAAAACTCTAAGTCTTAATTATTGCTTTGAAGTAGAGCCACAGGCGCGCGTGATGTGCGTCTGCGCTGAAATATTAATCATTTGCATATCTCACCTCCGCTAATGAATGTTGTAAATATCATGTTATTTGCATGCTTCTTCCAGGGTGTTGCATTTACGGTGGCCAGCAGTTTAGATTTGGAAGAGCAATTCTTTGGTTTAAAAGAGTTACCATCAAAAATCAAGCCTCAATATTTTGGTCCTGGGATAGTTGTAAGAAATTTGAACTATTTTTGACGCGCATGATTCTTTAAAAAAATCATTTTTCTACTGCCCTAACAATGATAATATAATGGGAGAACCTGGCTCATCAGTGGTGAACCCTCCCAGCGGTTTCGCTAGTTTAATCTACCATACCGCTGGAATAGTTCAAATATCTTATAACAGATGGCGCGTAATGCATCATATTTGTTTAATTTAGTTAGGGTATTCATGATCATAGTCAAATTTTTAATATAATTTTTCTGTGATTCTGTAAATATTCATTGAATTTATCATCATCACCTTTTTTGTTGTTCACAATTGTTTTTGGAGAAATAAAGTAAGAAAAAAGATCGAGATGGTTGCCTCATGATTTTACTGATCTAATGTATTAAGAATCTAAGTTTTATAAGTAAAAGAAAATCATACATTAGGCACAAGGATAATACATTGGTCAACTCGAGCCCGATAAAACGTAAGTAAAAGCTAAGTAAAAATTTAAATAAAAAAAGGCAACTCATAAGTTTCTTGTAGCCATATATTGCAACTAAGATATTTGGGAAAAGATATAGATAAAAGAATAGCAATTATGGAAGTCGAAACTTTAATTAAGAAATTAAAAAGGATAAAAAAAAGTATAAAAGGCATTGAAGAAAATATCGAATCTATAGTGTCTATGGTAGATGTTAATTCAACGAAATGCAAACTAGATTATGCAAAAAATGATTTAATGAAAATGAATGATATTTTCTTGCAGCAACTTGACGATGAGGATTTGAATGACGAAGTGGAAAATTGCATAGATAAGTGTATAAGATTAATGTGTGAATTGGATTTAAGGCATAATGGGCAAGAAACATCTGAAAAAAAAGTAAATTTACATGTTAAAATGCCTAAACTTGAATTGCCAACTTTCGATGGTAGATTAGAATCATGGCTTTCATTTAAGGAGCTATTTTTTTTCTGCGGTTGGTTCTAACTCACAAATACCTAATATTGAAAAGTTACAATATTTAAAAGGCCAACTGAGAGGCGAAGCCCTAAGACTGGTCAACGCATTTCCAATTACAGCCGATAATTATGTTGAGGTTTGGCAAACCTTATTAACAAGATATGATAATCCAAAGGATCTGATTTTCACCCAAATAGATAATGCATTAAGATTACCAAAGTTAGCCGATGACAACCATAAGTCAATGTTTAAACTTCTAGATAGTTGCAACGAGATAGTAAGAACAGTGAAGGTATTAGGTTACCAAATCGATAGTTTATCTGATGTGTTTTTCGTCAAGATCATACAAGATAAGCTTGATAAAACCACAAGAAAACAGTGGGAATTGCAGAACAACCCAAGGGTTGTGCCTTCAATTAAGGATTTAATGGAATTTCTAGAAATTCACGCAAAAAGCTTGCAGAATTTGCCAAATAAAGATGCAAATGTGGAGAAACATTCAATAAGAAGGGAATCACATAAGGTGAATGCTTATGGTTCATATGTGATGAAATGTATTAAATGTGAAGGTGCTCATGCTCTTTCAAGCTGTACTTTGTTTTCGAAATTGCCTGAGTCGGAGAGAGTAAGTTTTGTTGGTTCGGCTAAATTGTGTTACAAATGTTTGAAGCCGAACCATTTGGCAAAGAACTGTTACAGCAAAAACATGTGTCAAATTTGTAATAAAAGACACCACACTTTGATTCATCAAGAACCCAAGGTTGAGTGTGAAAAGGACATTAAAAATACAACTTGTCTTTTAAGTAATGAGAAATATTTTTCAAATGTTATACTTACAACTGCTAGGATTAAAATCAAGGATAACAATGGTGTGCCTCAGACATGTAGAGCCTTGATAGACTCAGGGTCTCAGGCGAACTTCATATCAGGACAATGTAGAAAAAGACTAGGACTTCATTATGTTACCGTACACTCACAGATATCGGGAATTTCGGGACATTTTGCGAGTCACTCTTATGGACTTGTGGAGTTTGAATTTACGCCACATTTCAATTCCAATGAACTTTTCAAGGTGAACGCCTTGGTGTTAGATAAGTTGACAAATAATTTGCCAACTCTTACATGTCCAAAGTCAAACTTGGCGCATCTCAAAACCATGCCTCTGGCTGATCCAGATTATAATATTTCTGCTCCCATCGACATATTAATTGGTGCTGAGTTAGCTATGACCCTATTCACTGGCGAGTCCGTTATCGGCGATGAAGAACAACTAACTGCCACGTCTTCTAAATTGGGATGGCTCCTTTCTGGAAGAGTTTCCTCTAAGGGTAGTAGGAGAGGTGTTAGGAATATCATTCGGTCACATCATGCATGCCTGGAAACCCAAGATATAGTCGAAAAATTTTGGAAATTGGAATCCATTCCTGATGTGACTTCTATATCTAAGGATGAGAATGAAGCTGAAATCCATTTTGTGGAAACACATGGAAGGGATTCCACAGGCAGATATGTTGTACAACTGCCATTTCGGAATGAATGCCATTTAGGAGAATCAAGATCCAATGCGATCAAAAGACTTTGTTCTTTGGAAAGATCTTTGATTCCACGACCTGAAGTTTATGACCAATATAGAAGCTTCATTAAGGAATATCTTGAATTGGGACATATGAGCTTAGTACCAAAGGAAGATATCATTAAGGGAAGGTACTATCTGCCTCATCATCCTGTAATAAAGGAAAAAAGTTGCACCACCAAATTACGAGTAGTTTTCGACGCATCAGCAAGGACTGATTTAGGTTTGTCCTTGAATGATGCTTTAATTCCAGGGCCCAAGGTTCAACAGGATTTGTTTCACAACATTCTGAGATTCAGAATTCATCCTGTTGCTATAAATGCTGATATCGCCAAGATGTATAGGCAAATTAGAATATCACAAGACGACTCAGAATTCCAAAGAATTGTATGGCGGAATGATCCTAATGATAAAATAAGGGACTATCGGCTGGAAACTGTCACTTACGGGACTAGTTGTGCACCATTTTTGGCCACTCGTATCATCAAACAGTTGGCTTTGGATGAGCAGAGTAGGTTTCCAAAGGCTAGCAAAATAGCATTGACAGATTTTTATGTTGATGATCTAGTAACTGGAACTTTTTCAGTAGATGAAGGCAAGAATTTGGTTAAAGAACTCTATGGTTTACTAAGAGCAGGAGGCTTCGAACTTCGTAAGTGGACCTCCAATGTTCCTGATGTTCTGTCACTTTTACCAAATCATTTAAGATCCACCAACACAAATATTGGGTTTGAGGATTCCAAGGAATTTGTCAACGTTTTAGGCCTTCAATGGCAACCAAGAACTGATGGTTTCACATTTAAGGGGATAGCTCTGCCACTGAACTCTATGACAAAACGAGGAATACTATCACAGGTTGCTGAAATATTTGATCCACTGGGTTGGATCTCACCATTTACGACCACTATTAAACTGATTTTGCAAGAACTTTGGAAGACTGGTTTGGAATGGGATGACCCTATTCCAGAGGAACTAAGAAGGAAGCTGACTTTGATAAACCAGGATCTTTCATCGTTAGAGCACATTCAGATAATTTATGAAGGTAGAATTGCATGGGTTTTGTGATGCATCACAGAAGGCATATGCTGCATCTCTGTATCTAAAGGTGATCCTCTCAAACACAAGCGCTAAGACATTTCTCTTAGTGGCAAAAACAAGAGTCGCACCCATGAAGGTAGTTTCACTTCCAAAGTTAGAATTATGTTCTGCTCTACTCTTGGCAA
This sequence comes from Cordylochernes scorpioides, assembly GCA_030710605.1. Taxonomy (NCBI): domain Eukaryota; kingdom Metazoa; phylum Arthropoda; class Arachnida; order Pseudoscorpiones; family Chernetidae; genus Cordylochernes; species Cordylochernes scorpioides. The sequence goes on from CP092868.1 coordinate 89,169,973, forward strand.
GATTAGTGAAAACTGTATATGATAACCTTCCTCTGACCATTAATGAAATTTATTTATGGTCTGGTTCCACTATAGCCTTATGCTGGATCAATTCCGAGCCGTGCCGATGGAAGACATTTGTGGCAAATCGAGTTGCTGAGATACAACGGCTTGTCTCCGGGGTTTGGTGCCATGTTGATGGAAGGCAGAATCCAGCAGATTGTGCATCACGAGGAATATTTCCATCCGACTTGGTAGAACATCCACTATGGTGGAATGGGCCACCATGGCTAATTGAACCTGCCCTTGAAATTAAGAAATTCATTAATAGCTCCAAGGAAGAATTTAAGGAAGAAGAAAAAATCAAGACGCATTTTGGTACAGTTGAGTGTGAAATTCCATCCATTGTGACAAACTACTCATCATTAACCAAACTGAAATGTATCATAGCTTGGTGCTTAAGATTTGTCAACAACAGTCGAATGCCTTCACATTCAAGGAACAGGGAGCCCTTAACATTAAGAGAGTTGAATGATGCCCTGTTGTCAGTTGTTAAGTGTGTTCAATCTATTGAATTTTCCAAAAAAAAAGCATTGCCTGTTAAGCAACAAACCAATCCCGAATAAGAGTAGAATATACAATCTATGTCCCTTTTTGGATTCAAGAGGAATCATTAGAGTTGGAGGACGATTAAAAAATGCAAATGTTTATGGTGATCGAATTAATCAAATTTTACTTCCAAGATCACATCATCTTACCACTCTTATTGTAAACAATGTTCATGTCCATAATCTTCACTCATCAACTCAAGCTACGCTTGCAGCAATAAGAAATATATTCTGGATACCTTCTGGAAGAAATGTTGTAAGGAAAATTTTAAGAACATGCATGAAATGTGCTAGATTTCGTAAAGAAGCTCCTTTTCAATTAATGGGAAATCTACCTTTTGCAAGGATCAACAGATCAAGGCCGTTTTTGGTAACTGGAATAGATTTTGCAGGACCTTTTCTGATTAAACGGAACATGGGACGTACAACTTCAACCATGAATGCTTACGTTGCCTTGTTCATATGTTTCAGCACTCGGGCCATTCATCTAGAATTAATCAGTAGTCTGACCACAGATGCTCTGATATCCACAATAAGAAGGTTCATTGCTCGAAGAGGTAAACCAGCAACAATTCATAGTGACAACGCCACTAATTTTGTTGGTGCGCATAAGATTATTGGGAAACTATGTCACAATGCTAGTAAGGTTTTTACGAATTCAGAGGGAATTCAGTGGAAATTTATACCACCATCAGCTCCACATTTTGGTGGACTTTGGGAAGCCGGAGTTAAGTCCATGAAATATCATCTTAGAAGAACAATGGGCAGTGCTTTGCTAAATTTTGAAGAACTAACAACATTGTTAGCACAAATTGAAGCTTGCCTGAATTCGCGACCTCTTTGTCCTCTTTCTGAGGACCCTGAAGATCTACAGGCATTGACTCCTGGTCACTTCTTAATAGGTGGTTCTTTAACAGCGCTTCCCGATGAAGATGACATCATAGCAATGAGTTTGCCAAATAGATGGCAATTAATTCAAAAATCAATGAATCATTTTTGGACAAGATGGTCCCAAGAATATGTGTCACAACTTCAACAAAGATCCAAATGGTGTAAGCCCCAACCCAACATTAAGGAAGGATCCCTGGTGTTGATAAAGAATGAACAACAACCTCCACTAGCATGGAAGATTGGAAGAATTTCAAAGGTGTTTCCAGGAGATGACGCTAGAATCAGAGTGGTAGAAGTCAAGACTGCTAATGGGACTTACAGAAGACCTATTGTAAAATTATGTTTGTTACCTATATAATGGTTTGATGGTCCCCCATCAAGTTGGTGGCGGGAGAATGTTTAATTTAGTTAGGGTATTCATGATCATAGTCAAATTTCTAATATAATTTTTCTGTGATTCTGTAAATATTCATTGAATTTATCATCATCACCTTTTTTGTTGTTCACAATTGTTTTTGGAGAAATAAAGTAAGAAAAAAGATCGAGATGGTTGCCTCATGATTTTACTGATCTAATGTATTAAGAATCTAAGTTTTATAAGTAAAAGAAAATCATACATTAGGCACAAGGATAATACAATATTAATATGGGATAGGTGTTGCTACGATATTTTCTACCCTACAGTAGAATTCCTGCGAAGGAATTTCTTGATGCACAACGCCAAGTCTTCTGAGTATATCAAACAGCCACAAAAATTATATTAACTAACTAAATTCGTCCTAAACACTCATTTATATTCAAATAGAGGGCGAGATCAAAACATATGTGTGTATAGAAATAAAACAATTGCAAATGATTTGATAACTGTTGTATATAGTATCATCTTTGTAAATATAAACATCCGGCAACACTGTATCATCAATTTTCATAATAAATATGTAATTCATCTAGCGTGGTGCTGTATTGCATGGCTCTATATATATAGACTGTAACTATATTATAAATATATGTTTAAATAAGGTTAAATGTTAAATAGAAACGGTATAACATATAAAACATGGTGGCAGCGCCGGGATACGAAAAGATAAGTAAAATTCTGAAAATATTAAGCCTAACGTTCGAAATTTAGAGAAAAATAGATAAATGTAAATCATATTGGAAAAAGTGAATTTTGTGATAATTTATATTTAATTCATACATTTCAAAAATTTACTTTGTAATCGAATTGATATATTTTTAAAAATTTCATTTATATTCAAAGAGATCTATTTCAAAAAAGTCATCAATTAATATTCGAAATGATATATTTCTAAAAGTTAATTTACATTCGAATTGATATACGTATTTCAAAAAAGATAATTTACAATCGAATTGATACATTTCAAAAGGTTAATTTATATATTCGAATTGATACATTCAAGAAATTTATTTATATTCGACCTAATATATTTCAAAAAGTTTAGTTATATATTCGAATTGATTCATTGAAGAAGTTAATTTATATTCGATTTGATACATTGTAGAAGTTAATTTATATTCGAATTCAAAAAATAAGCTCTTTTTAAATGAATAACGTTTGAAAGTAAGAAATAAAGAAAAATAGATACACGTGTATATCATATAAGATGATGTATATTTTAATAAATATATATATATATATAATTTAAAAATGAGTAAAAAGGAATAAGAATATAGATAAATATTATAGAAAAAAGAAGAAAGATAAAAATTCTATAGAATAAAAATATATAAAGAAGAAGAATATAAAAGTTCCAAAGAAGAATGCAAATTAAGATTATGAAAAGAAGAAAACAGATTTTGAGAATTTTCTACATGCTTTTTGTATTGAATCAGGTACAAAAATTTCTAGTATTCAGCTGTATATTGATAATTTAAATTATGATATGATGATCTATGATATAAAAACTTTATTTATTTTACTTATAGAAAGGAAAATGAAGAATGCAAATTATATACTACAGTGTACTCCGCTTATAACAAAGTCGGTTATAGCGAAATTCCGCATATAGCGAATGAAATTGTCTGCACGAAAGAAAAGAAGGGCTTAAACCATTAAAAGAACTCTGGATATTGCGAAGTCGGATATAAAGAATTTTCGCTTATAACGAAGTGATTTGCATGTATAAATTTTTATTTTATCCGTTTATAACGAAGTTTTCTCAATCACCATTATAATTGACTAATATATTATGCATAATATATATCAAATTACAACGTGTGAATGACACAAATTTAATGATACACAACAAATAAGTTAATAATATACCTTTTTAAAATATGCAACCATATTATAAGTATATTTTTTACATTATTTAAACAAAATTAAATTGTTTAATAAACGCTTATATTTTATTAACGTTTACCATGGCAGGAGAACGAAAACAAACAAGAAACTCACTATCTCTGTCAGTCAAGCTGCAAATCCTAAGAGAGATTGAAGTGGAGAAGAAGAAAAAGACAGATGTTGCCCAGAAACATAATATCCCACAGTCGTCGCTCAGCACCATAATAAAGAACTCTGAGAAGATCCACCAACAAGCTCTGCATGCGGGAGAAAGCAGTCGGAAACGAGCACGTGGATCTACATATGCTGATGTTGATGAGGCTCTGCTGCAGTGGTTCAAGCAGGCAAGAAGTGCAGCGCTTCCAGTTAATGGTCCATTGCTTTCCGAAAAGGCGAAGACCCTGGCTCTTGAATTTGGATTAAAGGATTTTACTGGGAGTGGTGGATGGATCGAGCGTTGGAGGGCAAGGCATGGCATCAAGCTGCGCATTCTTCAAGCAAAAGAAGAAGAAGAAACGGACCAAGTTGATGAAGAAGTAGACCCAATTGTCCACATTCCGCATCCAAAAGAGGTCTTGGAGAGCATTCAAACTCTGCGATTGTTTCTTCAATGTCAGGATCAGTCCAAGTCTCTTCATAGGCATCTGTCAGACTTGGACAACATCGAAAAGAGTGTTCAGCACTTGTTACTGACTTCTAAATGTCAAAAGAAAATCACAAACTACTTCTCCAAAAACACCTGATGAGGTTGTTATTGATCTTTGTGTTGCTCTTTTGAGTTGAATAGTAAATAAAATTATTGGTACAAAACATTTTTTTTTTCCAACTGCGGATATAACAAAGTGATTGTCATGGATAATGCGACTTCGTTATAAGCGGAGTACACTGTATATCGTTTGATTTATTAAATTAATCTTTTACTGATCCTTTGGAAATTCTAAATGAAAATGAATCAATTGAAAGATTTAAATATTGTCATGATAATTTAATAATATGGACTGAGAGAAATATAATAATTTATCAAGTTTATGATAAATTGAAATTGATTTTTAATAAGAAATATTCAAATTTTCATAATGATTATGTTCATAGTTACATTTATAATAAAGAAGTTATTCTTTTTGAAAAATTGAAAACGAAAGGTTCCAAAATAGAGATCCAAAAAAGAGTGAAAGATGATTCCAGCCACAATAGAAGTGCGAGATGAGATTGTAGGATTGATCAACTGGCATTCCACTTAGAGAAAGCCTGAATAGGGTTGATCAATTGGCATTCCACTTAGAGAAAGCCTGAATAGGATTGATCAATTGGCATTCCACTTAGAGAAAGCCTGAATAGGATTGATCAATTGGCATTCCACATAGAGAAAGCCTGAATAGGATTGATCAATTGGCATTACACTTAGAGAAAGCCTGAATAGGATTGATCAATTGGCATTCCACTTAGAGAAAGCCTGAATAGGATTGATCAATTGGCATTCCACATAGAGAAAGCCTGAATAGGATTGATCAATTGGCATTCCACATAGAGAAAGCCTGAATAGGATTGATCAATTGGCATTCCACATAGAGAAAGCCTGAATAGGATTGATCAATTGGCATTCCACTTAGAGAAAGCCTGAATAGGATTGATCAATTGGCATTCCACTTAGAGAAAGCCTGAATAGGATTGCTATTGGCATTCCACTTAGAGAAAGCCTGAATAGGATTGATATTGGCATTCCACTTAGAGAAAGCCTGAATAGGATTGATCAATTGGCATTCCACATAGAGAAAGCCTGAATAGGATTGATCAATTGGCATTCCACTTAGAGAAAGCCTGAATAGGGTTGATCAATTGGCATTCCACTTAGAGAAAGCCTGAATAGGGTTGATCAATTGGCATTCCACTTAGAGAAAGCCTGAATAGGATTGATCAATTGGCATTCCACTTAGAGAAAGCCTGAATAGGATTTATATTGGCATTCCACTTAGAGAAAGCCTGAATAGGATTGATCAATTGGCATTCCACTTAGAGAAAGCCTGAATAGGATTTATATTGGCATTCCACTTAGAGAAAGCCTGAATAGGATTGATCAATTGGCATTCCACTTAGAGAAATCCTGAATAGGGTTGATCAATTGGCGTTCTACTTTGGAGAAGACCCAGTGTTTACCGAGAGGGGGCCCAGACCGTCCAGTGGTCAAGAGGAATAAGGCGAACTCTCCCGCCTGTACTTCGGTTCAAAATATATGACCCCGGACTTTGATTGAAAGGGGAACATGTTGTACATAGTATCATCTTTGTAAATATAAACATCCGGCAACACTGTTTGTATCATCAATTTTCATAATAAATATGTAATTCATCTAGCGTGGTGCTGTATTGCATGGTTCTACTGTACTGTACTTTATTTATGCAAATAAAGTTTTTGCAAAAAAAAGTTATGCAAAAAAAGGTTTTAGAAAAGTTTTGCAAATTGGATAAAAGGAAAAGGCCGAGGTATAGAGCGTCAAGCAATAATTTTAAGTTAAGAGAACAAAAGGGCAAGTCTAAGCCATGAAGCGGGCTATAAGAAGTAGAGCAGTTCAACGAACGACCTTCTCCAAACTGATCAAGAGGATGGAAGCAGAACTGGATGGGGAGGCTCCCTCAGAGAATTTCGTGAGAACTAATTACAAAATAATGGAGGAGTGCGTCGTGAAGCTCCAAGAAGAGGACAAGATAGTCTTGGAATTGATGATCGATGACGAGGACAACACTAGTCGGGAATTAGAAGACGAGCAGGATACTGTGATACAGTATAAACAAAAATGGCTCGACCTGGAAAGACAAATAAATGAGTTCCTCAATCCTCCGACACAAAATACTGAGGTCTTTCAGGACAATGGTTACCAGAAAGGCTCGTTGGGTGAAAAAAGGGCGTGTCGGTTGCCCGAATTGGAGTTGAAAAAATTTGATGGAACCTGGTTGGAGTGGTTGGGCTGGTGGGCCCAATTTTCCATGATACATGAAGATACTAGACTCTCAAGTGTGGATAAGTTCCAATATTTGGTGCAGTCCATGAAGGAAAACACAAGAGCCTCCAGGCTAGTGAGGAGTTATCCCATTACCGCAGATAACTATCCAAAGGCAATTGCGGCGTTGAAGGACCGCTTCGGGGATAGAGTTATTCTCACAGAAGTCTACGTGAGACAACTATTGGGATTGGTGGTGAATAACGCCCGGAGAAAGACCATCGGCATTGAGGATCTCTATGACAGATTGGAGTCATACTTAAGATCATTGGAATCCTTGGGGATCACTATCGAACAATATGCGGCGTTCTTGTACCCGCTTGTCGAGTCAAGTCTGCCGGAGGAGTTACTCACGGTGTGGCAGCGTAGTGCCCTAGCGGGATATGATGATGAAGATGAAGATACGCCTCAACCTGTTGATGGGCAGCTCGGCTCGTTGTTAAAGTTTTTAAGACGAGAAGTAAAGGGCCAGAAGCGTCTAGCCTATGTAAGATCTGGAATAGGGGAATCCTCGAATTCCATGAGTGTAAGGCCAAATACAACCAGGCTTCATGTGGCTGAGGTCAACAAGCCAGGAGAGAGAGACATGAAGGCATGTCTGTTTTGTCGAGGCGACCACTGGTTGACGAACTGTCAAAAATGGTTGGCCATCTCTGTCCAGAAGAGAAGAGGAGTGTTGATGAGGCATGGGGCTTGCTTCAAATGTTTTCGAGTGGGTCATCACGCCTACCAATGCTGGAGAGATGCAGAATGCAGGATATGCAAGAAATCGCATAATACCTTGCTGCATATCGGGGAGCGTTTGATGTCAAATCGGAGACCATCGAGCACTAAGGAGAACATCCATCCGAAGACTGAATCCAATGCAGAAAAGCCTTATGTGTCATTCGCTGGCATGCATGTAAGAACAGCAGTGCCAACGGCGCTTTTGGCCACGGCTTTAGTACGGCTGGTAAATCATCGGAATGAAGAAAAGGTGGTGAGAGCCTTGCTGGATCAAGGTTCGCAGTCTTCCTTTGTACATCGGGACGTGCTCCAGGGTCTGAATATCCCGGTTTCCAAGGTTGACGCCCAGATATATGGAATCAATGCGACCAAGGGAGAGGAAGTTAAAGACCTTGCCCATTTTGCCATCAAGCCTATAGGAAATCAAAATTGGGAGTTGCCATTGCAGGCCTTGGTGGTGAATAAAATGACAGGACTGTTGCCAAGTAAGGACCTTCGCCTGCCAATAACCGAGAAGTTTAGAGATATACAACTAGCGGATCCCCAGTTTACGAAGAGCGGGAGAATTGATATAATTCTGGGAGATGATGTATACGGACTGCTGTTGCTGCCTGAAATCCGAAGAGATGACAAGACCCAGATGTGTGCACAAAATACCAAATTAGGATGGATTATATCAGTAGGATTATCAGGAGGCGATGTCGGCAACACGCAGGTATTTACTACCCGTGTGCAGTACGAGGACAATTTGGAGACTATCTTAAAGGGATTCTGGGAGGTTGAGGAGGTTCCGGTTGCCAACAAGATAACTCCCCAAGATGAGTTTTGTGAGGAACTATACAAAAGGAGTGTTCGACGAGACACCAATGGAAGATATGTAGTTCCCTTGCCCTTTGATCCACGGGTTGGAATGCAGGATTGTTTCGGAAACTCCCTGGACTTATGTGTCAAACGGCAGATAGCCCTGGAAAGGCGCCTCGCTCTGAATGATCAGCTGGGAATGGATTATTATAAGTTTATGGAAGAGTACGAAGGATTGGGACACATGACCCGGCTGACCGAGATCCCAGTTGGTGATCAGGCGGAACATTGTTACCTGCCTCATCATGCAGTCCTTGGAGGCCAACCTGATAGAAGGAAATTTAGAGTGGTTTTCGACGCATCTGCTAAAACCAAAAATGGATTTTCATTTAATGATAGACTTTATATTGGTCCAAAATTACAGAGAGATATATTGTCTATCCTGATGAATTGTCGAAAACACAGAATCTTTATTATGTCAGATATAGAAAAGATGTATCGACAAATTTTGGTACGTCCCAGTGATGCAGAAAGGCAGAGAATTATTTGGAGGAGAAGATCGCAAGATAATCCAGCGGATATCGCCTCGCGAAGAATTCTGGGGTCCGAGCTGAAACAGTCTTCCATCTGGTGGACGGGACCTACCTGGTTATCAGCAGAATCAACCGAATGGCCCAGAAAGCTTCCTGTGTTTGAGAACAAAAGTCAAATTGAGCTCCTGAGTGTTCATGCCATCAGTGAAACACCTTTCTTGATGGCTATCGGAGAGATGAGCTCAACCTTTAATGGGTATATACGAAAGGTGGCCTGGATATTGCGTTTTTCCCATAACTGCCGCTACAGCGCGGAGCGATATCAGTCGCACTTAACAACAGCTGAACTGAGAAATGCTCATAGGAGAATACTTCACGCCATTCAATGCCAGCATTTTAGGGAAGAAATAAAAGGTCTGACCACTTTAGGATCAGTGAAGCGCATGAGCAAGATTTATGGTTTAACACCGTTCCTCGACGATCAAGGAATCCTTAGAGTCGGCGGTAGATTGAAATGGGCTCCATCAATGACATATGAACAAAAACATCCTGCGCTATTGCCTTCATCCGGAAAGGTGGCTCAGATGATTGTTCAAGCAGTTCATATGCGGACTTTGCACGGAAGTGTGCACCTGATGCTGTCCACATTAAGACAGAAGTATTGGATGCTGAGAGCAAAAGATCAGGTGAAGAGATGCATTCGAGAGTGCGTGACATGCTGTCGATACAATCGCGTCACTCAGGGCCAGCTAATGAGTGATTTGCCCAAGGAGAGATTGACACCGGGTAAACCCTTTTCAATCAGTGGTGTAGATTATGCGGGACCTGTGAACCTTCGATTGTCCAAGGGTAGAGGCCGAAAGACTGAAAAGGGCTACATCTGTCTATTTGTGTGCTTTGTGACCCGAGCAGTACATCTTGAATTAGTCACAGATGCCTCTACACCCACCTTCATGTCGGCCTTCAAGCGATTTGTAGCGCGAAGAGGGCATTGCACTCGGCTGTATAGCGATCAAGGAACAAATTTTGTCGGAGCTGCACGACAGTTACGTTCACGTTTCTATCTGGCGCAAAATCAATTAAAAGAACTGGCAGCCGTGTTAGCTAACGATGGAACGGAATGGAAGTTCAACCCTCCAGGAGCCCCCCATTTTGGTGGTCTTTGGGAGGCTGGGGTCAAGGCTTTGAAGTATCATATGAAGCGAATTATTGGGAACAATTTGTTGACATATGAAGAACTGCTGACCGTTCTGGTTCAAATCGAGTCTTGTTTGAATTCGAGACCTTTGTACCCAATGAGTAATGATCCTAATCAAAGGGTATTAACCCCCGCCCATTTCTTGCTTACTGAGCCATCCTCTTGTGTCCCGGAAGATGACCTATTATTGGTAAAGAATCATCTCCTAACAAGATGGCAGTTGGTTCAGAGGGTCTTGCAACATCTGTGGAAGAGATGGTCCAAGGACTACTTGAATAACTTGCAACAGCGCAATAAGTGGAAGACCATCTCTCCCAATGTCGATATCAATACTTTAGTATTGATAAAAGAGGAAAGAATGCCCCCTGCAAGGTGACTCATGGGCAGAGTGGTGGAGACCCATCCTGGGAAGGACGGCCTGGTTCGGGTTGTATCGGTGCGAACATCAGTTGGAGTGCTCCGAAGACCCTTGGTGAAGCTGGTGCTGCTGCCGGTGGCCCTTCCGGATCTTGATGGGACCCATCAACTCGGGGAGGAATGTTAGGGATTATTTTATTATTTTATTATTTGATTGTTACTCTGTATATATGTCTTTATTATATTTGACCACGAGTGCCTGGTCACGTGTGTATGATTTTATTGTATAAATAGTGTGTTTGAGAATAAAGTGATGTTGTGTTGAATTGGAGCCTTGTGAGACTCGTGCTTTCACATAATAGTTTAGAGCTAGGAAGGCCGCTTCATTTAGAGGAAGATCTCGGCGCTGACTATACCTCTGGATGAAAAGTGAATAAATAGAACCAGCCAAAGAAAGAAGATTGAGTAACACTTTTTCAAGTGTTTTAGAAATTTTGGGACAACCTTATATATGCAGCACATTTGGTTCAGTCAATAGAAAGCAATGCAGTTTAAACAATTTTGAAAACAAACCCGGAGACAATAATTTCTAGCTATGACTCTCGTCAATTCACTCTGATTTTTATTACATCTCAGGTCAAACAAATTATGAAATTATCCAAATATTTTCAAATATAAGACTCTTTTAATCTCTATAAATTTCAACATGAAGAAAAATAATCTTTATTTCTTTTCCCTAATAATGAATATAATTTTCTTATTATACATTAGCATAACATCTGTTATGAGATTTCGAAACAATTATAGACACGTATGAATCTTAAAAATTAGACAATTTTCTACTGCCCTTAACGAAATTAAAAATTAGTGGGAGGGCCTGGTTCATTAGTGGTGAATCCTCCCAGCGGTCTCACCAGTTGAATCTACCATATCGCTGTTATATTTTTATAATTGTATGTATTTCCATATGCTCTCCTCAAAGCCTCTGTACATAATTTATTAAAAATATCTATTCCATGAGTCTAACATCAGTATCCGTATAAAAGAAAAACCGAAAAATAAAATATAACAGCGGTATGGTAGATTAAACTGGCGAAACCGCTGGGAGGATTCACCACTAATGAGCCAGGCCCTCACATTAATTTTTCATCGCAGGAAGGGCAGTAGATATTGTTTAATTTTTAAAAGAATCATACGCGTCTATAATAGTTCGAATTTCCAAAATAAATTTCATTTTATCAATTGTTTGCATTATGAAAAATTATTTTTAATTGGAACTGTTTAAATGGATGTGGCGCTGAGTTCGTGGGTATAAAAACAAATACCACATTGCGATTTAATAAAATCCCTCACTAACAAATCAGGTTCCCGCAGTTTAGATGGTAAGTAACTAAAGTACAAATTATTCGTTTATAAATTCCCAATCACAAGATATAATTTCATCCCGCAAGAAGTCAAATATCAGTTGGGGTCCTGATAAAACCAATTTTATACTCAAATTTTCCCACTCTCTTGGTAGTGTCCTATCAGTCTCAGCAAAGATTGGGTTTTCCAGATTACAAGATACTCAATCCATGTTCATTATCATTCACCTACAACTATAACAAACTCGTAAAGATAGAGGTTGCCTGGCCGGCATTCATAGTTCTTAAAATTGAAGATACTTCGATCAGTAAATCTTTTTATAATCTCGACGTTTCGACAAAAATACTTTGTCCTTTTCAGCAGCAAATAAAAATTGAAGCGTTTGGCAAGGCGTTAATTTTTATTTGCTCCTGACGAGGACAAACAATTTTGGTCGAAACGTCGAGATAATAAAAAATATTTACTGGCCGAAGTAACCTTAATTTTAAGAACTATAATAGGCTCATCAAAAACACATTTGTCATTGCTCTCCACTCAGGAATCCAAAATTACTTGGACACTTTTGTTATCCATGACCTCTGTTCAAACTACGACGTAGTGTTGATTACAATGGATTCTCCCATTGCAACAATATAGCCCAGGAGTTCCGTAACCAATAGGGATGAATTCAGAATAGATTCAGAAGAGCTTTCCAGACCACCACTTGGAATCATTAAGGAAATATAGAAGCTCTAATAATTATATATAATATGAATATAAAATATATGTAATCACAATGAGCAGAAAACCTCCGCCATCATAGAAACCTCCCAGGATATATGAAGGCAAAATGCAATGTATTCAAACTAAAGAGGAAATATCAAGAAACATAATGTTCACTATTGTGTTAGTTATAGCAAGAAAAGGTATCCTCTTAACAAGTTTCAGGAAAAAGGTATCATCAAAGGTTGGTATCTCTTTTTTTAACACAAAATACCAGTTTGGAAATACTAGAGATCTTTGGACTGCCATCCGAAAAAATTGTCCTTAAGAATCATGGATATAATTCTACTTACCTTCCAAATCTCTCATATCTTCAGGTTTGAAGATTTCGGCAAATTAGAAAAAAAAAGGCATAAAACGCCGAAACTCTTTTTTTATTAATTGTTTAAAGTAGCTTTCGGGCAAGCCCTTATTCAGCAAACTAGAACATTTTTTGTTTTATTTTCTGAGGAAGGGCTTTATCGAAAGCTACTATATACAATTAATAAAGAGAAAGTTGCAACGTCTTATGCCTTTTTGTAACATACAATGTACGTTAGGACGATGCATTTATTTTACAACATACAATAAATACAGAGAAATCAATAAATAAACAAAATTACTGAACACCTATATAACTTTCGTGAGAGAATAATCGGTTATAATATACGCAATATATCAACTTTATTCAATATATCGGGAAAACCCTGTATATCTTCATTTAAATATATCATCCAATACCAAATAACGAAACTGGTCCAATATCAAATTGCTTAAAATCCTTCATCAATTTCTGTTCTGTAAAATCAATCTATTCTCATTCCATGGAGGCATATGTTGAAAAACGAAGCTGCTCCCGCTATGAATTTTCCTTCCGACCTCGGGCGATCCATCTTGCATTTACCCGCGGTGCCAGGTGTAAAGGTGTTTATTAATAAATCCACCGAGTTATTCGTCTTCGTTCGCCGCTCAAATTGGATTTTCTCCTTCGTCATTTGTTTGGAGGCGAATTTAGGAGATCTTTCGATCCACTCTCGTCAATTCTTTCTCTGAATTCAGTTCATAGTTTGGAATTTACATTCGACCGGATAGCTGGCTTATATTTCACCTGTACAGAATATTCTCAAGTATTCGTGCAGAACGACAAAATATATCATCTCCCTACTTTAAACATGTGCTCGTTATGACTAAAATATCATTTTCAGAATGTCTGCATTTTAACTGTAAATGATAATTACTTTTTGTTTATTTAATTTCGGATTAGCATCCAAATATTTTGATAGAAAATACTTTAATGATTTGTCAATCTTTGTATCAAATAATATTATACGTAGAAAATTAGGAAAGACAAATTTCAAGATGACACGGAAATTTATTTATATGAAACCAAATAAAAAAAAAAACTAGTAAAATAGCAGAGAGTCAATGAGAAAATTTTATATTGTATTAAAATAAAAATATCGAAATTAAAAAATATTTTGGCAACGCCTTGCACCATCCAGCCTCCGTCCCCAACCATCTCTCGCCACGCCCGACACTATACAGCATGCGTTCCCGACCCACCCTCGCCACGCCCTACATCATACAGCAACCGTTCCCGATACACCCTCGCCACGCCCGACACTATACAGCAACCGTTCCCGACACACCCTCGCCACGCCCTAAACAATACAGCAACCGTTCCCGACCCACCCTAGCCACACCCGACTCTATACAGCAACCGTACCCGAACTCTGGAGTTTGACGAGAGTAGAGTCGGGGACGGTGACTGGACAGCACCGGAAAGTGAGGAGAGTAGAGTCGGCGGTGGTGACTGGACAGTACCGGGACGTGACGAGAGTAGAGTCGGGGACGGTGACTGGGCAGCATCGGGACGTGACGAGAGTAGAGTCTAGTACGGTGACTGGACAGTACCGGGACGTGACGAGAGTAAGTCAGGAACAGTGACTGGACAATACCAGGACGTGACGAGAGTAGAGTCTGGGACGGTGAATGGACAGCACCGGGACGTGACGAGAGTAGAGTCTGGGACGGTGACTGGACAGCACCGGGACGTGACGAGAGTAGAGTCTAGTACGGTGACTGGACAGTACCGGGACGTGACGAGAGTAAGTCAGGAACAGTGACTGGACAATACCAGGACGTGACGAGAGTAGAGTCTGGGACGGTGAATGGACAGCACCGGGACGTAACGAGAGTAGAGTCTGGGACGGTGACTGGACAGCACCGGGACGTGACGAGAGAAGAGTCTGGGACAGTGACTGGACAGCACCGGGACGTGGCGAGAGTAAGTCGGGAACGGTGATTGGATAGTACCGGGTCGTGACGAGAGTAGAGTCTGGGACGGTGACTGGACAGCCCCGGGTCGTGACGAATGTAGAGTCTGTAACGGTGACAGGACAGCACCGGGACGTGGCGAGAGTAAGTCGGGGATGGTGACTGGACAGTACAGGAAAGTGACGAGAGTAAGTCGGGGACGGTGAATGGACAGTACCGGGACGTGACGAGAGTAAGTCGAGGACAGTGACTAAACAGCACCTTGGCGGCACCACCCACTCACTGTTCCCGACCCACATTCGCCACGTCCGGCACCACCCACTCACCGTTCCCGACCCATTCTCGCCACGTTCGGCACCACCCACTCACCGTTCCCGACCCATTCTCGCCACGTCCGGCACCACCCACTCATCGTTCACGACCCACACTCGCCACGTACGGCACCACCCACTCACCGTTCCCGACCCATTCTCGCCAAGTCCGGCACTACCCGCTCACCGTTCCCGACCCACACTCGCCACGTCCGGCACCACCCACTCACCGTTCCCTATGTAAGTATAAAAGTCGAGCATCTTTCTTTGTGTAGACAAGTGGTGTACTCACAGAGTCTCCAACTTATACCCACCATGATTATCATGTGGTCTATACCACGTATAATAATATTAAGAATAATAATAAAAGTATAAATATAGAGTCGAGTTTATATGTGAAAAATATCAAAATATCTTTGAAAATTTATTTCAATATATAATTTATAGATCCTGGGTGCCTCTTTACAAGCTGTTTGCTAGTATTCATAGTGTTTTTAGTTTACAGTATGGGTATAACGGGAAACCTAAGGTGAAGTATCAACATATAAGATATTTAATTAATATTTTCTTTCATCATCGAGCTTCTATAAATGAATAAAATTTCTAGATGCCATATTGAGATGAATAAAAAATTAACTCGGTTAATATCGTGATATTTTTAGAAGGCTTAATGGAAAAATTATTCAGAGAGAAATATACGTGAACTCTCTTGGAAATGTAGAAATACGTAAATATATATTTATATGTCTAACTTCCGAATACTGTAGTGGCTTGGAAGATTAAACTGGTGAATTGATTAAAGGAATCAGAAGTGATTAGCTAGACACTTCCTATCTACTTTCGCATACAATTAGGAAATGTGGGAACTCGTTTTAAAAAGAAATCAACACAAAAGATATTTTTAATTCCCAAATTGTGCATATGCCTCGAAAATATGCGCAATTGATTCTAAATTTGAAATATTGTAGCCAAGTATTTATTATTTTACAAGCATTTTTTATTTTACGCTTGTTTTAACAGAGTCATTTCTTATGTTTATATTTCACTACTCTGTAAACTTCCCTCATTCCTTATATTTTGTTTATTCTTTAAAGTATGTTCTCGCCTTAAATAAATTGCTGTCTCATCCTGAAGTTTGTCTTCCCTAATTTTCCACGTGGCATTTTGGTGGAGATGCCGGGTAAATTAGGGAAGACAAACTGAAGATCGCCGAGAAGAATTTGAAGCCATGGGTGCTGTGATCTAGATTTTCCAAGACTGGCTCCAGGATTCCACCGCCGTGTCAAAGCCAAGACTTCCTTCCAAGATGACGATGTCCCTATAGACGATACGACGCAAAGCCGCTCTGAACGCCGCAAGAAAAAGGACGCAAAGGTACTAGGGACAAGGTTTGAAGACTTCGATGGAACCCCTGGCAGAAGCACCTCAGATCCACGTCAGTATCTGCAATAATTGAAAGCTGTGGGTCACAGCTCTCATAGAGAAAGAGCTATGTAGCGAAGTATTTAGTATTTTACAAGCATTTAATATTTTTTACACTAGTTCAACAGAGTATCATTGTTTATGTTTATATTTTACTACTCTGTAAACTTCCCTCATTCCTTATCTTTTGTTTAATTTCATAGTTGTTTCTTGCCTTAAATAAATTTCTGTCTCACCTCAAGTTTGTATTCCCTAATGTACCCGTCGAAGGGCGTGAAGCCCGAAAGCTTGTAGCCCATGCATATTAATAAAAAATTTTCTCTTCGTTTTATAACTATTTACAATATATATATAAATAATCAAAGTAAAATTTTAGAATTATATTATTTCCATATTAAAAATCATGAAATATAAATAAGCATTCAAATTCTTCTTAATATCAATTCTAATTAGATTATTATACAATAATCGAATATAGGGATGTATAAGGATACAGAACGTGTATTTTTTTATCGTCCAGTCTAATTCACTCACCTATATATTGCCTCGTGGAAAATTAGGAAAGACAAACAAAGCAATTCTTTTAGGCAATAAAAAACTATTAATTATAAAAAAAAAAAGATAAGCAATGAGGGAAGTGTACAGAGTAGCGAAATATAAACATTTAAAATGATACTCTGTTAATAATGTGATAAATACTTTGCCCCAATATAAATTTTGTTTGCCAGGGTTTAGTTGGAATATTCATCCGAGGTTCATACAATAAGCTAAGTCTTGGATAAAACAAAAGATAGTCATTCAATATCCACCTAAAAGCCCAAGAAATTTAGGAATTACATACGAATGAATACGAAATACGAAAGGATTTTAACGACGTATCATTCGTGTAATTGTATTCGGAAATATAACGTTTAATTGATGTTTGTTCTCATATATGGCAGTATCCAACATTTGGTTGCATCATTATTAATATCGTTTAATAATATTTTGAAATGCGAATTAATCCCCTTCCTACCTCAGATTTTCACATGTAGATGTGATTTTTAAATCTATTTCATCATATTAGTAAAAGCGGATTTAAATACCAAAATTAAAGAAATGGGCGTCTCTGTGACATGAATAGAAATATAAAGGTTTCAAGGGATGAAGATATTCCAGTTTTTAACTCGACAAGAAGAAGTGGTGGAGGAGGGCACATTGACAAAACCACCGAGTGTGTATTTTACCAAAACAAGCCCAGGAGGACAGAGAAGAAAAAAACTGTTGTTTTTGTCCCAAGTTTGGCGCAAGGAAAAACAAAACGTTGCCTTGTAAATCTCGGTCCAACTTTCAAAGGACTTTTTACATTCCGTTCTGGAGTTGTTCCACGCGATTTACAGAAATTCTTGTTAGATTTACATTTATTCTCGGGCTTTGGCGCTTGGAAGTTTTAAAAGATTTATATTCCTTTTTCGGGACTTATATGTGTGTATATAAATGTTTGATGGAGAAACTTTCCACTTTATATTGTCTCTCTTTAAATATTTATATTTACGCGCTTCTCAAAACAATACTTTGAAAACAAAATATTTTCAAAAAGTACTTTTATGTATGTACTTATATAAAATGTAATTATTATATATGATAAAATACACCTATGCATATAAATATCTATGAGAACCAAGTTATGAAGATACTTCGGCCAGTAAATCTTTTTATTACCTCGACGTTTCGACGAAAACTTTTGTCCTTATCAGGAGCGAACAAAAATTAAAACATTTGGCAAATCGTCAAAAATTATAGATATAAAAGATTTACAGCCGAAGTATCTTTAATATTAAGAGTATGAATGCGGGCCAGGCAGCCTCAATCTTTACGACAAGGTATGAAGATCTATTCAACATTAAATGTAGAACTAAATGAAATACTGGGGTAGGTATCTACTTATGGTCTAAATT
The DNA here is from genome assembly GCA_030710605.1 of Cordylochernes scorpioides. Lineage (NCBI taxonomy): Eukaryota > Metazoa > Arthropoda > Arachnida > Pseudoscorpiones > Chernetidae > Cordylochernes > Cordylochernes scorpioides. The sequence continues at coordinate 89,188,419 of CP092868.1, forward strand.
AGAAGGGCATCTAGTGATAAAAATGCACACACACATATATAGTTTCACCACCTTTATGTTAGCTTTGTTTCAACGGTAGATTGTCATCTTCGTTTTGTAGACAATAATAGGGCGGGTACATAAAATATAATTTACATTTATTTTTTTTTTTACAATGTAACTACAGAGAGTGTTCTATTTTTAAATAACGATTTTGAAACGATGTAGCTCGCGAAAGAAGCGTGTGATTCGCGTCATGTTATATTTATTCGAAAGAAAGGGCATTGACTTATATTTCATCAGAAAACCTTTTTTAAATATTTTAAATGCCAAAAATATAAATATTTTGTAAAAGGTTACGTTTTCAGACTTTCTGAGGAGAAATACTAGTTTACCCTAATTATTAATATTATGAAAGAAAATAATATTGATATTACCAATCAGTTCTCAATCAGTCACATGATAAAGAAACACAATTAAAATTAAAATATGTAATTGAGTGAAAATATTTTTCTGAAAAAAGTGCCTGAAGAAAACTTTAACTCCAACTGAAAGAAAAATAAAGGAAATGGTTGTCAGAGAGAATCCACCTTCTCAAAGGAACATTTTCACAATAACCAACGTCCAGTTTCTACCATTAACCGTATTATTAGAAGGAATTGGCTTAAAAATACGCAAAAAGGCGAATGTTCATGTCCTCAAGCTGCACCATATTGAGGAACGAAAGACATGCAGCAGAGCCCTTTATGAAAAGTACCTGGCAGGTGAAAAATGGAAGGATGTTGCTACACTGGACGAGGCATGGGTTTACCTCAATGATAGCAACCAACCCCGTGCCATTTACTACGCTAACTCTCAAATAAACACCTTTCAGGACTGGGCCAAGCAACGCAAGGAAGGTTTCTCAAAGGGCTCTATGATCGTTGCAGGTTTCTGCTACAACGAGAAGCTTACAATAAAGAAGGTGGACCCAAATGTCAAGATAAATTCACAAATCTACAAAAGACCTGTCTCAAACCCCTTATTCGACATTGAGGTCCCGTTTTTGTAACCAAGTGACTCAAGATCCGTGTGGCTGCAACAGGATAAAGCCACGAGTCATACATCAAGTTCAACACGTCAATACCTGAACGAAAAGATGGATTAAACCGGAATTCGTACATCCCTTTCAAGCACATTCCTGCAAAATCTCCAGGCTTGGCCCCTATGGATTTGCTTGGATTGGCTTGTTCAAAACTGCTCTAAGATCAAGCAAACCGAAGACGCTAGAGGGTCTTTAGAAGTTGTAAGGACTGTTGGAATGATCTTGATCAAAATATTCTAAGACGAAGCCTTATTTCCTGGAAACATCGATGCAAGGCTGTTGCTAAACGTCAGGGCTTATACATAGAAAACAATAAGGTGTACAAACATTGATTGCCAAGAATTATTTCAGGAAATTTGCTTATGGTACTACTAAAATACAAAACCTCATTATTTTTACCACCCATTGTTTTCACTAGGATTACACCTAGTCCGATTTTCAATTAATCCGTTTGAATGCTGGTAGGGGTCTAGAGGGTCAGAATGTGCCGGTTAGGTGGTTTAATAAAACTATCTTCGAGGTTTGGAATGGATTCTCTTGTTCTTTAGTTCACTCAAATGGAATGTTTTGCTTTACAAGCCTAGTTAGGGGGTATGCTAGGTTAGCAATTTCCTTAAATATTTCCTGTAGTATGAACAAAGAATCTCAAAATTTATTTCACCTTTTTTAATTTCTTGTTTTGGGAAGATATTTCAGCGCCTCAATATTATCTCTTATTGGCTTGATGTGTGACCACACACAGGCTATTCCACGTTTCTTTTAGTACATTCTTTTAAAATTAAATTCTCGGAAACCTTCGAGAACTTCCTCCAGTTTTTCGAGATAATTTTAAAATATAAATAGCAATAGCATATGTATATACCTCTACATAGCTATAAGCTTATGTCCATAGGTCCATTAAACACTCCTAAGCTGACTTCCATAGAAAATACATGGTATATATCAAACCAATCCAATACAATAGTAGAGGGGTCTAGAGATTAATTTGGCGAAACCACTGAGAGGGTTCACTACTGATGAGATTAACCCTCTCAATCAATAATTTATTTCATTGCAGTAATGTCTGTAAAGATAATATTTGATGGTATTATTGGAAAGAAACACATTGCCAGTAAATTTATTTGTTGCAAATTTTAACGATAGATGACAATTGAATATATCTATATATATATATATAATTGAATGTCTGTCTGTACTTTTTGAAAAATAATTTCTTGAATATCTTGAATATCATTAGAGTTATTTTCAGATTTGTAGATTTAACTCGAAAGCAGCGCCCCCCATTGCGATGATGATAACAAGTTATTTTTTTTATCTATAAGTTTTATTATCACTAAGTTTATTATCTTAAAGATTATTTATCAAAAATAAGATTTTCTACCTATTAATTGCGCACAAGTCAAAGTTAGTTTTATCATTTATCTACAACATATATATTGGGAGAATAGATAAAATGATGATTTTGTAATGTAGAAAATTAGCAAAGACAAAATTCAGGATGACCCGGCAATTTATTTGAGACAAGAACAATGATACAAGTCCAAGGCAAGATACTATTCCTTCAACTTCCAATTACCGAGGGAACCAATTAATATTGATTTTATTCAACTTATCGAGCATTTTTCAAGGGACCGGGAAAAAATGTTCACTTTATCGTGAGATTCAAATTTACCAGTTTCAAATTATCAAAATATATATTTTCTTTTAATATGTTTATAGAGAATTGTTTTAACAAATGTTCGTTAGACAAACCTTTACTCGGGTAAAACCCGGTAGAAGCCGGGTACATCCGCTAGTTAAATATAAAAATGAATGTATGTGTGTGTGTGTCTGTCCTTTATGCCTGACCAAACCACTCATTGGAACGCCATGAAACTTTGGGAAGTTATTTAGTATAGTACTGGGAAGGTTTCTAGCAAATAAAATTTTTGAAATAACTTTTCGCCTAAAAATAATCAAGATAAATATTCTAATTTATCTATTATAATTCAACAATCTACTCTAAATATTATCATGATGATACGATGATTTTGTAATGTAGAAAATAAGGAAAGACAAAATTCAGGATGACACGGCAATTTATTTGAGACAAGAATAATGATACAATTCCAAGGCAAGACACTATTCATTTAACTTCCAATCACCGAGGAAACCAATTAATATTTCTATTATTAAATTATAAAACTATTTTAGAGGTGCGTAATATTCTTTTTAAAATAAAACAATTTATACTGTCCTTACTGCGATGGAAAATTAAAGGGAGGGCCTGGCTCATCAGTGGTGAACCCTCCCAGCGGTTTCGCCAGTTTAATCTACCATACCGCTGTTATATTGCATTTTTGGAACTTCCTTTTATAGGTGACTGTTGTGAGACTCTTGGAATGGGTATTTTAGAAGAACTATGGACATAAGCTTTAAGGACAGCAGAATTAAATATAGTTATAAATATATAATATGCTTCGAGCAATCGCTCTTCCGCAAATATCAAATTGTGTCTTTTTATTTAATATTACGCCTCTAAAATAGTTTTATAATTTGATAACAGATGGCGCTCTAGTACATCGTAATTTATATTATTAAACTTATCGAGTATTTTTCAAGGGACCGGGAAAAATGTTCACTTTATCGAGAGATTCGTTAGACAAACCTTTACTCGGGTAAAACCCGGGCGAAGCCGGGTACATCCGCTCTAGTATTAAATATATATAATAAATAAAATATTATATATCAGTTGATTATCATATATTTTATTATTGAAAATTAAGAACTTTTTTGTGACACACATTGAATGTTTAGTGGAGCAAAACTATAAAATGTAGTGAATATTAAGAATAAATATATATCGTTCAAGCTATTCAAAAATAAATGGAAGCACTATTATATATAGTTTATTTGAGAGTCCATCGCTAGGTGCGGCTATAAAAAGAACACTACCGTCTGTCTACACATCTCAAGAGAAAAAAGAAGGTAGAATGATGCTATAAACGGCTGTCCAATGAGGATTGAGTTTATCCAATGAAAGCAATACCTGACAAAGCTCCCATCGACCCAGTTATTAATTGTACTGCGTCCGTCCTCAATGGAAGAAAAATGGGCCGTTTTTATCTGGCCTCGACAAAAGACGCAATTAAACCTTTCTTCACGCATTATTTGATCTCTAATAAAAATCTTTGGCTTCGGCAATAAATCATTGGTTGGGGGGATTATTCTGATAGACGTCTTTAAATTCTTAAATAATGCCGTGCGAATATTGTTCTAAATCTCATTCTTTATCTATGATGGATCAGATGTTAGCACTGCTCGACAAGGGTGAATTACTTCTAAATATATATACTAAAATACATTAGCAAATCTCTCATAGGAAACTATCCTACTTTAAGTCTCTCGAGGAGGTGTTGTGGCTTTGTCACCGACCAGAGGCCTCTAGTTTGCGGCGACGGTCAATATATCTAGTTTTGACGCTTATCCTGACAGGTGAAGCGCCTTACGTCTTTATAATCTATTATGTGCAAAAATATTAAAAATGTTAAATTAAGAAAAAATAATATTCTGATCGTCTAACTAAAAGTTTCTGGCGGTTTGCGAACGCAAATCTAAAGCATCAGCAACTTTTAGTAGCACGATCGGGGGAGATGTCTTTTTTTATATAATATATTATATTATCTAAATCACATTATATATATATTATCATAATATTTTAACACTATTTAGAACCCATTTTATTAATGTATAAAATAACTGAAAGACAATTTTTAAAAATTTCAAGTAAAAATATGAACTTCAGTAGTGATATATCAATTGAGCTCTGTAATTTAAAAGATTCTGTAGAAAAAAAGGCAGGTTGGGAGCCCAAGCAAGTTGACAGATTTGGAAAGGCATTAGACCTCCTATTGCTCTCACGGGACGCTTTAATTATTATGGATTAGCGCAGGTGTCAAATTTCACCGTTTTTTGGCGACATTTTTCTCCGTCAATGTTAGTCTGTTGCCATTGGCCCCTACATAAATTATGTTGATAGTATTAACTGTTTTATATTTTCTGAATAGAGGTTTATATATTGGGATGATTATAAAAAAGACTGAATTCATATATTGTCGATATTTGCATGTTGTTATTTTAATATTATATATTTCTATATACATGTATATTATTTTATATATAGTTACCTAGAAATTATTTGAAAAAGAAAGAATGAATAAAATTAAGATAAAGGGTTTCTTTTATTTTAATTTTGCAAGCTTTCGAGCAAATTTCTGCTCTTCAATTTCTCCTTTTTATATTGTACATAGAAGTATTTGCCCGCTGAAGAGCAGAGTTTTTCTCGAAAGCTTGCAAAATTAAAATTAAAAGAAACTATTTACCTTAATTTTATTTATTCTTCCTTTTTCAAGTATATTTATTAATTAAAAAGGCATATATTGGATCGAAATATCATTTGTTTTATCAATATTTCAGTTGGCTGAACGCTAACCTTTATCAAGGTATTATAACATACAAGGTATGTCCCATAAGTTCCCGGACTGGGTCCATAAAAAAATAAATAAATGGAAAATGTAAATAAATTTGATTGTTTATTATAGAAAAAATATCTGGCAACACGGTGGTACCAATATCGAGTCGGTAGGTGCGCGCGCGCCAAGGTATTTCTAATTTATTTAAAGGTCACACCTAGCGCTGCGGCGATTTTACGATGGAAAAAAATTGAAGCAGAGGATTTGCATAGAATTTTGTGTGAAACTTCAAATATTAGCAACCGAAACTTTTGAAATGCTTAATAAAGCATTCCCCAATGACGCCCCAAAGAAAACAACTGTTTTTGAATGGCATTCTAGATTTAAAGCTGGCTGAATTTCCATTGAAGATGCTCCTCGTCAAGGACGCCCAAAATTTCAAAGTACTGATAAAATGTGCAAAAAATCACCGATTTGATAAAAGAAAATCCTCGAACCACTTTGCTGGAGCTAGAGCAAGACACAGGCATCTCTAAAACAACGATCGTAACCGAAGATTTGAAGCTCAAAAAGACTCCTGCAAAATGCATCCCAAGATTCCTCACTAATGAGCAAAATCTGTGTCGGCTTGCAACCTGTGAAGACATGTTTAAAATGACAAGAACGGATCCGGAATGGAAAGACAAGATAATCACAGGCGATGAGACATGGGTCTATGGCTATGACCCTGAAACCAAGCGTCAATCTGCCGAGTGGAGAGGTCAGGGTGAGCCTAGACCCAAAAAATCCAGGATATTGAAATCCAGAAACAAGGTGTTGCTGGTCGCTTTTTTGGATAACAAGGGCATTGTTCATCACGAGTATCTTCCTGCAGGCCAAACAGTTATTAAGGAAATGTATTTGAGCATTCTTCGCCGTCTAAGGGAAGCGATTCGAAAAAAAAGGCCAGAAAAATGGACTAATGGTGACTGGATCCTACACCATGACAATGCCCGCCCTCACACAGCGCACTTGGTGACGAGTTTTTTGGCGAAAAACGGGACAGAATTCCTACCTCAACCACCCTATTCCCCAGACATCGCACCAAATGACTTTTTCCTGTTCCCCAAAGTCAAAGCAGTTCTAAAAGGAAGACATTTTGACACCAGGGAAGACATAATAGAAAAATCGCTGCTGGTATTGAAGAGCATTCCAAAAGAGGCCTATAAAAACTGTTTCGACAATTGAGAGAAACGATGGCGCTGGTGCGTTGAAGCAAGGGGGGATTACTTTGAAAAATTTTATTAGAAAAAAATAAAAAAATCTTACCTTTTTTTTTTATGGACCCAGTCCGGGAACTTATGGGACATACCTTGTATTAATGTGTGTCAACAACAATGTGATATTACCTTGAAAAAGGTTGGCGTTATGAGCTAACTGAAATATTATTAAAATAAATTATATTTTAATCCAATATATGCCTTTTTAATTAAAGATCTATTTATGGATTTCTCTATTTTCAAAAAACAATTATATTCATATGAAAAAATAGTGCAACTATGATATTGTACTGAGATAAGGTGCAGAAATATGGAAAAGAAAAAGGCATCTTCTTATCGTGCAACTGAAAGTTTGGCCAATTCTGAAATAATTAAAAACCAACGAGAATGTGGTTTACATATTATCCGAAAGGTGGTGCAAGCCATCATCAACTTTCAGTTTCACGAAAAGGAGATTCCGTTTTTTTTTCTTTCTTAAGTTTATTCATGCTATAGAAAATGTTGAACCCTTTATTATGCTCTAGCATTTAATAATATCAAATTATTCCGATACTATAAATTGTATGATTATAGATCATTTAACAAAGGCTTTTTTAGGTAAAAAAAATATTCTCTCTCTTGTTGCTTTGTTTCATAGGTTAAAACTTGATCATAACGCTACGGAATCAAGTTGAAATTTTATCAGGTCATAGGACTATGAGTCCATTTATGAACTGACTAGGCGCTGGTGGATCGAAAAATTCTGCGTCGGCAATACGAAGAGAGAGAAGGTGTGAACGGTCATTGGAAGTTGACAGCGATCGATTAAAAGCGATATTCGGGGCAGACACACAGAGATATTGGATTTTATATTGTAATTATGGATCATATTGTTAGATAGGTGTTGAATCAATAGGTATACGTGTTATGCAGCGCCATTCACGACCACCTAATGAGAAACCATCATTTTACTAAGTGATTGTACAAGTTATGCCAAGCCATTCTCATGACCCAAGTTAATTATCTTTATTCGCTGACAAAAGTGTTGTTATTGAGACTGCCGCAGGTACTGCAAGAAAAGACGTTTTGTGCGTGCAAGATGCGAGCAGAGCTAATTATTTGTAATAGGCCCGCGTTCAGACAGTGTTCTGAAAGGCATGGCAACCTCGACAATCACTGTGGAGGGTTCAACTGGCTTTGTTATCATTTTGACTCCACGCACATCGGCTTTAATGTTTTTTCAAATGTGCGAAGCATGGATTGGACGCAACGTTATCGTCCCACGGTATAGATTATTTTTTATGAGGGCACTCCAAATATTGCCAATCATGGTTATAAAATAAACATGGATTTTAGGTGAAGACCACCGGTTATGTATCCGTTTGCTGAAGATAATTTGATTATATCTGCCGAACTAAAATGCAAGACCAGCTTGTTATTTTTGCCAGTTTCATTTTTAAGGTATAACTGGAAACTGACTTACTATTTCGTTGTTGTTTTCTGGAGATCAAATTTACGATTGTCCTATCAAGTTGGCAATAAATCTTTCATTTCTTTTTTTTTAGCTCCTGCATAACTTATATTATCTCTTCTGTTCGGTTCTTCAGCTTTTAACATGCTTCTGATTACTTCTCTGTGCAGTGCAGCATTGTGGCGGAATTGCCGAGCGCGCCATAGAAAACCAATGAGCGTGCAGAACTTTACGCTAACAGTATCCTCCTGCTTCCATAAGGTTCACTGTGATTACTCCGTGGCTACGCGGATCCTGATTTTCCAGCGGTTCCAGGATTTGCCTTGAACATGTCCAGACAGGACTGTCAGGATAACAACTTTACCGAGAAACTCCCGAGACGATTGTTGTTTGGCTAACCAATTTTGAAAACAAACTTATAGAAACGTCTATAGAGATAGATCAGCACGGACAATGAAAATCCTTTAAGTACTACCGGCATGCACCAGTTTTCCCAGACTGAGGAATCAGGGGGCTGGTGAAAAGGGGAGTGATATAGACCATGTAGCCATGCCATACTAGGATATATGCTTCTATTTACACTGGGCTGTCGAGTGTGTAGTTGTTCCTTCAGTACCTTCCTCTAGTGAGGGCGGGCCACATGGTCTCTCCATACTTCCCGGCCCTCCGCCATCATCATCTCCTCGTAGGTGTGTCGTCCAGTCCATTGTTTTGTATCGTCTGTGTATCCCTGTCGTCTCCTTCCCCATCATCTCTTCCCCCGGAGGTTTCCCTCCAACACTGACAGTCTCCAAAGACCATGGGTTACTCTGGAGCTGATACTGTGTCCCAAACACCTGTCACAGCCTTTGGTTCATCCTGGGTATTTAATTTCCTCGGTACCGTCCATTTCTGGGAGGCATTTCCCTATATGATACCTGGGGAGACACCCAATGGGGAGAACTAGCAGACCCCACACGGTTCAGCTGCCACTGAAGCTAACTTGAAAGTGTGAAGAGACATCAGAATGTTGAGGATGTGGCTCTGGCATCCAGCCAGCTAGCAGTACAAAAAGTTTAAGGTGTCAACGTCTAATTGGACGCCGGAGAAATCCCCTAAACACGGGTGATCTGCCGGATTATCTACAGCGGCAGATAATTAGACCTTTAAGCGGGGACTTAATTGATTCTCCATAAAAAGGAAGGAGGAGAGAGAGGAAAACATTCATTACCCGCCGTTTTTTACAGTTTGGTGGAATAAATGACCTTTCAAATGGGTCGCTGCCATTAGGATGGCTTCTTTTATCTTATTAATTATTTGCCAAGTAGGGTGTTGAAAAAAATAGTCGTGGAGCATTCTTTCAGTATTTTTAGCCTTTTGAAAATTTGAATTACTAATAGAGTTTAGAAAATAAGCCTTTCAAAAGTAGTGAATATACCTCTTTGGAAAATAACCAGAGAATTGAACTTTTTTGCTATATTTTAAAACCTTTTTTTACAGTTATTTTATCTCTCCATCACGCACTATTCAGTTAGTACAATAATGAATACGAATGGATAGAAATCTTTGCTATTGAATTCTATCTTTAGGATATTTATGCGATTTGATGTTTTTTTTTTTATAAAAGAGTGTGAATTTATGGGCCAGCTACACACAACGCACATACAATGAGTGTTTATCGAAGTGTTTTGGCTGTTTACAAGTAAGTCTCATATAAATTGAACAGGAAATGATGCACGCAAACAGATTTATTTATTTTATTGAATAAAATATTGTCACACTCTGCATAGTTATTTTGTAAAAATATGTAAATTAGTATAAAATAATTGGTAATAGAAATTTATGTAAATAAGGCTTTTTATATAAGAGCGAGTTACAATTAGTCGAGAGAGCTTCTTTCGTTTTGTGAGATTAGTTCGTTGTTACTCTAAATCTCCTAGAGTCAGTTTTAACTTTTCCGTTGTTAATAAAAAATAGTTGCTTGCTTTATGAGAACGCGGTCTGGTTTATTTTATGAGATGGCGAATGCTGATCAGAAACCTTTAGAAGCACCTACGGTCGAGGCAGGTGTAACAACTGGTGGAGATGCCGGTTTTGACCCTATACCCTTTAATCCAAGCTTGAACATCAGGAAGTATGCTGGAGACGAAGACCCACGCCAATGGATCACTTCTCTGGAAGAGGTTGGGTTTCTTTACCGCTGGGCGGATTACATAATCACCCGCTACGCCGCCATGAACCTAGTCGGACCTGCTAAAACTTGGTATGAATTCCACAAGGTCAATCTTGCCACCTGGGAAATTTTCAAGACTCGCCTCATCCAGGACTTCGCGTCGCTGGAGAACAAGGACGAGATGATGCTCAAACTGAACAGAATGCAGGGGTGGAATGAACTCGCGATGCGATTTGCTGAGGATATATTGCTTCAATGCAGCAAAGTCCAGCCCAATATGGAAGAGATGGAAAAAATACAATTTGTAATCGGAGGTCTAAAGAAAGAGTACGCGCTGGCGCTATATCTCAACCCCCCTAAAACCATCGACGAACTTCTGGAGGCATGTAAGAGAATCGATGGGTTCGAGAAGGAATACCTGGAACGAAAGGAGAAGAATAAAATTCTTATGAATCGGATTTCTCAAAAAGAAACGAATCATGCCGGATGGAACAGGCAACCAAGAGAGTTTCAATCATATAAAACTGAAAATTACTTGAGGCCTATGATAGGAGCACCAAGACAAAACCAAACTTACTTCCCCCCACAGGAGACTCGTACATTTCCCCGATCCACTCAAAGGGATACATATAGACGAACTCCTGGCAACACTTATGATAGAAAACCTCGGAATGATAGAGGTAGAACCGAGGACGGACGACCTATCTGCTTTAAATGTAATAGACCGGGTCATGTGGCAAAGTATTGCAGAATAAAATATGTTCGCATGGTTGAGGAAGTCCCCCCTAGCCTAGACAGCCCGTCTGATGACAAAAAACCGTTAAACACCCGGAACCTGAGCCCAGAGGTATACGCCGATGTGTGTGAGAGACCAAGCATTCCAACTCGCAACAGATTCGAGGTGTTGGAGGATTTAAACTAGAAAGCGCGCCTGTTCCAGTCAACCAGGGCATGTCGAAAATAGGCGCGATCACAGAGATGGATTCAAAAAGCCGAATAAGTGTGAATGTTGATAGAATTGGAATATTGGAAGCCTTGGTTGACACAGGCGCGGATCTCTCGATTGTGGATTTAAGAACTGCTCTCGAAACTGGCGTTCGTATTGAGACCTATAATGGAAATTGTATTGGTCCAGATGGTAAGAGGCTTAATATATTGGGAAGCATTTCAATGGATATAAAAATTGATGAAAAGTCGTTGAATCATAGATTTGTAGTTCTGGAATCCAATATGAGGTCATTAATAATTGGAAGAGATCTTCTCAGGCGTTTAAATGCGAAAATAAATTGCAAACGGGATATTTTGGAATATGACATTGTGACCGAGTGTCAAGACTCGAACGAAGCACCCAGGAAAATAATCAATCAGCAGGATGAAGTAGTGCCTCAACTTTGTGTTAAACTAGTCAGGGTAACCGTAAGGGCCAATGATGGCGAATACGTGGTTGAACCAAATGAAAAGCTAACTCTTACAAATGGGCTTAGAATTGCTAGATGTCTGATCACGGTAAGAAACAAATTAGCGGATTTATGGATAACTAATCCTTATCCTCGAACATTAAAAATAATGAAGAATCAGACCTTGGGCTACGCAAGTCCTCCCACCACGGTTAATTATATAGAAGATGATGAGGAAGATAAGGTGACGGAAATTCAAATAAACGAGGACCTGACATTAAGCCAAAAGAATGAATTAAGGCGGGTTTTATCGAAATACAGTGATCTATTTTCATCAAAATTGGGCAAGACGAATTTGGCCAAACATAGAATTGACACAGAAAATGCGAAGCCGATAAAACACAAACCGTACAGAGTTAGCCCTAAGGAGCGAGACATCATCAAAGAACAAATTCAGGATATGCTCCAGGAGGGAGTAATAAGGGCATCTTCTAGTCCATGGGCTTTTCCGGTTATTTTGGTCAGAAAGAGAGATGGCAATTGGCGATTTTGTGTGGACTACAGGAAGCTGAACAGCATAACGGTAAAGGATGTTTATCCGATCCCCAGAATTGATGATGTTATGGACACACTTCAGGGATCTAGATATTTCACGGCCATAGATCTCAGATCGGGATACTGGCAGGTAGAGATCGAGGAACAAGACAAGAAGAAGACGGCCTTCACAACATCCCACGGCTTATACGAATTTAATGTTATGCCATTTGGCTTGTGCAATGCCCCAGCTACTTTCGAAAGAATTATGGACAATGTACTAAAAAATATAAAATGGAAATTTTGCCTCTGTTACCTAGATGACGTTGTTATATACAGTCCCTACTTTGCCACTCATCTCGGAAGGATTGAGGCTGTCTTAAAGTGCTTTCGTGAATCGAACCTGAGGCTTAATGGGAAAAAGTGCCGATTTGGATTTTAAGAAATTGAAATACTCGGTCACGTGACAACCAAAGATGGAATTAAACCGGCAGATCATAATGTTAAAGCGATTAGAGATTTTCCCCGTCCTTCAAAGACAAAGGAAATTCAGTCATTCATAGGACTTTGCTCATATTACAGGAAATTCATTAAGAACTTCTCGCGAATAGCTGACCCACTGTTCAAACTAACAAGAAAGGATTCTCCATTCATCTGGTCAGAATCTCAGGAGGAAGCATTTATAACTCTGAAATCTTTGCTAACAAATCCCCCGATATTGTCACATTTTGACCCAGAAGCACCGACCCAGATCCACACCGATGCATCAAATATTGGCCTAGGTGCTACCCTTGTTCAAACTATCAATGGTCAAGAAAAAGTAATTTCATACATAAGTCGATCATTAAGCAAGCCGGAACGTAATTATTCGACAACGGAGAAGGAATGTTTAGCATTAGTATGGTCAATGTCGAAGTTACGGCCTTATCTATATGGAAGGCGCTTCAAAGTTATGACGGACCATCACGCATTATGTTGGTTAAGAAACCTACGGGATCCAACAGGTAGACTTGCAAGATGGGCATTAAAAATACAAGAATATGACTTCGAAATAATTTATAAATCCGGGAAAAAACATTTGGATGCAGATGGTCTTTCACGAGGTCCATTACCAGAGGCTGATTTTGACGATAACTATGATAGTTTGTTTTTCAACCCAGTCATCGAGGATTCCGACGAATATATCGAAAACATCAAGAGATGCCTCGGTGACACGGAGGGCAGGCGATCGATCGTTGAAAATCTTAAAGAAGAAAACGGATGTCTGTACAAAAGAAATCCGAGGCCAGAAGGAAGAGCCTGGCTGCTGGTGGTACCCAGAGTAAGAAGGAAGGACATTTTAAAAGAGTACCACAATCATATGATCTGTGGCCATTTAGGTGTGACCAGAACAATGCACCGTCTAAAGGATAAATATTTCTGGCCATCCATGCTGAAAGATGTGGTGGAATATGTTAGGACCTGCCATCTGTGCCAAAGCAGGAAGGGTTCTAATCAGTTGCCTGCTGGCCTACTTCATCCGATCCCTGCCGCAAATTATCCCTTCGAGAGAGTTGGGATCGACTTTTTGGGACCATTGCCATCTACGAAGAACAGAAAGAAGTGGATGATAGTATTGACCGACTATTACACAAAATATGCGGAAACGAAGGCTGTCATCGATGCCACAGCGAGGGAGGTTGCTAAATTTCTGACAGAAAATGTGATTTTGAAACATGGAGCCCCACGGTATCTGATTAGCGATAGAGGAAGCCAATTCACGAGCAATTTGGTGAAAGAAATAACCAAGATATGTCAAATTCAGCATTGCCTCACAACAAGCTATCACCCACAAACAAATGGCCTCACAGAGCGATTGAACAGAACATTGATCAATATGATAAGCATGTACGTGAACGTAGATCAAAGGAATTGGGACGAGATACTTCCATTCATAACCCATGCTTACAATACGACAATACAAGAAACAACCAAATATTCCCCGTTCTTCCTTTTGTATGGAAGGGAACCAGTCTCGATTTTGGATGACACGAATATCTTCATTGAGCCCGATTCGGAGGATTATGACGAGTACGTGAGCAAGTTGATGGAAAAAATCGTGAGAACGAGAGATATTGTGAAAGTTAATACCGAGAAAAGTCAGGAAAAAATGATTAATTATTACAACCAAAAACATCGGCAAACTGGTTATGAACCAGGTGACTTGGTAGCGCTGTGGACTCCAATAAGAAAACCTGGAAAATGTGAGAAACTTTTGAGACGCTATTTCGGACCCTACATCGTGCTGAAAAAAATTTCCGATGTGAACTACTCCATCGTGCCAGAAGATAACCCTGGGAACCGCACACAGCCTACAACAGTTCACATAAGCAGAATCAAGCCTTACTTTGCGAGAATGGAAGACGGTCACGAGGACGCGACCATTTCGGAGGAGGGAGAAGTGTCACACTCTGCATAGTTATTTTGTAAAAATATGTAAATTAGTATAAAATAATTGGTAATAGAAATTTATGTAAATAAGGCTTTTTATATAAGAGCGAGTTACAATTAGTCGAGAGAGCTTCTTTCGTTTTGTGAGATTAGTTCGTTGTTACTCTAAATCTCCTAGAGTCAGTTTTAACTTTTCCGTTGTTAATAAAAAATAGTTGCTTGCTTTATGAGAACGCGGTCTGGTTTATTTTATGAGATGGCGAATGCTGATCAGAAACCTTTAGAAGCACCTACGGTCTAGGCAGGTGTAACAATATGAAACACAAAAATCTATATTAATAAAATGGAAATTTCATAAGTGGACATCACTAAAAACTTTCGTTACAATGCATCAATTTCAACCAAATTTTCAACATTTATGTAAAACGAGATGGAGCAGGTTTTGCTTAACATCAAAATATATTTCCTAACATTAACATGCGTAACTTCGCTGTTATCGATTAAATAAAAAAATCAACAGAGTTAATTTTATTTATATATAAATACAAAATTAAATTTCAACAGAGTTATTTTTTTTACATACTAGCTAATAATATCAATCT
Source organism: Cordylochernes scorpioides (assembly GCA_030710605.1). Lineage (NCBI taxonomy): Eukaryota > Metazoa > Arthropoda > Arachnida > Pseudoscorpiones > Chernetidae > Cordylochernes > Cordylochernes scorpioides. The sequence continues at coordinate 89,203,757 of CP092868.1, forward strand.
AAAAAATATTCAAAACAAGCAATATTAAGATAACACCATATGTAAAACAGTCGGCCAAGAAAACAACAACGATATTACATCTTTCTCACATATTCACACACAATCTTGATTAATAATTAAAACTAATCTTTATAATTGTTTATTATACTTCAACCTTTATTTCTAGATTTGTTTTTAAATACCCAATTGTTTTATCATGTTTCTAATTTCGCCTAACAAATATACAAATTTATAGTGACCAACATATGCAATTTTTATCTTTGTTTTTATTTAACTTGATATCGTAAACATAACATCCATTGTAAGCATTTTTCTGTTCACCTTCCGTGGTGTCTCTTTTCTCTGATAGTTTTTAGGTGTAGTATATTTTCTTATTACTAGACTACAAACATTCCCTCGAGAAAAACCTGGGAGAAGCCGGGTACATCCGCTAGTATTTATATAAAAAAGAAAATGGAATTTAAGTTTTCAAATCAGTTGCGAGCGCTTTGTGATATATAAGAGAACCTATAAGAGACTTCAATAAAAGGTTTAGCCCCAAATAATATAAATACTTGAAAAAAGATAGGAACTTTCAAGATAAAAAATCAGGGGATGGTACATATACAGTGTTATATATAGCAATGTTTAACATAGAAACACCAGGCCTGGTAGATTGTCTTTTGGCTCGAACACCAAGCGTGATATAACTTTAAAATGTCGTTCAATAAAAATGTAATTGGAAAAAAAGGGAAACACCCAGAAAGGTTAAGTGACAGGTCGTTAACATTGTCCAAGCAACTCAGAGAGGGTGTGGACATATCGGATATTTCAGTCCTTGATTGGAATACAAATCCGCCCATTCTGACGTCACCATCAGCATATAAGCTGGGTTCCTTCTGAGTCCAATGTAGAGGTATAGAACAGCTAGCAGCGATTATACAGCAGGTAGAGTAGTCAGGAGTCATGTATAAGGAGTCTTATAGTTAGGTCGCCATGCCACTCGGCTGACCAGCGATTACTGGACGTCCCTTAGGCCACCTTCCCGGGTGCTGCCCCTCTAAACTGAGGTAAGCATGTTCCCATGCGTCTGGATTGATTCTTTCTCTAGCCTAGAGTTCGGTCCCACTTTCGTACATAACTGCGAATTGGAAGAGGATCCTACTGCGACGCAATGTCGGCTGTACAGATTAAAACATATATAAAGTCGAACCTCCATGTAAAGAACACCTAATTTGAGAGCCAAAGTGTCCTTTAGGGAGAGGTGTCTCTAACCGGAGAGTTGCTAAATAATTAAAATGGTAATTTTAAAATGAAAACTGTCATTTGTAGAGAGGTATCTTCAAGCGCGAGTGTTCTCTCATGGAGGTTCTATTGTATATGAAAAATATTTCAGGTTAAGGCCACAGTGAACACGCGCACATTACCATTATAATTTGTACCATTATTTATATTTAAGAAGGTGAAATTGGTATACTATAAAGATTTTTTTTAAAACTGTTTTGCGATTAAAAATTCTCAATATTGAAATAGTTGTATTAAAATGTTCTAATTTTTAGTTTTATTTAATAGGGCTGGGCAGCCTAGGTAGAGTTGTGTAATCTGCGCTACAGCAACTTAGGTTAGTTCTATATCGTCGCATTGATTTAAGCTGTACCATGTGCACGCTACGGTTCTCATAATTTATATTTTTTCTTGCGCCTTTTGAATAAATATTCAAATACTGAGTCATTTTAAATATGCCATATATATTACTTTAAAACATCAAATACCGGTTGCGAAAGTATCTCTCAGACGCCATGGATTAAAATTTGGATTACTTCAACTGATCATCTTCTCTTCAAAGTACTGGAGGAGTGAAGGAATTGCCCAATGACAAAGTCTCATTTCCTAGGAAAAAAAAATTCACACTTAGCGCCCTCTAAGTGACAGAGGGTCGTCTTACAGCGATTATGCCAAGTAGGAGATGAGGAGACACCGGGATAGGCCTCCAACCCCATTCTAATATGGAGGAGGACACTCACTTGTCTTTGAAGTTGGAAACGGCTTCTAAGGGCGGATGAACCTACAATTAGATCAATGACATGAATGCTGAAGGCAAAGGGAAAAACCACAGTATTATTTTCCCAGTAAAATCCTCAATGAATGGATCAATTGAATCAGAGCAATGCCCTACTACCAGACTATGGCTCTAAATATTCTCCTTGGAGGAGTCTGATGGAGCTGGCACATCAGTTTCAGGACGGATTCACCTCAATAACCGATACCTTCAGTGAATTTATTTCCTTATATAATGCTACGTGCTGAAAAACTAATACAGTAGAACCTCCCTTAAGCGGACACCCCGCTAGCGGACACCTCTCCACAAAGGACAGTTTTATTTCGCAAAATATAATTCTTACAATTTAACAACTCTCCAATAAGAGGACACCTCTCCATAAAGGACACTTTGGCTCTGCAATTAGGTGTTCTTTACAGGGAGGTTCTACTGTAATATATAAAGAAGAGTAAAAAATTAATAAAGATATTAAATATTATTTTATATTGAAATTTTACCAAACAAGAGAGAAAGGGGAATAGGATCTATATACACATAAGGAACGTTGTAGCTATGTTTCAATCTTGTTCAACTTTCTTGGCTAATAATTTTTATCCTTTTGTTTTTTCTTCTTTCTTCTAAAGCTCGTATAATCGCTTGTATAGGAGCTTTCCTAGCTCCCGAGAAGAATTCGTGGGTCAAACATTGTTCGGAAGAAATCCGTTGTTCAGGATTACACTCCAAAAGCTTCAGTATAAGGGATTTAGGCAGAGATGGGATATCTTTGAAAATAGGCAGATCTAATTCAATATTATATTTTACGGGTAAACTCCGTATAATTTTTATAACTGTATAACGAATCAATCTTTCAATAAAAGATGCTCCTTCAATATTATTTGCTGGATTAGATTCTTTTACAGCTTTTGCTTCTTGTACTTTACTATAACCGAATATCTCATAGAGTTCGTCTAAGACTTTGTTTGATTCTTCGTTTTTGATCAGGTAATCACCCAAATAAGTCTCAGCAAATACAATTCCCATACTCCAGACATCCACTTTGAGATCGTAATATTTGTTACTGAGCATTATCTCTGGGGCTTGGTAGCCCATAGTTCCTGGAAAATTGAAGGATTTTCCTTCAATATATTTACTGGCAAATTCAAAATCAATCAGTTTGAAATCTCCCTCAAAGGTGACACAAATATTACTTGGTTTCACATCCCTATGCATGATTCTAAGGTTATGAAGATGCTTAATTCCAGATCCAATTTGCCACCAAACATGACGTATCTCGTCTTCACTCAGCTCGATTCGATGACCGTTATTTATGAGACCTAAAAGATCCAACGGGCAGTATTCCATTATAAAAATGGACTTGCCTTTTGCCACTACCCCATCAAATAATTTGATTACATTTTCACTTTGGACTTGATTCAATATGTCTAGTTCCCTTTTTGATTGTGTTTTACTGATTTTGATAGCAAAATGCTTAGATTCGTCTTCTTCTGATACAGCTTTCCACACACTGTTGTAGTAAATAGAACTGATTTTCTCTTGAAGGATGTAGTTGGTTTTTCTTAACAGGAGTTTTTCTTGAGAAAAGTTCATTTTTCTATAGTGAATGGAGTATTTTTGCTTTTTTTATCTTGAAATACTTAGATTTTGAAAATAAACAAAAATCAGATGATCAAAAAGGTATGCAAAATTTCATAAAATCGATGCATTTTTTTTTTGTGAGTGAAATCCGGGTAGTTGGCGTTCTGCGACCCAGGAACTCAGATTATCGCTAAATCGTCGTTTATGGGAATCGAAATCTACAAATAAATATTACTATTTGTTTTTATCCAATTGTTTCACTTTCTAGAGAGAAGGAATAATTTAATAATTATAAAATACTAGACGAATGACCCGGCTTCGCCCGGGAATTCCCCCGAGTGCAATTTCCTTCATACTGAAAGAACATTACTAATAAACAGTATTAGAGCCATAGAATAGCAACACCGAAGTAATACATAGTTCAAATAGTTGGCAGATTTTCCACCCAACCTCCGAGGTACCCGCCCCAGCGTGTTAACTCTTATATATAGTGGTGCATCCTCTGTAGGTCTATTACACTCTTTGGGTAAAAAGGGATAAGGATTGAAATTGCTTGAGAAAAGTGACCGTGATTGATCAAGCCTAGCCAGCAGCCTGTAATCTAATGTTTTCAGACCCCAGTCAAACATTCGTAGATGTTTTTCTGAAAAATAATAAAAAAAAAAACTAATATTAATATAAATCATAATAATCTGCAACTGTCCTTGAATATTCTAATTCTAGAGATTTTACCTTTCAAATATATACGTATATAGAAAGAATTGTGAAAATAATATACCACTCAAACAACAACAAAAAAAAAGACTAAAATAGCATTTAAAAAAAAAAAAATATTCATGACAACACAGAAGAATACACATAATTTGAAGTCTTATTTTCTGGAGCCATAACATAAAGATTTCTTCCTGAGCCAACTCTAGAGCAGGCAACATACAATTGCCCATGCGAGAAACAGGGTTGCTCCAAGTCAATGCCAGCAATTTTGAGGGACTGACCTTGAGCCTTGTTAATCGACATGGCAAAAGAAACTCGAATGGGGAACTGCAATCTTTTAAAATGCAAAGGAGAATGTTTATCATCATGAATCAGAGGAATCCGGGGAATAAAAACCTCTTCATTTTGAAAACAACAAGTTAAAATGGTTGCCTCTACCACATGAGGCCACAATCTTTTAACACAGAGACGGGTACCATTGCAAAGGCGGGGTGCATCAATATTTCTCAATAAAATAATGGGAACACCAACTCTTAAGTTCTAAGTGATGTGGTGGCATCCCAGAAGGTTCTAAAGAATTTAAAAACTCTGTTGTATATTCCACGCAATCCTCAGCATCAATGGTGGAATCCACAGAAGTATATAAAATGCTTTGCCCTGGTATTTCTTTCAAAAGCTGAGCATTTATGGCATCAACTACACAATTCCTTGGAGCCAAAATTGCCCGCTCACAAAGCCAAGTATAGTAATTCGCCCTTTCCCGGTTAAACATCTCCCCAATGTTAGTAAAAACACTATTCTTTAGGCCAGAGAGGGAGTCACACACACACACACACACACACAACAGTGTTAACCAATTCATTTGAAAAATTAACAATACCATCCATATCATTAAGTTGGCCACTTCCAAGTTGAAGCAAAAATTGTGAAAATAACAGTGAGTTGGGATCTCCTGAATTGACAGCCCGCATATTTGTTGAAAGAGTAAGTCTTTCAACAAATGACCAAAGTGGGGATGCCTTTAAGCAAGCATGCAACTCATCTGCTATTGTACCTCTAGGGATAATGGGCAATATCTGCCTGAAGTCACCGGCCAACAACAAACACCACACCTCCCATTGGTCTCTGATCCTGCCTACAATCTTTAAGTGTTATGTCAACTGCCTCTAAAGCATGCCTGTGTGCCATAGTACATTCATCCCAGACAATAAATTTGCATTGTCTAAGAACTTCACCCATTGCGGAATCAGCATTCAAATTACAAACTGGTACCTCATCCCTGGTCAAATCTAAGGGTAATTTGAAAGTGGAATGAGCAGTTCTGCCACCATGTAACAGAGTGGCCGCAATACCAGAAGAAGCTGTAGAAAGAGCAATGTCCCCAGTACTTCGTACCTTTGTAAGAAGAAGATTGATTAGAAAAGTTTTTCCTGTGCCCCCCGGAGCATCAATAAAGTACAATCCGCCAGCATTGGAATCAATTTTAGAAAGGATCCTATCGCAAGCCTCCTTTTGTTCAGGGACATTGGCAAGTTTCGGTTCATTCGAAGCCACAAATTGTAGTAACCTGCTGAAATCATACGATGTTTCTCTTAAAAGTTCATGACTGGTTCGGTGAGTAACATTACGCTGTGGGGACCTCATGCCAAACTTTGTCAAATGGAAACCAGTCATTTGCAGAACTTTTTGTTCTAAAAGTATTAAAGCCTGATTTGACATTTCGGATGTCAGCTGTAAAAGACCGTCATTGGCTTGCTGTCTGGCAAGATTCAGAATATCTGCAGACATTGGTTCTTTAAATTGTGCCCAGATATCTTGAGGGTTGGTAGGGTGGCAGCAGGTAAGAATAATAGCAAAAAGTTCCCGGATTTTTAAAGGAGACTCACTTAGCACTGCTTCCTGAATACAATGATGCCATTGCTGGTCATTCTCAAGCAACCCCAAATGCAGACATGCCTCTTTATATGTTTGACAGAGCACACCATTGATTTTTCTGAGGCCTGCAAAAGAAGTCGGACCACGAACACTATGAAGCAGCATGCGAAGATAAAAACATTCCTCAAAATTTGGATGAACGGTGTAGACTCTGCCAATAGCATCAGAAGCAAAAGCAACTTGGTCAGCAATGCGAGTGCCTTGTTTTCGAGGCTGCCATGATTTAGAAGCAGACCAAATGTAGTAAACAGGAACCTCTACATAGAGAAGTGTTTTTGCAAAGTTATCGCGCTGGCAAAGGGCAAAAAATTCTGTCAACGTGGTCTTAGGTGGACGGTAACCCTGTAGTGCAGCATTAGCAGAAGTAAAATATACACGCTGCCCATTTTCTAAGTGTACAGAGAGATGTTGAACCATTGGATGGCGTCTGTGAATAGGGACTCCCAGAATTCGCCAAACAGCTTCATTGCTACTAATATATCGACCACTTTGGTACTCTAGCACTTCATTAGACTCTGTTTGAGCACCACTAACTGCAAAAATTGATTGGTCTGAACCCTTGTATATGTATTTGCAGATATATTTTATAGCAGAGATTGAAGCACAGGACTCCACATTGATGTGAGCATCAAATAGTCTGCATAGAAGAGGCGAATATGGCACAACATACCTATTATCACAGGTAACATTAGTCATGCGCACAACCTGAACACCATGCTCAATGGTGAAAACTCTCACTCTTTTAACAAAAGAAAAGCCACCTTCCTCAGGCCTGCGACGTCTGTACAATGGGTAGCCATCCCTATCTGTCTGCGTTTCAGCCAAGAGTAGCCGTGGATATTTCTTTTGGCATCTACCCCGTTCCATGCAGCAAGGATTAGGATACCCATGTCCACATGGCCCATGAATCATATTTTTGGTTACAGTCCGAAACAGTGAAGCATCAACCTCCGCATTGGGGATTTCAGCACAAATGATCGAATCAATCTGGTTTGGGCGAATCTTTTCTTTAAGCCACAATAAAATATGCGCATGTGGTAGCCCTCGCTTTTACCATTCAATGGTATAACACCAACATTGGGGCGCTTGCCAAAAACATCACCCTTGGTGATCAAATCTATAAGCTTGGTAACTTTCAATTGAAAAATGCGAGCAACCAAGTCATGCCGAACAAATGCACCTTGGGTGGTGAACTGCATTAGTTTTATCTCAGGCCACTCAGGATTGCATGTAAATGTAATAAAAAGGTCTGGGCGACCATATTTACGGACGTAAGCCATGCAATCCTGGGCATACTCATGCATGTGCCTTGGACTGCCCACAAAGAAAGAAGGAAGAATAACTTGTCTTCCAATAAGGGCATGACTCCTGTCAGTGCGAATAGCATCTAACAGATTGATGTATTCGGTTGCACGAAGTTGAGCTTGATGCGCTGAGATGTAATGCAGCCTTTCAGATTCCACCTTGGCATAAATGTCGACCAGAATTTGATGGGTCAAATTTCCAAAAGCCAGTAACCAATTTGTTATGCCAGGATTACGGCTACGAATCATTAGCAGTGAAGCATAAAAATCCATGCAAGAAACCGTCTTGTGCGCCGAAGGAACCTCATTAATCAGCTGAGGGATATGGAAATGATAACCATCTTGACCATTCCAAAAAACCAATGGGTATTGCAGGGCGTCATTAGACCTGTGAAACTCGTTAATCCTCTGCACACCACTGCCTCTTTTGGAAAGAACAATGTCACGTCTGTCACAGTTTTCCTGCACAATAACAATGGCAACCTCATTAATGGTTGGAGCATTGAATGTGCGAGGATGGTGTCCAGGCGGTGCTTTGTCAGCCTTAATGACCAACTTGTAATCAGGAGAAGGCATTTTTTCAATGGAAGCTTTGAACAAATGGACATAAGGATTATATCGATGCAACATATCTTGCAAAATGCTAACAATGTGGGGCTTAGTGATGGGAAAGTTTCTATGGCGGGTGGCAACCTCTGCACTACTATCTCCGATGAAGAAAACCTGAAGGAATGCTGGCTGTAGTTGGCGGCTATCAGAGTTGAGTGGTGGCAAAACAGAGCCAATTCTATGATAGACCTGGCCTTGGACCTTAAACGTTGGCATGCAACCTGGCAACACAACACGACTACCACACCCAAAAGATGTCATTTGGAAGGCATTGTTATAGTGACGGATATGTTGCATGAACTCAGCCGAGTGAGGAGAAGACCCATCGAGCAGAGTTCTGAGAGCTTCTGGGGGTTCAGGTAAATCAGGAATTCTGACCTTACCTGCAGAACAGCACATTCCAGGCCGCTCACCATTGTACTTAAAGGCAGTACAATGTTGACATTGTTTATCCATATGGCCAATCTGAAGAAAAGTAAATTGTTCATAATTCAATCGGATTGTAATGGAAAGCAGCATTGAGCATATCAGCCAAAGTGCTAGCTCGTTACCTGAAATACTGCAACTGGTCAGCCTCCTGTCGTGTTTGGGACTGCTGGGGAGTCTCTGATGCGCGTTGAACTCTGTGGCGCAGCCGGTCACTTTGGAGACGGGCTTGAGACTGTTGGGGATTCTCTGATGCGCGTTGAACTCTGTGGCGCAGCCGGTCACTTTGGAGGCGGGCTTGAGACTGTTGGGGATCCTCTGATGCGCGTTGAACTCTGTGGCGCAGCCGGTCACTTTGGAGGCGGGCTTGAGACTGTTGGGGATCCTCTGATGCGCGTTGAACTTTGTGGCGCAGCCGGTCACTTTGGAGGCGGGCTTGAGACTGTTGGGGATCCTCTGATGCGCGTTGAACTCTGTGGCGCAGCCGGTCACTTTGGAGGCGGGCTTGAGACTGTTGGGGATCCTCTGATGCGCGTTGAACTCTGTGGCGCAGCCGGTCACTTTGGAGGCGGGCTTGAGACTGTTGGGGATCCTCTGATGCGCGTTGAACTCTGTGGCGCAGCCGGTCACTTTGGAGGCGGGCTTGAGACTGTTGGGGATTCTCCAATGTGCGGCTACTTTGGCCTCTAGCAGCTCGGGCAGCCATGCGTCGAGCTGCAGGAGTACTTACTCCAATTGCAGATCTTTTGCGAGGCATATCAAATGGGATGATTCAATTTGAAAATATGTCCTAAAAAAAACAGAAATAGCACAATCAGTACCAAAAATATTTTTGTATATATAAAAAAAAAGCTTATAAGGAAAACAGTGCAGACCCAAAACAATATCAATGGCAAAACATGTCAAACAGGTCAATCTTTAGAAGGCTCAACTATTTTTTCCCCTAACCTAATATCTGCGTAGACAAAAAGAAAGCAGCATAATAGAACTACCACAAACAAAATATACAGAAATGGCAAGCGAATAAAATAAATGACAACAACAGACTAAATTTTAAACTATCAATGAAACATATGATTTTTATAAAAGAATAACAAAACAAAGGCCATTACAACAATTAAAAAACATAAGCCCATTGCTTATATACAGAATAAAAGTTTGTAAATATTGTCAAATCTGCATTGTTTACTAACCGTAACTTTGTAAAATGTAGTGCCCTATCAACATGTCAGAAAAAAAAATAATAATACTAAAAAAAAAAACTATTGCCAAAATAGCCATGTTAATATTTTAGGCTGATAAAAACTAAAGGGTATATGGATTATAGACAAACACATGTTTTGGCTGTTAAATGAGACAGTAATTCATAGTAAATTTTCACTACTGTATTTTTTGCATATTGACTATTGTTTGTTTAATTTTAAGAATTATCATATTGACTGTAAAAAAAAAAAAACAAAGGCCAGAACAAAAATTAATAAAAAAGTAAGAAAGCCATTGTTTACATACAGTAAAGCTAATTTTGTAATGTTTTTTTTAATTGCATTGTGCGAACGTACCTTAACTTAGCAATATAAATGTTAGACAAACACATGTTTTGGCTGTTAAATGAGACAGTAATTCATATTAAATTCTCACTACTGTATTTTTTGCATATTGACTATTGTTTGTTTAATTTTAAGAATTATCATATTGACTGTAAGAAAAAAAAAATAAAGGCCAGAACAAAAATTAATAAATGTAATGTTTTTTTTTTTAATTGCACTGTGTGAACGTACCTTAACTTAGCAATATAAATTTTAGACAAACACATGTTTTGGCTGTTAAATGAGACAGTAAATCATATTAAATTTTCACTACTGTATTTTTTGCTTATTGACTATTGTTTGTTTAATTTTAAGAATTATCATATTGACTGTAAAAAAAAAAATAAAGGCCAGAACAAAAATTAATAAAAAAGTAAGAAAAGCATTGTTTACATACAGTAAAGCTAATTCTGTAATATATATATTTTTAAATTGCATTGTGTGAACGTACCTTAACTTTAGCAATATAAATATTAGACAAACACATGTTTTGGCTGTTAAATGAGACAGTAATGCATATTAAATTTTCATTACTGTATTTTTCGCATAATGACTATTGTTTGTTTAATTTTAGGAATTATCATATTGACTGTAAAAAAAAAAACACAAAGGCCAGAACAAAAATGAATAAAAAATAAGAAAGCCATTGTTTACATACAGTAACGCTAATTTTGTAAAGTTTTTTTTTTAATTGTGTGAAATTTCGCATTGTTTGAAACCTACCTTAACTTAGTAATATAAATTTCTCTCTCAATACTTTTGTAAAAAAAAGTGACACTCGTATAAAAAGATATTTTAAAAAAAGTAAGCAAGCAACTTGAAAAGAAATGCAGAACGCTCATTGGTCGCTTAATTGGCCTCGTGTTGTTACTTTCCCTCGTATTTACTCCGCGTAAGCCTCGTATTTACTCCTCGTAAAAAAAAGTTCTTCAAATGACAAAAAGAAATAGCCAAAAATACTAAGCAAATTGTATCCAAAAATTTTCCTCAGGTTTATAAAAAGCGACATGCAAAATTTGGTACCAATTGGTTCAGTAGTTTTTGAGTTTATCGCGAAACAGACAGACAGACAGAAATTGACTTTTATATATATAGAGATAGTCTCTATTATAAGTTCTAAAGAATCGAGTCCGGAAAGAAGCACAGTCTTTAGCGACGATACCTTGTCTATTTAAATCATCACCGAGTGAAACATTCTTATACAGATTGGATGGCATTTTGTAAGCTTTATTGACATATCTCTCAATTATGGTTATTACACGGTAGTGAAGGGGTTACTGATTGGATATAATTAGGGGACCAACATATATCGAAACATCACTGGCTGACAACGATAAGTATCAGCTATGACTGTTTCTTCATTGTATTATGGGCTGGTGCTAAGTCCTGTTGGAGGACATACGTTCTTTAAGAGGTCACAATGCCCATATTCATTACGGTGTCTCAAGAAAATTGATGTATGTGTCAGCATTCATTTTGAGCCGCGCTCAAAGAAATAGAAGGTATGTCCATGTTTCACTGCTAATGAACGTCAAGAACGGTAAGAGAGACAGGAAATCTCGTGTAAATTTAAGGTTATTTTTATAGATATGGAGATTATTCTTGGGATTCATCCTTTTGTCGCGTTCAAAAGTATTTTATCATAGAAAACCTCCAGCCATATAGCCATGTTTTAGGATGTTGAGGAGGTCAGCAGCCTTTATTTTTATTTTATATCCTAGCTTCAGCCAGCAGATAACTTTTCAGAAAGGCGAAGGACATGAGACCAAGGTCCTGATAGAAGGTTTTGATTTTATCCATAATATCATTGCCCATCTTAATACCTATGTCCTCCATTATTTTTATGGCCATGTTCTACGGCGGTTAGACCTGTTATTTGGGATATTCAGTTGCCTACCTATATAATAACTAGCGACAATATAAATTAAACCCTTAGTCAATTTAATTTTGAATATCGGTGTTGGGTTAGTAGAGGTTTAGGGATAATCAGACCTATAGAAACAAAAGAAAGGAAGAAGAGGTGATTTTTCGTGAAATTGTCTTCATTTTTACACCATTATGTCAAACAATTCGTTGAAAAATTCAGACTCTACAATTTACAATATAAAGGTACATGTAAAATTTAGGGAAACCTTCAAATGTTTATTAGGAGATCGATTAATAAAGGTAAACTAATTGTTGTTTCCCACTTGACAAATACGCAAGGAGGAAAAGCAGAATAAATTTTAACAAAACAATCCGTTCTCGTTTGGCCCCTATTGAATAGAATGTTTTATATTAGCTTAAAGAAACAAATGTAATTATCTTTGGCCAGGCAATTCTCCCAAGCTTTACAAATGAATTTATGATTTTATTTTAATTTTCTTTACAATAAATATTTAAAGAATTTACAAAAGATTTAAAGCCGCAGCTTCAAGGCCTTGTTTTTTAGTGGCGACTATACTAAGAATTGAGAAGGTGGAGAGGCTCCCTCTGGCGGTGCAGCCAGATGGCCTCCCATTGGTCAGCGATGACGTAGCTCCTTTTTCTTTCACCGCCGCGCGCCGCCTTCTGCCACCTATGTTCAGAATAAAACTAAACATACTCCCCTCCTGTGGACGTAGTCCACACACAAGGCAAAAGAAAAGGATCACATAGTGTAGAAAGTTTTTTTTTGAAGAAGAAGAAGAATTAGAATGGCAGAAGTGCAATCTTCGAGATGGGTCTTATTAGATGATGTTGTTTCTCTGTTTGAAGTTCCACAACTCGGACAATGCCATCCGCTCCAGGTGACACCTTGGTGATGCGGCCAAGGCTCCACTGCATTGAAGGCATAGGAATGTCTTTTACCAACACCAAATCTCCAACCTTCAGGTTGGAAGAGGGTTTTTTCCATTTGGACCGTTGTTGCAGATTGTTTAGATATTCCCTGGACCATCTTTTCCAGAAAACATCTCTGGCCTTTTGAATTAATTTCCATCTAGTTAAGTAGTTGTCATTAGGGTGATAACTGGGCTCTGGGAGTGCTGTTAATGGTCTTCCAATAAAAAAATGTCCTGGAGTGAGAGGGTTGAAATCATTTGGATCCAAACTCATCGGATACAACGGGCGAGAATTCAAGCACGCTTCAATTTGACATGTCAGAGTATTGAGTTCATCAAAATTTAAAACTGCAGATTTTAAACACCTTAGAAGATGATACTTCAATGATTTAATTCCAGCTTCCCAAATGCCGCCGAAGTTTGGAGCAGATGGAGGTATAAAATGCCAAGTGATGTGTTCATTAGCGACATAATTTGGAATTGAAGAATCCTTTACAAGTTGATGTATATTATTCAAAATATTCTTAGCTCCTCTAAAGTTAGTAGCGTTGTCGGTGAAAATATCAGAGGGTTTTCCTCGACGAGAGATGAATCTTCTAAAAGCAGCGAGGAAGGCAGGGGTTGACAGATCTGAAACTATCTCAAGGTGAATAGCCTTCGTTGAGAAACAAATGAATAATGCTATATAAGATTTTAATGTTACTTTTGTTCTTATGACATTAGGTTTAGTTATAAATGGTCCTGCGAAGTCTATTCCTGTTTTGCTAAAAGGGCTTGAGGGTATGATTCTATGGATAGGCAGATCTCCCATGATTTGTTTTGACACTTGGAGTTTCGTCTTGAAACATGTCATGCAACGATTAATGAGCTTTTTTACTAGAATTCTACCGGATGGAATCCAGTACTTTTGTCGGATGGCACACAGAGTTAATTGGAGACCAGAATGAAGATGCTCTACGTGGAATTGTTGAACAATCAATTCTGTAACAAAATGGTTGTGAGGAATAATTATTGGATGCTTCTCATTGAATTGCAGGTTGGATTTGCGCAGTCGACCTCCTACATGTAGAATTCCTGATGAATCAATAAATGGGTTTAAGGATAAAAGTTTTGAGTTTGTTGCTAGTACTTTGCTTTGATTACAACATTGAATTTCAGTTTTAAATTCTGAACTTTGAATGATTTGAATAAGAGTTCGAATTGAATTATCGAGCTCATTAGAGGACAATTCTTTGTGTTTTATTTTGTCGCTGCTGTGTCTAGCATTGTGGATAAATCTTAGGAGCCATGCAGTAACTCTGCTCAGATTCCTGAATGTTGAGAATTTAAAAATAAAGTCTAGAATAGGACAAGTAGTGAAATGAACAATCGGAACAGTCTTTCTTTTTTCATGACAGACTTCTTTTGGAAGTTCATATGTGATTGGTTGCAGATCTTGTAAACTTGAGTTTGATAGCCAATCAGGACCATTCCACCAAAGTGAATGGTTTACTAGTTCTGAAGAAGTTATACCTCTGGAGGCGCAATCTGCAGGATTATCCTTGGTAGACACATAGTACCAAGAAGATTGCAGAGTTAGTCGCTGAATTTCTGCAATCCGGTTACCAACAAAAGGTTTCCAATGTTTTGATTCAGATTTTAGCCAACATAAAACAATCTGGGAATCTGTCCACAAAATTACTCGGTCAATCTGCAACAGCAATGAGCTGCAAATGGAATCATATAAATTTGAAAGGAGAAGAGCAGCACAAAGCTCCAGACGAGGTATTGACGTTGCCTTCAAGGGAGCGACTTTTGTCTTGGCAGCAATCAATGTGACTTGAACATGACCAGATTTAAAACGAGATTTCATATAAACAACTGATGAATATGCAGAGTCAAAAGCATCACAAAATCCATGGGGTTCTAAAGAATGTATAAATCCCTTGCAGGAAATATATCTAGGAATTTTAATATGATTTAGCATGGCCAAATCAATTTTCACTCTCCTCCAATGAGAACACAACGATTCAGATAAGGGATCATCCCAATCCAAATCCTGTTTCCACAAAGTTTGGAACAGAATCTTGAAGATAATGATCACCGGTGATAACCATCCCAAAGGGTCATAAATTCGAGAAATGTCCGATAACAATTGTCTTTTAGAATATACGTCCTTTAGTGAATTGACTGTAATTGTGAAATTATCCGTGGATGGATTCCAATTTATCCCAAGAATCTTAACAAATGAATTATCTCCGATTACATATGAATCATGTGCTTTCAGCGCTTCTGGTACCTCTGGAAGAACCTCAGGGACATTTGACATCCATTTTCTTATGCAAAAGCCACCAGATAAAAGGATTTTCCGGATATCATCAATGAGAACTTTTGCTTCTTCGATTGTTGTTGCGCCAGAAAGTAGGTCGTCTACATAAAAATCAGTTTTTATGATTTTAGATGCCTCTGGGAACAGGAGTTTTTTGTCGGTGGCAAGTTGTATCAAGGTACGGATTGCAAGATAGGGTGCACACGACATTCCATAAGTTACTGTGAGCAATCTATACTCCAATAAAGATTCTAATGGACTATTTCTCCAGAAGATTCTCTGAAAGTCGAGATCATAAGAGTTCACTTTTATCTGTCTGTACATTTTCTCAATATCTCTCGTAAAAGCTATAGGATTAGTACGAAACTTCACAAGAATATTGAAAATATCATGCTGCAATTTTGGTCCAGTATGAAGAAATTCATTTAAGGAGTAATTGTTGCTCGTTTTGCACGATGCATCAAACACTACTCTTAATTTAGTAGTGCTGCTCTGCTCACGCAGAACGCAATGGTGAGGTATATAATAGCACTTGTCTGATGGTTTGTCACGTTCGTTTTTCGGAATGAGCTCCATGTGGTTGAGAGAAAGATATTCCATCATGAAATCCTTATATTGCTGAAGAAGATTCGAAGATTTGTGCAATTTTCTCTCAAGAGCAAGAAATCGTTTCATGGCATTATGACGTGAGTCTCCGAGATTAGGCACAGATTTAAACGGTAGACCAAAAGAATATCTTCCATCTGTTGATATGCAAAAGTTCTTGTCATAAATGTCCCCGCAACTCTTCTCCTCTTTAGTCAATGGAAGAGCGGCAGGAACCGATTCCAATAAAAAAAAACTTTCGCAGATTATCATCTCCTTGGGATGTTGAGCATAATGAGATATAGCTGTTTCCAGTCTCAGAACTGGAAACATTTCCTGAAAGTATCCATCCTAACTTGGAACTACAGGCAGAGGGTCCTGGATGATTTTGGAATCGTAGTTTTCCTGTTTATAAAAATGGGGCTAGGTCTGCACCAATTACTAAATCAATGGGACTCGTTTTTATCAAAATTGGGATCTGCTAATAAAGTATTCTTAAGATGAGGCCAATTATCTCTATTTATCAGAAAATTAGGTAAATCAACAGTGATTTGATCGAGTATTATGGATGAAATTTTGAATATTCTATCAGAAAAATGAGGCTTAAATTGAAGAAAAGTCTCACTAGCAGACTGCTGTATTGGTTGGTTACCAATTCCAAAAACTGTGATTTGGCTCTTTTTAACAGGAAGATTCAACTTTTCACGACAATTTTCTGTCATTAGACTTCTTTGAGAACCAGTATCAATCAAAGCTCTGCATGGATGAAACGATCCATTTTCTGCTCTCACTCTCACGATAACAGTAGATAATAAGATTATCTCATTGGGCTTTGTTGTATCATTGAGAAAACATGAAACGCAAGATTGGGCAATTGGGGCTTTAATTGAAGTGGTATTCAAAGGTTCGGGTTGGAAGGAATGCAAAAGAGTGTGATGTCTTTTGTTGCATGATTTACAATGCATAATGATTTTACATGACGTTACTCTGTGGTTGGATCGCAAACAATTGAAACAAAGGTTATTGGTTTTGACTATGTTCCATCTTTCAAGGAGAGAACTTTTATGGAACTTGTCACATTTGAATAAGGGATGTGAATTTTTGCATAATAGGCATTTATCATCACCTTTTGAAATAGAATTATATACATGTGTTTGTTTCATTACAGATTTATCCTCTTTAGCATAACCTTTTATCGATTGCAAACTTTTTGCTTGTTTTTCAAGAAACATAATAAATTTTTCGTAGGATGGAAAGCCATCATCTATCAACGTCAATTCCCATTGCCTTTTCAAATCATCACCTATTCTTCTTTGTAGGAAATGTATTAGAAAGATATCAACAAGTGTATTTCTCTCCAAACCCAGTGATTTCAAATTTCTCATGGCTTCATTACATATATCTAGTAGTTCGAAAATGGCCTTGGAATTTATTAGTTTTAAAGGTTTTAAAGTGAATAATTTTGTACATTGTGAAAAGGCAAGTTCTTTTTTGTTATCATATCTGGAGACCAATGTGGCCCAAGCATGGGCATAGTTTTCATCAATAATAAGAAATCCCCTAATAAGTCGTTCAGCGTCTCCAGTAACAGCTGATTGTAAATATTGCAGCTTTTGTGAATCAGTTAGAGCGGTATTAGAATCAATAGACAGAGAAAACAATTGCTTTAAACTAAGCCATTCGCCAATATCACCAGAAAAGGAAGGTAAATTTAATTTAGGAAGTTCTATTTTACTTGTGGTTGATTGATTTAGATCATCAATTTTGCTTGAAATGGCTGTACAAGATACTTTATTGATATTCACCACTAAATTTCTAAGATTATCATTGTATTGCATAACTCTAGAAAAGTAAACTTCATCATCAAATTCAGAAAATGTTAAAAGATTACAATAAGTTTTTTCAATGTCATACTTTATATCTAAAATATCTTGTTTAAATGTCTGTAAATTTGCATCATCCTTCGATTCAATTATCTTGAGCGAAATTTGTTCAAAATAATCCACTTGTTTGAAATGAAATTCAAGAATATTTAAAGTAGCTTTAAATTTGGCAGCCATCTTTAATTTTTTCTATTATTAATTTTAATAATATGTTTCAAAAATGAATTATAATTATTTATATTTAAATATTTATTTAATAGATTTATCCCGGGTTTCGGCACCATATGTTGTTTCCCACTTGGCAAATACGCAACGAGGAAAAGCAGAATGAATTTTAACAAAACAATCCGTTCTCGTTTGGCCCCTATTGAATAGAATGTTTTATAATAGCTTAAAGAAACAAATGTACTTATCTTTGGTCAGGCAATTCTCCTAAGCTTTACAAATGAATTTATGATTTTATTTTAATATTCTTTACAATAAATATTTAAAGAATTTACAAAAGATTTAATGTATTTACAAAAGATTTAAAGCCGCAGCTTCAAGGCCTTGTTTTTTAGTGGCGACTATACTAAGAATTGAGAAGGTGGAGAGGCTCCCTCTGGCGGTGCAGCCAGATGGCCTCCCATTGGTCAGCGATGACGTACTCCTTTTTCTTTCACCGCCGCGCGCCGCCTTCTGCCACCTATGTTCAGAATAAAACTAAACACTGAGCATGACAAGATATGCTCCGGAGAAGCTTCTTCACTATGGCATTTCAAGCAGTTATTGAAAGTTTGTTGTCCAATTTGAAATTTTAAGTTTTTATATGGCCACTTCTTAGTCTTGCTAAAGCTGTTTGTTGATTTCTATTGAGTTTTTGAGGTTCTTCTAATTGTTTCAATGTTTTGTACCAGTAATGAATTGAATAAGCTGTCAGTTTTGTTTTATTTATGATTTTATTAACAGATTACTATTTTTTATATTTATATTTTGCTATACTCTGTAAACTTCCCTCATTTCTTATCTTTTTTTTATTATTATCATTCATATTTTATTCTTGCCTTTAATAAATTGCTGTGTCATTCTAAAGTTTGTCTTACCTAATTTTCCACGTGGCAATATAAATAGATGAATATCTGATAAAAGTACGTCAAAATGTAAAAATTAAATTGAATTTATTAAAAAAAAAACAAGTTTTTTTCGCTAAAATATAAAACTTTCTGCTTTTCTCACACTTCTTTGAATCTTGATCATTAGCTTATTTTCTTAATTAGAATTTTGTTCTCTAATGAGGCATCGTTTTCTTGTTTAGAAATGTCTCATTGTTTTTTTCTATCCCTTCAGAAAAAGCCTTTCAAATTTGATTTTGATATCTATATCTAGTATGTTTGTTCCCTTCCAGGCGACGTTATGATTTTGATCATTCATGTTAAACCTATGTTCGAAGCGTTTTTTATGCCTTCTTGAGTCTTGTTTCATGTTCCTTTATTTCACCCTCCAGGGATTGTTTCGTTTCACGTATGTAAATATTTTGCAATCCAGACAATCTATTTTCTAAACAATTTCCCAAATTTCACCTCATTCGGCTTGGAGGCTTTCATTGTTTGATTTCTTGTTGGTATGTTCCCGGGTGTGTCTGGAGTGTAGTATATATTAAACCCTTTTTGTTATATGATTTTTTAATGTATGTTGATTGCTTTTTGATTCTGGTTATGATGATATTATTTTATATAGGCCTGTTTG
Source organism: Cordylochernes scorpioides (assembly GCA_030710605.1). Lineage (NCBI taxonomy): Eukaryota > Metazoa > Arthropoda > Arachnida > Pseudoscorpiones > Chernetidae > Cordylochernes > Cordylochernes scorpioides. Next base: position 89,223,246 of record CP092868.1, read on the forward strand.
CAGAATACTTTTCTTTTCTCTTTCTTTGACCCGTTTTTCTATTTTAGTTGTAAGAAAATCATTTTACCTTTCTTATATCATCATTATAGTTATTTATATCGTGCAAATGGTTATGGATCTGTCTATTAGCGCGTTTACTGCGGCTTCTTTGTCTTCTACAGGAACTTTGGTAATTGGATTTAATGTCTTTGTCTGTGGCTTTCTTCTAGACTGATGTTTGTATATAGAGAGAATACCCTTTCCATTATTTAAAAATGTGATCCTTTCTACCTTTATTGCTTTTGCGTGAAGTATAAGTTTGTGTTTAGGCTGTTTATCAAGTTTAAAAGGTCTTAGCGCTTTTATTTTCTAGTACAACATGGGAAAAGAAATTTGAACTATTTTTGAAGCGAATGATTATTTTAAAAATAAATCCATTTTATACTGCCCTTACTAAGGGCCTGGGTCATCAGTGGTGAACTCTCCCAAACCAATGATGAGCCAGGCCCTCCCAATATTATATCATTGCAGTAAGAGCAGTGTAAAATTGATCTATTTTTAAGATAATCATACGCGTCAAAAATAGTTCGAATTTCCTATAACAGATGGCGCGGCATTGTACAACATGGAATATCGCCCATATAACGTATTCATAATTTAAATTTATTCTGAACATATATCTAATTAGTTTTATAAACAATCCATGTCATTATTTGTAACATACATGTTTTATGGACATCCCATGGGTATTCCTTTTCTCAATTTGTATAAGTTGTCTCTTTCATTGAAGTTTCAAAAGGTTTTTCTAGGCATTAATACATGGCCTGTTAAAGGGATTTCGATAAAAAAATCTATTGTACTTTTTTCTCTCTAACTTTACTGTCTATAAACTCCGTTATTACTATTTTGGTTGTATCCAAAAGTATGCTTGGATAAAGCTAGATTACATCGTAAGATATTAGGATGTCAGATTCCTATACATTTATATTTAATTTCTCCATGGCTCCATTTCATCTTTTTTTTTTCAATTTCATTTTGGATTTTGAGCTATTTTTCAAAAATGTTTATGCAGTTTGCTAAAATGTATTATTTTTCCTACCAGACTTTATAGGTATGTGTGGGATGTCTTGATTTGAAATTTCGCCTCTCATAAAAGGAGTTCAGAATTTTTCATAATAGCGCATCTTTAGTCTGTTTGTCTAGAGCTTTATCAGCTAACTCCTGCAGCATTTATACGTTGAATATGTTGAATATAAGCTTGTTTAGCCGCTTTGTCAATTGCTCGGTTCTCACGTTCAGTCTTCTCTCTAAGTTGACCGTTGCTTTCTTAACGCTGAGTTCAACCATGGTTAATCCATTCCGGACAACATCGTCGAATAGTGGCATCGCTCCAATCTGTAAGCCGAACGATCCCCCGATTAGATAAACCATCTATTCCAAGCCCAAATGCATTTCAGTTATGACATATATGTATAGTATGAGCGAACTAGATAGCAAACATAGTTACTTGCTATGTGAGTTGACAAAATGAAATTCACCAAGATCTTATGACCTGGGAATAGGATTTTCTCCTCTTTTATATTACCATTCAGTTAAAAGACTTCGAAATTTCATTTATTATCCGCTAATGTCTAATCCTCTTCTTCTTTTTTCCTATCTCTACTCAATCATTTACCGGCTACATGAACTCAGTAGATTTTGTTTAAATATAAACGAATAAAAGATTACATGAGGAGCTTCTCTCTGAGAGAGAAAAAGAAGCTCCTCATGTAATATTTTATTCGTTTATATATACTCAATCATATTACGGTGTCAAGCTTGTAGCGCCTGGTACTTTCGATGGGTCTGCTGAGGATGAGTAGAGCTCATCAATTAATAAGCCAATACAGTCAATAATGTGTTTTGGGGTTTCAGGTTGAGAATTGCACTTAGTACATAGTGGGAAAAGACTGTTGTTCTCTTTGGAGAACAGAATTGGTGATTGTCCCTCTTGCTCTGTACTAGTTATGTGCATCATTAAATCCAAAACCTAATAATATACATGTTAGTCGAAACTTCTTAGTTAATAAAATTTATTCCAATTTGCATAAATATTTAGTATGCGTCGTTTCGTGTTTATATGCAGATGGTTGATATCTCATATATTCTAATATGCCACTTTGAAATTCAGTTTAGTTTCAAATATGAAATGCATACACTTTTGAGTAAATTTTCCTCGAGTTAGATTTCTACTTAATTCTCTACGCTCTCAGCAGCTAAAATGAGTTTCACTTTAATTTCAAATTTATTTTAATAGATTTTGATCTTGATGACATGAAGATAAAGTTAAATTCAATGGCGATATGCATATATTTTTTTCTATATATTTTTAGAAAACCTTTTTCAATGAATTAGTGTTTCTGATTTTTATATATATAAAAGTTTTATACAAAGTAATATACAATTTTTCCATCTACAAGTATATATATTAATCGCAATTTATATAAGAATATTTAATATACAAATCATATACAATATTTAAGAGGGAAAATACCCAAGATACAGGACATTGCAACTGCTGTGATAGAGATGCATGGGGATAACTGAGGCTCTTAATTAGAAAAGACAACATCAACAAGAGGGGAAAATATTTATTTTAATATGCATTCTATATATTCTTAGCTATAGCTCATCTTAGCTTTATTCATTTTGAAAATGTTCCTGAATCATTCCAATATCAGACGATTTTTTTCAAATCTTTTTAGTTATTATACTTCGTATGTTTTTTGCAATTCTTACTTAACTTTCAATTATATAGTTAGAAATAAAATAAATATCAATTTTTCTGTAGAAAAAAAAAGAACTGAAAACGTCCATCATAAATGTCAAAAGTGTCGCTAATAGAAAGACTTCGCTAAAGTTCGAGAAATATTTCCTTCTGTCAGACGACAATTGTCTTAATTTCTTCCTCACGTCACTTCCTCTCTGCCTTAATGGAATATCACGCTTTCTATTAGACACTGTTCAGCTCACTTAGACCAAGAATTCTATAAATTTATAGAGAGAAATCTATTTAAAAGTTATTTTAAAAGTTCGTTCTGTCTCTTTTTATTATATACTTTTATTTCTTATTAGGTTTATATTCCTATTATTGTTTATTGTCAAAAATCTATTACACAGTTTTTGCTTTGTTTGTTCCTTAGAGAATTTGTTCTGAGTTGAAAAAAAGATTTTATTTGAACTGATATAATAACAAATTTCACACATAGATCCAACTAAATTTTTAACAAAAATGGAATTCTATATATATATATAGACTGGAGCAACGCAATTTCTAAGCAGAATAATATAATGTTCGTTTTATTTAGGGTTTATTCGAAATATAATTTATTTTCTCAATCGGTTCTCGAGTTCTGCTTATTTCAGAGATTTCACACAATACATTTAAAATTTCTGTTATTAAACACTACAGGCATATATTATTATAAAATTTAAACAGTTTTCTTATAATAAATAAAAATAATTTTAAAAATAAACTTTTTCCTTAAGGCCTAATGTTCTTTTTTTTAATATTGATTCAAGGGATTATTTTACCGAAGAGTATTCATCATTGTGTGAAAATTAAATAAACTAAACAAAAAAAAAATTGCCAGTTCTATGTACATCTGCTAGTCATACATATATGTTCAAATAATTATATATAATTAATTTCATATTTATTTATACATTTATTTAAATTATTATTTTGTTATTACACAAATCTAAACTGCTGGCCACCGTAAATGCAACACCCTGAAAGAAGCATGCAAATAACATGATATTTACAACATGTATTAGAGGAGGTGAGAATTGCAAATGGTTAGAATTTCAGCGCAGACGCACATCACGCGCGTCTGTGGTTCCATTTCAAAGCACTATTTAAGGCTTATAGATTTCGACGATTTCAAGTTCGGCAATTGTGTTTTTCTTGCGCTTTGAAAAAAAAAAACGATCAATTATGCCTTGTAGAAAACATCGATCATCCATTTATCAAGTATCTGAGTTCGACAGAGGAAAGATAGCGGCCTACCGAGATTGTGGATTATCTTTCATGGAAATCGGTAGTCGTGTTAGACGAAACCAAACAACTTTAATGCGGATATGTGATCGCTGGATGCAGGAAGGTACGACGGACCGACGTGTTCGATCGCATCCTCCTCAGTGCACCACTTCAAGTGCTGAAGGCAAATTGTGCGCATGACATTAACATATCACTCAGTCACATCAAGAACCGTAAGCAAAGCACATTCAGTCTGTAACGCATCATCCAGTGTCTGCGCGTACCATTCGACGCCGTTTATAGCAGAGTGGTCTGTCCGCAAGACGTCCATTGCTTCGTCTACCCTTGACGCAGAACCACAGACGTCTCCACCGCCAATGGTGCGATGAAAGAAGGATGTGGATGGCAGAACGGAATGAAATTGTTTTTACTGACGAGTCATGCTTCTGTCTGCAACACCACGATGGTCGGATTCGAGTCTGGAGATACCGTGGAGAGAGGATGCTGAACAGCTGCGTTATGCACCGCCACTCTGGTCCTGCACCGGGTATTATGGTATGGGACGGTATTGGATATCACACTCGCACTCTTCTAGAACGCATTGTCGGTACTTTAAACAGCCAACGTTACATCTCCGAGGTGTTGGAGCCAGTTGTCTTTCCTTACCTACAGGGTTTACCCACAGCCATATTTCACTTGGATAATGCGCGACCACACGTGGCACGCACTGTCCAAAGGTTCTTCATCAATCTCCAGATGAAATTGCTTCCCTGGCCGGTTCGCTCTCCGGAACTTTCGCCGATAGAAAACATGTGGTTCATGGTTGCTCAACGATTTACCCAGATTACATCCCCAGCTGCCACACCAGATCAAGTTTGGCAACGTGCAATAGCTGCTTGGTCTGCTGTACCCCAAGAACACATCCAGGGTCTCTTTGAATCAATGCCGAAGCGTGTGGGAGCGTTGATCTCCAACAATGGCGGCTACTGGTTCTGGCAGGAACAACACTTCGCAGAATTATATAAATTTAATCATTTGGTACTTGGTCAACATATTATCTACAAATTAAATTTTGTTGTGATATCTCTTGTCTTTCTTGTTGTTACAATTCGGGTCCCCAGCAATGAAACACCAAGAAAGACAAGATATTTCACAACAAAATTTATTTTGTAGATAACATGTTGACCAAGTATCAAATGATTAAATTTATAGACTTCTGCGAGGTGTGGTTCCTGCCAGAATCAGTAGCCAGAGTAACCGCCATTGTTGGAGATCACCGCTGCCAAACGCCTCAGCATTGATTCAAAGAGAATTTGGATGTGTTCTTGGGATACAGCAGACCAAGCAGCTTCCACGCGTTGCCAAAGTTGATCTGGTGTGGCAACTGGGGATGTAATCCGGGTCAATCGTTGAGCAGCCATGGACTATATGTTTTCTATCGGCGAAAGATCCGTAAGAGCAGGCTGGCCAGGGAGGCAATTCAATATGGCGATTGACGAAGAACCTTTGGACAATGCGTACCACCACGTGTGGTAGCGAATTATCCTTTTGAAATATGGCTAAGCGCAAGCCCAGAAGGTAAGGAAGGACAACTTGCTCCAACACTTCGGAGATGTAGCGTTGGCTGCTTAAAGTACCGGCAATGCGTACTAGAGGAGTGCGAGAGTGATATCCAATACCGCCCTATACCATAAAACCCGGTGCAGGATCAGTGTGGCGGTGCATAACGCAGTTGTTCAGCATCCTCTCTCCACGGTGACTCCAGACTCAAGTCCGACCATCGTTGTGTTTCAGACAGAAGCGTGACTCGTCCGTAAAGACAATTTTATTTCATCCTGCCGTCCACATTCTTCTTTCATCGCACCATTGGCGGCGGAGACGTCTGTGGTTCTGCCTTAAGGGTAGACGAGCAATGAACGTCTTGCGGACAGACCACTCTGCTGTAAACAGCGTCGAATGGTACGCGCAGACACTGTATGATACATTACAGACTGAATGTGCTGTGCTACGGTTCGTGATGTGGCTGAGCGATCTGTCACTGCCATGCGCACAATTTGCTTTCAGCACGTGAAGTGGTCCAATGAGGTGGACGCGATCGAACAGGTCGGTTCGTTGTACCTTCCTACGATCACATATACGCATTACAGTTGTTTGGTTTCGTCCAACACGAATACCGATTTTTATAAAAGATAAACCACAATCTCGGTAGGCCACTATCCTTCCTCTGTCGAACTCGGATACTTGATCAAAATATGATCGCTGTTTTCTACGAGGCATAATTGATTGGTTAAAAAAAACACAAGAAAAATACTTTTGCAGAACTTGATATCGTCGAAATCTCCAAGTCTTAATTATTGCTTTGAAGTAGAGCCACAGGCGCGCTTGATGTGCGTCTGCGCTGAAATTTTAATCATTTGCATATCTCACCTCCGCTAATACATGTTGTAAATATCATGTTATTTGCATGCTTCTTTCAGGGCGTTGCATCTACGGTGGCCAGCAGTTTAGATTTGGAAGAGCAATTCTTTGGTTTAAAAGAGTTACCATCAACAATCAAGCCTCAATATATTGGTCCTGGGATAGTTGTAATAAATTTGAACTATTTTTGACGCGCATGATTCTTTAAAAAAATCATTTTTCTACTGCCCTAACAATGATAATATAATGGGAGAACCTGGCTCTTCAGTGGTGAACCCTCCCAGCGGTTTCGCTAGTTTAATCTACCATACCGCTGGAATAGTTCAATTTTCTTATAACATAAATGCATCATATTAATATGGGATAGGTGTTGCTACGATATTATCCACCCTACAGTAGAATTCCTGCGAAGGAATTTCTTGATGCACAACGCCAAGTCTTCTGAGTATATCAAACAGCCACAAAAATTATATTAACTAACTAAATTCGTCCTAAACACTCATTTATATTCAAATAGAGGACGAGATCAAAACATATGTGTGTATAGAAATAAAACTGGGGGTCGGTGGATGGGTGGTTTAAACCATTGGTTTTCGACCGCTACGACCCGAGATCTTAAAATCTTTTATCAGAATAGCTCAGCTTATTCCATGTTAGTAGGTAACAAATTCCCCTCACACAAAATGGTGTTCTGAAGCACTGGCCATAAAAACACGAGGAATTGAAGGCGAACGAATTTGAGATTTTACACAAAATACCGGTTTACTATATAAACATTTTAATGTAAAATTATGCAAATATATATAAGACATACATGTTTTGAAGCTATAATTACAAAGTTGTCCCAAAAGTTAGTAAACACTTGCAAAAATTTGAAATACCAATATTATTCGCCGTTATGTATAATGTCTTTGTAATATGTATTCGCCAAGTAATAAGAAAAACGTTTAAAGAAAAACATGAACATTTGGGACAACCTTATATTTATATATTCAACCAATTGAAAATTCATACAAATATGAATTGAAAGATTAAAAATATCGCAAGTCTATCAATGGTGAAACTTCTCAATAGTTTCGTCAATTTAATCTATCAGATAATTATTAAGTGTCCATTCTGTAAATATTGTTGCACCCCCCCCCCCCCCGGGGGGGGGGGGGGGGGATTGGCTTTATGTCAATTTTCGATATATAAAGATTATAAATCAGACCACAGAACGAGTAATCAAAATATATATTTTAACAAGGAAAGTATTCACAAATTTCACCAGATCTCCGCATACAACTGAGAGATATTTAAACGCCTTTCCCTAAATTCTTAAAATTCATACTTTTTTCGCAACTAATTTGTATACGAAGAAAAAAATTGATAATAATCGTTCATTTTATATAATATTTGTATTTATGTAAATATCTACACGAATATATATCTTCTCTAGTTTCTTGTAACATCCAGTTGAAGGACGTCATAATCCGAAATCTCGCCAAGATTATACCGCTTTAATAAAGATTCTCGTCGCTGATAGCTTTTATTCCTTTTTAGAAATATATAAACGATTAACAAATAAAATGTATTATTTTAAATGTAATGTGTATAGTAAAATGTAAAATAAGCATAGCCTCAGTTAATTGATAATGATTCACAGAGTTAGACTACCACAGATTTTCTGGGACAATATAGGGTGAATTTAAAGATACATTCATGTTTGATGGTTGTATGAAAAAGTGAAGGTTGTATAAGCATATGATTTTGCTTTGTTTTAAAAATGAATCGATGTTGGTTCCATGTGCTTGAATTGAATATTACACTTTAGTTCTATATATTTTATTGCTTAAAAAGGAAAACAACAAAACAAAAAAGAAACTACAATTGCAAATATTTTGATAACTAAGAAAAAAAATCCAAAATGATGATGATAAAATTGAATATGTCTGCCAGAAAAATGCTTCTATGAATTAAAAAATAAGAATAATTACAAAATTAACATATAAACTTCAAACAATGGTATTTATTTACCCTAAGACGATAGGCACAGTAATTGTAGACATCCTAATGTTATTATAAATTATTAACATTTTTATTCATTATTATAGGATAACGGATTTTGACAAATTACAAAAATTCATATAATGCTGCAACTCTTTTTTTATTGATATTCAAAATATTTCAGGGATGATATTCATAAACCAACAGGTATTACTCTCTCTCATAAAAATTACATTCAACTCATGCATTTTGTTATCACCCTATTTCAATTCCATAGCTCAAAACCCTAGAATACAGGTTGCTATATTTTGTCCAAATATACCAAAACTGTCGTTACGATACCTTATTTTTGTATTGCACAGGGGTGATAAACAAATTAGAAGGTTCATTTTTTGAAAGAAGAGAGCTGTCTTTCTTGAAACATTGTAATATTATATTAAAAATACAAATCCTTGGGCAATAATGTGAACTCATAAATTATATTTAAAATATATTAATCGTTAATTTATTTATTATTTGTATAAATGATGCATTTCCTTATGAGTACAAATTTTAATATAGTTTTGAAAATTTAAGAGAAATTCATAAAAATATCTTCATTTAAAAAGGCATATATTGGATCAAAATATAATTTATTTGCTAATATTCCAGTTAGCTGAACGTCAACATTTTTCAAGGTATTATAACATGAGTTTGTTGTTGGCATAAATATGTTATAATACCTTGAAAAGGTTGGTTTTCAGACACACAAACACAACTGTAATATTGGTAAATATATTATACTAGCGGACCCGCCCGGCTTCGCCCGGGTTTTACCCGAGTGAATGTTTGTCTAACGAACATTTGTTAAAACAATTCTCTTTAAACTTATAAAACGAACTCGGCTTCGCCCGGGGTTTTACCTGAGTAAAGGTTTGTCTAGCGAACATTTGTTGAAACAATTCTCTAAAAACTTATTAAAAAATAAAAAAGATATATTTTGATAATTTGAAACTCGTAAATTTGAATCTCTCGATAAAGTGAACATTTTTTCCCGGTCCCTGTGTGCCTTGTCATCCTGAACTTTGTCTTTCCTAATTTTCTACATTAGAAAATCATAGTTTTATCTAGTGAACATTTTTTCCCGGTCCCTTGAGAAATACTCGATAAGTTGAATAAAATCAATATTAATTGGTTCCCTCGGTAATTGGAGTTTAAAGGAATAGTATCTTCGCCTTGGAATTGTATCATTATTCTTGTCGCAAATAAATTGCCGTGTCATCCTGAGATAATCTTACTTTTGATAAATAATATTTAAGATAACAAACTTAGTGATAAGAAAACTTGTTATCATCGTCACAATAGGGGCGCTGCTTGCGAGTTAAATCTACAAATATGCAAATAACTCTAAGGATATTCAAGATATTCATGAAATTATTTTTCAAAAACCTTCCCGGTGATATACCTAATAATATCCCAAAATTTCACGGCGATTGGATGTATGGTTTTTGAATCTATAGAGTACAGACAGACAGACATTCAATTTTATATATATAAGATAATATAAAAGAGTTTTAAAAATTGTAAAAAAAAAAAAATACATCGGCCGGGAATCGAACCCGGGCCGCCCGCGTGGCAGGCGAGCATTCTACCACTGAACCACCGATGCTTAAAAAAATGGCCATATTTAGGTATTCATTCCATTCCGGATTAGTCCGCGGAAAAAAAAGTTCTTCAAATGAAAAAAAAAAGATATAGCCAAAAATACTAATCGAATGCAGCCGAAAATTTTCCTCAGGTTTATAAAAAGCGAAATGCAAAATATGGTACCAATTGGTTCAGTAGTTTTTGAGTTTATCGCGAAACAGACAGACAGACAGAAATTGACTTTTATATATATATATAGAGATTTACTCTCCATTGTTGGCTTTTTAACTTACATTCATTCTTCATTGTTGGCTTTTTATATTACATTCACTCTTCATTGTTGGCTTTTTATCTTACATTCACTCTGTTGGCTTTTTATATTACATTTACTCTTCATTGTTGGCTTTTTATCTTACATTCACTCTTCATTGTTGGCTTTTTATATTATATTTACTCTTCATTGTTGGTTTTTTATCTTACATTCATTCTTCATTGTTGGCTTTTTATATTACATTTACTCTTCATTGTTGGCTTTTTATCTTACATTCACTCTTCATTGTTGGCTTTTTATATTATATTTACTCTTCATTGTTGGTTTTTTATCTTACATTCATTCTTCATTGTTGGCTTTTTATATTATATTTACTCTTCATTGTTGGCTTTTTATCTTACATTCATTCTTCTTTGTTGGCTTTTTATATTACATTTTCTATTCATTGTTGGCTTTTTATCTTACATTCACTCTTCATTGTTGGCTTTTTATCTTACATTCATTCTTCATTGTTGGCTTTTTATATTACATTCACTCTTCATTGTTGGCTTTTTATCTTACATTCATTCTTCATTGTTGGCTTTTTATATTGCATTCACTCTTCATTGTTGGCTTTTTATATCATATAGAAAATCATAGTTTTATCTAGTGAACATTTTTTCCCGTGTCACATTGCCGTGTCATCCTGAGATAATCTTACTTTTGATAAATAATATTTAAGATAACAAACTTAGTGATAAGAAAACTTGTTATCATCGTCACAATGGGGGTGCTGCTTGCGAGTTAAATCTACAAATCTGGAAGTAACTCTAAGGTTATTCAAGATATTCATGAAATTATTTTTCAAAAACCTTCCCGGTGATATACCTAATAATATCCAAAATTTTCACGGCGATTGGATGTATGGTTTTTGAATCTATAGAGTACAAACAAACAGACAGACAGACATTCAATTTTATATATATAGATTATGATCCAATATATGCCCCTAATTAACCAAAATATATTTTTTAATCAACTAAATGTAGTTTTAAAATGCAACAAATATGATGTTTAATTAGTAAAAAAAATATATGCTAAAAATTCAATAGTAAATAGAAATAAACAACACGAAGCACAATTGGTGAAATCATTGAGTGGGCTGACTGACATCAATCAACGTCAAACAGATAGAAGGAAGGATAATTAAAAACAACAATTCATTAACATCAGACTGGAATTCACCGATAATCCACAGACAAGAAGCGACTGTTCCCCAATTTAACTTGAGGAGCTCAAAAGGTTGGCGCAAAAATTGATAGAGCACGTAAACACTATAGAAAATCAATAGTTTGCTTTTTCTAGAGAATTTTAAAACAAAAATGGCGGAGTTTTTGAGGCCATTATTAATGTATTGATGACAATCTTGTCAAATAATAATCTCCTTCGTCTCTGGAAGATAAATTATTCGCCTTCAACTTAATCCGGCTCTTTTTCAACTAAACTTTGGTTGACTGGAGGTCCTCGTATGTTTTTAGAAATAAAAGTTTATTTTTCTTCAAATATGGAGAGATATGTGAAAAGAAAGTAAAAATAGAAAACTATGGAGAAATGTTTCGTTGAATACAATTTTGTTTCTACTTGTATATACACTGGTGTGGCAAGGTTGAGGAATAAACAATAAAAAATAAATAATTCTATACATAAATAAGACAAAATATATATTGGTTTATATTCTAATGTATATTAAATATGATTTATTAGCGTGCCGTCTGTTATAAGAAAATTTAACTATTTTTGACGTGTATGGTTCTTTTAAAAATAAATCAAATTTCTACTGACCTTCCTGAAATAATAAAATAAAAAAATTTATTATTTCAGTAAGGGCAGTAGAAATTGATTTATTTTTAAAAGAATCATACACACGTCAAAAATAGTTCAAATTCCTTATATATTAAATACTAGCCAAATGACCCGGGCAACGCCCGGGGTTTACCCGATTAAATGCTTTTATTCAAATACTATTCGTTACAAATATAAATTGGCGCCGTGGATGTCATTCTTGTATAATATATAAATAAGTTTTATAAATTGTAAAAAAGAAAAAATGCATCGGCCGGGAATCGAACCCGGGCCGCCCGCGTGGCAGGCGAGCATTCTACCACTGAACCACCGATGGTTATGAGAAATGGCCATATTTGGGTATTTATTCCATTCACAAAAGCAAACGGTGACAGAATTGATTAAGAAAGGGCAATGCCCGGGTTTTACCCGATTAAATGCTTTATTCAAATACTATTCGTTACAATTAGAAATTGGCGCCGTGGATGTCATTCTTGTGAAACGTCCCGCTCCAAACTTTGTGTCTGAGAAGCGATATTTTTATAAAGAGATGATCTGGCTTTGTGTCTTCTGCTCGAATGAATGTTTTTCTCTTAGAATTTTGTTCCTGCATACTAAAAATGAACTGGCTTCACCCGTGGTCTCTGCATTTTGGAATTTTTTCCGGATATAATTTTGTATCTGATGATCAAATATGATACAGCAATATTGTCATCATCATTTTCTGAATAAAAAACAACTACTTTGTGTCTGAGAAGCGATATTTTTATAAAGAGATGATCTGGCTTTGTGTCTTTTGCTCGAATGAATGTTTTTCTCTTAGAATTTTGTTCCTGCATACTAAAAATGAACTGTCTTCACCCGTGGTCTCTGCTTTTTGGAATTTTTCCGGATATAATTTTGTATCTGATGATCAAATATGATACAGCAATATTGTCATCATCATTTTCTGAATAAAAAACAACTACTTTTTCCCAGAACCTGTCAATTTATTTTTCTTGACTAAAAATCCGAAAATATATTTTCCAGATTATTCTCTATGTCCTGTTAAAACACGTTTTACATGTCCATTAGGTCAGTTGATATTACCTCCCATCTTCACCGCTAGAGGCGTTGCTTGCGAGCGAAAGGGCAAATTACCACGCAATTTGCAAATAACTTGTATACATACTTGTATACTTGTGTACATAGACCATAAATCTGTACATGTACAGGAAAAGCACATATATCTATATATATAAAAATGAATGTATGTTTGTGTGTGTGTGTGTGTCCTTTATGCCTGACCAAACCACTCATTGGAACGCCATGAAACTTTGGGAAGTTATTTAGTATAGTACTGGGAAGGTTTCTGAAAAACAATTTATTGAATATCTTGAATATCCTTAGAGTTATTTGCAGATTTGTAGATTTAACTCGCAAGCAGCGCCACCATTGCGACGATGATAACAAGTTTTTTTTATCTATAAATTTTATTATCACTAAGTTTATTATCTTAAAGATTATTTATCAAAAGTAAGATTATCTCAGGACGGCAATTTATTTGAGACAAGAATAACGATACAATTCCAAGGCAAAGATACTATTCCTTTAACTTCCAATTACCGAGGGAACCAATTAATATTGATTTTATTCAACTTATCCAGTATTTTTCAAGGGACCGGGAAAAAATGTTCACTAGATAAAACGATGATTTTGTAATGTAGAAAATTAGGAAAGACAAAATTTAGGATGACACGGCAATTTATTTGAGACAAGAATAATCATACAATTCCAAGGCAAAGATACTATTCCTTTAACTTCCAATTACCGAGGGAACCAATTAATATTGATTTTATTCAACTTATCGAGTATTTTTCAAAGGACCGGGAAAAAAATGTTCACTTTATCGAGAGATTCGTTAGACAAACCTTTACTCGGGTAAAACCCGGGCGAAGCCGGCTACGTCCGCTAGTTTTAATAATATAAATGAGTTTTAAAAATTGTAAAAAAAAAAAAAAAATGCATCGGCCAGGAATCGAACCGCGTGGCAGGCGAGCATTCTACCACTGAACCAAAAGCAAACGGTGACAGAATTAAGAAAGAATGCATGACGCTGATAACTGTATATATTATATTTTTAAAAATTTGATCAATCAATTTCTATATATTTTTTATAAAAAAGCGTATTGTTTATTGTTCTTGCGCACCAAATGTATAAGGTTCTATTCATTCATGAGATGTTTTGTTAGCCTAGGTAAAACTACTTGTCATGTTTTGGAAGCCAATAGTGAAATAAAACAAAATTGATAAATTGAGAAGGATTTCTCCTGTAGAAGGGCTTTCTTGCCCGAAAGATAGAGATATTTATAAATAAATGAATTGTAAAAAAGAAACTTTTCCTTAGAGGCCTGATGTTTGTATTTTAATAAGAAGGTGTGTGTAGAACTTTGGAAATTTCTTAGCTCTTATAGTTATGAAATATAGGGGACCTATTACTTCTGTCTGAACCATCTGTCATTTTGTTGTTCAGAGTCATTTTGGTCTCTTTGACCTTCAGGGTAATTGATTAATCCATTGAGTTATAGTTAAACATAGCTATTCCAGGTAACTCCGCATTTGCCGGTCCCAAGCCCGGATGAAAAAGGAGGAGGGGGAGCAGTAAAAAGTTTACTAAAACCTGGGCTCAGCTGTAAGGGCTCCTAATCCAGGAATACAGGATGAGCAGCGTTTGTACTCCATGTTAGGAGCGGCAGCACATGGCGTCTGTTCCTCATGTCAAAGGCGGCCATTTCTTTTGGAGCTAATTCGACCTGCCACACTGAGTAGTGCTCTCAGTCTTAATGACAAATGCAGATGCATTCTACTTCACGCATTCACGATGGTTGTCAAACAGATACCATCAAGGGTCACAACTTGATACTCTAATATGATTGAATGGAGATAAGAAAGAAGACTATTTCAGGTGCGCAATGTATCATTTAGCGCAACCATATTTACATATAAGCTTGTCCCAAAAATTCGTGTTTTTCCTAAAACGTTGTTATTATTATTACTTGGTGAATAATATTATTACGGCGAATACATAATACGATTACTTTTTTGCAAGTGTTTTAGAAATTTTGGGACTACCTTATATATGCAGCACATTTGGTTCAGTCAATAGAAAGCTATGCAGTTTAAAAAAATTCGAAAACAAACCCGGAGACAATAATTTCTACCAATGACTTTCGTCAATTCACTCTGATTTTTATTACATCTCAGGTCAAACAAATTATGATATTATCCAAATATTTTGAAATATAAGACTCTTTTAATCTCTATAAATATCAACATGAAGAACAATAATCTTTATTTATTTTCCCTAATAATGAATATAATTTTCTTATCATACATTAGCGTGCCATCTGTTATGAGATTTCGAAACTATTATAGACACGTATGATTCTTTTAAAAATTAGACAATTTTCTACTGCCCTTACCGCTGTTATATTTTCATATATTTATAATTGTATGTATTTCCATATACTCTCCTCAATGCTTCTGTACATAGTTTATTTAAAATATCTATTCCATGAGTCTAACATCAGTATCCGTATAAAAGAAAAACCGAAAAATAAAATATAACAGCGGTAATGTAGATTAAACTAGCGAAAGGGTGGGAGGGTTCACCACTAATGAGCCAGGCCCTCACATTAATTTTTCATTGCAGTAAGGGCAGTAGATATTTTTTAATTTTTAAAAGAATCATACGCGTCTATAATAGTTTCGAATTCCCAAAATAATATTCATTTTACCAATTATTTGCATTATGAAATATTATTTTTAATTGGAACTTTTTAAATGGATGTGGCGCTGAGTTCGTGGGTATAAAAACAAATACCACATTGTGATTTAATAAAATCCCTCACTAACAAATCAGGTTACCGCAGTTTAGATGGTAAGTAGCTAAAGTACAAATTATTCGTTTATAAATTATCAATCACAAGATATAATTTCAGCCCGATAGAAGTCAAATATCAGTTGGGGTCCTGATAAAACCAATTTTATACTCAAATTTTCCCACTCTCTTGGTAGTGTCCTATCAGTCTCAGCAAAGATTGGGTTTGCCAGATTACAAGATACTCAATCCATGTTCATTATCTTTCACCTACAACTATAACAGACTCGTAAAGATAGAGGTTGCCTGGCCGGCATTCATAGTTCTTAAAAGTGAAGATACTTCGATCAGTATATCTTTTTATAATCTCGACGTTTCGACTGAAATATTTTGTCCATGTCAGGAGCAAATAAAAATTGAAGCGTTTGGCAAGGCGTTAATTTTTATTTGCTCCTGACGAGGACAAACAATTTTGGTCGAAACGTCGAGATAATAAAAAAAGATTTACTGGCCATAGTAACTTTAATTTTAAGAACTATTATAGACTCATCAAAAACACATTTGTCATTGCTCTCCACTCAGGAATCCAAAATTACTTGGACACTTTTGTTATCCATGACCTCTGTTCAAACTACGACGTAGTGTTGATTACAATGGATTCTCCCATTGCAACAATATAGCCCAGGAGTTCCGTAACCAATAGGGATGAATTCAGAATAGATTCAGAAGAGCTTTCCAGACCACCACTTGGAATCATTAAGGAAATATAGAAGCTCTAATAATTATATATAATATGAATATAAAATATATGTAATCACAATGAGCAGAAAACCTCCGTCATCATAGAAACCTCCCAGGATATATGAAGGCAAAATGCAATGTATTCAAACTAAAGAGGAAATATCAAGAAACATAATGTTCACTATTGTGCTAGTTATAGCAAGAAAAGGTATCCTCTTGACAAGTGTCAGGAAAAAGGTCTCATCAAAGGTTGGTATAACTTTTTTAACACAAAATACCAGTTTGGAAATACTAGAGATCTTTGGACTGCCATCCAAAAAAATTGTCCTTAAGAATCATGGATATAATTCTACTTACCCTCCAAGTCTCTCGTATCTTCAGGTTTGCAGATATCGGCAAATTAGAAAAAAAAAACATAAGACGCCGAAACTATTTTTTTATTATTTGTTTAAAGTAGCTTTCGGGCGAGCCCTTCATCAGCAAACTAGAACATTTTTTGTTTTATTTTCTGAGGAAGGGCTTTACCGAAAGCTACTCTATACAATTAATAAAGAGAAAGTTGCAACGTCTTATGCCCTTTTGTAACATACAATGTAAGTTAGGACGATGCATTTATTTTTCAACATACAATAAATATAGAGAAATCAATAAGTAAACAAAATTACTGAACACCTATATAACTTTCGTGAGAGAATAGTCGGTTATAATATAAACAATACATCAACTTTATTCAATATATCGGGGAAAACCTGTATATCTTCATTTAAATATATCATCCAATACCAAATAACGAAACTGGTCCAATATCAAATTGCTCAAAATCTTTCATCAATTTCTGTTCTGTAAAATCAATCTATTCTCATTCCATGGAGGCATATGTTGAAAAACGAAGCTGCTCCCGCTATGAATTTTCCTTCCGACCTCGGGCGATCCATCTTGCATTTACCCGCGGTGCCAGGTGTAAAGGTGTTTATTAATAAATCCACCGAGTTATTCGTCTTCGTTCGCCGCTCAAATTGGATTTTCTCCTCCGTCATTTGTTTGGAGGCGAATTTAGGAGATCT
Organism: Cordylochernes scorpioides; assembly: GCA_030710605.1. NCBI lineage: Eukaryota > Metazoa > Arthropoda > Arachnida > Pseudoscorpiones > Chernetidae > Cordylochernes > Cordylochernes scorpioides. The sequence continues at coordinate 89,241,029 of CP092868.1, forward strand.
TTCGATCCACTGTCGTCAATTCTTTCTCTGAATTCAGTTCATAGTTTGGAATTTACATTCGACCGGATAGCTGGCTTCTCAAGTATTCGTGCAGAACGACAAAATATATCATCTCCCAACTTTAAACATGTGCACGTTATGACTAAAATATCATTTTCAGAATGTCTGCATTTTAATTGTACAGAATAATTACTTTTTGTTGAATTAATTTCGGATTAGCATCCAAATATTTTGATAGAAAATACTTTATTGATTTGTCAATCTTTGTATCAAATAATATTATACGTAGAAAATTAGGAAAGACAAACTTCAAGATGACACGGAAATTTATTTATATGAAACCAAATTAAAAAACTAGTAAAATAGCAGAGAGTCAATGAGAAAATTTTATATTGTATTAAAATAAAAATATCGAAATAAAAAAATATTTTAGCAACGCCTTGCACCATCCAGCCTCCGTCCCCAACCATCTCTCGCCACGCCCGACACTATACAGCAACCGTTCCCGACCCACCCTCGCCACGCCCGACACTATACAGCAACCGTTCCCGACACACCCTCGCCACGCCCGAAACAATACAGCAACCGTTCCCGACCCACCCTAGCCACACCCGACTCTATACAGCAACCGTACCCGAACCCTGGAGTTTGACGAGAGTAAAGTCGGGGACGGTGACTGGGCAGCACCGAAAAGTGAGGAGAGTAGAGTCGGCGGTGATGACTGGACAGTACCGGGACGTGACGAGAGTAGAGTCGGGGACAGTGACTGGACAATACCAGGACGTGACGAGAGTAGAGTCTGGGACGGTGACTGGACAGCACCGGAACGTGACGAGAGTAAGTCGGGGACAGTGACTGGACAATACCAGGACGTGACGAGAGTAGAGTCTGGGACGGTGACTGGACAGCACCGGGACGTGACGAGAGTAGAGTCTGGGACGGTGACTGGACAGCACCGGGACGTGACGAGAGTAAGTCGGGAACGGTGACTGGACAGCACCGGGACGTGACGAGAGTAAGTCGGGAACGGTGACTGGACAGCACCGGGACGTGACGAGAGAAGAGTCTGGGACAGTGACTGGACAGCACCGGGACGTGGCGAGAGTAAGTCGGGAACAGTGACTGGACAGTACCGGGTCGTGACGAGAGTAGAGTCTGGGACGGTGACTGGACAGCACCGGGTCGTGACGAGAGTAGAGTCTGGGACGGTGACTGGACAGCACCGGGACGTGACGAGAGTAGAGTCTGGGACGGTGACTGGACAGCACCGGGACGTGACGAGAGTAAGTCGGGAACGGTGACTGGACAGCACCGGGACGTGACGAGAGTAAGTCGGGAACGGTGACTGGACAGCACCGGGACGTGACGAAAGAAGAGTCTGGGACAGTGACTGGACAGCACCGGGACGTGGCGAGAGTAAGTCGGGAACAGTGACTGGACAGTACCGGGTCGTGACGAGAGTAGAGTCTGGGACGGTGACTGGACAGCACCGGGTCGTGACGAGAGTAGAGTCTGGGACGGTGACTGGACAGCACCGGGTCGTGACGAGAGTAGAGTCTGGGACGGTGACTGGACAGCACCGGGTCGTGACGAGAGTAAGTCGGGAACGGTGACTGGACAGCACCGGGTCGTGACGAGAGTAAGTCGGGAACGGTGACTGGACAGTACCGGGTCGTGACGAGAGTAGAGTCTGGGACGGTGACTGGACAGCACCGGGTCGTGACGAGAGTAAGTCGGGAACGGTGACTGGACAGCACCGGGTCGTGACGAGAGTAGAGTCTGGGACGGTGACTGAACAGCACCGGGTCGTGACGAGAGTAGAGTCTGGGACGGTGACTGAACAGCACCGGGACGTGACGAGAGTAAGTCGGGAACGGTGACTGGACAGCACCGGGTCGTGACGAGAGTAAGTCGGGAACAGTGACTGGACAGTACCGGGTCGTGACGAGAGTAGAGTCTGGGACGGTGACTGGACAGCACCGGGTCGTGACGAGAGTAGAGTCTGGGACGGTGACTGAACAGCACCGGGTCGTGACGAGAGTAGAGTCTGGGACGGTGACTGAACAGCACCGGGACGTGACGAGAGTAAGTCGGGAACGGTGACTGGACAGCACCGGGTCGTGACGAATGTAGAGTCTGTAACGGTGACAGGACAGCACCGGGACGTGGCGAGAGTAAGTCGGGGATGGTGACTGGACAGTACCGGAAAGTGACGAGAGTAAGTCGGGGACGGTGAATGGACAGTACCGGGACGTGACGAGAGTAAGTCGAGGACAGTGACTAGACAGCACCGTGGCGGCACCACCCACTCACTGTTCCCGACCCACATTCGACACGTCCGGCACCACCCACTCACCGTTCCCGACCCATTCTCGCCACGTTCGGCACCACCCACTCACCGTTCACGACCCACACTCGCCACGTCCGGCACCACCAACTCACCGTTCACGACCCACCCTCGCCACGTCCGGCACCACCAACTCACCGTTCACGACCCACCCTCGCCACGTCCGGCACCACCCACTCACCGTTCACGACCCACACTCGCCACGTCCGGCACCACCCACTCACCGTTCACGACCCACACTCGCCACGTCCGGCACCACCCACTCACCGTTCCCGACCCATTCTCGCCACGTCCGGCACCACCCACTCACCGTTCCCGACCCATTCTCGCCCCGCCCGGCACCACCCACTTACCGTTCCCGACCCATTCTCGCCAAGTCCGGCACTACCCACTCACCGTTCCCGACCCACACTCGCCACGTCCTGCACCACCCACTCACCGTTCCCGACCCATTCTCGCCACGTCCGGCACCACCCACTCACCGTTCCCGACCCATTCTCGACCCGCCCGGTACCATCCACTCACTGTTCCCGACCCACACTCGCCACGTCCGGCACCACCCATTCACTGTTCCCGACCCATTCTCGCCTCGTCCGGCACCACCCACTCACCGTTCCCGACCCATTCTCGCCACGTCCGGCACCACCCACTCACCGTTCCCGACCCATTCTCGACCCGCCCGGCACCATCCACTCACTGTTCCCGACCCACACTCGCCACGTCCGGCACCACCCACTCACTGTTCCCGACCCATTCTCGCCTCGTCCGGCACCACCCACTCACTGTTCCCGACTCATTCTCGCCTCGTCCGGCACCACCCACTCACTGTTCCCGACCCATTCTCGCCACGTTCGGCCCCACCCACTCACTGTTCCCGACCCATTCTCGCCAATCCCTGCTCCATCCAGCCACTGTTACCGAACCTCCGTCGCCAAGCCCGGCACCCTTCAGCAACGTCCTTGACCCACCCTTTTTATGTCCGGTGCTATCCAGCCACTCTCTATAACAACGCTCTCAGTAGAACTGGAACTAAGGGAAGTAAAGTCGCGATCTCTCAGGAATATATTGACCTAACAGATCAAAACCGGGACAACCATCGCGTCGCAACCAGAAACCAGATGGAGCGGTTGGTAATATCTGATATGCCAATTTACAAAAAAAAAAAAACTTCAACAACTACTGTCTTACACGTGCTTCTTCACATTTAAGTGTCAAAATTCGATAAATAATATCAAGAATAAAAAATAGTTTTTAAAAAAGCTTCCATAAAATTTCACACTATAAATATATAATTAATATTACTGTCTTTGAAATATATTTATAGGAGTTAAAATAAAAAGCCGGGGAACGATATTAAATAATTTCCAATTAAATGTGGGTTAATACAAGATAATATTTAATGAATCCCCTTCCTCCTCCCAAAAAACCTAAGAGCACGTTATCATAAATTGTGAAATATCAAGGTCTTAATAACCACAAAAATATTATCTAGGAATATCTCACGTTCTTATTACATATTAATTAACTTAAGAAATAGAAGCATTATAAACCACACACGAACATTTCTTTTTTCAAACACAAAACAAACTTTTGTACTGTCCTTACTCCGATGAAATATTATATTGGGAGGGCTTGGCTCATCAGTGGTGAATCCTCCTAGCGGTTTTGCCAATTTATTCTACCAGACCGCTTCTCTTAGAGCTTCAATACTGTATTGGACGATTCTGCTTATAAAGGCCGCAATGACGGGTGGAATCTTACAATAGTATTCAAGCCAACTATGGACTTAAGCTTTTAGGAGAGCAGATTTTCATTCAAATATTTGCTTCGAGCAACGCTTTTCCGCAAGCAATAAATACAATACCAGTTAGGCATATTTAAATATAGGGCAATAACGTGCCATCTCTATATAATAAATGGAAGAACTATAAACATGAAAATATCTTTTTTTCAAACACAAAACAAACTCTTCCCACATTCCATAGTCTTATGTCCATAGTTTTCTTGAATACTATTCTAAGATTCCACCCGTCATTGCAGCGTATCTAAGCAGAATCGTCCAATACAGTATTGGAGATCTAAGAGAAGCGGTCTGGTAGATTAAATTGGCGAAACCGCTGATAGGGTTCACTACTGATGAGCCAAGCCATACCAATATAATATTTAATCGCAGTAAGGACAGTAGAAGTTTTTTGTGTGTTTGTAAAAAGAAACATTCGTGGTTTATAATGCTTCCATTTCTTATGTAATGATGGCACGTTATCGCCTTATATCAAGTAACTTGTATGAGGCACGCTTTTATTGTTTTAGTTTTTTTTTCCTAAATATTTTGCCTTTTTTATCATTATGCAATGATCGTCTCCGTTACTTCAACGTTTTTTGACACATATAAATATAGATTAAATATTTATTTTCTCCTCTCTCTAATGCCTTTGAATATAATATTTTCCAAATTTATACTTTTTATTAAATAATCGTTTATATTTATAGTGTTTAGCCAAGAAAGAGAGAAAAAGAGAATTCTAAATCAAATTCTGCCAAGTTCTTAAATCATTGGAACAGGTTCATCGGGGGCTTGGCGTTGTGAGTGAACACGTGTTCTCAGGGAATTGTACTCTTTTATAATCATCTCGTGGTAGTACAACACTCACAAAAACTCAAGAACCTCAAAACACCAGTTAGATTATGAACAATTAGTTCTTTTCTACTCCATATATGATCATTGTCCCCCCGCATCTTTTATTTTATCTCTATAAATATAAAAGTTCAAAGTTGTTCGCTGGAATATTTCAAATGATTTTTATTATCCTTCTCGCTCTCTCTTTCTCTCTAGTTCACGTGGTTCAAGCTATGATAATAATGGTGGGTGTTAATTGACTGCTTTTACTGTAAGTGCACCACATATGTACACATGTATAAGGCAGTGCAATGTGCCAGATAATTTGAATATAAAAAAAAACAATTTTTTTAATACTAGACTTCTACGTCTTCTGTAATTATATTATATTGGCCAGAAAATTTGAAGAAAATATAGAGGTATAAGTAATTTCCTGAATACTACTCCCCTTTTCTATCTCTAAGATATCTGAAAATTTATAAACTTGCATCGTTAGTTGGATTGAGTGAGTGTAAAACTTCTTTGTGGTCTCTTGACGTCTATCAAAATTTGATTATCAAATTCGATAGTAAATATAAAAATTATTCTATTCATGACCATCACGGCTACATTTTTAAGGAAGGCTAGCCGCTCAATATACCAAAGAAACGGCTGACCTATTTTTGTATTTTATAGGAAATATACAAATTATATTCTATAGTCCATTTCCGACCACACGGCCACCGAAAAGTCTGAAATTTTATATACTTGCAATGATAATATGATTTATATTCTTTAGAAAATATATAACTTCTATATTGTTACAGAATCTATATTTAAAATACTCCTATACCTCTTTAATATAGAAAATAATTCATTGCCGACAACCCTGAAGTCTGATAATTTGTCAACTTACAATTTTATAATATTTGAACAGGTGTACTAAATTTCAGACTTTAGAATCTTTAAAAGTATAATAAATTGATCACAAAATATAAAAGGAAAAATAGAAATTTGTTAATACCTGACCATCCCGAACACCAAGAATTAGTAAATTTTTTCAACTTCCATTTTCATATCATGTCATCAGATTTTAAGAGGTGTATCATATTTCAGACTTCTAGGAGTTCTGTAAGCATGTTAAGAATTTAGAACAGGTTTTGTGGATAGACAGAAATGGAAGAAAGTTAAATAAAAGCTATCTAAAATCAAAGTTATACTTTAAATTAGGGATGTCCTTATAAAATAAAATATAATCATACTGTTATTTGTTAAATTGATCAATCAGTTGGCTCAATCTAGATCAGGTGGTATCATCTAACATGTTGGCCACTGTTAAATAAAGGCTTCAGAAAGTACCCAATGTGGTCCAATCAGGAAGTAGAATCAAAGATTGGCCCTCGTCAGTAGAGAGGTTTCAAGAGATAAAGAGGTGAGATCAAGAGTTGAAGTTCTGCGGCATAAATAATATTGTGTCATCTCAGAACGTCTTCTTACCTTCAACTGATTTGACGTTGTTTTTTCCTGTGGCAACATTTTATTTCTTCTTCTAAAGTTTGACTTAACCTGGATATCTTACAATATTGGGTGAACTTGGTAGAATATTTCTTCTTCCGAACATTGTAAATGTATTCATCATACATTCACACAAGTCAATATCAAGAAGATTTCAAGTTTGAATGTTTCTTTTCAATCTACCTGTTGATATCACTCATGAAAACACATCATGCTTTGCTTATTTTCTTATTTTGATTGATGGTTTAAAATGTGTTCACATAAAATTATATATAAAATATAGAAGGTTAATGAATTCTATTTTGAGAATACGCATACACACTAAAAATAGAAAGAATCTCTTTTACCCCATTGTTATTCTTTCTAACAAAAATCATAATTTAAAAAAATAATCCATTCCGAATATAAAGTCTCTCTTCATAAAAAGAGGTTTTGTTAATTTCTTATTCATACCTCAATGAGAGTGAAAAAGTAATCTGAGATTTACTTTCTTGCTATTCATCATAATTTTCCCAATAAGTTTTATCTTTTAAAATGTTCAGCAAATATCTCTCTTTCAAAAAGCCTTTGAAAGCGTCGAGTTGGCTAAGCCTTGTGAAGATGTCAGCTAGTTGATCATCCGTTGAGCAGTTGAAAATTTGAATAATTTCATTTCGCTGCATTTCTCTTAAAAAATGAAATTTGACATTAACATGTTTTGCCATTTTATGATATTCTGAATTTTGAATCAAATTTATTGTACTCTGATTATCCATAATGATAGAAATAGGTTGACAGTACTCTTCTGGAATAGGTTCACTGATCAATAGTTTTAGCCATGTAGCTTCCCTAGAAGCCTTGTTTGCCGCGATGTATTCTCATTCAGTAGTAGAAAGGACAACCACCGACTGCTTTTGACTACTCCAAGTGATTGGTCCTTGTGCGAGTTGAAAACATACCCTGAAGGGCTCTTTCGAGAATAAATGTCTCCAGCAAAATCAGCATCAGAGTTTCAAATCAAATTGGTATCATCTGTTCTTTTATAAACAATACTTAAGTCCTAATTTCCATTTAAATACTTGAAATCTCGCTTAACAGCGTTCAAGAGACCTTGATTTGGATCAGATGCGAACTGAGTTTATTAACAGCGAATGATATGTCTGGACGTGTGCAAACAGATAGAAACATCAAACATCCAATAGTTTCTTCGTAGGAAATATTTCCTATGATTTGGTTTTCACTTGTATTCCCTTTAGATAGTTTTATTTTGTGATCGAAAAGAATTTATAAACAATTAAATGAAAGCATGTTGAATCTATCGAGTACCTTTGTAATGTAATTTATTTGGCTTAGGAACATTAGTCTTTTATCTCTGTCTCTTTAAATTTCTAAACCCAAAAATAACTTTCGTAGGCATAGTGATGTCTCTCTCTCATAGTGAAAGGATAAATATTAAGCCAAATTCTTTATCCATTCTGGTGATATTCTCATTATGAGGCATCATCTACCTAGAAACCCAGATGAATCTTTGTATTATTTTGGATTCCATAAAATTAACATCATGGATCTGCCTGTGATTGATTCAAATTAAACTGTTTTAGGAAATGTGTGAGTGAACTTTTCATTCAAAAATCTGGTGCCTGCTTTAATCCGTGGAGGCTCTTTTTGAGCTTACAGACCATGTTTTTTTTCTAACCTCTAACCCTTTAAGGATTTCCATGTAAATATATCCTTCTAAATCCCCATTAGGAAAGCAGTTTTAATGTCAAATTGCAATATATCCATTATGAAGTAAACTTGGCGATATCACCTATCAAACATTGGCTCAAGCAAATCGAATAGGAAAAAATATATAATTCAGTATTCAGTGTGTGTCCGTATATGTTTGCGTCATTCTTTATTAAAATTCTAACTGTGGGTGTAAGCGAAAAATGGAGCTCTGAGGTAAAATATCTTAAGAGAGGCTATCTCCAAGAGAAACCAGTAAACCCACGTCTTCGGACGGTCTTTTTATTGTTATATTTTAATATATAAAAATTTAAATTTGTCTATTCTACCTGGATATTTATCGAAACCTCTTAACGTACTGAAAACATTCTCACCAAATTTATATAGAAACGCTTTGGACACTATAGATGTCTCAAAGATATATATTTTTGAAAATCAAGTTTAAATTTCATAAAAAAAAAACAATCAAATATGAAAAAAAAAAAGTAATATATTTTATTTTGAATCTTATAATTTTTGATAGTTCTGGGCAAATTTTTCGTTTAGATGAATATTTATAAATATTTAAGTAACTTTTTAGAAAATATTTTATCACAAAGTTTTTTAATCATTATATACCTATTGTGAAGAAAAGACTGGTGATGTGTAGTTTGGTATAAAGAAAAACTTCGCAGTGATGATTCATTTGTAGGCTGTTGTAAAGATTTCAGTCAGATCACCAAAAAACAGAAAAAGAGAGGTAAAAATCTTCTTCAAACTAACTTTATTTAAACATATTAAGAGGACAGATGAAAAAGACAACTGGTCAGCATACTTACGCTGCGCTAATACTTTCGCCGGTTTGCGCCGCTGGAGGAAGGGCAGGGGGCGGCCATTGTTTGTTTGCTGTCTCCCAGTCCGTCGTGTGGCCGACGTCCCGAAGTGGAACTTCATTATTCCTCATTTCCTTCCACCTGTTTTTCTCTAGGCACAATAGGAAAACAATAATAATCGTCCAATCAGTTGGGTATACAAACGGTTCTTCCCCATCTAGTCTGAATATTTACATTTTACATCATTCAACAATCGCGAAAAAGCTGCTGTTGATGATATTTCTAAGGGATATATTTTCTGAATAGGTCTTAGGAAGGTTCCTACTGAGGTTCACACCTTCACTAATCTATTCACTCCATCTCTTACAAAAAATACCTCCTCGATCACTGCTAATGGCCAGAGGTTTTTATTGTCCATACCAACAAGGACAGCATTCCCAGCCTTGAGTTTTGGATTAAAATGCTACTGTTTCTCTGGACCAGGAGGGACGAATATTCCATCCTGGACCTATCAGCAATTGATGACCCTGCTGTGTCGTGCGGAGAAAGTGATAAATGGGAGGCCCATAACTTATGTCAGTGAAGATTCGAATGATCTTTTGAAAATATCACCTTCCATGTTTCTACAAGAACTGACCGATGTCAAGTTTCCCGAGTACCAGAATATGGGACCTAATCCAACGACCCCGAAACTGCGCTATTTGAACAAGCTGAGGGAGGAGTTTAAATCACGATTCAGGAAGGAATATTTGTCCCTCCTGGTCCAGAGCAACAGGCCCAGGAGGCCCGGTGATCCTTTTTGCGGTGGTTGCCATGGGACATCGTCGATGCTGGTTGGCGGGGCAATGCCAGGATTTCTCGATGAATCTTGTCTGTCTGTTCGAGCCGATGGAGGAAGATGTTCGTGGCGCAGGAGATATCGATGGTGGCGATGATGACCTGCTCGATGCGAGGTACAGCTAGTCCTCGCATGACGTCTTTGAGATGGTTAACTGGATCGTCAAGGTGGAGAACAAGTAGGTGGAGCATCCACACGAATTCGCCGTTGACCACCGGTGCCGCTGTCATCCTCTGCATGCCGCTGTCCTCAGTTATCCTGTCGACTTTCTGTAATATTGTTGCAAATGTCGACGTATGGATAAGCTGGCAGTCGTGTACGTGAGGCGAGTGTTGATGATCTTTCCACACGCGGACAACAAGAAGCAGAGGCAGGGCTAGATGTTAGCACATAGGGGGATCGGGGACAGCCCACGGGACAGAGGTAGAGGCCATGACACAAACTTGGATGCTTATCACCGAGACATGGAGAGCCAGGCTGTGTGAGAGAGAAAGACTGAAGCGGTCTGCCGAGGAACACACCCTAGAACCATCTGCTGCTGACCCCCTGCCAAACCTGTCCTGTTTACAGGGGATGTCTATAAAGAGTCCCTGGGGGCCCCACATGGGTTGGGCGTTGGCTTTTCCTCCCCTCTGTCCCTGCCACTAGCTGACCGGCCACTCTTTGGATCTTTATTTTGACGTCAACATTTTTAGTTTTACATACAAATAGGGGTTTTAAATACAAATAGTTTATTTACAAAATATGGGGTGGTAGTAAATAGAAATAGTGTACATTTTAATAGAAGGGTAGGATCTTATATGGTATAGGCTTTAACTAATTGGAATATATGTGACATATACTAAAAGTATCATTATTATACAGTTTAAAATATACGATATATATATTCAAACATTTCCCCTTCCTCATTGAGTATAAATAGGGGCAAAACTATATAAAATTCATTTTTAAAACATGGGGGTCGGTGGAAGGGTGGTTAAACCATTGGTTTTCGGCCACTACGACCCGGGATCGAATCCCGCATTGGGCACTTTTTTTATAATTGAAAATAATGCTGCAATGGCCCACGATTCTTGCAAAAGTCCGGCTCCACCAGCGAGTGCAAGTAACCAAACGAGGCTCTGGCACATTTGTAAGTGCAAAGTCGAACTGCTTTTCACATGTGTTGACATGTGGTGCACTTGCAGCAAAATTAGTCGCTAACTACCCACCATGATTATCGCGGCCTGTACCACGTTTATTTGGGATAATTTTTTTAAAAAATGTAAACGTAATTTTATTGACGTTATGTGGCGCTGCCTTTATTGTTGACATAAATATTGTAGCAAAGTTTATTATTTTAATTACAGAGTATTATTTTTTATGTTTATATTTTGCTACTCTGTAAAACTTCCCTCATTGCTTATCTTTTATTCATCATTCATTGTTTGTTCTTGCTTTAAATAAATTTCTGTGTCATCCCGAAGTTTGTCTTTCCTAATTTTACACGTGGCATTTTGGTGGAGATGCTGGGTAAATTAGGTAAAACAAACTGAATACCTAGAAGTCATTAGTGCTGTGATCTATATTTCAGACAATGGCTCCAGGGTTCCACCGACGTGACAAAGCCAAGATGACGATGTCCCTATAGACGATACGACGACAAAGCCGCTCTTCACGCCGCAAGAAAAAGGACGCAAAGGTACTAGGGACAAAGTTCCAAGACTTCGATGGAATTATTGGCAGAAGCACGTCAGATCCATGTCATTAACTACAATAATTGCTAGCTGTAGGTCACAGATCCCATAGGGAAAGAGCTATGTAGCAAGGTATTTATTATTTTATTAACAGAGCATTATTTTTATTATGTTTATATTTTGCTACTCTGTAAACTTCCCTCATTGCTTATCTTTTGTTTATCATTCATAGTTTGTTCTTGCCTTAAATAAATTGCTGTGTCATCCAGAAGTTTGTGGTTTACACGTGGCAATATGTTGCTATACCTTGGAAAAGGTTGGCGTTCACACAACTCTCAAATATTGTTGAATATATAAATAACTAGCGGATGTGTACCCGGCTTCGCCCGGTTTTTTTCCAAAAGAAAGTTTGCCTAACCAATATTATTGATAATAATATTCTGGAACACACAGAATAATTTGATAATAATATTCGTTACATTATATATTTATAAAATATATAAAATATATTTTTCGAGCAAACATATCCTCTCTTTCTACTGAATAGTTTTTAAAAAGATATATAAATAGAAATATCTAGAGATATACTACATGATTTTAGCCAAAAGGCCGAGAAACGATATCTTATATATAAAGATGACCTGGCCTCGTGTATCTTCTGCTCGAGTGAATGTTTCTCTGGTAGATTTTGTTCCTGCCTACTAAAATTATTATCTGGCTCCGCACGTGGTCTGCTTTAGTGAATATTCTCCAAAATAATTGTGTTTATGTTAATCAAGCATGATACAGCAATATTGTCATAATCATTTCTGACTAAAAAATAATTGTTGCTCAGTACTTGGTTAATTATAATTTTTCTTGGTTAAAAGTGCGACGAAAATCTCTTCCAGATTTAACTCTCTGTCCTGTTCAAAATTCAGCGAGATTAATTATATATTGAGGGCGTGCATAGCCGACAAAAAAATATATATATATGTGTTCCCGGCTTCGCCCGGTTTTTACCCGAGTTAAAGTTTGTCTAACAAACTTTTTTTAAAACGATTCTAGCAAACATCCAACCCCTACTGAATCTATACTTGTCCATACTCTCGATAATTTGAGAATTTTCCCGCTCCCTTGAAAAATACTCCATAAGTTAAAAAATTCAGTATTAATTGGTCCACTCGGTATTTTGAAGTTGAAGGAATAGTATCTTGCCAAAAACGAAGATTTGTAAATAGCTGTATTTGGCGAATGTACCCGGCTTCGTTCAGTTTTCCAAGTAAAAGTTTGCCTAATGAACATTTGTTAAAACGATTCTAGAAAACATCCAATCCACCTATATATAGATTTATAAACATATAAAATATTGTAATATGCATTTAAATATATTTTCGAAACATAATTTTTTGAAAACATTTATTATATTTTAAATAAGATATTGTCACTTTCGTGATTTTGATAATTAATTATTTCTTATTTTATCAATGAATTATATAAATTAATTTAAAAATTCATTTTTGTTATCATTATCACATACAATGTAATTTTTTTATATAAACAAACGATTATAAACAACAACAATTGGTTAGCAGCCCCGTAAATAAAGATATTTCCACAACAACAACAATGTAATTTGCATCTTCATTATTTAAAAACAACAACGAATTAAATTATCAATGTAAAAATAAATTTTAACAATGCATTTTAACATTTAACACAAAAAGGTTACAATATATTTTTAAAATGCCAAGTTTTTTTTTACGTAATTGGAATATTATATTACTAAATTCTCAAATTAAATTTATTATACTTTGAACACTTTTTAAGCATTGTTAAAATTTATAGATATAATTTCACCAGAAACCGCGAGAGGCGCTGCTTGCGAGTGAATGTAGAAAATGTGTAAATAAAATTGCAAAGAATATTCATATCAAATCAAATTCAAACCAGAAACCTACCCAGTATTACAGTAAATAACTTCCTAAAGTTTCACGGCGATTGGATAATCTTACCTTTTAAAAATATTAATCGTGTAAACAAACTAACATTCATCGTGTAAACAAACCACGTGTAAATTATTAACCAATCAAATTCATTTATCGTCGTGACCAGTGCTGCGCCCAAGCGGTAAAAGACTGGAACTAACGCTTTTTGGTTATATATATTTTTAAAAAGGTACATTAACCTTTTTAGTTTTTTGAATAGCCTATATGTTAAACGATATCTTCAGCTACCTATATGCGAAATTTCATAATGATTATTTCTGTAGATTTTGCGCAACGCGATAACAAACATCGATTTTGGATTTCATTTTAAAGATATAAGGATGTTCTGATCCAATATATACTCGTATGTCTTTTTAATTAAAGATCTATGAATAGTTCTATAAAATATCAGTAAAATATAATTCTTACATCATTTTTATATTTTTTCTCTTCAAAGGGGTTTTCTGCTTTTCAGTAACTGTTATATATGATCATTTATGATTATAAATGATGATTTATTGTGAAAGAGATTCTTCTTTTGTTACAGTCTATCTTTATTTATAATCGCTTTTACACACGTCTGTCTTTTCAGCTATCAGTCTGAAACATATCACAGTGTCAAGTAGCAGTTACTCCGTACGAAAATTAAGTACAAACTGTTTATTTCTCAATAAGTCGGGTTTTCAAAAAGGGGAAGGGGGCGTTGACGTCATCCCGGTCTCAACTAGTCATCCTTCTGAGAGATTATATTTTGGTCAATGACACACTGAGATTGGAAGTTTCCACTTTATACTTTGTTAGAAATTACTGACATTCCTTTTTGGATATGCCTGTGGTACAACTCTCTATATTGTAGAAACTCTATGAGATTTTATAACTTATCAGGTATGTTTTAAAAACTCCAAATATTTTCTCACAATGAGTTTCTTTTTTATTGTGAAATGGCAAGCTTTCAAGCGATAATCGCTCTTAAACGAACTTAATTAAAACAATTGACGAATTCTTACAAAATTTTGTTTTTATTAAGCCCGTTGAAAAGCGATTATCGCTTTAGAGCTTGCAGTATAAAATAAAAAAAATAAACTTATTGTGAGAAAAGAATTGTAGTTTATTTGAAACGCTTTTCACAATTTCATATTTAAAGATGATGTATCAGATATGTATATATATATATTATGACTACAGTATAATTGTATGTGTTTAAGGAACCTATATCTTACAAACTTGTTTATTGGAACAAAAAACTGTGGACGTTGTTGGATCACGCGGTATTGAAGCAATGTAACGCTGGCAGACGAATACAAGACTTGTAGAAGAAAATAACAACAGACGATGATAAATCACGCCGCAGAAATGGCAGCGGGTGTCGTCGGGCTTGTAATCAAGTGAGTAATTAGGCGGCCGTAATGGAGAGCAACCATTACCCGCGCCGTCCGTAAATTACCACAGCGGAGTAATCGACGGGCGGACTGGAGGACCTACTTGTTAGGTGGAATCTTCTTTTTTTCTGCTTATCCTTAGTACACTTGGTACAAGCCATGATAGCCATGGTGGATAGAAGTAGGCGACTGCTTTTACTGTAAGTGCACCACATGTCTACACATGTGAAAAACAGGTTAAATCTTCTTTATATAGGCAGTCAATTCTATTAGTCATATATATAATGAGAGGTTTTAAGCACGAATGTTTCTTTTATACACAATACAAACTTCTACTGTCCTTACTGCGATGAAAAAATTAATTGGGAGGGCTTGGCAAATAATTTCTGAGATTCCACCCTTCAGTGCTGAGTATATAAGCATAGCCGTCCAACACAGTATTAGAGCTCTAAGAAACGGTCTGGTGGATTAAATTGGCGAAACCGCTGGGAGGGTTCACCACTGATGAGTCAAGCCCTCCCAATATATTTTTTCATCGCAGTAAGGACAGTAGAAGTTTGTATTTATATAAAAGATACATTCGTGCTTAAATCCTTCCAATTTATATAAATATAGATGGCGCGTTATTGCCTTATATTAGCTATATGTCAGAACCCTTACTTGTGCGAATAGGTATATAACAAATGAATACATTAAGGCGCGAATGTTTTTTTTTTTCACAAATAAATCAAAATTCTACTGTCCTTACTGCGATTAAAAAAATATTGGAAGGGCTAGGCTCATCAGTGGTGAACCCTCCCAGCGGTTTTCCCAATTTAATCTACCAGATCGCATCTTTAGAGCTCTAATACTGTATTGGATCATTCTGCTTTGATATGCTACACTGAAGGGTGGAATCTTCGAAATGGTATTCAAGCGAACTATGGACATAAGCTTTTAGGACAGTAGAATCGCAGTAAAGACAGTAGAAGTTTGATTTATTTGTGAAAAGAAACATTCGCGCCTTAATGTTTTCATTTATTATATATAGATGGCGCGTTATTGTTTTTGATATGTACATCTATCTCCTTTGTATAACAATATCTGGAGAGAAAGGACTATATTCAAATAGGAGTTGTGGATGTGAATTTTCAATATTTAAGGATTCCTTGGATATACAATAGGCTTGATAACGAATATTTTCCGATTTAGCAAACGCACATCTTTTTTTTTTTTTTCTCAAGGCTGCCATTTAATTCACGCCACAAAAGATCGAAAAAATACAAATATAGCCTCTCTCCAAGTACACTCATGGACAAAATCTAAGGAAGTTGTATCTTTTAGCATGTATATCAAGATTCAAGCAATAACTTCTGACCGCCCTTTAGCGGACACTTCTCTACAAAGAACAGTTTTCATTTGAAAATTTACCATTTTTACTTTTTAGGAACTCTCCGGTAAGAGGACACCTCTCCCTAAAGGATACTTTGGCTCTGCAATTAGGTGTCCTTTATAGGAAGGTTCTACTGTGTTTGATACAGAGTGACCTTCATTGAAGACACACGAGGTAACCAAGTGTGAACAAAATTGCCTAGGTCTCCTTCAAAAAAACATATTAACAGCAACATAAAAAAGCTTCCACTTCCTCAAGTTTTGTCCATGAGTTTATTTTATGTTAGGAGTATTGAATAGACGATTCTTTTT
Source organism: Cordylochernes scorpioides (assembly GCA_030710605.1). Taxonomy (NCBI): domain Eukaryota; kingdom Metazoa; phylum Arthropoda; class Arachnida; order Pseudoscorpiones; family Chernetidae; genus Cordylochernes; species Cordylochernes scorpioides. The sequence goes on from CP092868.1 coordinate 89,257,549, forward strand.
TCCATAGCGCTTGAGATCACTACAGAACAACCTCCCAAAAGGAGACATTTACTCTTTTAGATAGCGTTGCTAATTAACATGAAATTCAAGCTACGACTCTAAACAACGAGATATAGATATTCATTTTAAAGAGTACCTTCAACCTTATTTTTCGCGTATATACCAAACTTAAATCTTATAAGTTGAAGTGTTTCGCTGAACTTGAGATCCTCTTCTCCAGGAGTCGTAAATCTCTCTTTCTTTATATATCAGGTTTCCAAGAGAAAACACGAGAGGGTTTAGAATAAAACAAATAATTGACTTAGAGTTTAGATATTTTTAATTTACTACAAAAACAGAACAAAATAATTTATAATTTTTACACACACACCACTGACAACGATTTTAATTTACTAGAAAAAAACTAACAACACATTTTTGTCGAATTAAGAAAGAATTTAAAAAAATAAAAACTAATAATCAATGAATATATCTACAAATTAATAAAGCACAATAACAATAAAGAATTAGAATAAAATAACAATAATAATGATGATTTTAACCAAACATTATAATAATAGACATATCTTCTCTCAAAGGAATATTTGTTGGCACATTTCTTTTATACGCGCACAAACAAATCCGCCGTTTAATATTCGAAAATATTGATAATTGGTGTTGTGATCCATATGCGTATATTATCCATGTTGGGATCGGGGGTAATAAGATGGCGGATGAATTAACAAAGGAAGCCAGAAAGTAGAGTTAAAAGAAAGAATAAATGTCAGAATTTAATGCTGATGCTTTGGCAAAATAAAAGATAATTAAACAAAATACAAGTAAAGATCAAATATGCGAAATAAACTCTCTGAGAAAAGAATTACAAAAACAATAACAAAACTCAAAAGAAACACTACAAAGGAATGGCAATACATCCAGATGGCACAAGAACCTACAGTGCATGTGTTGCGTTCCCGGTTTGGATAGATGAAAAGGGAGTATACGCGATGTGACTTATTAAAGTTTCCTTACTTAAGTATATATATATATAGCAATTTAGGCCAACAACCCATGTATATAACCCGCAGCAAGACCTTAATGGTGTATAATAGAAGCACAGCTGTCAATGATGCACTATCGACATGTGTCTTTACATCATCACATGTAATGCAATTTGTGAAATTAAGGTGTGGGGGGTAGTACCATAAAGCAAAAAGGAATGAAATATGTATGAGAGGAAACAAGAGAATTTCTCTAGATATTTATTTAAATAAATTAAAATTTGGGAACATGTCTATACTGACGAGATATGCTATTTACATAATAAAAATTTAGATAGAGGTGACCTGAAGTTACTTTATAGCCCTTTAGGGCCCATGCGAAATCTAGGTTGGTTACTACGCAAAAAGGGGGGGGCGCTAAGTCATAATGACAAATGGCTTACCTTTTCTCGAAAGTGTCGGCAAAGGGTCTGATCTCCCGTCTGAAGACTGTCCTCTCACTGAGCGACTCCGATTGAAAAAATCTTTTGGCAAAGAACCCTCTTTTATTCATGTCTCTCCTCGTTTTCATTCGCCGAAAGAAACACCAATCAAAATGGGCCAACGGCTCCAGTATACAATTTCACAGACGCCCCAGGCCTCTCCCATCAAAATAGAACATATAGTATTACCAAAACAAAAAATCTAAAGAGAGAAACAGCTACGGCGATAGTGTAAAATTTCAGACCCCAGGCCCCCCCTTCCACATGGATTGAAATACTATCCTCCCTTTTTCTCGGGACGGTATATATATCGCCCCCCCCCCCCCGTCTTGGCTAAAAATCGACCCAGGCCCCTTTTACCTGGACTGTAATGTGATGCTTCCTTTCTCGGGAAGGATATTTTATAAGGTTCAGTCTTTTAGAGATCTTCCTTCTCCATTTTTTTTTTCTGGTCACCTTTACCTAAATTTTGGTGAGGGGAATATATGTACATATGGAACAACAGCTTCCAGCGCGGATGTCCCTGGATGTCACTGGTGTCTTCTTCACCAGGCATCAGCTTTCGGCATGGAAGTCTGGTGTCATCAATTGTCTAGGTTTCTGGGCAAAAAGATGGTCTGTAAGTCTATGTGGGAGGGAAGCCATGTATCCATTTGATTTGATTATACATACGCCTTCTGTTGGGGTATGGTTACAAAAAACGTGCCCCAACAATCCTCCCCCTGCCAAGTAATGGACAAATGCGTTTGTGCTATTCATTATTCATCTGCCTTTCATCAGTTACTATGAAAGCAGGCCCATTTCTAGCAAAATGCATTTTCCATTACTAGGTGAAGCCAGGTGTACCGAAACCTATAGGGAAGATAAGGCTAATCAAAATGATGGTATGCTATTCTAGATGTTTATTATTCCGAACATTAGTGGGCATTGTGCGTCCTGGCAAAGGGGTTTTTTTATGTGTTATTATTCTGTCAGCACACTGTTATCAACATAGGTTATGGGGGACAGTCATATCATATGTATGGAAGTAAGCAAGGTCATCTGTCTTACCATTCATGGGTATATATACCACCCTTCCACTTTCTTCTTTGGTCTTGAGGAGTAGGCCTTCCTTGTGGTAGGTCCTCTCAACCCCATCCTTGCCTCTGGTGTGCTGGTTCCATTGCTACCTTCTTTCTGCTAACAATACAGTTAGAACATTTCCCTATTACATATTATATAAAAAAAATTTGGGCGCCAAGAAGTCGTTTAGAAATAACTGACTAGTCCAACTCCTAAAACATGCCAGCATCTTTATTTAAGTACCAATCAAGACATTTGTGTGGTATAGTTATACATATACAATCAAAGGAAAGGATAATTATAGTTAGCTGAAAGAAATATCTTGGTATATAATGATTAGCCTATGACATGATGACTTTTGCTAAATAAAAAAAAGATTACAGAAAACAAATTGTGAAAGTAATTATTAAATAAGGCACGAAATATGTAATGATAAAATGAATCCTTCCATGTTATATGATGGGTATAATATATATATTGAAGAAAACACGTATCATGCAGATAGTGATTAAATATGATAAAAATCATCCCATGATAGATGATAAAGGAAACTACTACAAAATTATATATGATGACAAAATATATATACTTATACAAGTAAGGCGGATAAAAGACAATAAGGATAAAATAGATCATGCCTTGAGGGAAGAATAAGCCATGACAACATGTTAAAAAAATCGCAACATGGCAGGTAAATATTACTAATATCATGAATATCAAAGGAAATAAAATTGTTGAAATGAATAGCATATGATTATAATATAATATATATGATATAAAATAATAACATATTCAATAAGAAAATGAAAACACATTATATATATTTGTGCGCTGAAGGATCAAGGTTTAGTATCTCAATCAAGTTTTCAATCTTATTCAGTCTGGAATCACGAGTTGGTCACTGGGTAATATTCGTCTATCCCGATCCTACTGGAGGGTGTGTTTTCTCTTATGTGTTAGATTCCTCAAATTACAATACTCTCTCAACCCAGATAGGTACGTCATTTAGAATCTTGGTCAAATGGAACATAGCCCAGACCTCTATTAAACTACACAGTCCATTTAAATCTAGGGTGACAACCGTATGAAGAGAAATTTTCTGTTTTGGCAGAGCGACTAATCAATTTCTACTATTTTGTTTGTGGCTCCGTTTACCTTGCCTCTGGGGTGTGTACAGTTTCAGCTACCTCCCCCTTCCAAGAAATTCATATTACTTTCATCTACTAATATACTCTCTATTCATTGACCTGAATCCTATAAATCTACATCTTATAAGTTTGAATTTTATCAATCTTAAATTTTGGTTCCTTTTACAAATTCCTTCAGAATTCTACTCCCTGTATAACTGCTCTTAATTCTACTATCCTCAATACAACACTTCTAAAACTTTGACTCACTGGCTTGTTCTGGTGTCTCGTTCGCGGTCATTATAGTTGACTAATACTTTAAAATCTTATCCTAACATGGAACGAGTCTAAACTCGTTGAAGGTCCTAATAATTACTTATTCTGCCTCTCGAATCGGTCTTATGCTCGAATTCATTCCAACAAAACGTATGGCAGGGCGAATCCTTTATTAGAAGAAACTTCCGCTAGCTATGGGGGATCAAACTGGTACCAAAAAAAAAATTCAATAGACGGAAACACTTCGTCTAGAATAACTGGGCAATCTCTGCCTACTTGCCAATCTTACAGGACCTCCCGTCTGGAACACCCTTGCTCCAGCCACGCTAAAAAACGTCGAAACTACGGTGTCAGATCTGTTACCCAAGGTCGCGCCGTTATACCCCAGGCTATACGGCATGGCTAAAACAAATCCCCATCCTGCATAAAATTCAATCTATACCTCTTCGTTTCCTCTAATGAGGAGAAGTTTTGTGGGTTTCCTGGTCTGATCATAACCTCCCACAACCTTCCAGTCTGAGAATCAAGATATGATCATTATCTACGACTCTTAAAATTCAAGTTGATATAATGAAATAGAGTAACTGATTACCCTAATAAAAGAAATCAATATTTGCACTCCTCTAAAAGGAGACCTAACAAAGTGGAGCGAATATTTTCCTAACAATAGAGTTTTTACAGTCCTGTGAGGCTATCGTTCCTAACAAATAAAGAAATCAAATTTAAAATTGAACCTATTAGTTCCCTAATTCCTATGCTAAAGTAATTTTGGTCTAACAGTATAATAGTTTTTAACTTTGACAACAATCATTAGTCATTCCATTCATACATATTTCATTCGCAGACTGCATTCATACTATAGTTAAAAATTGCTATAAATGCCAAAGTACTACAATTATCTATCAAATAAACCCTAACAATAATAAAGTCTTTCAGGACCAATGAGAAATCAAATAAAGTTATCTAATTAAAACAAAGTGGGGACTAAAGCCCTATTGACTTAAATAAATGCCTCATATTAACTCTACATAAAAGTTATCTATACGTGGATAAACATTATTTATATTTAAACAAATAAACAAAATTGATTGTTAACAATCAAATGTTAACAATTCTAAATAATCTGGAAGCTAACCTACTGAAAAAATCAGTGTAACTTCAAAAACTGCCCTTGCCTTGACACCAAGCGACTTTTCACGACAATTCTATATAAAGACATACACAAATTATAATGGCGAATAAAGGACCATTAAGCGTGACACCTCATAAAAGCGGATTGAGTCTCTCCCCTAGCCACCGTGGGTGAAGTCACTTTCTTCTTACTTCCTCGTGCGTCTGCCCCCCTTTGCAGTAGTCCGACCTCAGCACTCTATTGAAAGATGGATTTATAGGGTTACGATTCACTACCCAACACTAACATTCTCAAGTGCTTTCCAAGGATCGACTACAGTCTGGGCCTACTTAACTTCTACCCCTGGCTTAGGGTCCCTATACTTCACAATTTCACTCTGAGAGATTGACCTTTCATGTTCTCACTAGAAACCTATTTCAAAGCTACTACCTGAAGGCCAGGGATTATAGGGTTTCTGAATTACCCAACACAAGCCATAGGATGCCTATTAGGTTTTGTTGTTTTAGACATAGCCCCCCTCTAAGTTGTGATTTCCTACACCTTCCTTCACCTATTACTCCTGATAATAACTAAAATTTCAGATTCACACTAAATAGTTAATTCACAATGGTATACATTATTCTCACTGGTCTTTGAAACTCAGGTTTTAACAAGAAATAGTTTGTATAGAAAAAAAAAGGAATCCTAATGAAGTTCTACTTTAAAAAAAAAAGGTTTTTAAATAAAAAAAAAAAGGTTGAAATCTCTAAACTTCTCATTCTATCGAGCTGATTCTCCGTACACACTCCAAAATCCTAGTTAGTGGCGACAGTCTAAGCAGAATTTACACTGTGTGGGCCTTTTTACCCTTGTAGACCTGCGTAAAGTTAAACTGTTCACACTAACTCTGTCAACTTCCTCTCGTCTCATTACTTCTGAGTTCGCTCTGGTTGTCACCCCTTGTGGAACCACTACATTAACGGACCTATTAGGGAGATAAGCTGGACCTGTAAGATGAATCCAATGATCTTCATCACTGGAACCTTGACTTGAATTACCATCACTAGTTTCCTCCTCCTCTGTGGGGAAAATCCTAATTGGTATATGGATTGTTTTAACCTATCTATATGGTATTTATCCAAATTCCCAGTTTCTAGATTCTTCAAGAGATATACAGTATCACCAGCTCTTCTTAGTACCTCAAAAGGGAAAGGAAATGGGAGAGGTACATGTTCATCCATGTGGGTGGATAGTAATCTTAGATCAATGCTCTTTCTGGGTGTATTGAAACTAACTAGCCATGATGGTAGAGGCGCTGTTCTCACTGCCTCTACTGTACATCAGAATGAACTATAATTATTACTAGTGTATTATTATTCCAACAGCCTATGACCTTTAAACCTTTATACCTTCATATACACTCGACGGGGTAGTCACCTTGTTAAAAAAAAATCTATAATGTCATAGATCAGCTAGAGGGAGAACATAACAAAATTGTGCGAATAGTCTGTTTCAACTACTGATTGTAAGCCTATTAAACTCGTTCTCTTTAGGTTGGCTCGCTCATTAATCTACAATCTACGTTCAATAGTCATATTGAGTTCACATGGATGCTAGATGTAAACTGTATCAAAATAGTGTAGTTTTCTAGTTTCCGAATTATATGACAGTTAGAAAAAGAAACAAACATTCTGGAAATATCTCGCACTGGCTACTATTAAAAAAAATTGAATGGGGTACAGCTCTGATCTTACAGGATACCTCATGCTCATAGAATTGAATCGCTCATTTCTCACTAAAATATTCACACAGGGTATGGAGGTCTCCAGCGGTTCTATAGCTATTGGTCAACTAAATTAATTAATGGCAGGAATTGAAGTTAGTTTAAATGCTCATGTGCTGTTTTGTCATGCGTCTTTATGTCATCTGCAAAGGAAAGTGTCGCCTCAAAGGACCTAATTCTGGGACTAACATCCGCTGCACATTTCAGGAAGGAGTGGTCGTCCATACAATAGCAAGATATCATTTTGCTGCCAATGTACAATGTTGAGCATTTTCCATGTCGTCATTTTGTCGATCCCCAATCTTCTAGGGTGTTTCTTTAAGCATTTCTTGATGTCATTTAATGCTTCATGCGATCCCGCCCGGCATTCAATAAGTAGTATTTGATCGTACCACCTCCAGGAGACCATCCCTTTGCGGCCGAATCATTTCCACCCAACTTATAACGCCGTCCATATCGCGTAATTGAAATTAGTGTAAAACTCAAAGAATAAGACCTTAATCTCTTAATTCTTTACTAATTTCAGTTGGCTCAACATAAATCTTCTCAATTATTAATTTAGTACAGTGGCGTGACATGTCACACTACTTCTAGTTCTTTCGCAAGCTCGATTAATCCCAGTGAAAGCCAGTTCAAGCGTCAATCCCGTGCTAACCCGTCATGCATGACTTCAAATTTGGAAATTATTAGACCTGAATATTTGCAGTGGCATCTGCTTCCACTGAAGGTATTTAAGACACAAGGCTGCCTCTTATCTTGTTTAAATCACTGTCTTTACACCCATATGCCTGTGTAAACTTTAACCATGACCTTATCAATTCTCAAAATTCTGCCTATCGAATATCCTGAGAATCAATGTTCTTCTTGTCTACGGCGGAATAACACAATAATTGTTCCCTAGAGTTATCTGCGTCGAGTGGTCAGTCTGTACTACTAATTCTCCACTCTAACTCCAGGATTCCTTTATCTACTCAGGCTGTTCAAAAATTTCAAGACAGTTGTTCAAATCCCCAATGATAATCTGCTAAATTTCGATAATTATTGAATTCTCATTAAACAGACTAACTACACCTTCCTGACACAGAAGTGTCCAGCATCAAGATATGGCGTACTGCCCATTTCTTCATTTGATGACTGTGTCAAATTACAGCTGAAGAAACATACTAAGCATATAACTGGTTTAAATTTCATGTAATCTCATCATGCCTTCTGCTGGCAAATATTTACTGTAATACTATCAAGATGGTTTTATTTGTCTTCATCCAAAAAAAAAATGTTTCAGAAATAGAATCTTGGAAATCTCTACTAAAGACAAAAAATTATACATTTGTCAATTCAGGATAACCTTCCCTTGTCAGAGTGTATACAGGATATTTAAGATCATATGCAGTTGGAGGCATCATGAAAAAAAAAAAAAAGTCGGTTGCCTGACGCGTCTTTTTATGGTGATCAAACTTCTCTCTTCACGGGTACGCTAACTGGATCTTCAATTCTATTTTCACCTTAAGGCTCATATATCTGGATGCACAGGCTAGTATGATTTGATAGAAAGCGCTATTAAAATGAAGTTAAGATATTTGTATCCAGCAATAATTATCAGAACTCACCTCTGCTGTGAGAAAAATATATCAGAGCTATGATGAAAAAAAAAAATGCTAAGTCATTTCAGTAGACTACTGTAAAACACTGATCACCGTTCTAAATTTGAACCATGGGAAATCCAACCTCATTTCTCATACTGTATATAATAATTTGAGAAAGTAAAATAAAGAAATTGTAATCAATGGTGCTCGCAACAGAATTCAAAATGATTGAGACACAGAACATTATAAATAATGTCCAGCAAGCAGGATACCAAACCACCTTTATATTACAACATTTCCACAAAAGTATAACTATCAATAACCCAATAAACAAAACCACAAAATATCTATAGGGCGATATGTTACATTCCATACTCACAAACATCTATAACAATAGCCAACTACTTAAGAAACTCTGGCATCCAAACATATTACTGTAATTCCCCTAACATAGGCTCCACCATAAAAGTCCACTATCTAAAAATAATCCTACTATCATAAAACCTACTAACCAAAACAGAGAATAAAAGGCAATATATTCCGTAGAGTGTAACAGCTGCCAAGCCAAATACGCAGGGGAGACAGGAAGGAGAGTCAGCAATAGAATATATGAACATAGACGCAACGTTATTAATCAAGATATTAGGTCTCTAATTTTCCAATACTGCAAAGGAACAGGTCACACTTTCGCATTAGGAGAACCTAGAATACATTACAATAACATAAACAGCAAATATCAAAGGCTTATAATTGATTCTCTATTATTCAGAAAACACAATAGCATTAATAGAAAATAGATTTGCCCGAAACATATAACACAATATATCCTAGTACCAGCTAATAATATCAACAATAATATAAGTAACTTATATGTAATAGCCAATAACTATTATAAAACTACTTAAATAATAGAATTTCTAACCTATAAGATAATTCATAGAATATAGCAAACAATAGTAGAATATGTATAAATACCTTAATAAAAAAAAAGTGTCTTAAGAAAACAAATAATATGCAAACTTCCTAATGTATATATATATATATATATGTAGATAGAATCATAATAGTTTTAGCATCAGGCGACGTTATATTTTCTTGATATATTGTATGTTTCTCCTGTAGAAGGGCGGACAAGCTCGAAAGCTCGAGAAGACCAGAAGAAAAGATACTCATCCACATAAACGTTTTACTTTGATATCAGAAATCAATGATAATATTAAGGTTTTGCCACAAGCAATGTGAATCGTAAAAGACAGCGGCGAGAGATGAGGTATACACCGCCTCAACATAACTTTCATTGCCTGATAAAATGCCAGTGAAACGGAAAGCATAAATTAAAATTCACGATCTATAATAGACTGTTAATCTCAGGATGCGTGGACTACTTCACCAATACTTAAAAATAGTATGGCTTTTCATTAGGTATATATTTCTAAAGTATAGGGGATGAAACATATACTAAATTCGAGCCCCGCGGCGGGCGACATTGTTGCGTTCCCGGTTTGGATAGATGAAAAGGGAGTATACGCGATGTGACTTATTAAAGTTTCCTTACTTAAGTATATATATATATAGCAATTTAGGCCAACAACCCATGTATATAACCCGCAGCAAGACCTTAATGTTGTATAATAGAAGCACAGCTGTCAATGATGCACTATCGACATGTGTCTTTACATCATCACATGTAATGCAATTTGTGAAATTAAGGTGTGGGGGGTAGTACCATAAAGCAAAAAGGAATGAAATATGTATGAGAGGAAACAAGAGAATTTCTCTAGATATTTATTTAAATAAATTAAAATTTGGGAACATGTCTATACTGACGAGATATGCTATTTACATAATAAAAATTTAGATAGAGGTGACCTGAAGTTACTTTATAGCCCTTTAGGGCCCATGCGAAATCTAGGTTGGTTACTACGCAAAAAGGGGGGGGGGGCGCTGAGTCATAATGACAAATGGCTTACCTTTTCTCGAAAGTGTCGGCAAAGGTCTGATCTCCCGTCTGAAGACTGTCCTCTCACTGAGCGACTCCGATTGAAAAAATCTTTTGGCAAAGAACCCTCTTTTATTCATGTCTCTCCTCGTTTTCATTCGCCGAAAGAAACACCAATCAAAATGGCCAACGGCTCCAGTATACAATTTCACAGACGCCCCAGGCCTCTCCCATCAAAATAGAACATATAGTATTACCAAAACAAAAAATCTAAAGAGAGAAACAGCTACGGCGATAGTGTAAAATTTCAGACCCCAGGCCCCCCCTTCCACATGGATTGAAATACTATCCTCCCTTTTTCTCGGGACGGTATATATATCGCCCCCCCCCCCCCCCCCCCCCCCCCCGTCTTGGCTAAAAATCGACCCAGGCCCCTTTTACCTGGACTGTAATGTGATGCTTCCTTTCTCGGGAAGGATATTTTATAAGGTTCAGTCTTTTAGAGATCTTCCTTCTCCATTTTTTTTTTCTGGTCACCTTTACCTAAATTTTTGGTGAGGGAAATATATGTACATATGGAACAACAGCTTCCAGCGCGGATGTCCCTGGATGTCACTGGTGTCTTCTTCACCAGGCATCAGCTTTCGGCATGGAAGTCTGGTGTCATCAATTCTCTAGGTTTCTGGGCAAAAAGATGGTCTGTAAGTCTATGTGGGAGGGAAGCCATGTATCCATTTGATTTGATTATACATACGCCTTCTGTTGGGGTATGGTTACAAAAAACGTGCCCCAACACATGCAATACTTGTCCTGGTGTGGAACTAACACCTACCCACATATTCTAATGCCCAGCAATGGCCGCAGCCTTGCATAGAATTGACATGGATCCAGAGCAGCAGCTTTACACACCCAAGATAGAGAACGACTGCTGTGATAGAGATGCATGGGGACATCTTGGGCACTTCATTGGACACGACAACAACAGATGAAATGTATGTTGGAGCTATTGCAGAGACTCAATTATGTCTATTCAGATTCAATATGTATATAATATACAGTTTTGGGGGAGATTGGAAACATTTTATTAACCACTCAAGTCAATGGTAGGAGAGAAAAAATATTCTGAGTTACGGCTTGGCATTTTGATAAAGAGAAAATAATTATAGCAGAGATTATAAATTGGGCAACAACTACTTATTAGTGTTTATTTCCATATATTACGACTCGTTTTATATTCAATTATTAGAGTTTTGGTCGTACAGCCAGCACCACATGCTGATGAGGGTCAATAGCCAGAAACGCATTCGTGGTTGGCTTTTCTTGATTTATCAAGAAAGTGGGTTGAACAAATATCATGTAGCCGCATGCTGTTATTACCTTTATATTTCTAATAGCTATTTTATCGTCTGTAATATTTCCTTAATTAATGTTTTATGAGAGGGACATAAGTATCGCAATGTTAATAAGGACTTTGGCTATTTTCTCTGATTTCTTATTCTTAGCCTGGCAGGAAATGCTGTATCGCGATTTATTTCAGAATACTCAGGAAGAGTTGCTTCTCCTTAAGTTAGCCTTAATTTAACCACATAGAATTGATAAAAATCAGCGTTGGCCAAAATGAATGACTTTCCAAACGATAAGAGCCCTACAATATGAAATTACATATATAAATTCATTTGCATCTATGTAAATGTTATTTGCTAATTATATAAACTATATTTGCGGAAGAGCATTCCTCGATGTAATTTCTTGAAATTATATGCATTCACTTCTCTAAAGATTTATAAGCTTATGTCCATAGGTTTCCTAAACACCCCTAAGCTGCCTTCCATATAAAATGCAGGTTATATAAAAAAATCCAACAAAATACCATAGTAGAGCGGTCCGGAGATTAATTTGGCGAAACCGCTGAGAGGGTTCAACATTGATGAGTCAAGTCCATTCAATCAATAACTTTATCATTGCTATAAGGTCTGTATAGATAATATTTGATTATATTGTCGCGGAGATAAATAAAGCAAGGGCAAATTTGGGAATAATTAATTTATTATAAAGGGTATTTACCTTCTAGCTCTCCAATAAAATTATTTACAAGAGGTATTTATAGGGAGAGAAAGGGTCAGATAATAATACAACTTACCCCAAGGTAAGGATAATAATGATGATCGTCGTCAGCCACCAAGGGGTCCCGTTTTCCTTATTTGCAGATAAGATTCCGAGAACCCCTCACACTTGTGGTTCCCCCCGGGGTCCAGGGATGATTGACAGGTGTCCCATCTGAATGGAGATTCTTGACAATATGTTTGAAAATAAACGCATTGCCAAAAAGGTAATTGTTACAATAATGTAATTAATTCGATTACACCCGAACTTTTAAATCCAACTCACGGATAAATTTGTAAGAAAAAGAAAATCTATAAATTACCGATATTAAATAACTTTAGCATCAACTAATATGCCTGAATGATATGCTGATACTATAGTCATCATTTCATATTTAAACGCCCATTATTTGAATGAATTATTTTATTTGATATTGCCACGTGGAAAATTAGGAAGGACAAACTTCGGGATGACACAGCAATTTATTTGAGGCTAGAACAAGAGAGATATATATTTATAAACCAGGTTCCTGGAGCGCAGAGCGCCAACTACCAATATAAAGAACAAACTATGAATGATAAAAAAAGATAAGAAATGAGGGAAGTTTACAGAGTAGCAAAATATAAACATAAAAAAATAAAATATGTTAATAAAATAATAAATACTTTGCTACATGGCTCCTTCCCTATGGGAGCTGTGACCCACAGCTTGCATTTATTGTAGATACTGACATGGATCTGAGGTGCTTCTTTCAAGGATTCCATCGAAGTCTTGGGACTTTGTCCCTAGTACCTTTGCGTCCATTTCTTAATAATATATACTTTGCTACAATATCCTTTATATATAAAAGTCAGTGTATGTATGCATGTATGTGTGTTTGTTCCTATGTCGGCTATACACGTCCACAATACGTAACTAATCTGACTGAGATATTAACAGTATATAGAGTTAACTATTGAAAACCTTATAGTGAATATTTATATATATATATAAGGACTCTATATAGAATATTTTCAGTTATTTGAAAATTTGCGTGGATATTTGCCCTTTAGCTCGAAAGTAGTGCCTCTAGCGGGGAAAATGCGAAGTAATGGTCCGATGACCTAAGTCGTGGCGCCATCTCTATGTACGATATATATAACTATTCTTTAAATTCAATATATTTATATATTCTCTTTTTTAAATTTACATTTTTTTCAAAAAATATGATATTTAGTTATTCATTCAATTTTTTATTTTAATAGCGAATTTTGTATAACTTATATGCGGAGTTTTTTTCTTTTGCAGAAATTTTTACATATTTTTTTAAAGACTACCATTTTCATGCCTAACCTTTTCCTTTTCTGAAGCTCTTATCTCAATTTCTAGGCAACATATATATAAGTCAGATTGTGTTGTATCATTGCTTTACAGTTGTTTTTTTTTTTTTTTTTTAGAAAGCTGAATGCCTCCTAAAAAACGCAAGGCCTTTGGCCACTGCCAAGCAGAGGCAAAAAAAAAAGGAAACAACAACGTGCTAACGAAACGCCTATAGAAAGAGAGCGTAGACTTGCTAATCTGCGGGAGAGATTCAGTGTTTCGCATGCTTCAGAGACAGAACAGCAGCGTGAGGCCCGGCTAAAGGCTACGCGAGAGAGAGCTACAACCTCCAGGGCTTCAGAGACAGAAAAGCAGCGTGAGGCCAGGCTAAAGGCTAAGCGAGGGAGAGCTCCAACCTCCAGGGCTTCAGAGACTGCAGAGCAGTGGGGGGACAGGCTGAGTGGTTTGCGCGACAGAGCTACAACCTCCAGTGCTTCAGATCATCTCTTTATAAAATATCGCTTCTCAGACACAAAGTTTGGAGCGGGACGTTTCACAAGAATGACATCCACGGCGCCAATTTATAATTGTAACGAATAGTATTTGAATAAAAGCATTTAATCGGGTAAAACCCGGGCGTTTCCCGGGTCATTCGGCTAGTTTTCAATAAAAACATAGGATTTTGTTTTAGCATCAGGCGGCGTTATAGTTTCTCGATATATTGTATATGTTTCTCCTGTAGAAGGGCGGACAAGCCCGAAAGCTTGAGAAGACCAGAATAAAAGATACTCATCTCCATGAACGTTTTACTTTGATATCAGATATCTAAAGGAGATTTAAATTTATTCATAGGATGGATATAATGATACGAATGAATAATGATATATGAAATAAACAGGAAAGAAATTAAAACACGATGCAAAAGCAAAATAAATACATACGAAACTATTGTTACTTTATTTTAGTCAAGCTATTTATGTCTATTGCCATAGAAGTTCCAATAGTGATTCTCCAGTTTTTCTTTAACAAGTTCTGCTAGGATTACAAAGAAAATTATTTTTCCTTCCAATATGAATGGATAGGTGTTTATATTTCACATTCTCTATTCTACACAAGATTCGAAAAGTGTATACCTTTCTTAACTAGACAATTGACAATTCAGAATATCTCATTGACACTCTTAGTCAATGGTTACAAAAATTAAAGAGAAATTAAACAAACTTAAATCTGATTCACAATTTGATGATAAAATATAAAAAAACTGTTCTCAGGAAGGAAGGCTCCTCCATCTTGTCCTCCTCCAGACAAGGACAGGATTTCTCATTTCAATGTTTATATAATGCTTATAGAGACATGTCTTGTCAGACGCCAGGATGGCCAGGGCGTCGTCATCCAGGCCTCGTACGAAGACCCAGCCAGGGGGAATGATGGTAAATGCATCTCTTCACTAGAGGAATAGAGAAATTCGAAATTTTGGAGTGTAGGTTCTATAGATAATTAGAGAGGATATCCCGTCTTAATCCCTTCATGCTGCAGGATTTGCATGCCCTCTTAGAGGCCGTGAATGGGAAGATGCAATTACTCTCACAATCGATTACAGAGGCCCCTATTAAACCTTCCGTAAATCATGAGGTCGTTTAATTACGTCTTTAAATTATTGTTCCCACCTCCCAATTAATTTCAATTTGGCCTTCATTAGCGACCAGAAGCCCTGTTTGTGACAACATCTGGAATTGCTTAGCTTCTTCCTTCCATTTCAATTGGTTTGTCTACAAAACACTGACAATTTCTAGAAAATTTTAACATCTTCTTTACATCTTAATTGATTTGTTTGTGAAAGCATTGCTGACAACATCTGTAATTGTCTCCACAGTTTCCTTGCATCTCATTATGTTTTGTCTGGAACACAGCAGCTCTAACAATATCTGGAATTGACTTAACATCTTCCTGCAATTCTAATTTATTGCTCTGGAACAGAAGTTATGAAAGCTTCTAAATTTGCCTTAACATTCATTTTCCATCTCAATGTTTTTCCTTGAATAGAAGCTCTGACACTATCAGGAATTAACTCAACATCTTCATTTCATATCAATTGTTTTTTTGGAATAGCAGCTTCGACAACATCTAGATAATTATTTTCACATATTATTTTAACCTCAGTCCCGGGTCGTGGATGTCGAGGTTCGTACTACTTCTCCGCCCCATTGCCCGTACATTATTCAAAATATAAAAATAAACGACATTTAATATGCTGTGGCATTTTTGACGGAATATAAGAAAGTGCGGAGTAAAGCGAAGTTTTATTGATAAAATTAGAATGTACACTATGTGACCCCGCCCAGTAGTCCAACCCTACCTCTACGTGGCGGGCGGGAGAAGCAAGACAAGTAAGGGACTGCCCTGTTGTACGGTGTCGTGATTCCTGAGCCGCTACGGTAACCGTGAACAGGGAACTTTGTAATGTGGCTGACTAACGGGGCAATGGCACCCCCACCCTTTCCATGGAGAAACAAAATCAGTAATTGACAGTCCATGCTACTGCGTCTGAGGGAGCCAACACGCTGGGGCCTGCTGTCCAGGGAACCAGTGGGAAATATGCTAGGAAGACCCTGAACACCTTTGGACAAGACACCACCAACACACTATGTGTGTTGAATTTGAAAAAAATGGGGGAAGGTCAATCTTACCCAGATTGAAAAGATAAAGATTCACCAGTTGTGTCCGCACAAGCCGTGGAAATGCAAATTAACCCGATTGGCATAAATGTATATTTTATTTTGCTTATCTGCAAATCTTAAATCTTAATAGGCTTTATTTACATATATATGGTAATTTAAACCAACAACCCCATATTGTATATAACTTATAACAAGATTTTCATGTTGTATAATAGAAACACAGCTGTAAATGATTATACGCATGATTGACATGCGTCATTACATCACCATATGTAATGTACTTTGTACAAACTGAGGATAAATAAATAAAACTCTGTAATAGATTAAGAGTTGAGCTGAAGCAAGAGATAGAAGTCAGAAACGTCTAAAATCGAGATAGATGGAAGTCACAAAACAACATCTAAAGATTGATTGGAAACTGTCAGGACGGCGCCAGTTTAGAATTTCACCAGACGATCCACACTCTTCAAATCTGTTGAAATGCAATACTCCCTTTTTCGGGAAAGATATATAAGGCCTCCGTCTTGACCTATAAATACAGTCACTTGACAGTTACTTCACCATCTGTGTGAGCCCTCGTCGGTTGTACCCCAGGTCCACCTCATCCACCATGTAGCCCAGTAAGAACTCTTATATCTCCATCTTTCGCTCCTAGCTCAACTTATATCTGTTCGCGGAACTTTCCTAGTGCAACTGTGTCTTCGTTTTTTGTGTATGGACATTCCCAAGCTTTCCACTCTCTCTCGACCACGACTGCCTGTACTTTGTGATAACTGTTAAAGGTCTTCCAAGGTGCAGAGAGGTACTGGAAAACTCCCCATCCTGACTATTCCTCTCGGTCAACACAGTATAGCGAGAGTTGACAGGGACTCACACCATAGTATAAGTCGACTGGATATCTCATCACATTTTTAGTCGACAGAATTCTACAAGAGTCAACAGGACCTCATCACATATATACATTTCATAATGTTTCTTTAACTTTATCTTCTTCAATTTATCTTCTTTAACTTTCTCTTCTTCAACTTTAACTTTATATTCAATTTTTTTTTCCTCAACGTTAACTTTATCTTCTTCAATTTTATTTTCTTTTATTTTATCTTCTTTAAATTTATCTTCTTTAACTTTGACTTCTTTTAACTTTAACTTTTTTACCTTGGCTTTTTTTACTTTAACTTTTCCGTCAGCCCCACACCTTACTCAGTTCTAATACCTTCTCCTCTCCGCGACTATACCTTTCTCCTCGCCTCTATCTCTCGCCTCTCTTCTCACCTCTCTTCTGACTCCTCTCTTCTCACACCCGCTGTTCTAATATCTTAACCTTTTATAGTCGAAAAAAGGGTCACATGGGCGCACTCTGTGGAGTACTCTGCGACGCATCCCGAGGCGCGCGCCATCTAGAGCCGATTTCGTCAACCATTAAGAGAAAGAGGTAAAAAAATATATATGCGATAATTTGTATATAGAAATATGTAACCCCACCACAATCTATGCAATGTATCGTCAAAAGATTTAATTAAAGTTAGGCTTCGCGAAAAAGGGAATAACAATTAACAGGATTGCATCATCCAGGAAGTAAAGGTCACTGCCCAGGACCCATAAAACTAAAGTTCAAAGACCTTCTTCTTCCTGGAAGATTGCAATCATGGCGAAAATGGAGGTACTAAGCCAATCACAGTTAAGCATGACAAATCAACAACCAATCACCTTTAAGCATGACCAACTAATAGCGAATCAGAAGCAAGCACGTAGAATGATCTCCACCAATGAGAAGCCGAGAGAGTTAATGACGATGATCTCGGACAAGAATTTAGGAGAAGGGAGGTGACCGGGCTAGAAGCAAGGGGCGCTCAACTTAGGCTCCAACCAAGGTAGTGTTCTCTCGATCATGTGAAAGGCAAAGTACCTCCTCCAGTCTAATCACTCTCTCCCTTTCGCAAAGTCTATTTTCTATCCCATCCAGGTGTGCTCGTATTTCCCCTGTGAAAAACCCATCCGACCAAGACTGCGCCACCAATCACCAATTCAACATAATCCGACATAGGATTTCTCACCACAATTCACCAGGTTTCAACCGGATCTCATAGTAAGTTCGACAACTATAACATCGATTCTCACAGAAGTCGACAGTATCAATCCAACTCAACCCGAATATTATAGAGAGTCGACAGGATCCAATCCAATTATCACATAGAGTCGACAGGATCAATCGAAATATTACATATATATATATGATAATAATAACAATAGGGGAGCACCTATAAAATATACAATTATAAATTATACATTTCTAACGTACTCCCACCTATTTGTATGGGAATATAAAAACAGAAAAGGTAATAAATCTTAATCAGGAAAGATCATTGGCGACCCCCTAATTTCGTAGGTTTTTTCACCTCTCTTCCAGACCTAGTAAAAATTGACTGTTCTCCACCTGTTGGAATCTCCTGGGTTTTGATCCCCTCTGTCTTAGGTAATCTCACCTCCCTGGAAATATCAGAACCAAGTTCCAAAGAGAAAAGTCTCTTTAACGGTCTTACAAATTCACCTGTAGCAGTCCTAACTCTAGCTACAAGTTCTCTGCCATCCTTCCCGGGGTACAGTTCCAAGATTCTGCCTAGTGGCCAGAATATTCTTTTTTGATCATCTCGACCAATCAGCACAACTTCGCCTGGAAGAAACCCTCTACCCTCCGTTTCATTCCCCTTTTAAACGAGCATGGCGAGGTATTCCTTGTGGAATCTTTCCTTCAGTTCTCTCTTAATCTGCTGTAACTTTCGAAAGTGTTGTCTGGTATTATCAGGACTTAGTTCATGACTTTTATCAAACGAGCCAAAATTATTTTGGATAAACATTTGTGGAGTGATAGGCATCAAATCATCTTCTGTTTCAGAAATGTAGTCGAGGGGTCTTGTATTTATAATCGCCTCCACGCGACAAATTAAAGTTTCTAACTGGACATAATTTACTTTGTTAGTGCCTAATGTTCTTATCTTGGAAGGATTTTGTTCATCCCACCATAAAAATCGCAAATAATCTCTTTCCTTTTCATCTATACCTATGGTCTGAAAAGCTATGCGGATGTCAGAGATGGCTCCTATTTTCTTTTCCCTAAATCTTATCAGGATTTCAGGTAAAGTTCAATCAGATTAGGTCCAGTCTCTAAACATTCATTTAGAGACAACTTCTCTTACTTGCTTCACATGATGCATCGTAAACGGGTCTAATAGGGGTAGTCTCACTCTGAACCTTATATATCTGGCGATGTAGTAGATAATGTCCAATAGGTTTGATGTCTTCTTCGTCAACTTCTTCTATAAAGTTTTCCCTGAACCAGGATCGTAAAACTTCATCATAAGGATCAAACTGACCCTTTTGCGTCAACTTTTGAGTCATAGCCTCCAAGCGCCTTTTGGCTATTTCCAAGTTATTAGGTATCGTCCCAATTCCTTCCCTCCATGGAAGAGATACAAGATAACGTCCATCATGGCCTCGACAGATTTTTTCAAGAAACTTTTCTTGCATGAGAAAATTTTTCTCTTTCTCAGAGTTGACCTCTGTAGGATCTCGTATCCCTATTGTTTCTAATTCCTATAAGGACGCTACTCTCTGTTGGGTTGTAAGTAAGGTGATAACCATTTGAGCACTTGTCTTTGGTCTCTCTGATGAAGTATTACCTATTAAAATCCATCCAAGAACTGTTTGATTTACGGTCAATCCTCCTGCCAGCTGTTCAATTTTTCCTGTGAGAAGTTGCCCATAATAGGCTCCACCGTTTAGGATGTCTATTTCGGTTTTATTATTGTCTACCTTGGTCAAAGTGATTCCTTTCTTATCCAATTCCCATTGCCTGGGTCCTGTTTCGACGGGTGAAATATCGCCACAAATTATTGTTTCCTCTAACGCTTCCATCTCGAAAGTCTTTTCCTCATCAACATTGTCCAACTGGAAATAAAATATTGAATGAGCCTTTTCTCCGGTGGTTTTCCCTCCAAACAATTTTTTTTCAATTTGACTTCACCCACCTTGGGTAAGTCTAACTCCTTAGCTATAGACCTTCTGATGTAAGACTTTTGGCTTCCAGAGTCTAAAATAACTCTTACCATTTTGGAACGTTTCGGTCCTTTAATCTTTACAATTAGAATCATTAACGAGATATTCTTTGTGCATACTTGATTTGATATCGCTGTTACAGGCACATTCTTCCCCTCATTCTGCTCTGCTAAACTATTGTGAGATCTGTTATCTGACTTCCAATTCAAATTTTCCTGCCTATGTAAGGTTCCTCTTCAAATTATCTCAAAATGAGGTCCTTGCCAACGCTTGCATCTTACAAAAGATCGACAATCCTTCCTCAAATGATTCTTTCTCAAGCATTTAAAGCAAACTTTCGCATCCCGTACTCTCTACTCCAACATCTTGGCTACCTTAAAACAGTTTTGGCTAAGATGGTTATCCTTGTCACAAAATAAACACGGTAAGTTGGTCTTTCCAACAAATAATGCAGACGCTGTGTGGATCTTAGGGGGATTATTTTCTCTCTTTCCCTGTTTTAGAGGAAGGGAAGTTTCAAATCTTTCAGCAACAAAGGAAATGCGTTCTGCATTTTTAACTTCCTGCTTTAAAAATTCCATCAGACCCTCTAATTTATCAAAAGCTTTAGCCCCACTATGTTCAATTCCCGCTTCAATCTTAGAGTAATCTTCTCTTTCTTTGAAAGGTGTACGGGAACGTTGCCATATTTTGATAAGTTCAAGTGGCAAACTTGACTCTACCAACGGGTACAAGAACGCACCATCCCCAGACTTAGTATCCACTCCCAGAGATCCCAAAGAATGGAGATGGGCAACCAAAGTTTCTTTTTTCAGACCTGACACTGGCAATGACCAACTTTAAAAGCTTGCGCACATGCAAATCAGCATATATCTGTCTCCAAACCGATCTTTCAAATCTTCAATAACTTTGTTGTAGTTCTTTTCTGTAAGAGGGAAGCTAGTCACTAGTCTGTGAGCCCTTGACCCAACAACCATGGATTGTATCAGGTACTCAAATCTATTAACATCGAACAGTGACTCATCCAAATGTATTTTATTTTTCAAAATGACTCCACCATGACAGCCATTCCTCTAGCTCACCTGTATACCTTTTTAGTTCATATTTTGGAAGTTAGATTTGTCTCTTAACGTCTGAAGTGCCAGATTGTGACATTCTATCATCACAGGGTGTTGCCAATCTAGTCTCGTATTCTTTCACCTTCTGGGCGACAATTTACACTTGTAGGCCATAATTCTCACATTGCTCCACTTTGAGCTTCTGTGGACCTCGGATCATCAATAAGATTTATTTTATTCTATCATCAATCAACGTCAGTCTATCATTAAGAATGGTTAATCTTTCAAATTTAGCCCTCATTAAATTAGTATCCACTTCTTCTAGACTTAGACTTTTTTTTCGTTTGTGGTACGGGTGATAGTATTCCTTAAGGTAGTTCTTTCTTTTTTAAGTTTTTCCTTCTCCACAAATTGCACAAACACCACAAGGTGAGATCACGTCCGGCTCACCAAAAATGTTGAATTTGAAAAAAATGGGGGAAGGTCAATTTTACCTAGATTGAAAAGATAGAGATTCACCAGTTGTGTCCGCACAAGCCGTGGAAATGCAAATTAACCAAATTGGCATAAATATATCTTTTATTTTGCTTATCAGCAAATCTTAAATCTTAATAGGTTTCATTTACATATATACATTTCATAATGTTTCATCGACTTTATCTTCTTTAATATATCTTCTTCAACTTTCTCTTCTTCAAATTTAACTTTATCCTTTTCAATTTTCTCTTCTTCAACTTTATCTTCTTTAATTTTATCTTCTTGAACTTTGACTTCTTTTAATTTCAACTTTTTTACCTTGGCTTCTTTGACTTTAACTTTTCCGTCAGCCACACACCTTACTCAGTTCTTATACCTTCTCCTCTCCGCGACTCTACCTTTCTCCTCGTCTCTCTCTCTCTCGCCTCTCTTCTCACACCCGTCGTTCTAATATCTTAACATTTTATAGTCGAAAAAAAAGGGTCACCTGGGCGCACTCTGTGGAGTACTCTGCGACGCATCCCGAGCGCACGCCATCTAGAGCCGATTTCGTCAACCATTAAGAGAAAGAGGTAAATATATATATATATATATATATATATATATGATAATAACAATAGGGGAAAACCTATAAAATATTCAATTATAAATTATACATTTCTAACAATGTGACACTTAATTTGCAACACCGATTATTAGTGATCAAAAAGTGGTAAGAATCTATATGAAGAGAGGGCATCAGTGTAATAAATAATATCTAAGCGACATCGCTGTACCCTCAATATGTTGTAAGACCACCGAGGGCACCTATATGCAAGCAGGAAATCGTTCCTCAATGGGAATGCGGATGGTGTCCTAAGAGATTCTGCCCATTCCTTGTCAACCATCAGCCACAGTTAATATTCAAACGCGGCTGTGTCAACGCACGGAAACGACGTCCAATTGATTACCTTGAAAAAGAAAGAACTTTTACAGGTGAACATTATCTTTCCTGACAAAGCTGGATGTCAAAATTCAGAGAAGAGGCCTGGATTAAGGAAGTAAAATTCATCTTTGACCAGGACAACGAACCTGCTCACAAAAGTGTGCTGTCAATGGAAAACTGCGGATTTGAGGTACGATTTCTTCGTCTGAGGTTGAAAAATATCTCCCCATTGGATAACCTATAAGTTTTGGAATCGTATGTTAGGATATTTGTTTTGAAGTATAGGGTTATAAGTTTAGATTTTTTTTTTCTTGACAGTGACCTGATCAAAATCTGATTTTCTTTCAAGAAAGTGTGGGAGACTGGGGTACAGGGATTCAACATCAAATGAAAACATGATCTTGTCTGGTGGAGCTTGGCCCTTGAGTAATTCTTCAATGAAGATTGCGGTGTTGAAAATGGAGTATAAGAAGCTTTGTTGTTTATTATGGGCTTAAGAAATGCTGAGATGAATTTAGAAAGAGTGCGGTTGGGGAATGGTAGAAGGCTACTATGAGTCTTAATATTGTTGCGTTGTTGGTTGACAAAGAATAACTTCCGTGGGTACAAAGGATTTTTTGGACTTTATTTGAGCCTAATCAATAAAATAATTACAGAATAATTCAAAATAAAACAAAATAAAGAAAACAGCAGTTACAAACTCACTAACTGCAGCACAGTGGAGAAAAGTAGGAAACAGAAGTTGGTAGAACTTTCTAGAATCTTCCACGAAGTACACCGGCGTCGGTGGTAAGCAGCAGTCCGATCTCTTGAGACAGCAGCTCGCGTTTTCTTGGAGTCCACCACGTGGCTACGTTTTTCTACCTTCATTTTCTTCCCTTTCTTCTCTCCGGCATGAGTTCCTCATCCCTATATGTCCCGAGGTAGATTTTTCCAGAATGGTCATGGTTGGTCAGCCAATCAAAAGCCGCCAGCTCTAAGCCTTGCGCAATCGCTTTAGATTGGCCAATCAGTTGTTCTCCTTATTTCTACATTATTCTAAAACGTTCTAAAACATTCTATTTTCTGGAATGTGCTTTTTATTCTACGTAACAATATATTAATGGACATAATTTCATGATAATATATTGTTTTGCTTTTATTGAAAGGGCATTTTAAAATTTAGTATTTGTGCATTTAAAAAGGTTTATAAACAAAATCTCAAAATTTAAAATAGTTATTATTTTAAATTTAGGAATTATATTTTTAAATGACGTATTTTACTTACTTTTCGAACAGGACCCTCTGACTAAGTCGAGAGAGGAGCAGAATTCATTGGAGTATTTAGATGGCTGTTGATGGGACATCTGAGGCACCTGTAGGTAGGAATACGACTGTTAACATTTAGCTGGACATAGTAGAAAGCCTTCATGCCTTAGGTTCAGAACTCCAGACATACTTCACCTGTCCTGTCCAGGGTCACCCCCCGCCACTTTGAGGCAGTTAACAGGTCTGGGGGGGGGGGGGGGTGTCGTTGTTATTCAACAACAACAAAAAGCCTTTATTTAGGGCCTCTCGCCCTATACAGGATTCGCCAGTTCACAATGGATGGGGAGAACACTGTGTGGCCTTTTTTCCGGGATATAGTCTTGTGGAATCCAAATATCGCCATCGCTATATACCTATTCTTTGATATTTCATTAATTAGTGCCGGAAATGAAGGACAAAGTTGCCCCGTTTTATCATTTAGTTTTCGTCTTTCCTCAGACAGATCAGCACAGTCAAATAAGTAGTGCAACATCTCCGTTGTTATTCCTGATCCACAGAAAGTGCATTTCAGGTCTTCACGCCTCAATAAAATCAGATGGTGTTCTCTGAAAAAAATTGAAAGGGTTCTAAATTGTGTGATTAATCTGATGACAGGAAAAGGGAGTTCACTTAAGAAATATTCTTCGGTGGTAAACGTTGTACATATATCTCTATAGTGGAAATATAACTTTGATTGGGTTATTCTTGTTAAATCATTTTGTATTGTTTGCTCTATCGCAGTTCTTAATATTCCTGGGATAGCATTCCTTAGTGAATCAGGATCATTACAATAAGTAAGCCACGAGGATCCGTTATTATTGAGTAAATTGCTTAATTGTTTTATAAACCCGATGGGCGCACCTGTAGCACAGGATATTTGCCTCATTCTATTTAAACATATTCGAGGCAATCTATTTGTATCCATACTCAGCACCCTCAGCCAATATTTCAAGGTCAATTTCAGAGCTGTTATTATTAATGAGACGCGGCCTGTTTCTGGTCTTATTATGTATCCTGGTGTATATCTAGGCAAATTCAAGAACCTACGAATAAATGTATCTTGTATATGGTCTAATAAATCTTTATACTCTGTCGCCCAAATTGGAGCAGCATACATCAAAACAGCCATCACAATAGAATCAAACAGTTTCATTGCAGAGTTTAATGAATAAATTTTTGATTTTGCCAATATTGGGGTTGTAGCATTTATTGTCGCGAGTGCTTTTCCTTTGAAAAAGTTTGCGGCTTGAGTGGTTTTAGTTGTACTGACCAGAGGGTATCCCAAGTAATTATATCTTCTTGTTACCATCAGAGGTTTACCATTCCAGTACCATCTATCTTCTCTTGAGGGTTTACCACCATTGCGGAATACCATAACCTTCGATTTGGACTCGTTCAGTGTCATATAGTTCTCACCAAGATATTCTTTCAATATATTAATCTCTTTTTGGAGGTTTATCCTCGACTCCCCTATAATAGCAATATAATCTGCATACATCAGAAGGTGAACATCACCAAATTCCGGCAGGTATACACTCGTCAGATCTGAGTTGTCATACATTTTAATCAGGTCCGTCATGAATAATATAAAGAGTAATGGCGATAGTGGCTCTCCTTGTAAAACACCCGAATGTATCTTAATATTTTCTGTAATTGATCCCCTCCATCTGACTGCCACAGTCGCCTGTTCGTAGTAATTTCTAATTGCATGTATAAATTGATAGCTCACGCCCAGATTGGTTAATTTCTTCCAAAGTAATGAGTGAGGAACTGTATCGAATGCTTTTCTCAAATCAACAAAAAATACATATAATTTTCCTCTCTTTTTCCTCAGTGAAAGTTGTATTAGAGTGGTCAATGTGAATATCAGATCCACACACGATCGACCCCTTCGGAAACCCGCCTGATTTTCTGGAATGACGTTTCTTCTTTCTACCCATTCATTCAGTCTTGATCTTAGTATTGTCGTAAAAAGTTTCGATAAATGACTTATCAGTGCTATACCACGATAATTTGAAGGGTTGTCTTTGTCACCGCTTTTGAAGATTGGATGTATGATCGATTTAGTCCATATTGTAGGATAGTGTCCCATTATCAGAGCTCTATTGTAAAATTGTTCTAATAAACCCTTGTATGAGTCTGGGAGTACTTTTATTATTTCATTGGGGATGTCATCAGGTCCACTTGCCTTGTTATTTTTCAAATCTCTGATTGCCCTGCCTATCTCTTCAGAAGTTATCTCTGGATCAAGTATTGGATCGCTCGGCAAGATCCTCACTTCTATATTACAAATCTTCTCTTTTTCCTCAATACTCATTAATTCGCAATAAAATTCGTGCCATTCCTGTACATTAATTTCTCCTTGAATTTTTGTTGCTCTTTTAAATAGCGCAATGGTCTTCCAAAAGGACTTTGAATCTTTTATATATCTCAATATTTCTTGTTTTTCCTGAATATATTTCTTTCTTTTATCATTTAATAAACCGAGATATTTCTTTCTATGGAGAGCATAGCTTTCAAGGTCTTCCTTTCTGTTGGTTCTACGGTATTCCTTCAGACTTTCTTTTGTTAGCTTTTTCATTTCGTAACAGTTTTTGTCAAACCATGGTTTAGATTGTCCGGGGGCACCCTTAGTTAAGTACATTATTCCTGCTGTTGACATTGCCTCGGTAATTCTTTGAGTGAAAGTATTTACGGAGCTATCGAGATTTGATATTTTTACTACTTGCAATTCCTTTTATTCCTGTTTAAATGTATTAATTCCCTCAGCTGTCCATCTGTATCTCGTAACACCATATTCTTCTCCCTTAGATTTATTTTCATAGGTGTTTCGGACTGTTATCTTCAGGATAAGAGGAAGGTGATCTGAATACATCTGGGTTTCTATCCTGAAGTCTGATATTTTTTTCCAGTATTCCTTGTGAAACTATGCAGTAATCAATAGTTGACGAGCCTCTCTCCGAAACATATGTAAAGTCTCCCTCTCTGTCTCCTGTTGATCTTCCATTGATTATTGTCAGCGAATTGTCCTCGAGAAACTCGAGAAGTCCTTCAGCCAGTGGTGAAATTATTAGATCTCTTGCTTTTCTTTCGGAAACTAAAGAGAGTTGAAGATTTGTTGGATTATACAGTCCCCCGAGCCCTCCAGTTCTAATATTTAAATCCCCAATTAGAATTAGTTCTTTCCCGTCAGTTATCTGTTTTTCCATATATTTAGTTAATCTAGCTAAGTTATTCTGGTAAAGTTCGTTTGGAGGGAGATATACAAATATCAAGCAGGTGGTAGGTTTGTCGGTTCCTATGTTTTGTGATAAGAAAATCGATATCCAGATGTTATCTTTTTCTGTACTGTGCAACCTGTAATGTCCCCCTTTT
Source organism: Cordylochernes scorpioides (assembly GCA_030710605.1). Lineage (NCBI taxonomy): Eukaryota > Metazoa > Arthropoda > Arachnida > Pseudoscorpiones > Chernetidae > Cordylochernes > Cordylochernes scorpioides. Next base: position 89,285,147 of record CP092868.1, read on the forward strand.
TTGACACCCACAATTATTCCTCCTGATCCCCTACCCCTTTCTGTGGTCTTTGTTGCCGGATGTTCAAAAATTTGGAAATCCTTTAATGTTATATTTGTGAGATTTATACACCATGTTTCAAGTAAAGCGAAGATCTCGTAATTTTTAATGTACTCGAGAAGTGGAAAAACAGAGAGCAACCTAAAAAGTCCATTTATATTCCAGCATATTATTGTATTTACCGTAACTTTTGGTTTTTTAAAGCTAATAGTCTTAAAACCTTTTTGTGAATCTTTATTTGTATGTATTTTATTTTGTAGTGTCTGTAAAGTTTCTGATTTGTCAACATCAATTCGGGGCTGCGTCGACTGCTATAATGTAGAGCCCCTTTCACCAACCACTCTACCGTCAACGACTTCGTATTTTTGTCCATTTGCAAAAAAGCTTATTGTCTCTTAATTTTGAGCGTATTCCTTTTTCGGATAGTTCTTTCTTCTTAGAAATCAGTAAGCGGCGTTGTTCTCGGGTCTTCAGAGTGTTATCTTTGTTTACAAAAATCTTAACATCTCTGAATTTGTAGGAATTCCTAAGTAGAGCAATTCTTGTGGTTTGTTTCGGAATTTCAACCAAAATTGGCGCGTTAGCTTTCTTTGAAAGCCGATGACAACGCATTATTTCCGATTCGACTTGTATTTGCATCTTTTCATTTATCGCCGTAACTAATTTGCATAAAGTTTCATCTGGGTTTTCGGCTTCGAGCCCTTTTTATACCGTAAAATATAAGGTTATTTTCCCTTATTTTCCTGTCCAACATATCACCATGATCCTCTAGACTTTTTATTCTTAAATCGTTTTTTGTGGCTAATTCCAAGCATGTTTTCTGTGAAGTTTCGATAACGGTCAATCTTTGATCCCATTCCTCGAACTTTTGTTCGATGTTTTGTAATCTAGTTTCTAGTCTTGCTCCTAGAGTCCTTAGCTCTGTATGGATTTGTTTAACAATAGATTTGAGATCATCTTCAATAGCTTTCTTTGTCTCAGTAGTTTGTACAGTCGACAGAGTTGTTTGCTTTTTTGTAGGGGGCCCGGGGTTAAGTTCCACGCCACCAATGATCAGTAGAATGGCAATCACTCTTATCAAGTAGGCAGAAGAATGCTTTTGAGTTAGCGTAAGGTGACAGGGTGGGTACATTTTGTTATTGTAAGATAGTTTTTTGAATTCATCGTACTTCTCAACGAGAAATTTAGGCTCTTTAATGCAAACGATAAACAACAATGCAAGTACTATGTATGTAAATTTCATCCTTTTTTTCTTGGTGTCTGATTTTAGAAAAAAAAGTAAGATTTAACAATAAGTGCTAAGATTATATTTGGGGTATAGTAATACTAAGTTAATTATATCTTTAAAATTAGGTTCATTAAATATTAAAGTAGATTGTTAAAAGTATATTTACCGAGAGCGAACGCACGTGCTACTTGCAGTTTGACCTCCTGGCGGCGAATCGTGTCGTTGTTATTCTATATATTTTAATTATTCATTTAAAACAAAACGTTTGTTATATGATATATTATTATGAAGTATATATAAATGAACTAATTAAATGATAGAAATATGTGATTGCCCTGTTTTTAAATTCAATTACTTGATAAAAAGGTGAAGAAAGCTTATTTAAAACAAAATCCAAATGACATTAAATTTAAGTAAATTATATATACTAATTATATAGAATAAAAATACGTACAAGCAGATTAAAATATACATAGAACAAGATACACCTTATATAAAATCAAAATGTGCAAAATTCTCGAAATAATTCACGTTTATCTGTTATTATACTATACTCTTAGGAGTGCAGAGATGCTCGACGCTCGAGAGTGCGTTCAATAAATATGAAAGAAATTCATCTCCAGAAACCTGTGGCATTTGTTTGATAATCAGTATATTTTGAAAGGGAATTCTGTTTCAAATCGTATATTTTCTCATATATTACGTAGAAATGGCATAAGAATAAGTTAAACACATACATCAATCTAGATTTAGGCAAAAGAAACTGGAGAATGAATGATTTAAATGATATATAACAAGAATATAGAAAATAAATTTCTACAAATGTTTATAAAACAGATTTATTCAGCTTTCTCGTTATTTATGCACCTCTTCTGGAAGAGAAGTCAGCCTTCAGTAGCGTCCATGATGTCGTCCCTGCCCTATCAGCCAATAACAGCAGCGAAACAAATGGAGAGAGGCGTTACATGTTTTGGTGGCAAATGGCGTAAAACCGCTTTCGAGAAGATTAAAAAGAATAAAACGGTCGATTTAATTTTGAGCAGGCGGTAACTGAATTATTGGCTGGCAGCAAGATTTGTAGCGGTTCTGTGGAGATTTGATTTTTTTACTTCCAATTCCATAGATCGCCTTCAATTGGAAACGGCGCTATATAGAAAGTATTGTGTTTCAAACCTTTTGTGTCCTATGTTTTATAATCATTAATTCTCTCTCTACACTAATTTTTGTACTCATATTCATTTTTGCTATAATAATAACAAATACTAATAAGTGTGTGTAATGCTAATATTATCATAAAATATTGTTGTAGCAAGTTGCAGCTTTGCAGGGACATCGACCTTGTTTTCCTCCTTGGTGTTATACACGTTTGCCGAGCGGGTTTCCATACTTAAAGCAAATAAATAAAAGTGAATAAAAGCAAATTAACTATTGAAGTTATTGTATTTATTTATTCTTTCATGTTGATCGTGATGTTCGTCTTCGTCTAGGTCTTCTCTCTCTCTCTCTCTAAGGAAATATCTTTATTTACGGGACTGCTAACCAGAATGGGAAATTTTTGAGCCTCAATGGACGCATAAAGCGGAATATATACAAAGCACTATAATGTTGCACCAGGTTGCGATTTGGCAGATCCTTCAGTCTTGATTCTCTCCTCAGACACGTCTTGCATCTTTCCAGAACGTGTCTCAACCATCCTACAAGGTTAAACCAGTCAATAATAAGACAACTATGTTTTTAGGTAGCACCTAGAGTATCTCTTTATTTATCACATCAAAGTTTAAAGCAGGTGGTGTATTCGATGTATCAAAATACAAATGTTTTATAGTACACTAGACGGGTGACCCGGGCTTCGCCCCGGAATTGACCCGTGTGCATATCTACCCGAGTGATATATATTTAGATAAGATTTTTTTATAATTGTTTGTTATTAGCATTATCTATTTGTTTGCATCAGCATAATTTAATCTAATCATTGATAGAGGGCGCTGTTCGTGAGCTAAGTAGAAAAATTTGAATATATAGAGTTTTAATAATTGATTAATATATTATTTAAAATAGCCTATCGTCTTCCCCGTATTTTTTTTACCTATGTATGGAAATTTTGGTTTGAATTAGTGAACTACTGCGAATTTGTATACCGGACATACAAACAAACAAACAAACATACAAGCATTCATTTATATATATACTAGCCGAATGACCCGGGCAACGCCCGGGTTTTACCCTATTAAATGTTCCCTATTCAAATACTATTCGTTACAATTATAAATTGGCGCCGTGGATGTCAGTTTTGTGAAACGTCCCGCTCCAAACTTTGTGTCTGAGAAGCGATATTTTTATAGAAAGATGATCTGGCTTTTGTTTTCTGCTCGAATGAATGTTTTTCTGTTAGAATTTTGTTCCTGTATACAAAATAATTAACTGGTTTCACCCGTGATCTCTGCTTTTTGGAATTTTTCCCGATATAATTTTGTATCCGATAATCAAACATGATACAGCAATATCGTCATCATCATTTTCTGACTAAAAATATATAGTTTTAATAATTGATTTATATATATTTTTAAAATAGCCTATCGTCTTCCCCGTATTCTTTTACCTATGTATGGAAATTTTGGTTTGAATTAGTGAACTATTGCGAATTTGTATACCGGACATACAGACAGACAAACAGACAAACATACAAACATTCATTTTTTTATATATATAGAGATATATATAGATAATATTTTATAGTTATAATCTGTTTTATAGAAATTAATAAATATATAATATAAATTTTAAATATATTAAAAATAATATTATAAAGAATTTTTAAAATACGCGCATTAATCATGATGCAACACTTCCCCCTCTAAGAGGTCGTCACGTCTTCATAAGTTACCTCATCAATTCTTTCAAAATAGGGTTTGAGTCTTGAGACATGGACAATCGACGGGTCTTGGTCAGGATTATCCTTCGGTTCTATTAAGTAATTCACGTTGGACAGCTTCTTTATTATTCAATATGGGCCACAGTATTTTCTCAATAGTTTCTCGCATTTTCCGATTTCTCTAACTGGTGTCCAAACTGTCACTAAATGTCCTGATTCATAGATTATTTCATTGTGTTTTTTGTCATAATTTTTTTCATTCTGTCTTGGGTCTTCTCTGTGTTGCTAATTACTACTTGTCTTGTCCTTGCAATTTTATCCAAGTAATTTTCCATATATTCGTCGTAAACGCCCATGTTACTGTCCATCGAAACATTCTCGTCGTCTGTGAGGGACATGGGCTCCCACCCAAACAACATGAAAAATGGAGAGTAGCCTCTGGTTTCTTGAATCGTGTCGTTGTATGCGTGGGGGATAAAAGGGAGGATTTCGTCCCAGTTCTTCTGGTCTGTGTTTACATACATGCTGATCATATTAATTAAAGTTCTATTTAGCCGTTCTGTTAGTCCATTAGCCTGGGGGTGGTAGCTCGTCGTGAAGCCATTTTTAATTTTGCACATTTTCATAACCTCCTTCATCAAATTGTTAGTGAATTGTGAACCTCTATCACTAATAAGAAATCTTAGGGCCCCGTGACGTAAAAATATATGTTCGATTAAAAATGTAGAGACTTCTTTCACTGTTGCTTCTGAAACTGCCTTTGTTCCAGCATACTTAGTATAATAATTAGTCAACACAATTATCCATTTCATTCTTCTTTTAGTTGATGGCAAGGGGCCAACAAAGTCAATATCAATTCTTTCAAAAGGGTAGTTAGCTGGGGGAATAGGTTGTAGTAGCCCAGACGGCAACTGACTTGAACCATTTCTGCTTTGACAAAAATGACAGAGGTCTTGACAAATTCAGAAACATCTTTCAGCATTGATGGCCAATAATATTTATTTCTTATTCGATGTGTGGTTCTGGCGACACCCAGATGGCCACTCAGCATGGGGTTATGGTATTTCATCATAATTTCTTTCCTTCTTTTTTTTGGGACCACCAACAACTATGCTCTACCTCCGGGGTTTGGGGTTTTCTTATATAGACATCCATTTTCCTCTTTAAAATTCTGTGTAATTGATCTTTTTCTTCCTTTAAGGCTTTTCATAACATTTTCTATGAAGTTATCTTCTTCGTTCATTATATGATTCAAAAAATAGTCGTTCATAATCTTCGACCCAATCCGTTTCAGGTAGGGGTCCTCAAGATGAGCCATCAGCGTTCAAATTCTTTTTACCCGATTTGTGTATTATGTCAAAATCATATTCCTGAATCTTCAGTGCCCAGTTTGCAAGTCTACTTGTTGGATCTTTTATATTTTTGAGCCAGCATAAGGCGTGATGGTCTGTTATTATCTTGAAGTGTCTTCCATATAAATAGGGCCGTAATTTTGATATCAACCACACCACAGCTAAACATTCCTTTTCAGTGGCTGAAATATTTGCTCAGGTTTACTTAGGGTTCGGCTCAAATATGATATTACCTTCTCTTCGCCCCCGATATTTTGAATTAGTGTTCCGCCTAAGCCGATGTTAGAGGCGTCTGTGTGAATGCAGGTGGCTGCATTTGGATCGAAGTGACCCAAAATTGGCGGATTCACAAGAGCTTTTTTAAGGTTTTGGAACGCTTCTTCTGTTTTCCTGTCCAGATAAATTACACATTTTTTTTCTAATGAGACTGGTCAATGGGTCAGCGAATAATGAGAAATCTTTAATGCATTTTCTGTAATATGGGCACATTCCTAGGAATGATTGCACTTCTTTGGCCTTCTTGGGCCGAGGAAAATCTCTAACGGCTTTTATATTATATTCGGCAGGTTTTATACCCTCTTGGTTGGTTATATGACGAAGGATCTCAAGTTTTCGAAAGCAAATCTGCATTTCTTGGCGTTCAGTTTTAAATTAGATTCGCTGAAGTATCTGAAGACAGCTTCAAGTCTTTTAATGTGGGTTTGAAAGTCCGAACTTTATTTAATCACGTCATCCAGATAACAAAGGCAAATCTGCCATTTCAGATTCCCAAGGACATTGTCCATGTTCCTCTCAAAAGTATCAGGGGCGTTGAATAGACCGAAGGGCATTACGGTGAATTCATATAACCCATGTGCCGTAGTAAAAGCCATCTTCTCTTTGCTCTCTCTTCAATTTCGACTTGCCAATATCCCGGATTGAGATCTATTGCTGAGAAGTACTTGGATCCTTGGAGAGTATCCATTACATCAATTCTTGGGATTGGATGAACATCCTTCACTGTTACTTCATTTAATTTCCTGTAATCCACACAAATTCTGTATTTGCCATCGCGTTTTTTGATCAATATAATGGGAAAGGACCAGAGACTTGAAGATGGTCTAATTATTCCTTCTTCAAGCATCTCGTCTATTTGATTCTTTATAATGGTTCGTTCCTTAGCGCTTACCCTGTAAGGCTTGTGTTGTATCGGTTTTGCATCTTCTGTATGAATCCGATGTTTTGCCAAATTGGTCCGGCCTAACCTCGATGAGAACAAATCAGTATACTCAGCCAAAATTTTTTTTAACATCTCTTGTTCTTTAAATGATAATTATTTGTTTATTTGAAATCGTATTTCGTTATTTTCATTCTGCTTCTCTATATTCTTGTAAATTTTATAAAGACTTCCATAAGCCAATGTTTGATCTTTAATGATTTTTAAAGGTCGAGGATAAGGGTTCGTTATCCAGATATGGGTTTTCTTACCCGTGACAGTCAGTAAACTTCTTGCCAATCGAAGACCATTTGTTTGAATTATTCTGTTGTTTTCTTCGATGATATATTCGTCATCCTCTGCTTCAATTGAGGCTCTAATCAATTTAATAGATAGTTTAGGTATAACAGTATCTGTAGTGCTCTTCATTTTTTTAGATCATAATTGCTTACGTGACGATTACTCCTCAAATTATATTTTATTGTTTCTCGTTTACAATCAATTTTAGCATTCATTTTTAAAGGAAATCTCGTCCAAAATTAAGAGTTCGTAAATGCGTGTCCTTTACTACAAATTCGTGGAATAATTCAGTGTCATCAATTTTTAAATCTAAGAAAATGCTAATTACCATATCTAATTTTTTTTCATCGAGTCCAGAACACGTTTTAGTGAGACTATTTATGTCACGCCCTGCAAAAAGTGCTGTTCTTGGGTCGATCATTAAAAGATCGGCGCCTGTATCAATTAAAGCTTCGCATAAACCTATCTTGTCCACATAATATTAATTTTGTACCTAGGCTCCAACTTTCTAATTTCATTTATGGTCGACTTGCTTTTACGCGCAATGTGTCCTGGCCTTTTGCACTTAAAGCACACAGGTCTTCCGTCCTCCGCCATGCTTTTGTTTGTACCTGAACTCTTATTGTAGAATTTATTTTGGTGGGTCTGTTTCTGCGTGTAACTTGGTTTTGCAATCGGCAGGTCGTCTAGCGGCAGAGACCTGGGGCGAGGGGTTGGCCTGGTATTGTCTGGGAGCAGGAACCTTGGGCTTGGAGGTGTTCTGGTATGGTCTTCTGAACGACGGAGCGTTCTTCCATTGCTCTTGATGATGGGGACGAGGAGAGCGTGGTCCATTATGTAGAGCCTTTGATTTTTCTACACGTTCTTGATAATTATTTTCAAATAAATCCATCTTTTTACACAATTATAGATGTTAGTTGGTATTCTTAGGAGGGTTTAGGTAGAGGGAAGAAGAGTATTCTTTCTTCAACACACCCTCCAATAACCCAATTTATTTTAGTTTCTTTTTCCATTTGGGGGTCGACCTTGTTACACAGTATAAGGATATCCTCTGCAAACCTGATTGCAGGTTCATTCCACTGTTGCATCCTGTTTAGTCTCATCTTCATTTCTTCTTTGTTGGCGTCTGAGGCAAAATCCTGAATTAAGTGGCTCTCGAAATTTTCCCAGCTAGTGAAACTTATTTTGTGTAGATCCAGCCAGGTTAGGCGCTACCAATTATATTCATGGCTGCATAGCGAGAAGCAATATATTCTGCCCAGTGGTAGAGGAAGCCAATTTCTTCAAGGGACTCAATCCATGGGCGAGGGTCTTCTGTACCTTCATACTTGGGGATGTCTATGTTGGGGTTCAAGACAATTGGGTCGGCACTTGCAGGCTGCGGTTTGGCAGATCCTTCAGTCTTGATTCTCTCCTCAGACGTGTCTTGCATCTTTCCAGAACGTGTCTCAACCATCCTACAAGGTTAAACCAGTCAATAATAAGACAACTATATTTTAGGTAGCACCTAGAGTATCTCTTCATTTATCACATCAAAGTTTGAAGCAGGTGGTATATTAAATGTATCAAAATACAAATGTTTTATAGTACACTAGCGGATGTACCCAGCTTCGTCCGGCTTTTACCCTTATTTTTCGAGCATACATCCACTCTCTACTTAAACCTTTTTATAAAGATAAGCTGTACCCGTTCACATGTTGCTGTGTTTGTACAAAAAGGCAGTTTTGATACCTCAAACATAATTTATTAATCATAAATGTATACAATACATCAAAATGAAAATTAATAATGAAATTATCCCTACATATAAGTCATTTGAATAAAAAATATGTACAAAACATAGATATATATGATAATTAATAAATTATTTGCACCCTTTTTGATTGTTGATTGTTATTCCTATGTAAGACCCTGTTGACTTACTGTAGGATTGGTGACTTGTGGTGGTTGATGGCGCAGTCGTTTGGTCGAAATGGTAGGGTTTTCACAGGGAAAATAACGAGAGGGAACACAGGATGGGGTTGAATATAGGACTTCGAGAATAAGGGAGAGAAGGTTTTGGGACTAATGGGGTATTTTACTATATCACATGGTCGGAAAAGATGTTAACTTGGTGAGAAGGGGTTAGACACGTCTTGCTCCTCGTCAGGTCGAGGTCCCTTCTGACTGCTTTGAGTCCGAGATTTTCCTCGTTAACTCTCTATGCCTCTCATTGGTTGAGATCGTCTACGTGGTTACTTCTGGTTGGCTGTTAGCTACTCATGCTGAACTGTGATTGGATATTGGTACCTCCATTGTCTTTTCATGATTACCATCCTCCAGGAAGAAGAAGGTCTTTGAACTTAGTTTTATAGTTCCTGGATAATGACCTTTACTTCCTGGATAATGAAATCCTGGTAATTGCTGTTCTCTCTTTTTCTCGAGGCCTAACCTTCATTAAGACCTTTTGGGCGATACATTGCATATATTATGGTGGGGTTACATCTTGGTATATACAAATTATGACATATACATAGTTAATGGTAGAATAAACATCTATATACGTTTATATATAGTATATATCGTTTTGCACAATCACTTAATCTTTTTAAAATAAAGTACAATACTTAAATGAAAATATGTTTCTTATACAATCTAAAATTATGAAATAAACTTTTAAATCGGTAACCTTTATGAGTACCTTTAATTATATATATGTATTAAATTATATATAAGTACCTTTAATCGATAATCTTTATAAGAATAAAATATTTAATTCATTATAAATAGAAATTTTAATTTTTAGTATCGCATTTATATTTATTCGAATTTTATATTTAAACAATACTCATTATTTCTTTTGATTTTTATATATCGTATATATCGTCTTGTACAATTATTTAAACTTTTTTAAATAAAGTACAATACTTAAAATAAAATATGTTTCTTATACAATCTAAAATTAGAAATAAAACTTTTAAATCGGTAAACGATACTCATTATTTCTTTTGATATTTATTTATCGTATATATCGTCTTGCACAATTATTTAAACTTTTTTAAATAAGTACAATACTTAAAATAAAATATGTTTCTTATACAATCTAAAATTAGAAAATAAACTTTTAAATCGGTAACCTCAAGGAGATAGCCATTATAAAGCACTAATATTTGAATTAGTTTTACTTAATATATTAGCCCTGAAAGACCCAAGGTCATCAGGCATGTTGCAGACTTCCTGCCAAAACCTAAGCCTATCTCTGTCGCAATGGGGGCGCTGCTTGCGAGTTAAATCTACAAATCTGCAAATAACTCTGAGAATATTCAAGATATTCAAGAAATTATTTTTCAAAAACCTTCCCAGGGATATACCTAATAATATCCGAAAATTTCACGTCGATTGGATGTATGGTTTTTAAATCTATAGAGTACAAACATACAGATAGACAGATGTTCAATTATATATATATATAGATACTATTTTATAGTAATAATCTGTTTTATAAATATAAATAAATATATAATTTAAATTTTAAATATATTAAAAATAATATTCTGAATAATTTTAAAAATACGCGCATTAATCATGATGCAACAATATACATTTCACTGTTGGTGGGGCCTGGGGATGGGTGGCCAGCC
>CP092868.1:89305474-89327506 GCA_030710605.1 Cordylochernes scorpioides
TTATATGGTATAGGCTCTACCTAATTGGAATATATGTGACATATACTAAAAGTGTCATTATTATAGAGTTTAAAAAAAATATATATATATATTATATTTAAAATAAAATTAATAAGATTTCTGTTGTTTTGGATCATCTTGATGATTATGCTATGGTGGTGCAGTCGTCTTGAAATAATAATAAAAATATTGGTTTTGATCAGTAATTGTTTTAATTGAGCTAAAGTAATATATAAGAACATAATTTGATTAAAGTACTGCCTGGCTTAAGGCGTAAGAATAAAAAAAAAATGAAAAGCGTATTTACATAATGTACAAAGTTTGAGCCGACCAACGGGGAAGAACAACAACGAGTTTTTATATGCAAAGCGTGACCTCTGGCGGTCGATTTAACAAAATATTTGTATCTATGAAATTATAATTTTAAATAAAATAATACCTTAATATAACATTTTAAATAATACATTTATATAACATATATATATATATATATTCAAACATTTCCCCTACCTCATTGAGTATAAATAGGGGCAAAACTATATAAAATTCATTTTTAAAACATGGGGGTCGGTGGAAGGGTGGTTAAACCATTGGTTTTCGACCGCTACGACCCGGGTTCGAATCCCGCATTGGGCACTTTTTTTATAATTAAAAATAATGCTGCGATGGCCCACGATTCTTGCAAAAGTCCAGCTCCACCAGCGAGTGCAAGTAACCAAACGAGGCTCTGGCACATTTGTAAGTGCAAAGTCGAACTGCTTTTCACATGTGTTGACATGTGGTTCACTTAGAGTAAAATCAGTCGCTAACTACCCACCATGATTATCGTGGCCTGTACCACGTTTACTTAGGATATATATTTTTAAAAATGTAAACGTAATCTTATTGACGTTATGTGGCGCTGCGTTTATTGTTGACATAAATATTGTAGCAAAGTTTATTATTTTTTTAACAGAGTATTATTTTTTATGTTTATATTTTGCTACTCTGTAAAACTTCCCTCATTGCTTATCTTTTATTCATCATTCATTGTTTGTTCTTGCTTTAAATAAATTGCTGTGTCATCCCGAAGTTTGTCTTTCCTAATTTTACACGTGGCATTTTAGTGGAGATGCTGGGTAAATTAGGAAAAACAAACTGAAGATCGCCGAGAATACCTAGAGGTCATGGGTGCTGTGATCTATATTTAAGACACTGGCTCCAGGGTTCCACCGGTTACAATTTTTAAAAATTAGGCTACAAATTTTTATTATTATTTTTTTTAATTCATAAAACTTTTTTTATTAAAATATATTGTCTGGTGGGCCGCAAATTTATTCGTTGTGGGCCGCATGAGGCCCGCGGGCCGCGAGTTCGACATGCTTGTTGTAGAAACTCTATGATATTTTATAACTTATCAGGAATGTTTTAAAAACTCCAAATATTTTCTCACAGTGAGTTTCTTTTTTATTGTCAAATGGCAAGCTTTCACAAGCGATAATCGCTCTTAAACGAGCTTAATTGAAACAATTGACAAATTCTTACAAAATTTTGTTTTTATTAAGCCCGTTGAAAAGCGATTATCGCTTTAGAGCTTGCAATTGTGAGAAAAGAATTGTAGTTTATTTGAAACGCTTTTCACAATTTCATATTGAAAGATGATTTATCAGATATATATTATGACTACAGTATAATTGTATGTGTTTAAGGAACCTATATATTACAAACTTGTTTATCGGAACAAAAAAAACTGTGGACGTTGTTGGATCACGCGGTATTGAAGCAATGTAACGCTGACAGACGAATACAAGACTTGTAGAAGAAAATAACAACAGACGATGATAAATCACGCCGCAGAAATGGCAGCGGGTGTCGTCGGGCTTGTAATCAAGTGAGTAATTAGGCGGCCGTAATGGAGAGCAACCATTACCCGCGCCGTCCGTAAATTACCACAGCGGAGTAATCGACGGGCGGACTGGAGGACCTACTTGTTAGGTGGAATCTTCTTTTTTTCTGCTTATCCTTAGTACACTTGGTAGAGGCGATGATAGCCATGGTGGATAGAAGTAGGCGACTGCTTTTACTGTAAGTGCACCACATGTTTACACATGTGAAAAACAGGTTAAATCTTCTTTATATAGGCAGTCAATTCTATTAGTCATATATATAATGAGAGGATTCAAGCACGAATGTTTATTTTATACACAATACAAACTTCTACTGTCCTTACTGCGATGAAAAATATATTGGGAGGGCTTGGCAAATAATTTCTGAGATTCCACCCTTCAATGCTGAGTATATAAGCATAGCCGTCTAACACAGTATTAGAGCTCTAAGAAGCGGTCTGGTGGATTAAATTGGCGAAACCGCTGGGAGGGTTCACCACTGATGAGTCAAGCCCCCCCAATATATTTTTTTCACCGCAGTAAGGACAGTAGAAGTTTGTATTTATATAAAAGATACATTCGTGCTTAAATCCTTCCATTTTATATAAATATAGATGGCGTGTTATTGCCTCATATTAGCTATATGTCAGAACCTTTACTTGTGCGAATAGGTATATAACAAATGAAGACATTAAGACGCGAATGTTTCTTTTCACAAATAAATCAAAATTCTACTGTCCTTACTGCGATGAAAAAATATTTGAAGGGCTAGGCTCATATATATAGATGGCGCGTTATTGTTTTGTATATGCATATCTATCTCCTTTGTATAACAATATATGGAGAGAAAGGACTGTATTCAAATAGGAGTTGTGGATGTGAATTTTCTATATTTAAGGACTCCTTGGATATACAATAGGCTTGATAACGAATATTTTCCGATTTAGCAAGTCGCACATCTTTTTTTTTTTTTTTCTCAAGGCTGCCATTTAATTCACGCTACAAAAGATCGAGGAAATACAAATGTATCCTCTCTCCAAGTACACTCATGGACAAACTCTAAGGAAGTTATATCTTTTAGCATGTATATCAAGATTCAGGCAATAACTTCTGACCTCCCTTTAGCGGACACCTCTCTACAACGAACAGTTTTCATTTGAAAAATTACCATACTCCGGTAAGAGGACACCTCTCCCTAAAGGATACTTTGGCTCTGCAATTAGGTGTCCTTTATAGGAAGGTTCTACTGTGTTTGATACAGAGTGACCTTTATTGAAGACACACGAGGTAACCAAGTGTGAACAAAATTGCCAAGGTCTCCTTCAAAAAACATATTAACAGCAACATAAAAGAGCTTCTACTTCCTTAAGTTTTGTCCATGAGTTTACTTTATGTTAGGAGTATTGAATAGACGATTCTTCCATAGCGCTCGAGATCACTACAGAACAACCTCCCAAAAGGAGACATTTACTCTTTCAGATAGCGTTGCTAATTAACATGAAATTCAAGCTATGACTCTAAACAACGAAATATAGATATTTATTTTGAAGAGTACCTTCAACATTATTTTTCGCGTATATACCAAACTTAAATCTTATAAGATTGAAGTGTTTCGCTGAACTTGAGATCTTCTTCTCCAGGAGTCGTAAATCTCTCTTTCTTTATATATCAGGTTTCCGAAAGAAAACACGAGAGGTTTTAGAATAAAACAAATAATTGACTTAGAGTTTATAAATTTTTAATTTACTACAAACAACAAAACAAAAGAATTTAGAATTTTTACACACACACCTCTGACACGATTTTAATTTACTAGAAAAAAAATTAACAACACACTTTTGTCGAATTAAGAAAGAATAAAAAAAATAAAAACTAATAATCAATGAATATATCTACAAATTAATAAAACAAAAACAATAACAATAAAGAATAAGAATAAAATAACAATAAAAATAATGATTTTTTAACTAAAAATTATAATAACAAATAATAATATTTGTTGGCACATTTCTTTTATACGCGCACAAACATGCGCCGTTTAATATTTGAAAATAATGATAATTGTTGTTGTGATCCATATGCGTATATTATCCATGTTGGGATCGGGGGTAATAAGATGGCGGATGAATTAGCAAAAGAAGCCAGAAAGTAGAGTTAAAAGAAAGAATAAATGTCAGAATTTGATGCTGATGCTTTGGCAAAATAAAATATAATTAAACAAATACAAGGAAAGATCAAATATGCGAAATAAACTCTCTGAGAGAAGAATTACGAAAACAATAACAAAACTCAAAAGAAACACTACGAAGGAATGGCAATACATCCAGATGGCACAAGAACCTACAGTGCATGCAATACTTGTCCTGGTGTGGAACTAACACCTACCCACATATTCTAATGCCCAGCAATGGCCGCAGCCTTGCATAAAATTGACATGGATCCAGAGCAGCAGCTTTACACACCCAAGATACAGAATGACTGCTGTGATAGAGATGCATGGGGACATCTTGGGCACTTCATTGGACACGACAACAACAATGTATGTTGGAGCTATTGCAGAGACTCAATTATTTCTATTCAGATTCAATATTTATATAATATACAGTTTTGGGGGATATTGGAAACATTTTATTAACCACTCAAGTCAATGGTAGGAGAGAAAAAATATTCTGAGTTACGGCTTGGCATTTTGATGAAGAGAAAAAAAATATATAGCAGAGATTATAAATTGGGTACAACTACTTATCAGTGTTTATTTCCCTATATGACGACTCGTTTTATATTCAATTATTAGAGTTTTGGTCGTACAGCCAGCACCACATGCTGATGAGGGTCAATAGCCAGAAACGCATTTGTGGTTGGCTTTTCTTGATTTATCAAGAAAATGGGTTGAACAAATATCATGTAGCCGCATGCTGTTGTTACTTTTTTATTTCTAATAGCTATTTTATCGTCTGTTATATTTCCTTAATCAATGTTTTATGAGAGGGACATAAGTCTCGCAATGTTAATAAGGACTTTGGCTATTTTCTCTGATTTCTGATTCTTAGTCTGGCAGGAAATGCTGTATCGCGATTTATTTCAGAATACTCAGGAAGAGTTGCTTCTCCTTAGGTTAACCTTAATTTAACCACATAGAATTGATAAAAATCAGCGTTGGCCAAAATGAATGACTTTCCAAACGATAAGAGCCCTACAATATGAAATTACATTTATAAATTCATTTGCATCAATGTAAATGTTATTTGCTAATTATATAAACTATATTTGCGGAAGCGCATTCCTCGATGTAATTTCTTGAAATTATATGCATTCACTTCTCTAAAGATTTATAAGCTTATGTCCATAGGTTTCCTAAACACCCCTAAGCTGCCTTCCATATAAAATGCAGGTTATATAAAAAAATCCAACAAAATACCATAGTAGAGCGGTCTGGAGATTAATTTGGCGAAACCGCTGAGAGGGTTCAACATTGATGAGTCAAGTCCATTCAATCAATAACTTTATCATTGTAATAAGGTCTGTAGAGATAATATTTGATTATATTGTCGCGGAGATAAATAAAGCAAGGGCAAATTTGGGAATAATTAATTTATTATAAAGGGTATTTACCTTCTAGTTCTCCAATAAAATTATTTACAAGAGGTATTTATAGGGAGAGAGAGGGTCAGATAATAATACAACTTACCCCAAGGTAAGGATAATAATGATGATCGACGTCAGCCACCAAGGGGTCCCGTTTTCCTTATTTGCAGATAAGATTCCGAGAACCCCTCACACTTGTGGTTCCCCCCGGGGTCCAGGGATGATTGACAAGTGTCCCATCTGGATGGAGATTCTTGACAATATGTTTGAAAATAAACGCATTGCCAAAAAGGTAATTCAAATTATAAAACTATTTTAGAGGCGTAATATTCTTTTTAAAATAAAACAATTTCTACTGTCCTTACTGCGATGGAAAAATTAAAGGGAGGGCCTGGCTCATCAGTGGTGAACCCTCCCAGCGGTTTCGCCAGTTTAATCTACCATGGGAGGGTTCACCACTGATGAGCCAGGCCCTCCCTTTAATTTTTCCATCGCAGTAAGGACAGTAGAAATTGTTTTATTTTAAAAAGAATATTACGCCTCTAAAATTGTTTTATAATTTGATAACAGATGGCGCGCTAGTGCATCGTAAAAAGGTAATTGTTACAATAATGTATTTATTCGATTACCCGAACTTTTCATCCAACTCACGGATAAATTTGTAAGAAAATCTATGAATTATCGATATAAATAACTTTAGCATCGACTAATATGCCTAAATGATATGCTGATACTATAGTCATCATTTCATATTTAAACGCCCTTTATTTGAATGAATTATTTTATTTGATATTGCCACATGGAAAATTAGGAAGGACAATCTTCGGGATGACACAGCAATTTGTTTGAGGCTAGAACAAGAGAGATATATATTTATAAACCAGGTTCCTGGAGCGCAGAGCGCCAACTACCAATATAAAGAACAAACTATGAATTATAAAAAAGATAAGAAATGAGGGAAGTTTACAGAGTAGCAAAATATAAACATAAAAATAAAACATGTTAATAAAATAATAAATACTTTGCTACATAGCTCCTTCCCTATGGGAGCTGTGACCCACAGCTTGCAATTATTGTAGATACTGACATGGATCTGACGTGCTTCTTTCAAGGATTCCATCGAAGTCTTGGGACTTTGTCCCTAGTACCTTTGCGTCCATTTTCTTAATAATATATACTTTGCTACAATATCTCTATATATATAAAAGTCAGTGTATGTATGTATGTATGTGTGTTTGTTCCTATGTCGGCTATACACGTCCACAATACATAACTAATCTGACTGAAATTTTAACAGTATATAGAGTTAACTATTGAAAAACTTATAGTGAATATTTAAAAGGTCTCTATATAGAATATTTTTCAGTTATTTGAAAATTTGCGTGGATATTTGCCCTTTAGCTCGAAAGTAGTGCCTCTAGCGGGGAAAATGCGAAGTAATGGTCCGATGACCTAAGTCGTGGCGCCATCTCTATGTACGATATATATAACTATTCTTTAAATTCAGTATATTCATATATTCTCCTTTTTAAATTTACATTTTCTTTTAAATATGATATTTAGTTATTCATTCAATTTTTTATTTTAATAGCGAATTTTTTATAACTTATATGCGGAGTATTTTTCTTTTGCAGAAATTTTTACATATATTTTTTAAAGACTATCATTTTCATGCCTAACCTTTCCCTTTTCTGAACCTCTTATCTCAATTTCTAGGCAAAATATATATAATTCAGATTGTGTTGTATCATTGCTTTACAGTTTTTTTTTAGAAAGCTGAATGCCTCCTAAAAAACGCAAGGCTTTTGGCCACTGCCAAGCAGAGGCTAAAAAAAAGGAAACAACAACGTGCTAACGAAACGCCTATAGAAAGAGAGGGTAGGCTTGCTAATCTGCAGGAGAGATTCAGTGTTTCGCATGCTTCAGAGACAGAACAGCAGCGTGAGGCCCGGCTAAAGGCTACGCGAGAGAGAGCTACAACCTCCAGGGCTTCAGAGACAGAACAGCAGCGTGAGGCCCGGCTAAAGGCTAAGCGAGGGAGAGCTGCAACCTCCAGGGCTTCAGAGACTGCAGAGCAGCGGGGGGACAGGCTGAATGGTTTGCGCGACAGAGCTACAACCTCCAGTGCTTCAGATCATCTCTTTATAAAAATATCGCTTCTCAGACACAAAGTTTGGAGCGGGACGTTTCACAAGAATGACATCCACGGCGCCAATTTATAATTGTAACGAATAGTATTTGAATAAAAGCATTTAATCGGGTAAAACCCGGGCGTTGCCCGGGTCATTCGGCTAGATTTCAATAAAAACATAGGATGGATATAATGATACGAATGAATTATGATATATGAAATAAACAGGAAATAAATTAAAACACGATACAAGAGCAAAATAAATACATACGAAATTATTGGTATTTTATTTTAGTCAAGCTATTTATGTCTATTGCCATAGAAGTTCCAATATTGATTCTCCAGTTTTTCTTTAACAAGTTCTGCTAGGATTACAAATAAAATTATTTTTCCTTCCAATATGAATGGATTGGTGTTTATATTTCACATTCTCTATTCTGCACATGATTCGAAAAGTGTATACCTTTCTTAACTAGACAATTGACAATTCAGAATATTTTATTGACACTCTGAGTCAATGGTTACAAAAATTGAAGAGAAATTAAACAAACTTAAATCTGATTTACAATTTGATGATAAAATATAAAAAACTGTTCTCAGGAAGGAAGGCTCCTCCATCTTGTCCTCCTCCAGACAAGGACAGGATTTCTCAGTTCAATGTTAATATAATGCTTATAGAGACATGTCTTGTCAGACGCCAGGATGGCCAGGGCGTCGTCATCCAGGCCTCGACCGAAGACCCAGCCAGGGGGAATGATGGTAAATGCATCTCTTCACTAGAGGAATAGAGAAATTCGAAATTTTGGAGTGTAGGTTCTAGAGATAATTAGAGAGGATATCCCGTCTTAATCCCTTCATGCTGCAGGATTTGCATGCCCTCTTAGAGGCCGTGAATGGGAAGATGCAATTACTCTCATAATCGATTACAGAGGCCCCTATTAAACCTTCCGTAAATCATGAGGTCGTCTAATTACGTCTTTAAATTATTGTTCCCACCTCCCAATTAATTTCAATTTGGCCTTCATTAGCGACCAGCAGCCCTGTTTGTGACAATATCTGGAATTGCTTAGCTTCTTCCTTCCATTTCAATTGGTTTGTCTACAAAACACTGACAACTTCTAGAAATTTTAACATCTTCTTTTCATCTTAATTGATTTGTTTGGGACAGCATTTCTGACAACATCTGTAATTGTCTCCACAGTTTCCTTGCATCTCATTATGTTTTGTCTGGAACACAGCAGCTCTAACAATATCAGGAATTGACTTAACATCTTCCTGCAATTCTAATTTATTGATCTGGAGCAGCAGCTCTGAAAGCTTCTGAATTTGCCTTAACATTCATTATCCATCTCAATGTTTTTCCTTGAATAGAAGCTCTGACACTATCAGGAATTAACTCAACATCTTCATTTCATATCAATTGTTTTTTTGGAATAGCAGCTTCGATAACATCTAGAAAATTCTTTTCACATATTATTTTAACCTCAGTCCCGGGTCGTGGATGTCGAGGTTCATACTACTTCTCCGCCCCATTGCCCGTACATTATTCAAAATATAAAAATAAACGACATTTAATATGCTGTGGCATTTTTAACGGAATATAAGAAAGTGCAGAGAAAAGCGAAGTTTTATAGATAGAATTAGAATGTACACTATGTGACCCCGCCCAGTAGTCCAACCCTACCTCTACGTGGCGGGCGGGAGAAGCAAGACAAGTAAGGGACTGCCCTGTAGTACGGTGTCGTGATTCCTGAGCCGCTACGGTAACCGTGAACAGGGAACTTTGTAATGTGGCTGACTAACGGGGCAATGGCACCCCCCACCCTTTCCATGGGAAACAAAATCAGTAATTGACAGTCCATGCTACTGCGTCTGAGGAAGCCAACACGCTGGGGCCTGCTGTCCAGGGAACCAGTGGGAAATATGCTAGGAGGACCCTGAACACCTTTGGACAAGACACCACCAACACACTATATGTGTTGAATTTGAAAAAAAATGGGGGAAGGTCAATCTTACCCAGATTGAAAAGATAAAGATTCACCAGTTGTGTCCGCACAAGCCGTGGAAATGCAAATTAACCAAATTGGCATAAATATATCTTTTATTTTGCTTATCTGCAAATCTTAAATCTTAATAGGCTTTATTTACATATATATGGTAATTTAAACCAACAACCCCATATTGTATATAACTTATAACAAGATTTTCATGTTGTATAATAGAAACACAGCTGTAAATGATTATACGCATGATTGACATGTGTCATTACATCACCATATGTAATGTACTTTGTACAAACTGAGGATAAATAAATAAAACTCTGTAATAGATTAAGAGTTGAGCTGAAGCAAGAGAGAGAAGTCAGAAACGTCTAAAATCGAGATAGATGGAAGTCACAAAACAACATCTAAAGATAAATTGGAAACTGTCAGGACGGCGCAAGTTTAGAATTTCACCAGACGATCCACACTCTTCGCATCTGTTGAAATGCAATACTCCCTTTTTCGGGAAAGATATATATAAGGCCTCCGTCTTAACCTATAAATACAGTCACTTGACAGTTACTTCACCATCTGTGTGAGCCCTCGTCGGTTGTACCCCAGGTCCACCTCATCCACCATGTAGCCCAGTAAGAACTCTTCTATCTCCATCTTTCGCTCCTAGCTCAACTTATATCTGTTCACGGAACTTTCTTAGTGCAACTGTGTCTTCGTTTTTTGTGTATGGACATTCCCAAGCTTTCCACTCTCTCTCGACCACGACTGCCTGTACTTTGTGAGAACTGTTAAAGGTCTTCCAAGGTGCAGAGAGGTACTGGAAAACTCCCCATCCTGAATATTCCTCTCGGTCAACACAGTATAGCGAGAGTTGACAGGGTCTCACACCATAGTATAAGTCGACTGGATATCTCATCACATTTTTAGTCGACAGAATTCTACAAGAGTCAACAGGACCTCATCACATATATACATTTCATAATGTTTCTTTAACTTTCTCTTCTTCAACTTTAACTTTATATTAAATTTTTTCTTCTTCAACTTTAACTTTATCTTCTTCAATTTTATCTTTTTTATTTTATCTTCTTTAAATTTATCTTCTTTAACTTTGACTTCTTTTAATATTAACTTTTTCACCTTGGCTTTTTTACTTTAACTTTTCCGTCAGCCCCACACCTTACTCAGTTCTAATACCTTCTCCTCTCCGCGACTATACCTTTCTCCTCGCCTCTATCTCTCGCCTCTCTTCTCACCTCTCTTCTGACTCCTCTCTTCTCACACCCGCTGTTCTAATATCTTAACCTTTTATAGTCGAAAAAAGGGTCACGTGGGCGCATTCTGTGGAGTACTCTGCGACGCATCCCGAGGCGCGCGCCATCTAGAGCCGATTTCGTCAACCATTAAGAGAAAGAGGTAAAAAAAAATATATGCGATAATTTGTATATAGAAATATGTAACCCCACCACAATCTATGCAATGTATCGTCAAAAGATTTAATAAAAGTTAGGCTTCGCGAAAAAGGGAATAACAATTAACAGGATTACATCATCCAGGAAGTAAAGGTCACTGCCCAGGACCCATAAAACTAAAGTTCAAAGACCTTCTTCTTCCTGGAAGATTGCAATCATGGCGACAATGGAGGTACGAAGCCAATCACAGTTTAGCATGACAAATCAACAACCAATCACCTTTAAGCATGACCAACTAATAGCGAATCAGAAGCAAGCACGTATAATGATCTCCACCAATGAGAAGCCGAGAGAGCTAATGACGATAATCTCGGACAAGAAGTTAGGAGAAGGGAGGTGACCGGGCTAGAAGCAAGGGGCGCTCAACTTAGGCTCCAAACAAGGTAGTGTCCTCTCGATCATGTGAAAGGCAAAGTACCTCCTCCAGTCTAATCACTCTCTCCCTTTCGCAATGTCTATTTTCTATCCCATCCAGGTGTGCTCGTATTTCCCCTGTGAAAAACCACCATCCGACCAAGACTGCGCCACCAATCACCAATTCAACATAATCCGACATAGGATTTCTCACCACAATTCACCAGGTGTCAACCGGATCTCATAGTAAGTTCGACAACTACAACATCGATTCTCACAGGAGTCGACAGTATCAATTCAACTCAACCCGAATATTATAGAGAGTCGACAGGATCCAATCCAATTATCACATAGAGTCGACAGGATCAATCGAAATATTACATATATATATATATATATGATAATAATAACAATAGGGGAACACCTATAAAATATACAATTATAAATTATACATTTCTAACGTACTCCCACCTATTTGTATGGGAATACAAAAACAGAAAAGGTAATTAATCTTAATCAGGAAAGATCATTGGTGACCCCCTAATTTCGTAGGTTTTTTCACCTCTCTTCCAGACCTAGTAAAAATTGACTGTTCTCCACCTGTTGGAATCTTTTGGGTTTTGATCCCCTCTGTCTTAGGTAATCCCACCTCCCTGGAAATATCAGAACCAAGTTCCAAAGAGAAAAGTCTCTTTAACTGTCTTACAAATTCACCCGTAGCAGTCCTAACTCTAGCTACACGTTCTCTGCCATCCTTCCCGGGGTACAGTTCCAAGATTCTGCCTAGTGGCCAGAATATTCTTTTTTGATCATCTCGATCAATCAGCACAACTTCGCCTGGAAGAAACCCTCTACCCTCCTGTTAGGGTTTATTATTATTATTTTATTATTTTGATCTGTGTAAATGTTTTATTATATTTGACCAGGAGTGCCTGGTCACGTGTGTGAATTTATTGTATATATAGTGTGGTTGAAAATAAAATGTGTGTTAAGTCGTGTTAAGTTGAGCTTTGTGAGACTGGTGCTTTCACAGTAGTTAGAGCTTGGAAGGCCCGCTTCACTGAGGATAAGACCTCGGCGTTTACTATACCTCTAGGCGGAAGAGTAAAAGGAAGGAAACCAGCCAGAAGAAGATCGGCTAACATTTTGGTCCCTCGAGCCGGATCTAGGCTAGGTTTAAAGTTATAGAGATTAAAGAAGTTGCAGAAGCCTAAAGAGGTTAAAGAAGTTGCAGAAGCCTAAAGAGGTTAAAGAAGTTGAAGAAGCCTAAAGAGATTAAAGAAGTTGAAGAAGCCTGAAGAGGTTAAGAAGTTGAAGAAGCCTAAAGAGGTTAAAAGAATTGAAGAAGATAAAGATAAAGAAGGCTTATGCGAATTTAGGCAAGATTAGAACAAAGAAGAATTTATGCAAAAAAGGTTCTAAGAAAGTTTTGCAAATTGGATTAAAAAGATACGGCCGAGGTATAGTGCATTAAGCAAATAAAAAGGTTAAGTTAAGATCAAAAGGCAAGTTTAGAATGAAGCGAGCATTAAGAAGTAGAGCCGTTCAAAGAACGATAATTTCCAAGTTGATCAAAAAGGCAGAAGCGGAGTTGGATGAAGAAACTCCTTCTGAAATTATGGTAGGAACGAATTATACACTCATCGAAAAGAATATAGCAGATCTTCGGGAAGAAGATGAGTTGATCTGGAATTTGATGCTAGAAGATAAGGAGAATGATGGCAGGGTGCTAGAGGAGGAGAGGGATACAGTGATCCATTATTATGAAAAGTGGATAAATCTTGAAAATAAGACAAATCATTTCCTCAGCTCTCTGATGAAGGATACAGAAGCCCTCCATGGTGCTAGTTCGAAAAAGGGCTCGCTGCCTGGAACGGGAGTTTGCCGACTGCCCAAATTGGATATGAAGATCTGCGTTGGAAGCAGTTTAGGAGTCGGGATGAGTGAGAAGCCAAGGGTTGTAGGAGTTACCTTGATGAAAGGAGTTGATCCAGCTTCTATTAAGGAAGATGCTGGGATTGTGGTATCATCCGAGCAAATGGTAGAAGAGACATCCAAGCAGATTGCCGTTGAAGAAAGTAAAAAGGCTCAAGTAGTAAAAGGGCATTTTGCTGAAGACGGTGAAAAGGCTCAAGTCAAGAAGAAGTCTGTTGTAGAAGTTGACGAAAGTCATAGGGCTGAAGTTGAGAAAGAATCCGTTGAAGCAGATGAAGAGAAAGGGCTGGATGTGGAACAAGGAATGGATTCAAAGAACACTGAAGAAGTGAAACTGCTATATGCAGAACAAGGTACCAATTCAAAAATGGCAGAAAAGCTATATGCAGAACAAGGTACTGATTCAAAGATGGCAGAAAAGCTAGATGCAGAACAAGGTACCGATTCAAAGGTGGCGGAAAGGCAGGACGCAGATTTAGAGAATGGGAAAGACTCAGAAGCTGAAACCAAGGACAATGAAGTAGGGGATTCTGGAACTGCAATCAAAGGTTATGAATCGGTGAGCAATTCTAAAACGGTAGCTGAGGGCGCTGATCAAGTGGAGATTTCAGATGGTGAAGCTGAGTCCATTGATGATATTGAGGAAAGAGTTGTCAGAGTTCCAGCATCGAGGAAATTGTTGGAAGCGGGACTAACTGGAGATACGGAATTTAAAGTAAAGGGATACTATTTGCCCGATCCCCCTGTATTTGAGTGTGGGTCCAAAACGACGCCTATACGGCCAGTGTTTGACGGCGCTTCCTGTCGAGGACGCAACGGACTCTCGTTGAAACGATATTTGAGGAGGAGACCCAATCTACTGAGGAGAAATTCTGAAATAGGGATAAAACTTCGGGAAAATAAATTTGGAGTTTTGGCCGACCTGAGAAGATACTTTCGGTTGATGGCCATTAAGAACAATGATTGGGACTACCTCAGATTTCTTTGGAAGAAAAAGATGGACAACTGATGGTTTTTGGGCGGGAAATCGTTGTAGACGATTTTAATTAAGTGCCCCGTACCTCAAAATCCGGAAGAAAAGAAAATGGTTGAATGATGATGCAGAGGTTGGAGAAAGTAAAACGCTTTCTAAACAGGGTTGTACCATCCGGATCACCTATGTGAAGAGAGAACCAATAGAAAAAAGGTTCAATTGGCAAATATCTTCCAAACAATAAAATGCAACTTGTATCGAAGGAAACTGTTTCTGGAGCTGTGGTAACGCCAATATTATATACTCCGGCCAGTTCTCCAAAGGGGCAAGTGCCTACTCCAGCGAAAAATCTTAATTTAGGAGACAAGTCTCCAGAAAAGTCTGGTAAAAGTGCTAAACTGGAAAGGATTGCGAATCCGGTAGATTATAGGACTAATATTGAGCGGTTTGAGATCTCTAAAGAAGATTTCGGAATCCTATGACTGCTCTAAGCCTGCAGACGATACCTCTGGGCCTTCAGACGATACCTCTAGGCCTGCAGACGATGCCTCAGCATCAGATCCTGATTCTTCAAAAGGTAAAGCTCAAGGTTCTCAAGAGGTTCCAGAAATTGCAGTGGAGGATTCTGACGAAAGGTCTGCAATTGAAGATTCTCAACCTTCAGGGCCTCTTGATTTGGAGGGTTCTGGAGTGGGGGCTTCAAGCGATGTAGAGGTAAGAGCTCAAACAAAGAGCCCTAAAGCCATATCTTCCAAAATACTTTGCATGGAGAAAGAAGAATCCAGCATAGACTTGGAAGAGGAAGACACTGGAAGAAACGAACCCTCTCCGGCCTCAATCACCTTCAAAGCCCTAGAAACCACAGATTCTAAAGAAATTGATCTGACGATTTTGGGCAACATTGCGAGAGAGCATTGCGCACAAGGGATTGCATTTGAACAGTCCAATGTTATAAGGACATTGGGTTTGGGATGGATCCAAAGTGAAGACTGTTTCTTATATGAAGTTCAGTCGTTGGAAAAGACATCGGCGACTACCACGAGCGAAATGCTTTCCTTCATCGCCAAGTTAGAAGGTCCCTTAAGATGGTTGGCACCTGTCCTTGTAACAGGAAAAATAATGGTTCAAAGGTTGTGGATAACGGGATTACATTGGGATGATCCGATGGATGAATCATTGATTGAGACATGGACTAAGTTTAGAAAGGAATTGAATTTCATAGGAAGTTGGAGAATACCCCGATGGTTAGGTCTCGGAAGAATTACCCAGGGAGTAAAATTGCATGGATTCGGTGATGACTCCGAAGACGCCTATGCGGCGGCTGTTTACATAAGAATTCCCACTGATGATGGAGTCAGTGTAGGACTGTTGGCATCAAGGACTGAGTTGGCTCCCATGCGGAAGATGTCAATTCCACGCTTGGAGTTGTGCGCGGCTCTTCTCCTGACCAGACTAGTGAAATCTATACTGGAAGAAGTGAATATCAAAATAAAGAGTACTACCTGTTGGTCCGATTCGACCATAGTCTTGGGTTGGTTAAGAACTATGTCTGGAAATCTCCCCACTTTCATCGGCAATCGTGTCGCGGAGATTCAGAGTTGTCCACAAGTCAGGGAGTGGCGCTATGTTCCCACAGGAGATAATCCAGCGGATATTGCCTCGCGAGGAATTCTGGGGTCCGAGCTGAAACAGTCTTCCATCTGGTGGACAGGACCTACCTGGTTATCAGCGGAATCAACAGAATGGCCTAGAATGCCTCCTTTGTTTGAGAACCAAAGTCAAACTGAGCGCTCCTGAGTGTTCATGCCATCAGTGAAACACCTTTCTTGGTGGCTATCGGAGAGATAAGCTCGACCTTTAATGGGTATATCCGAAAAGTGGCCTGGATATTGCGTTTTTGCCATAACTGCCGCTACATTGCGGAGCGATATCAATCGCACTTAACCCCAGCCGAACTGAGAAATGCTCATAGGAGAATACTTCAGGCAATTCAGTGCCAGCATTTCAGGGAAGAAATGAGAAGTTTGACCACTTTAGGATCAGTGAAGCGCACGGGCAAGATTTATGGTTTGACACCGATCCTCGACGATCAAGGAATCATTGGAGTCGGTGGAAGATTGAGATGGGCTCCATCTATGACATATGAACAAAAACATCCTGCGCTATTACCTTCATCAGGAAAGGTGGCTCAGATGATTGATTAAGCAGTTCATATGCGGACTTTGCACGGAAGTGTGCACCTAATGCTGTCCACATTAAGACAGAAGTATTGGATGTTGAGAGCAAAAGATCAGGTGAAGAGATGCATTCGAGAGTGCGTGACATGTTGTCGATACAGTCGCGTCACTCAAGGCCAGCTAATGAGCGATTTACCCAAGGAGAGATTAACACCGGGTAAACCCCTCTCAATCAGTGGTGTAGATTATGCTGGACCTGTGACCTTCGAATGTCCAAGGGTAGAGGTCGAAAGACGGAAAAGGGCTACATCTGTCTATTTGTGTGCTATGTGACCCGAGCCGTACATCTTGAATTGGTCCCAGATGCCTCTACATCCACCATAATGTCGGCTTTTAAGCGATTTGTAGCGCGAAGAGGGCACTGCACTCGGCTATATAGTGATCAAGGAACAAGTTTTGTGGGAGCTGCACGACAGTTACGTTCACGTTTCTATCTGGCTCAAAATCAATTAAAAGAACTGGCTGCCGTGTTAGCTAATGATGAAAATTGATGTGACCCATCAAATCGGGGAGGAATGTTAGGGTTTATTATTATTATTTTATTATTTTGATCTGTGTAAATGTTTTATTATATTTGACCAGGAGTGCCTGGTCACGTGTGTGAATTTATTGTATATATAGTGTGGTTGAAAATAAAATGTGTGTTAAGTCGTGTTAAGTTGAGCTTTGTGAGACTGGTGCTTTCACAGTAGTTAGAGCTTGGAAGGCCCGCTCACTGAGGATAAGACCTCGGCG
Organism: Cordylochernes scorpioides; assembly: GCA_030710605.1. Lineage (NCBI taxonomy): Eukaryota > Metazoa > Arthropoda > Arachnida > Pseudoscorpiones > Chernetidae > Cordylochernes > Cordylochernes scorpioides. The sequence goes on from CP092868.1 coordinate 89,322,756, forward strand.
CTTACTATACCTCTAGGCGGAAGAGTAAAAGGAAGGAAACCAGCCAGAAGAAGATCGGCTAACACCTCCGTTTCATTCCCCTTTTGTACGAGAATGGCGAGGTATTCCTTGTGGAATCTTTCCTTCAGTTCTCTCTTAATCTGCTGTAACTTTCGAAAGTGTTGTCTGGTATTATCTGGACTTAGTTCATGACTTTTATCAAACGAACCAAAATTATTTTGGATAAACATTTTTGGAGTGATAGGCATCAAATCATCTTCTGTTTCAGAAATGTAGTTGAGGGGTCTTGTATTTATAATCGCCTCCACGCGACAAATTAAAGTTTCTAACTGGACATAATTTACTTTGTTAGTGCCTAATGTTCTTATCTTGGAAGGATCTTGTTCATCCCACCATAAAAATCGCAAATAATCTCTTTCCTTTTCATCTATACCTATGGTCTGAAAAGCTTTGCGGATGTCAGAGATGGCTCCTATTTTCTTTTCCCTAAATCTTATCAGGATTTCAGGTAAAGTTCAATCAGATTAGGTCCAGTCTCTAAACATTCATTCAGAGAAAACTTCTCTTACTTGCTTCACATGATGCATCGTAAACGGGTCTAATAGGGGTAGTCTCACTCTGAACCTTATATATCGGGCGATGTGGTAGATAATGTCCAATAGGTTTGATGTCTTCTTCGTCAACTTCTTCTATAAAGTTTTCCCTGAACCAGGATCAGAAAACTTCATCATAAGGATCAAACTGACCCTTTCGCGTCAACTTTTGAGTCATAGCCTCCAAGCGCCTTTTGGCTATTTCCAAGTTATTAGGTATCGTCCCAATTCCTTCCCTCCTTGGAAGAGATACAAGATAACGTCCATCATGGCCTCGACAGATTTTTTCACGAAACTTTTCTTGCATGAGAAAATATTTCTCTTTCTCAGAGATGACCTCTGTAGGATCTCGTATCCCTATTGTTTCTAATTCCCATAAGGACGATACTCTCTGTTGGGTTGTAAGTAAGGTGATAACCATTTGAGCACTTGTCTTTGGTCTTTCTGATGAAGTATTACCTATTAAAATCCATCCAAGAACTGTTTGATTTGCGGTCAATCCTCCTGCCAGCTGTTCAATTTTTCCTGTGAGAAGTTGCCCATAATAGGCTCCACCGTTTAGGATGTCTATTTCGGTTTTATTATTGTCTACCTTGGTCAAAGTGATTCCTTTCTTATCCAATTCCCATTGCCTGGGTCCTGTTTCGACGGGTGAAATATCGACACAAATTATTTTTTCCTCTAACGTTTCCATCTCGAAAGTCTTTTCCTCATCAACATTGTCCAACTGGAAATAAAATATTGAATGAGCCTTTTCTCCGGTGGTTTTCCCTCCAAACAAATTTTTTTCAATTTGACTTCACCCACCTTGGGTAAGTCTAACTCCTTAGCTATAGACCTTCTGATGTAAGACTTTTGGCTTCCAGAGTCTAAAATAACTCTTACCATTTTGGAACGTTTCGGTCCTTTAATTTTTACAATTAGAGTCATTAACAAGATATTCTTTGTGCATACTTGATTTGCCATCGCTGTTACAGGCACATTCTTCCCCTCATTCTGCTCTGCTTAACTATTGTGAGATCTGTTATCTGACCTCCAATTTAAATTTCCTGCCTATGTAAGGTTCCTCTGCAAATTATCTCAAAATGAGGTCCTTGCCAACGCTTGCATCTTACAAAAGATCGACAATCCTTCCTCAAATGATTCTTTCTCAAGCATTTAAAGCAAACTTTCGCATCCCGTACTCTCTACTCCAACATCTTGGCTGCCTTAAAACAGTTTTGGCTAAGATGGTTATCCTTGTCACAAAATAAACACGGTAAATTGGTCTTTCCAACAAATAATGCAGACGCTGTGTGGATCTTAGGGGGATTATTTTCTCTCTTTCCCTGCTTTAGAGGAAGCGAAGTTTCAAATCTTTCAGCAACAAAGGAAATGCGTTCTGCATTTTTAACTTCCTGCTTTAAAAATTCCATCAGACCCTCTAATTTATCAAAAAGCTTTAGCCTCACTATGTTCAATTCCCGCTTCAATCTTAGAGTAATCTTCTCTTTCTTTGAAAGGTGTACGGGAACGTTGCCATATTTTGATAAGTTCAAGTGGCAAACTTGACTCTACCTACGGGTACAAGAACGCACCATCTCCAGACTTAGTATCCACTCCCAGAGATCCCAAAGAATGGAGATGTGCAACCAAAGTTTCTTTTTTCAGACCTGACACTGGCAATGACCAACTTTAAAAGCTTGAGCACATGCAACTCAGCATATCTGTCTCCAAACCGATCTTCAAATCTTCAATAACTTTGTTGTAGTTCTTTTCTGTAAGAGAGAAGCTAGTCACTAGTCTGTGAGCCCTTGACCCAACAACCATGGATTGTATCAGGTATTCAAATCTATTAACATCGGACAGTGACTCATCCAAATGTATTTTTTTTCAAAATGACTCCACCATGACAGCCATTCCTCTAGCTCACCTATATACCTTTTTTGTTCATATTTTTGAAGTTTGATTTGTCTCTTAACGTCTGAAGTGCCAGATTGTGACATTCTATCATCACAGGGTGTTGCCAATCTAGTCTCGTATTCTTTAACCTTCTGTGCGACAATTCTCACTTGTAGGCCATAATTCTCACATTATTCCATCTCATCATTGATTTGAGCTTCTGTGGACCTCGGATCATCAATAAGATTTATTTTATTCTATCATCAATCAACGTCAGTCTATCATTAAGAATGGTTAATCTTTCAAATTTGGCCCTTTTCAAAATAGTATCCACTTCTTCTAGACTTAGACCTGCTTTTTTCGTTTGTGGTACGAGTGATAGTATTCCTTAAGGGAGTTCTTTCTCTTTTAAGCTTTTCCATCTCCACAAATTGCACAAGAACAACAAGGTGAGATCACGTCCGGCTCACCAAAAATGTCGAATTTGAAAAAAATGGGGGAAGGTCAATTTTACCCAGATTGAAAAGATAGAGATTTATCACAAGCCGTGGAAATGCAAATTAACCAAATTGGCATAAATATATCTTTTATTTTGCTTATCTGCAAATCTTAAATCTTAATAGGCTTATTTACATATATACATTTCATAATGTTTCTTCAACTTTATCTTCTTTAATTTATCTTCTTCAACTTTCTCTTCTTCAACTTTAACTTTATCTTATTCAATTTTCTCCTCTTAAACTTTAACATTATCTTCTTTAATTTTATCTTCTTTAATTTTTACTTCTTTTAATTTCAACTTTTTTACCTTGGATTCTTTGACTTTAACTTTTCCGTCAGCCACACACCTTACTCAGTTCTAATACCTTCTCATCTCCGCGACTATACCTTTCTCCTCGCCTCTCTCTCTCTCTCTCTCGCCTCTCTTCTCACCTCTCTTCTCACACCCGTCGTTCTAATATCCTAACCTTTTATAGTCGAAAAAAGGGTCACGTGGGCGCACTCTGTGGACTACTCTGCGACGCATCCCGAGGCGCACGCCATCTAGAGCCGATTTCGTCAACCATTAAGAGAAAGAGGTAAAAAATAGGGGAAAAACCTATAAAAATATACAATTATAAATTATACATTTCTAACAATGTGACACTTAATTTGCAACACCGATTATTAGTGATCAAAAATTGGTAAGAATCTATATAAAGAGAGGACATCAGTGTAACAAACAATAAATAATATCTAAGCGACATCGCTGTCCCCTCAATATGTTGTAAGACCACCGAAGGCACCTATATGCAAGCAGGAAATCGTCCCTCAATAGGAATGCGGATGGTGTCCTAAGAGATTCTGACCATTCCTTGTCAACCATCATCCACAGTTAATATTCAAACGCGACTGTGTCAACGCACGGAAACGACGTCCAATTGATTACCTTGAAAAAGAAAGAACTTTTACAGGTGAACATTATCTTTCCTGACAAAGCTGGATGTCAAAATTCAGAGAAGAGGCCTGGATTAAGGAAGTAAAATTCATCTTTGACCAAGACAACGAACCTGCTCACAAAAATGTGCTGTCAATGGAAAACTGCGGATTTGAGGTATGATTTCTGCGTCTGAGGTTGAAAAATAGCTCTCCATTGGATAACCTTTTATCTGTTTATAAGTTTTGGAATCGTATGTTGGGATATTTGTTTTGAAGTATAGGGTTATAAGTTTAGATATTTTCTTGACAGTGACCTGATCAAAATCTGATTTTCTTTCAAGAACTCTTCAGTGTGGGAGTCTGGGGTACAGGGATTCAACATCAAATGAAAACATGATCTTGTCTGGTGGAGCTTGGCACTTGGGTAATTCTTCAGTGAAGATTGTGGTGTTGAAAATGAAGTATAAGAAGCTTTGTTGTTTATTATGGGCTTAAGAAATGCTGAGATGAATTTAGAAAGAGTGCGGTTGGGGATTTGGTAGAAGGCTACTATGAGTCTTAATATTGTTGCGCTGTTGGTTGACAAAGAATAACTTCCGTGGGTACAAAGGATCTTTTGGACTTTATTTGATCCTAATCAATAAAATAATTACAGAATAATGCAAAATAAAACAACAATAAAGAAAACAGCAGGTACAAACTCACCAACTTCAGCACAGTGGAGAAAAGCAGGAAACATAAGTTGGTAGAACCTTCTAGAATCTTCCACGAAGTACACCGGCGTCGGCGGTAGGTAAGCAGCAGTCCGATCTCTTGAGACAGCAGCTCGCGTTTGCTTGGAGTCCACCACGTGGCTAC
>CP092868.1:89327606-89348185 GCA_030710605.1 Cordylochernes scorpioides
GATCTTACCCTTCTATTAAAATGTACACTATTTCTATTTACTACCACCCCATATTTTGTATATAAACTATTTGTATTTAAAACCCCTATTTGTATGTAAAACTAAAAATGTTGACGTCAAAATAAAGATCCAAAGAGTGGCCGGTCAGCTGGTGGCAGGGACAGAGGGGAGGAAAGGCCAACGCCCAGTTCATGTGGGGCCCCCAGGGACTCTTTATAGACATCCCCTGTAAATTGGACAGGTTTTGGCAGGGGGTCAGCTGCAGATGGTTCTAGGGTGTGTTTCTCGGAAGTCCGCTTCAGCCTTTCTCTCTCACACACACTCTCCCTCCATGTCTCGGTGATAAGCATCCAAGTTTGTGTCATGACCTCTACCTCTGTCCCGTGGGCTGTCCCCGATCCCTCTATGTGCTAACATCTAGCCCTGCCTCTGCTTCTTGTTGTCCGCGTGTGGGAAGATCATCAACACTCGCCTCACGTACACGAATGCCAGCTTATCCATACGTCGACATTTGCAACAATATTACATATATATATATATTTCAGACAAATACACTTTGTAATAAGGGTGTATTTTAGGTATTAACAATAAAAATTAAACGCTTAAAATTTTTTCAAAGTTGGTTACAATCTCACAATATTATTTTAAAATACATTATATATATTAATGTTTTAATTTAACCAACTTTTGCAAACATTTAATGCGCTTTGTGCCTTTGTTATAATTTTAGATTATCATTTTGTTCCTTTTATATATAATTTTATTTTTATTTCTATAAACAAATTTATTTATACATGAAACAAAATAGTTGTAAACATAAAATAGACTTCCGGATGGCGCCGCTGGCGAAGGAGGGTTTGTTTGTTTGCTGTCATCTAATCCGTCTGGCCGACGTCCCGAAGTGGATATCCATTATTCCACATTTCCTCCCACCTGTTTTCCTCTAGGCACACAATAGGAAAACAATAATAATCGTCCAATCGCTTGGGTATACAAACGGTTATTCCCGATATAGTCTGAATATTTGTAGTTTTATTTTTACCATTCTCTCTCTCACACACACACACAGCAATCGCGAAGAATCTGAAGTTGATGATATTTCCAAGGGATATATTTTCTGAATAGGTCTTAGGAAGGTTTCTACTGTGGTTTTCACCTTCACTAATCTATTCACTCCATCTCTTCCAAATAATATCTCCTCGATCACTGCTAATGGCCAGAAGTTACGCTTTTTATTGTACATACCAACAAGGACAACAACACCAGCCTGGAGTTTTGGATTTAAAAGTCGTCTGTTGCTCTGGACTAGGAGGGACAAATATTCCTTCCTGAATCGTGATTTAAACTCCTCCCTCATCTTGTTCAAATAGCGCAGTTTCTGGGTCGTTGGATTAGGTCCCATATTCTGGCACTCGGGAAACTTGACATCGGTCAGTTCTTGTAGAAACATGGAAGGTGATATTGTCAAAAGATCATTCGAATCTTCACAGACATAAGTCATGGGCCTCCCATTCATCACTTCCTCCGCACGACAAGCAGGGTCATCAATTGTTGATAGGTCTAGGATGGAATATTTGTCCCTCCTGGTCCAGAGAAACAGAAGCATTTCAATCCAAAACTCCAGGCTGGGAATTTTGTTCTTGTTGGTATGGACAATAAAAACTTCTGGCCATTAGCAGTGATCGAGGAGGTATTATTTGTAAGAGATGGAATGAATAGATTAGTGAAGGTGAGAACCTCAGTAGGAACTTTCCTAAGACCTATTCAGAAAATATATCCCTTGGAAATATCATCAACAGCAGCTTTTTCGCGATTGCTGAATGATGTATAATGTGAATATTCAGACTAGATGGGGAAGAACCGTTTGTATGCCCAACTGATTGGACGATTATTATTGTTTTCCTATTGTGCCTAGAGGAAAACAGGTGGAAGGAAATGAGGAATAATGAAGTTCCACTTCGGGACGTCGGCCACACGACGGACTGGGAGACAGCAAACAAACAATGGCCGCCCCCTGCCCTTCCTCCAGCGGCGCAAACCGGCGAAAGTATTAGCGCAGCGTAAGTGTGCTGACCAGTTGTCTTTTTCATCTGTCCTCTTAATATGTTTAAATAAAGTTAGTTTGAAGAAGATTTTTACCTCTCTTTTTCTGTTTTTTAGTGATCTGACTGAAATCTTTACAACAGCCTACAAATGAATCATCACTGCGAAGTTTTTCTTTATACCAAACTACACATCACCATTCCTTTCTTCACAATACGTATATAATGATTAAAAAACTTTGTGATAAAATCTATTCTAAAAAGTTACTTAAATATTTATAAATATTCATCTAAACGAAAAATTGGCGCAAAACTATCAAAAATTATAAGATTCAAAATAAAATATATTACTTTTTTCATATTTGATTGTTTTTTTTTTTATGAAATTTAAACTTGATTTTTAAAAAATATATCTTTGAGACATCTATAGTGTCCAAAGCGTTTCTATATAAATTTGGTGAGAATGTTTTCAGTACGTTAAGAGGCTTCGATAAATTGGAGATTCCATTTTTTCGCTTACACCCACAGTTAGGATTTTAATAAAGAATGACGCAAACATATACGGATACACACTGAAAACTGAATTATATATTTTTTCCTATTCGATTTGCTTGAGCCAATGTTTGATAGGTGATATCGCCAAGTTTACTTTTAATGGATATATTGCAATTTGACATTAAAACTGCTTTCCTAATGGGGATTTAGAAGGAGATATTCACATGTAAATCCCTAAAGGGTTAGAGGTTAGAAAAGAAACATGGTCTGTAAGCTCAAAAAGAGCCTCCACGGATTAAAGCAGGCACCAGAATTTTGAATGAAAAGATCACTCATTTCCTAAAACAGTTTAATTTGAATCAATCACAGGCAGATCCATGATGTTAATTCTATGGAATCCAAAACAATGCTAAGATTCATCTAGGTCTCTAGGTAGATGATGCCTCATAATGAGAATATCACCAGAATTGATAAAGAATTTGGCTCAATATTTATCCTTTAACCTTGAGAGAGAGGCATCACTATGCCTACGAAAGCTATTTTTGGGTTTAGAAATTAAGAGAGACGGAGATAAAGGACTAATGTTCCTAAGCCAAATAAATTACATTACAAAGGTACTCGATAGATTCAACATGCTTTCATTTAATTGTTTATAAATTCTTTTCGATCACAATGTAAAACTATCTAAAGGGAATACAAGTGAAAACCAAAATATAGGAAATATTCCCTACGAAAAACCTATTGGGTTTTTGATGTTTCTAGCTGTTTGCACACGTCCAGACATATCATTCGCTGTTAATAAACTCAGTTCGCATCTGATTCAAATCAAAGTCTCTCGAACGCTGTTAAGCGAGATTTCAAGTATTTAAAAGGACATTAGGACTCAAGTATTGTTTATAAAAGATGATACCAATTTGATTGGAAACTCAGATGCTGATTTTGCTGGAGACATTTATTCTCGAAAGAGCTCATCAGGCTATGTTTTCAACTCGCACAAGGACCAATCACTTGGAGTAGTCAAAGGCAGTCGTTGGTCGCCCTTTCTACTACTGAATGAGAATACATCGCGGCAAACAAGGCTTCTAGGGAAGCTACATGGCTAAAACTATTGGTCAGTGAACCTATTCCACTAGAGGACTGTCAACCTATTCCTATCATGATTGATAATCAGAGTACAATAAATTTGATTCAAAATTCAGAATATCATAAAAGGACAAAACATGTTAATGTCAAATTTCATTTTTTAAGAGAAATGCAGCGAAATGGAACTATTCAAGTTTCCAACTTCTCAACGGATGATCAACTAGCTGACATCTTCACAAGGCTTAGCCAACTCGACGCTTTCAGAGGCTTTTTGAAAGAGAGATATTTGCTGAACATTTTAAAAGATAAAACTTATTGGGAGAATTATGATGAATAGCAAGAAAGTAAATCTTAGATTACGTTTTCACTCTCATTGGGATATGAATAAAAAATTAACAAAACCTTTTTATGAAGAGACTTTATATTCGGAATGAATTATTTTTTAAATTATGATTTTTGTTAGAATAACAATGGGGTAAACGAGATTTTTTTCTTTTTTTTTTTAGTGTATATGCGTATTCTCAAAATATAATTCATTAACCTTCTATATTTTATATATAATTTTAAGTGAACACATTTTAAACCATCAATCAAAATAAGAAAATAAGCAAAGCATGATGTGTGTTCATGAGTAATATCAACAGGTAGATTGAAAATAATCATTCAAACTTGAAATAATCTTGATATTGACTTGTGTAAATGTATGATGAATACATTTACAATGTTCGGAAGAAGAAAGATTCTACCAAGTTCACCCAATATTGTAATATATCCAGGTTAAGTCAAACTTTAGAAGAAGAAATAAAATGTTGCCACAGGAAAAAACAACGTCAAATCATTTGAAGGTAAGAAGACGTCCTGAGATGACACAATATTATATATGCCGCAGAACTTCAACTCTTGATCTCACCTCTTTATCTCTTGAAGCCTCTCTACTGACGAGGGCCAATCATTGATTCTACTTCCTGATTGGACCACATTCGGTACTTTCTAAAGCCTTTATTTAACAGTGGCCAACATGATAGATGATACCACATGATCTAGATTGAGCCAACTGATTGATCAATTTAACAAATAACAGTATACTTATATTTTATTTTATAAGGACATCCCTAATTTAAAGTATAACTTTGATTTTAGATAGCTTTTATTTAACTTTCTTCCATTTCTGTCTATCCACAAAACTTGTGCTCAATTCTTAACATGCTTACAGAGCACCTAGAAGTCTGAAATATGATACACCTCTTAAAATCTGATGACATGATATGACAATGGAAGTTGACAAAATTTACTAATTCTTGGTGTTCGGGAAGGTCAGGTATTAACAAATTTCTATTTTTCCTTTTATATTTTGTGATCAATTTATTATACTTTTAAAGATTCTAAAGTCTGAAATTTTGTACACCTGTTCAAATATTATAAAATTGTAAGTGGACAAATTATCAGACTTCTGGGTCGTCGGCAATGAATTATTTTCTATATTAAAGAGGTATAGGAGTATTTTAAATATAGATTCTGTAACAATATAGAAGTTATATATTTTCTAGATAATTTAAATCATACTATGATTGCAAGTATATAAAATTTCAGACTTTCCGGTGGCCGTGTAGTCGAAAATGGACTATAGAATAGAATTTGTATATTTCCTATAAAATACAAAAATAGGTCAGCCGTTTCTTTGGTATATTGAGCGGCTAGCCTTCCTTTAAAATGTAGCCGGGATGGTCATGAATAGAATAATTTTTATATTTACTATCAAATTTGATAATCAAATTTTTATAGACGTCAAGAGACCACAAAGAAGTTTTACACTCACTCAATCCAACTAACGACGCAAGTTTATAAATATTCAGATATCTTAGGGATAGAAAAGGGGAGTAGTATTCAGGAAATTACTTATACCTCTATATTTGCTTCATATTTTCTGGCCAATATAATATATTCCAGAATACGTAGAAGTCTAGTATTCTAAAAAATGGTTTTTATTTAAATTCAAATGCTCTGGCACATTAATAAGTGCAAAATATTGCACTGCCTTATACATGTGTACATATGTGGTGCACTTACAGTAAAAGCAGTCGTCAATTAACACCCATTATTATTATCATAGCTTGAACCACGTGAACTAGAGAGAAAGAGAGAGCGAGAAGGATAATAAAATCATTTCAAATATTCCAGCGAACAACTTTGAACTTTTATATTTATAGAGACAAAATAAAAGCTGCGGGGGGGGGGGACAATGATCATATATGGAGTAGAAAAGAACTAATTGTTCCTAATCTAACTGGTGTTTTGAGGTTCTTGAGTTTTTGTGAGTGTTGTGCTACCACGAGATGATTACAAAAGAGTACAATTCTATTAGAACACGTGTTCACTCACAACGCCAAGCCCCCGATGAACCTGTTCCAATGATTTAAGAACTTGGCAGCATTTGATTTAGAACTCTCATTTTCTATCTTTCTTGGCTAAACACTATAAATATAGACGATTATTTAATAAAAAGAATAAATTTGAAAAATATTATATTCAAAGGCATTAGAGAGAGGAGAAAATAAATATTTAATCTATATTCATATGTGTCAAAAAACGTTGAAGTAACGGAGACGATCATTGCATAATGAGAAAAAAGGCAAAATATTCAGAAAAAAAACTAAAACAATAAAAGTGTGAAAATGCTGCTTCATACAAGTTACTTAATATAAGGCGATAATGTGCCATCATTAGATAAGAAATGGAAGCATTATAAACCACGAATGTTTCTTTTTACAAACACAAAATAACTTCTAATGTCCTTACTGCGATTAAATATTATATTGGTATGGCTTGGCTCATCATTGGTGAACCCTACCAGCGGTTTCGCCAATTTAATCTACCAGACCGCTTCTCTTAGATCTCCAATACTGTATTGGACGATTCTGCTTAAATAGGCTGCAATAACGGGTGGAATCTTAGAATAGTATTCAAGAAAACTATGGACATAAGACTATGGACTGTGGGAAGAGTTTGTTTTGTGTTTGAAAAAATATACTTTCATGTTTATAGTGCTTCCATTTATTATATATAGATGACACGGTATTGCCCTATATTTAAACATTCCTAACTGGTATTGTATTTATTGCTTGCGGAAAAGCGTTGCTCGAAGCAAATATTTGAATGAAAATCTGCTCTCCTAAAAGCTTAAGTCCATAGTTTGCTTGAATACTATTGTAATTTTCCATCCGTCATTGCGGCCTTTATAAGCAGAATCGTCTAATACAGTATTGAAGCTCTAAGAGAAGCGGTCTGGTAGAATAAATTGGCAAAACCGCTAAGAGGATTCACCACTGATGAGCCAAGCCCTCCCAATATAATATTTCATCGCAGTAAGGACAGTAGAAAAGTTTGTTTTGTGTTTGAAAAAAGAAATGTTAGTGTGTGGTTTATAATGCTTCTATTTCTTAAGTTAATTAATATGTAATAAGAACGTGAGATATTCCTAGATAATATTTTTGTGGTTATTAAGACCTTGATATTTCACAATTTATGAAAACGTGCTCTTAGGTTTTTTGGGAGGAGGAAGGGGATTCATTAAATATTATCTTGTATTAACCCACATTTAATTGGAAATTATTTAATATCGTTCCCCGGCTTTTTATTTTAACTCCTATAAATATATTTCAAAGACGGTAATATTAATTATATATTTATAGTGTGAAATTTTATGGAAGCTTTTTTAAAAACTATTTTTTATTCCTCATATTATTTATCGAATTTTGACACTTAAATGTGAAGAAGCACGTGTAAGACAGTAGTTGTTGAAGTTTTTTTTTTTGTAAATTGGCATATCAGGTATTACCAACCGCTCCATCTGGTTTCTGGTTGCGACGCGATGGTTGTCCCGGTTTTGATCTGTTAGGTCAATATATTCCTCAGAGATCGCGACGTTACTTCCCTTAGTTCCAGTTCTACTGAGAGCGTTGTTATAGAGAGTGGCTGGATAGCACCGGACATAAAAAGGGTGGGTCAGGGACGTTGCTGGATGGTGCCGGGCTTGGCGACGGAGGGTCGGTAACAGTGGCTGGATGGAGCCGGGATTGGCGAGAATGGGTCGGGAACAGTGAGTGGGTGGTGCCGGACGAGGCGAGAATGGGTCGGGAACAGTGAGTGGGTGGTGCCGGACGAGGCGAGAATGAGTCGGGAACAGTGAGTGGGTGGTGCCGGACGAGGCGAGAATGGGTCGGGAACAGTGAGTGGGTGGTGCCGGACGTGGCGAGTGTGGGTCGGGAACAGTGAGTGGATGGTGCCGGGCGGGTCGAGAATGGGTCGGGAACGGTGAGTGGGTGGTGCCGGACGTGGCGAGAATGGGTCGGGAACGGTGAGTGGGTGGTGCCGGACGAGGCGAGAATGGGTCGGGAACAGTGAATGGGTGGTGCCGGACGAGGCGAGAATAAGGCGGGAAAAGTGAGTGGGTGGTGCCGGACGAGGCGAGAATGGGTCGGGAACAGTGAGTGGGTGGTGCCGGACGAGGCGAGAATGAGTCGGGAACAGTGAGTGGGTGGTGCCGGACGAGGCGAGAATGGGTCGGGAACAGTGAGTGGGTGGTGCCGGAGGTGGCGAGTGTGGGTCGGGAACAGTGAGTGGATGGTGCCGGGCGGGTCGAGAATGGGTCGGGAACGGTGAGTGGGTGGTGCCGGACGTGGCGAGAATGGGTCGGGAACGGTGAGTGGGTGGTGCCGGACGAGGCGAGAATGGGTCGGGAACAGTGAATGGGTGGTGCCGGACGTGGCGAGTGTGGGTCGGGAACAGTGAGTGGATGGTACCGGGCGGGTCGAGAATGGGTCAGGAACGGTGAGTGAGTGGTGCCGGACGTGGCGAGAATGGGTCGTGAACGGTGAGTGGGTGGTGTCGGACGTGGCGAGAATGGGTCGTGAACGGTGAGTGGGTGGTGCCGGACGTGGCGAGAATGGGTCGGGAACGGTGAGTGGGTAGTGCCGGACTTGGCGAGAATGGGTCGGGAACGGTGAGTGGGTGGTGCCGGACGTGGCGAGTGTGGGTCGGGAACAGTGAGTGGGTAGTGCCGGGCGGGGCAAGAATGGGTCAGGAACGGTGAGTGGGTGGTGCCGGACGTGGCGAGCGTGGGTCGTGAACGGTGAGTGGGTGGTGCCGGACGTGGCGAGGGTGGGTCGTGAACGGTGAGTTGGTGGTGCCGGACGTGGCGAGTGTGGGTCGAGAACGGTGAGTGGGTGGTGCCGGACGTGGCGAGTGTGGGTCGTGAACGGTGAGTGGGTGGTGCCGGACGTGGCGAGAATGGGTCGGGAACGGTGAGTGGGTGGTGCCGGACGTGGCGAGTGTGGGTCGTGAACGGTGAGTGGGTGGTGCCGGACGTGGAGAGAATGGGTCGGGAACGGTGAGTGGGTGGTGCCGAACGTGGCGAGAATGGGTGGGGAACGGTGAGTGGGTGGTGCCGGACGTGGCGAATGTGGGTCGGGAACAGTGAGTGGGTGGTGCCGCCACGGTGCTGTCTAGTCACTGTCCTCGACTTACTCTCGTCACGTCCCGGTACTGTCCATTCACCGTCCCCGACTTACTCTCGTCACTTTCCGGTACTGTCCAGTCACCATCCCCGACTTACTCTCGCCACGTCCCGGTGCTGTCCTGTCACCGTTACAGACTCTACATTCGTCACGACCCGGTGCTGTCCAGTCACCGTCCCAGACTCTACTCTCGTCACGACCCGGTACTGTCCAGTCACCGTTCCCGACTTACTCTCGCCACGTCCCGGTGCTGTCCAGTCACCGTTTCCGACTTACTCTCGCCACGTCCCGGTGCTGTCCAGTCACCTTCCCCGACTTACTCTCGTCACGTCCCGGTACTGTCCAGTCACCGTACTAGACTCTACTCTCGTCACGTCCCGGTGCTGCCCAGTCACCGTACTAGACTCTACTCTCGTCACGTCCCGGTACTGTCCAGTCACCACCGCCAACTCTACTCTCCTCAATTTCCGGTGCTGTCCAGTCACCGTCCCCGACTCTACTCTCGTCACGACCCGGTGCTGTCCAGTCACCGTCCCAGACTCTACTCTCGTCACGACCCGGTACTGTCCAGTCACCGTCCCAGACTCTACTCTCGTCACGACCCGGTACTGTCCAGTCACCGTTCCCGACTTACTCTCGCCACGTCCCGGTGCTGTCCAGTCACCGTTTCCGACTTACTCTCGCCACGTCCCGGTGCTGTCCAGTCACCTTCCCCGACTTACTCTCGTCACGTCCCGGTGCTGCCCAGTCACCGTACTAGACTCTACTCTCGTCACGTCCCGGTACTGTCCAGTCACCACCGCCAACTCTACTCTCCTCAATTTCCGGTGCTGTCCAGTCACCGTCCCCGACTCTACTCTCGTCAAACTCCAGGGGTCGGGTACGGTTGCTGTATAGAGTCGGGTGTGGCTAGGGTGTGTCGGGAACGGTTGCTGTATAGTGTCGGGCGTGGCGAGGGTGTGTCGGGAACGGTTGCTGTATGATGCAGGGCGTGGCGAGGGTGGGTCGGGAACGGTTGCTGTATAGTGTCGGGCGTGGCGAGGGATGGTTGGGGACGGAGGCTGTATGGTGCAAGGCGTTGCCAAAATATTTTTTAATTTCGATATTTTTATTTTAATACAATATAAAATTTTCTCATTGACTCTCTGCTATTTTACTAGTTTTTTAATTTGGTTTCATATAAATAAATTTCCGTGTTATCTTGAAGTGTTTCTTTCCAAATTTTCTACGTATAATATTATTTGATGCGAAGATCGACAAATCAATAAAGTATTTTCTATCAAAATATTTGGATGCTAATCCGAAATTAATTCAACAAAAACTAATTATTATTTACAATTAAAATGCAGACATTCTGAAAATGATATTTTAGTCATAACGAGCACATGTTTAAAGTAGGGAGATGATATATTTTGTCGTTCTGCACGAATACTTGAGAATATTCTGTACAGGTGAAATATAAGCCAGCTATCCGGTCGAATGTAAATTCCAAACTATGAACTGAATTCAGAGAAAGAATTGACGAGAGTGGATCGAAAGATCTCCTAAATTCGCCTCCAAACAAATGACGGAGGAGAAAATCCAATTTGAGCGGCGAACGAAGACGAATAACTCGGTGGATTTATTAATAAACACCTTTACACCTGGCACCGCGGGTAAATGCAAGATGGATCGCCCGAGGTCGGAAAGAAAATTCATAGCGGAGCAGCTTCGTTTTTCAACATATGCCTCCATGGAATGAGAATAGATTGATTTTACAGAACAGAAATTGATGAAGGATTTTAAGCAATTTGATATTGGACCAGTTTCGTTATTTGGTATTGGATGATATATTTAAATGAAGATATACAGGGTTTCCCCGATATATTGAATAAAGTTGATGTATTGCGTATATTATAACCGATTATTCTCTCACGAAAGTTATATAGGTGTTCAGTAATTTTGTTTATTTATTGATTTCTCTGTATTTATTGTATGTTGTAAAATAAATGCATCGTCCTAACTTACATTGTATGTTACAAAAAGGCATAAGACGTTGCAACTTTCTATTTATTAATTGTATATAGTAGCTTTCGATAAAGCCCTTCCTCAGAAAATAAAACAAAAAATGTTCTAGTTCGCTGAATAAGGGCTTGCCGGAAAGCTACTTTAAACAATTAATAAAAAAAAAGAGTTTCGGCGTCTTATGCCTTTTTTTTCTGATTTGCCGAAATCTGCGAACCTGAAGATATGAGATATTTGGAAGGTAAGTAGAATTATATCCATGATTCTTAAGGACAATTTTTTTTGGATGGCAGTCCAAAGATCTCTAGTATTTCCAAACTGGTATTTTGTGTTTAAAAAGTTATACCAACCTTTGATGAGACCTTTTTCCTGAAACTTGTTAAGAGGATACCTTATCTTGCTATAACAAGCACAATAGTGAACATTATGTTTCTTGATATTTCCTCTTTAGTTTAAATACATTGCATTTTGCCTTCATATATCCTGGGAGGTTTTTCTGATGACGGAGGTCTTTTGCTCATTGTGATTACATATTTTATATTCATATTATATATAATTATTAGAGCTTCTATATTTCCTTAATGATTCCAAGTGGTGGTCTGGAAAGCTTTTCTTAATCTATTCTGAATTCATACCAATTGGTTACGGAACTCCTTGGCTATATTGTTGCAATGGGAGAATCCATTGTAATCAACACTATGTCGTAGTTTGAACAGAGGTCATGGATAACAAAAGTGTCCAAGTAATTTTGGATTCCTGAATGGAGAGCAATGACAAATGTGTTTTTGATGAGTCTATTATAGTTCTTAAAATTAAAGTTACTTCGGCCAGTAAATCTTTCTTATTATATCGACGTTTCGACCAAAATTGTTTGTCTTCGTCAGGAGCAAATAAAAATTAACGCCTTGCCAAACGCTTCAATTTTATTTGCTCCTGACAAGGACAAAATATTTTTGTCGAAACGTCGAGATTATATAAAGATATACTGATCGAAGTATCTTCAATTTTAAGAACTATGAATGCCGGCCAGGCAACCTCTATCTTTACGAGTTTTTTATAGTTGTAGGTGAAAGATAATGAACATGGACTGAGTATCTTGTAATCTGGAAAACCCAATCTTTGCTGAGACTGATAGGACACTGTTGTGATATGTAAATAACATATGTTAAGTGTTATATTTATTATCTATTGTTAACTATGCAAAATTATGCCATTTGTCAATTGTTTTAAAAAAAAAAAAAAAAAAAAAAACTTATGTAAATTATTTCCTTTTTATCTCTATCTTGAATATAAGGAGATTACTAGTTTGAATAAACATCAGTTACACTTGTAAGTCGGAGCGAGTTTTGTCCAGATAACACATAAACTTTACAACAGACACTACCAAGAGAGTGGGAAAATTTGAGTATAAAATTGATTTTATCAGGACCCCAACTGATATTTGGCTTCTTGCGGGCTGAAATTATATCTTGTGATTGGGAATTTATAAACGAATAATTTGTACTTAAGTTACTTACCATCTAAACTGCGGGAACCTGATTTGTTAGTGAGGGATTTTATTAAATCGCAATGTGGTATTTGTTTTTATACCCACGAACTCAGCGCCACATCCATTTAAACAGTTCCAATTAAAAATAATTTTTCATAATGCAAATAATTGATAAAATGAAAATTATTTTGAGAATTTTCGAAACTATTATAGACGCGTATGATTCTTTTAAAAATTAAAAAATATCTACTGCCCTTACTGCAATGAAAAATTAATGTGAGGGCCTGGCTCATTAGTGGTGAACCCTCCCACCCTTTCGCTAGTTTAATCTACTATACCGCTGTTATATTTTATTTTTCGGTTTTTCTTTTATACGGATACTGATGTTAGACTCATGGAATAGATATTTTAAATAAACTATGTACAGAAGCATTGAGGAGAGTATATGGAAATACATACAATTATAAATATATGAAAATATAACAGCGGTAAGGGCAGTAGAAAATTGTCTAATTTTTAAAAGAATCATACGTGTCTATAATAGTTTCGAAATCTCATAACAGATGGCACGCTAATGTACTATAATAAGAAAATTATATTCATTATTAGGGAAAAGAAATAAAGATTATTGTTCTTCATGTTGAAATTTATAGAGATTAAAAGAGTCTTATATTTCAAAATATTTGGATAATATCATAATTTTTTTGACCTGAGATGTAATAAAAATCAGAGTGAATTGACGAAAGTCATTGGTAGAAATTATTGTCTCCGGGTTTGTTTTCGAAATTTTTTAAACTGCATAGCTTTCTATTGACTGAACCAAATGTGCTGCATATATAAGGTAGTCCCAAAATTTCTAAAACACTTGCAAAAAAGTAATCGTATTATGTATTCGCCGTAATAATATTATTCACCAAGTAATAATAATAACAACGTTTTAGGAAAAACACGAATTTTTGGGACAAGCTTATATGTAAATATGGTTGCGCTAAATGATACATTGCGCACCTGAAATAGTCTTCTTTCTTATCTCCATTTAATCATATTAGAGTATCAAGTTGTGACCCTTGATGGTATCTGTTTGACAACCATCGTGAATGGGTGAAGTAGAATGCATCTGCATTTGTCATTAAGACTGAGAGCACTACTCAGTGTGGCAGGTCGACTTAGCTCCAAAAGAATTGGCCGCCTTTGACATGAGGAACAGACGCCATGTGCTGCCGCTCCTAACATGGAGTACAAACGCTGCTCATCCTGTATTCCTGGATTAGGAGCCCTTACAGCTGAGCCCAGGTTTTAGTAAACTTTTTACTGCTCCCCCTCCTCCTTTTTCATCCGGGCTTGGAACCGGCAAATGCGGAGTTACCTGGAATGGCTATGTTTAACTATAACTCAATGGATTAATCAATTACCCTGAAGGTCAAAGAGACCAAAATGACTCTGAACAACAAAATGACAGATGGTTCAGACAGAAGTAATAGGTCCCCTATATTTCATAACTATAAGAGCTAAGAAATTTCCAAAGTTCTACACACACCTTCTTATTAAAATACAAACATCAGGCCTCTAAGGAAAAGTTTCTTTTTTACAATTCATTTATTTATAAATATCTCTAGCTTTCGGGCAAGAAAGCCCTTCTACAGGAGAAATCCTTCTCAATTTATCAATTTTGTTTTATTTCACTATTGGCTTCCAAAACATGACAGGTAGTTTTACCTAGGATAACAAAACATCTCATGAATGAATAGAACCTTATACATATGGTGCGCAAGAACAATAAACAATACGCTTTTTTATAAAAAAATATATAGAAATTGATTGATCAAATTTTTAAAAATATAATATATACAGTTATCAGCGTCATGCATTCTTTCTTAATTCTGTCACCGTTTGCTTTTGGTTCAGTGGTAGAATGCTCGCCTGCCACGCGGTTCGATTCCTGGCCGATGCATTTTTTTTTTTTTTTTTACAATTTTTTAAACTCATTTATATTATTAAAACTAGCGGACGTAGCCGGCTTCGCCCGGGTTTTACCCGAGTAAAGGTTTGTCTAACGAATCTCTCGATAAAGTGAACATTTTTTCCCGGTCCTTTGAAAAATACTCTATAAGTTGAATAAAATCAATATTAATTGGTTCCCTCGGTAATTGGAAGTTAAAGGAATAGTATCTTTGCCTTGGAATTGTATGATTATTCTTGTCTCAAATAAATTGCCGTGTCATCCTAAATTTTGTCTTTCCTAATTTTCTACATTACAAAATCATCGTTTTATCTAGTGAACATTTTTTCCCGGTCCCTTGAAAAATACTGGATAAGTTGAATAAAATCAATATTAATTGGTTCCCTCGGTAATTGGAAGTTAAAGGAATAGTATCTTTGCCTTGGAATTGTATCATTATTCTTGTCTCAAATAAATTGCCGTCCTGAGATAATCTTACTTTT
The DNA here is from genome assembly GCA_030710605.1 of Cordylochernes scorpioides. Lineage (NCBI taxonomy): Eukaryota > Metazoa > Arthropoda > Arachnida > Pseudoscorpiones > Chernetidae > Cordylochernes > Cordylochernes scorpioides. The sequence continues at coordinate 89,342,675 of CP092868.1, forward strand.
GATAAATAATCTTTAAGATAATAAACTTAGTGATAATAAAACTTATAGATAAAAAAAACTTGTTAACATCGTCGCAATGGTGGCGCTGCTTGCGAGTTAAATCTACAAATCTGCAAATAACTCTAAGGATATTCAAGATATTCAATAAATTGTTTTTCAGAAACCTTCCCAGTACTATACTAAATAACTTCCCAAAGTTTCATGGCGTTCCAATGAGTGGTTTGGTCAGGCATAAAGGACACACACACACACACACACATACATTCATTTTTATATATATAGATATATGTGCTTTTCCTGTCCATGTACAGATTTATGGTCTATGTACACAAGTATACAAGTATGTATACAAGTTATTTGCAAATTGCGTGGAAATTTGCCCTTTCGCTCGCAAGCAGCGCCTCTAGCGGTGAAGATGGGAGGTAATATCAACTGACCCAATGGACATGTAAAACGTGTTTTAACAGGACATAGAGAATAATCTGGAAAATATATTTTTCGGATTTTTAGTCAAGAAAAATAAATTGACAGGTTCTGGGAAAAAGTAGTTGTTTTTTATTCAGAAAATGATGATGAAAATATTGCTGTATCATATTTGATCATCAGATACAAAATTATATCCGGAAAAATTTCAAAAAGCAGAGACCACGGGTGAAGACAGTTCATTTTTAGTATGCAGGAACAAAATTCTAAGAGAAAAACATTCATTCGAGCAGAAGACACAAAGCCAGATCATCTCTTTATAAAAATATCGCTTCTCAGACACAAAGTAGTTGTTTTTTATTCAGAAAATGATTATGACAATATTGCTGTATCATATTTGATCATCAGATACAAAATTATATCCGGAAAAATTCCAAAATGCAGAGACCACGGGTGAAGCCAGTTCATTTTTAGTATGCAGGAACAAAATTCTAAGAGAAAAACATTCATTCGAGCAGAAGACACAAAGCCAGATCATCTCTTTATAAAAATATCGCTTCTCAGACACAAAGTTTGGAGCGGGACGTTTCACAAGAATGACATCCACGGCGCCAATTTATAATTGTAACGAATAGTATTTGAATAAAGCATTTAATCGGGTAAAACCCGGGCATTTATTTTATTTTATTTCAATTCAAAACGCTATGTCCCCCTAGGGACACTTGCGCTAAATGTACATACAAATATATATAACAAAGAAAATATTCAACATGGAAAGATACACAGAAAGCGACTTAGAAAGATTCAAAAATGTTATTTACACATAGAGATATTTTCTGAATTTTATTTACAGTTACATCATTAAATTAAAAAAAAAAAAAAAAAACACATACATATGTACACACATATACACGCATACACCTATATATTGTTTACAACCATATAATATGTCCAATATTTCCATGAGATCGTTACATCAAAGACCATTTTTCTTAATGAAGTCCAAAATATATTTACAAAGGAAATTAAATTTTATATATGTGTCTTTACTTGAAATTAATTCACTAGGGCCTAAAGCAGTTAAACCGTTGTTGACTCTGTATTCTTGAAAGACAGGGCACTCCAGCAAGAGATGTATTGAAGTCTGTTCCCCCAATCCGCAGAAACATGTCGAATCTTGCACAGCCTGAATTTTCTTAAGAAAAAACCTGAAATTTCCATGATCTGTGATAAATTGTGAATTATAATAGTTTGGTCAAAAATATTTCGGAATATCATAAGGAAAGAAACTTTGAAATGTTCGATTAGTATTCTTTTTCAGTAAATTAATCCTTGATATAATGAAATCTTTGAGTATACCTGGAATATACAAATCATAAAATTGTTTATCTTCTGTTGATAAATTATTCAACTCATAACCTATAATTCTAGATTCCATATAATCAGTGATCAAAGGAATATTGGCTAAGGTGCGAACACAGTTATAACTGGTTGTTTTATATGTTTGGGTACACCATAGCAGAATTTGATATTGCATTGAGTTCAGTTTGTACATATATTTTTTGCTAATAAATTCAAACCATATTTCTGTTCCGTAAGTTAACGTTGGTCTTATTATAGATTTATAAAGTGTAAGCCTTTTTTGGATGCTAAGACCCCAAGATTTTCCACAAATTGAAAAAAGAAGATTTTTAATCTTTGAGTTTTGTTTAGTATAATGTTAAGGTGAGGGCCAAAATTCAATTTGTTTTTCCTTCTGTGATTCGCAATCGTAATTCCAAGAATTTTAATTTCTTCTACGGGCACAATAATATTGTCTCTAAAATTAATTGATATTTTGTCTTTATTGTGCAAGTGTAAAATACTAGTTTTATCAAGATTGATATTTAGCTTATTATCATTACACCATTGATCTATCTTTTCCAAATTAAACTCAATCGACTTTTTTAGATTTGTTAGCTCATTATCCCAACATATAATTGTTACATCATCAGCATAGCAAATGATTTCAGAGTTTGGTGATTGCAAATTAATTAGCAGATCATTTAAATATATCAGCCATAACAACGGAGACAATGGTCCACCCTGAGGACAGCCCTTTGTTAATATTTTTGAAACTTTCATATTATTATACTTGAAAATCGTTTTTCTATTTTTCAAAAAAGAACGTAAAATTTTGATCAATTCAACTGGTAAATTGTCTTCGTCTAATTTTTTAAACAAGGCTGGCCACCATGTATTATCAAATGCTCCTTGTATATCAATTGCAATCAGCGTAACTAGTTGTTTCTGTCTATGTTCCATTATGATCTTTGTGATTTCTTTCAAACAGGTAATTGTTGACTTATTCTTCAAGAACCCATGTTGTCTGGGGATAAGGAGATCATTATTTTCATAGTATTCGTATATTTTATTTTTCAAAATTTTTTCAAATATTTTTGATAAGTTAGAAATTAATGAAATAGGTCGATAACTCTTTACTAATTCTAAATTCGTTTTGTGAGGTTTTGGAATTATTCTGAGAGCTGCCTCTTTCCATCTATCTGGATAGTATCCGAAGTGAATGCATTTATTAAATATATCGCATAATAATGGTAAAATTTTTGGAAGGGCATTTTTGATCATGTTATTACTTATACTGTCTACCCCAGGAGCTTTTTTAATGTCTATGTTAGATATTAGGTTCACTATTTCCCCTCCCTCAACAAATACCTTATTCTTGTTAATCATTTTTAGTTTGTGATTTCTAATTAGTTGATGGTAAGAATCATCCGTATCGAAATTATCATCTGGTACCAACTCATTTAACAAATTGCAGGGCATTGCCCTTTCTTAATCAATTCTGTCACCGTTTGCTTTTGTGAATGGAATAAATACCCAAATATGGCCATTTCTCATAACCATCGGTGGTTCAGTGGTAGAATGCTCGCCTGCCACGCGGGCGGCCCGGGTTCGATTCCCGGCCGATGCATATTTTCTTTTTTACAATTTTTAAAACTTATTTATATATTATACAAGAATGACATCCACGGCGCCAATTTATATTTGTAACGAATAGTATTTGAATAAAAGCATTTAATCGGGTAAACCCCGGGCGTTGCCCGGGTCATTTGGCTAGTATTTAATATATAAGGAATTTGAACTATTTTTGACGTGTGTATGATTCTTTTAAAAATAAATCAATTTTCTATTGCCCTTACTGAAATAATATTTTTTTTTATTTTATTATTTCAGGAAGGGCAGTAGAAATTTGATTTATTTTTAAAAGAATCATACACGTCAAAAATAGTTAAATTTTCTTATAACAGACGGCGCGCTAATAAATCATATTTAATATATATTAGAATATAAACCAATAGATATTTTGTCTTATTTATGTATAGAATTATTTATTTTTTATTGCTTATTTCTCAACCTTGCCACACCAGTGTATATACAAATAGAAACAAAATTGTATTCAACAAAACATTTCTCCATAGTTTTCTATTTTTACTTTCTTTTCACATATCTCTCCATATTTGAAGAAAAATAAACTTTTATTTCTAAAAACATACGAGGACCTCCAGTCAACCAAAGTTTAGTTGAAAAAGAGCCGGATTAAGTTGAAGGCGAATAATTTATCTTCCAGAGACGAAGGAGATTATTATTTGACAAGATTGTCATCAATACATTAATAATGGCCTCAAAAACTCCGCCATTTTTGTTTTAAAATTCTCTAGAAAAAGCAAACTATTGATTTTCTATAGAGTTTACGTGCTCTATCAATTTTTGCGCCAACTTTTTGAGCTCCTCAAGTTAAATTGGGGAACAGTCGCTTCTTGTCTGTGGATTATCGGTGAATTCAGGTCTGATGTTAATGAATTGTTGTTTTTAATTATCCTTCCTTCCATCTGTTTGACGTTGATTGATGTCAGTCAGCCCACTCAATGATTTCAACAATTGTGCTTCATGTTGTTTATTTCTATTTACTATTGCTGAAAGGGCTGGGTTTATTAGAGTAGAAACTAAAATCCATTTTTTAGCATGTTTTTTTTTTACTAATTGAACATTATATTTGTTGCATTTTAAAACTACATTTAGTTGATAAAAAAAATATTTTAGTTAATCAGGGGCATATATTGGATCAGAATATAATATATTTACCAATTTTACAGTTGTGTTTGTGTGTCTGAAAACCAACCTTTTCAAGGTATTATAACATAATTATCTCAACAACAAACTCATGTTATAATACCTTGAAAAAGGTTGACGTTCAGCCAACTGGAATATTAGCAAATAAATTATATTTTGATCCAATATATGCCTTCATAAATGAAGATATATTTATGGATTTCTCTTTATTTTTAAAACTATATTAAAATGTGTACTCATAAGGAAATGCATCATTTATACAAATAATAAATTAATTAACGATTAATATATTTTAAATATAATTTATAAGTTTATATTATTGCCCAAGGATTTGTATTTTTGATATATTATTACAAAGTTTCAAGAAAGACAGCTCTCTTCTTTCAAAAAAGTGAACCTTCTAATTTGTTTATCATCCCTGTGCAAAACAAAAATAAGGTATCGTAATGACAGTTTTGGTATATTTGGACAAAATCTAGCAACCTGTATTCTATTGTTTTGAGCTATGGAATTGAAATAGGGTGATAACAAAATGCATGAGTTGAATGTAATTTTTATGAGAGAGAGTAATACCTGTTGGTTTATGAATATCATCCCTGAAAAATTTTGAATATCAATAAAAAAAGAGTTGCAGAATTATATGAATTTTTGTAATTTGTCAAAATCCGTTAGCCTGTAATAATGAATTACAATGTTAATAATTTATAATAACATTAGGATGTCTACAATTATTGTGCCTATCGTCTTAGGGTAAATAAATACTATTGTTTGAAGTTTATATGTTAATTTAGTAATTATTCTTATTTTTTAATTCATAGAAGCATTTTTCTGGCAGACATATTCAATTTTATCATCATCATTTTGGATTTTTTTCTTAGTTATTGTTTTATATGTTATACCGTTTCTATTTAACATTTAACCTTATTTAAACATATATTTATAATATAGTTACGGTCT
>CP092868.1:89348285-89460181 GCA_030710605.1 Cordylochernes scorpioides
TCTAGTGAACATTTTTTCCCGCGTCACATTGCCGTGTCATCCTGAGATAATCTTACTTTTGATAAATAATATTTAAGATAACAAACTTAGTGATAAGAAAACTTGTTATCATCGTCACAATGGGGGCGCTGCTTGCGAGTTAAATCTACAAATCTGCAAATAACTCTAAGGATATTCAAGATATTATTTTTCACAAACCTTCCCGGGGGTATACCTAATAATATCCCAAAATTTCACGGCATTGGATGTATGGTTTTTGAATCTATAGAGTACAAACAAACAAACAGACAGACAGACATTCAATTTTATATATATATTTCACGGCGATTGGATGTATGGTTTTTGAATCTATTGAGTACAAACAAACAAACAGACAGACAGACATTCAATTTTATATATATACTAGACGAATGGCCCGGGCAACGCCCGGGTTTTACCCGAGTGCGCATATATTTTAAAAACGTTTTAATTCAAATACTATTCGTTACAATTATAAATTGGCGCCATGGATGTCACTCTTGTGAAACGTCCCGTTACAAACTGTGTGTTTTTAAAATGTTTTAATTAAAATACTATTCGTTACAATTATAAATTGGCGCCGTGGATGTCTCTCTTGTGAAACGTCCCGCCCCAAACTGTGTGTGTCTTGAAAATATAAAAATAAAAATGTGAATTTTCATAAAGATTTCATCATGTCGATTTTTTTTTTTGCATTTCACCTACTAAATCGATAGAGATAATTACATTTGCAACATGAACTTAGGTATATTGACTAAATAGAAAACTGCATAGTAATAAAGATCATTTTTTAAAGGCACCATATCGTTTTTTTTTCAATAAAATCGAAACAAAAATTAACGATAAATAACGATAATTGCCTTAAAAAGAAATTGCCTTAAAAAAAATAAACATTCGCGGTGATTTTGTCTTGCATTCGTTTATACAATTATTATATACGAATGACCCGGGCAACGCCCGGGTTTTACCCGATTAAATGCTTTTATTCAAATACTATTCGTTACAATTATAAATTGGCGCCGTGGATGTCATTCTTGTATAATATATAAATGAGTTTTAAAAATTGTAAAAAAAAAAAAATGCATCGGCCGGGAATCGAACCCGGGCCGCCCGCGTGGCAGGCGAGCATTCTACCACTGAACCACCGATGGTTATGAAAAATCCCATCCGTGAGCTTCAAACAGACAAACAGACAGAATAAGGCAAATATATAAGTAGATAGATTTACTCTTCATTGTTGGCTTTTTATCTTACATTAATTCTTCATTGTTGGCTTTTTATATTATACTAGCGGACGTACCCGGCTTCGCCCGGGTTTTACCCGAGTAAAAGTTTGTCTAACGAATCTCTCGATAAAGTGAACATTTTTTTCCCGGTCCCTTGAAAAATACTCGATAAGTTGAATAAAATCAATATTAATTGGTTCCCTCGGTAATTGGAAGTTAAAGGAATAGTATCTTGCCTTGGAATTGTATCATTATTCTTGTCTCAAATAAATTGCCGTGTCATCCTGAATTTTGTTTTTCCTAATTTTCTACATTACAAAATCATCGTATCATCATGATAATATTTAGAGCAGATTGTTGAATTATAACAGATAAATTAGAATATTTATCTTGATTATTTCTAGGCGAAAAGTTATTTCAAAAATTTTATTTGCTAGAAACCTTCCCAGTACTATACTAAATAACTTCCCAAAGTTTCATGGCGATCCAATGAGTGGGTTTGGTCAGGCATAAAGGACAAACAAACAAACAGACACATATACATTCATTTATATATATATAGATTTAAAATTTCAATTTTGTTATCATTATCACATACAATGTAATTTTTGTATATAAACAAACGATAATAAACAACAACAATTAGGGGCTCAAAAATCATTTATTATGGTTAGCAGCTCCGTAAATAAATATATTTTCACAACAACAATTAAAGTTGCATCATCATTTTTATAAAACAACAGCAAATTAAATTTACAATGTAAAAATATATTTTAACATTACATTTTAACATTTAACACAAAAATGTTACAATTTTTTCTTTAAATATATATTAATATTGAAATGCCAAGTTTTTTTTACATCATTGGAATATTATATTACTAAATTCTCAAATTAAATTTAATATACTTGGAAAACATTTTAAGCATTGTTACAATTTATAAATATAATTTCACCAGACACCGCTAGAGGCGCTGCTTGCGAGTGAAAGTAGAAATTTTGCAAATAAAATTGCAAAGAATATTTATTTCAAATCAAATTCAAACAAGAAATCTTCCCAGTAGTATAGTAAATAACTTTCTAAAGTTTCACGGCGATTGGATAATCTTACCTTTTAAAAACATTCATCGTGTGAACAAACTAACATTCATCGTGTAAACAAACCACGTGTTAATTATTAACCAATCAAATTCATTTATCGTCGCGACCAGTGCTGCGCCCAAGCGGGAAAAGGCTGGAACTAACGCTTTTTGGTTTTTTATTTAAAAAAAAAGCACATTAACTTTTTTAGTTTTTTTGAATAGCCTATATGTTAAACGAAATATTCAGCTACCTACATGCGAAATTTCATAAAGATTTATTCTGTATATTTTGCGCAACGCGATAACAAACATCGATTTTGGATTTCATTTTTATAGATATAAGGATTTCACCAGACACTGCTAGAGGCACTGCTTGCGAGTGAAAGTAGAAAATTTGCTAATAAAATTGCAAAGAATATTTATTTCAAATCAAATTCAAACCAGAAATCTTCCCAGTAGTATAGTAAATAACTTCCTAAAGTTTCACGTCGATTGGATAATCTAACCTTTTAAAAACATAAATCGTGTGAACAAACAAACATTCATCGTGTAAACAAACCACGTGTTAATTATTAACCAATCAAATTCATTTATCGTCGCGACCAGTGCTGCGCCCAAGCGGTAAAAGGCTGGAACTAACGCTTTTTGGTTTTTTATTTTTTTTTTAAAAAGCACATTAACTTTTTTAGTTTTTTTTGAATAGCCTATATGTTAAACGCAATCTTCAGCTACCTACATGCGAAATTTCATAAAGATGTATTCTGTAGATTTTGCGCAACGCGATAACAAACATCGATTTTGGATTTCATTTTTATAGATACAGTCGAACTTGGATAATTCGAACCCCAAGGGACCATAAAAAAATTCGAATTATCCAAAAATTCGAATTAAAGATGTTAAATTATTTATATAGGAAATTCTAGGGACCAAGATAAATATTCGAATTAAAGAGGTTTTCGAATTAAAGAAGTTCGAATTATCCAAGTTCTACTGTATAAGGATTTACTCTTCATTGTTGGCTTTTTATCTTACATTTATTCTTCATTGTTGGCTTTTTATATTATATTAAAATTGCTTGTATTGAATATTTTTTAGATTGAGATTATTAGCTAGTATGTAAAAAAATTAACTCCGTTGAAATTTAATTTTGTATTTATATATAAATAAAATTAACTCTGTTGATTTTTTTTGTATTTAATCGATAACAGCGAAGTTACGCATGTTAAAGTTAGGAAAAATATTTTGATGTTAAGCAAAACCTGCTCCATCTCGTTTTACATAAATGTTGAAAATTTGGTCGAAATTGATGCATTGTAACGAAAGTTTTTAGTGAACAGCACTTATGAAATTTCCATTTTATTAATATAAGATTGCCACATAAAAAGTCGACAGGATAAGACCTGGCCGGGAAACAAATTCCCATACCTATTAGAATATGAAGAAAAAATAAGCACAGCCATGGAGATCGGACGAACCCACAGCCAAGCTCCACAATAATTTACAACCAACCCAACTGTAGCCACTCCTCTTCGAGCTCTCACCCCCTTCCTCGCCAACTTTTGAACCGTGATCCGGAAGAAGTGATCACCAACTCCGCCTTTGCTGGTCCCAAGCCCGGATGAAAAAGGAGGAGGGGGGAGCAGTAACAAGCTCACTAAAAAACCTGGGCTCAGCTGGCCCGGCTGATAGTACCCTGTAAAGGCTCCTAATCCGGGGATACAGGATGAGCAGCGTTTGTACTCCATGTTAGGAGCAGCTGCACATGGCGTATGTTCCTCATGTCAGAGGCGGCCATTTCTTTTGGAGCTAAGTCGGCCTGCCACTGAGTAGTGCTCCCAGTCTAAATGACAAAGGTAGACGCATTATACTTCACCCAGTCATGATGGTTGTCAAACAGACACCATCAAGGGTCACAACTTGATACCCTAATATGATTGAGTGGAGATAAGGAAGAAGAAGAAGAAGTGATCACCAACGACGGATATGAACCTGCCGCACGCTTCTCCCAGCACTAGATCTGCCCAAGAACGATCACCGCGCCAGAGCAGGACACCTTCCATCATCATGGACAAGACTTCGCCATATCCCTGACACTACTGTAGCGGACAACACTGTCCCGTACAGTATCAGCAGAAAGAACCCTCCCTCAATGAACTTAATGAATCTACTTGCGCCCTCAACCAGCATAACCTGTGAGTGCATTTTTTTCTTTAAAGAAGTCATTCCTTGTAGACTCTGGTGCCAATATTTACATAATTAGTTTAGTTCAATTTCTGTGAATATGTAAAAATGTTTAATAGTTCCATTTATTCTCTCCACCCCTATCAACAGTGATCTTATTATCCATACTATATCTAGCTATGTGAAACACACTGGGTTAGTTACCTTACCAATCTAATTTAATATAATTGTCTTTTTATTGTGTGAAATATTTTTATTTTAAAGTCATTCCTTAAAATTGACATTCTATCTATGCATACTTTACGATTTTTAATAACAACAATCAATTTTCATAATAGTGCTCACATTCACAATAGGGCTCCAGTACCGAAATATTTGTACCCTTTTGTAAATGACCTTCTCTCCTACTAGTAAGCACGGCTCACGAAATATAATTTCTTGCCCCAAACGACTTATAATTCATTCTGTTAGCTCAGGCGTCGAAGAATTCCAACCACCAAGTGAGCCTTGCTTACAACCAACCCATAGTAACCTTATCAATCTTCCCCTGAATGTCCCACTCATCCTTAAAACTTTGTCAACCTTCTACCAGTCCATGCCCCTCTTGAGGATTAATGAGTTGTCAATTATCGAACTACCTTTGCCACTAATCTCCACTCTTTATTTACGATAATATATTTTGTAGTTGCTCTCTAGCATATCCACCGACCCACACCATATAGCCACTGGTGTGTTCGTCACAGGACGCAGATTGACTAACTTCTAAATGTTTATCAACTCCTTTTTGTTCGCACTTGAACAATCTGCATCGAGCGGCACAGTTCGCTCCTTTTCCTCGCGCCACACATTCGCCACACGGACCCTGTCTTCAAATTTATGTTTGTCCCTTGTCCATACCAGCACGATATAACCTACCTCCGATATTTCCCACGGAGGTACGTTAAACATCGTCGCTGATTCTGTCCGGTCCGTCATCATTTCGCGCAGATATGGGTTTTACGTTCAACCCGTCGCGAAATCAACTCCTCGCACAAGCTCCCACGACGGTTCAACCACCTCGTGTACGAGAAGCTTGTAAATTGTAAAGGACATCGCCGTCCTCGTCCCAATTTTTGGCACTGCGCGCGCAGACTTTCCTTCCATTAGTTAAAACTACTAAAGTCTCATAGTATCGAAATAATTAAGGTGGAAAGGCCCAAAGCAAGTTTCCCCTCGCTCTGTTCGCCTATATTCTACCTTTGTATCTCGAACTATTTTATCTTCTCAAATTAACTATAAGTCCATGCGACTTCCTCACCTACACACGGGACTTTTCTCCTCTGACTCGCTACACGAGTAACTGCATTGATAAGGTAGAATGGTCCAAAGCAAGTTTCCCCTCGCTCTGTTCGCCAAATTATAACATTGTATGTAGCTCTAAATTTACCTCATTTCTGAGCTCACGCAATTTCATCCTCAATCTCATTTCTCGTACTCTACACCTATAGCATAGAAAGCCCATGCCAAGTTTCCCCTTGCCATGTTCGCCTGAAAAACATCTCTTAAAGTTCAGAGTTTCCCAGTCTTAATGACCTAAGATTTCCATCATGTGTATGTGACTCTCCTTCTCCTTGTTCACACTCCTCAATAACATTTCCCTTATAATTCATTAGATGTTATTATATATAGCCTTTTATAACTTTGATATTATCAAAAATTCCCTTAAATATCAAACTCTCTGGTGTTGTAAAACTGCTTGTAAATAATATTTACTTGTGTACTATACAATATTTTATTTACATAAAACTATGTCACCATAACCTTAAATAATTTCAACTGTAAAATTATTTTCTCTATTCCTGGCTTCTCCAGCTTTAAGTATACTCAAACCATGTTCAGCCTTTTTCAACGGGGGCCATATGTCATAATATATACTCTTCCAGGAATAATAAAGCAAACCTACAGTTGACCCAGAGAGAGACGGGAGGGTAAGGACCGGTCAGCGACATTCCAAGGGGCTCCTGGGGTCCGTCACTTAACACCTCGGGACTTTGAAGACAGTTGGTGATTGTGTTCGACTCGAACGGTCGGCCGGCTGTTGCCGGGCCCGTCTCTCTCTCTGGTTGTCTGGGATTCCCCTTCCAAACTTGTGGTGCCTTATTTCTCTTTCCCCACCTTATTATTATATTGCCACATATATATATTAAAGGGCAGTTATTGAAGTGAAATATATACACATGCATATATATATATAATATTGTTTCTTCATTTTCACTATCTTTGGCGTATTTATTTAAATAGTAATAAGTTTAATGTCATAACTTTTCCTCCAATAGATGAATATCATGGGTAAAAAGGTATTATATCCATAACTTGAGAAATTGAGCTAATCGAAAGGAAATATTGATACCACGTTGATCAGCACAAAAGTTAACCCAGAAAATGTTTTGTTTATTTGAGGAGGAGACATTTTGTGTACTAGTTTTATAAAGGTAGTCGGTCAGTCCACGGTCTCCTGCCAGGTTGTGAAATGTCTCCTTATATCATATAGTAATCATTGACATTCGGATTGAAATTTATACTTAGGTGTCAAATAAAAATATAGAACGTGAATAGGATCCATTAAAAATAATATATAATTGGAACTTTAAAACATTGGTCAACCGTACAATATATTATCTTAAATGTGATAAGTTGAAACATTGAAAATTGCCAATATATGGAATAATTTATTTCCCCCGCGCACCATTCGCTACACGTGAACTCCACAGGTCTTGTATTGTATTGTATCATCGTGAATTTGAAATTTGAAATTTAAAATTAATAATTAAGCTGTAAATATTTAACAACGATCTAAATTGCGAATATATCTCTGGTAGTTCAATTTTCCTATTTATTCTATCTTTGTCTTCTGCGAAGGACCAACTTTCCAAAAATAATCAGTAATGATTTTATGTTCTGGTATAAAATATCTGTTTTATCAAAGTCCGGTGTGTGGTTGTTTTTCAAAGCGTGGTCTACAAGGAGTGATGATAAATTATAATTTCTTAAAACTGATTTGTGTTGATTGATGCGATCTTTCAGAGGCTTACCAGTTTCTTCTGTGTATTTGGCGGGGCAATCATTACATGGTATTTTGAATATTACATTGTTTTTGTTTTCTAATTTGCTAATTTGTTCAGTGTCTGGGTGGCGTAGGAATATTTTCAAATTGATTGAAGATTGATAAGTAGCTATAGTATTGTTTCTCTTTAAGACTCTGGCAATGCGTTCAGAGCTGTAGCTGTAAGGGATCAGGGCTGTTTTTTTTATTGCCCAAATTTAGGTATCAATCTTCAGCCAATTTGAAAAATGTCCGACGAGTCCCGTAGCTTAGCATCAAATCCAGAACTGTAAATTTTATTTGTATTACTTTAATGCATATTTATTATGAATCATAAAAATCGTCGCTAATATTTGATAATTTAAAATGAGAGAACAAATGTCTATATTTGATCTTTTTTTTTGACATTTTAACATTTTAATATATATATTTATATCTTCAAAATATTTTATATGAATAACGAAGCTTAAATTCATGTAATTCTTCATTATATATTGAAGTTGCTGAGGTAATTTCAATCATATTATTATGGCTCCAAATCCAATTTCATGTTTTTTTAATTTCAAAATAAAGATATAAATCCATTAATATATATACATCTGTAGGCGCCATCCCGACCAGAGAGCCACAGATAAACAGATTATAAACGAACAGAATATAGAATCCGAGCTCCCCAGTAGAAGGAATACCCGGAAGACGACGGTACTTTCTGTTATATGTGTTGTTCACTATTATGATTTTGTTTTAATAAACGCTACTAAATTATTTCATTGGATCCTCTCTTTCTTTTTCCCAGTAAGAAACGCCTACGGAAGCCAACAGAAATTCAGAAGTGGGATGGTCCTGAAGAAAATTGAAGATTCACTGGAATAATTTGGAAACGAGAAGGACGTGGCGCGGTGACCGATCAACGTAAGAGGAGTTGCATGGTATGTACGAAATTTAATTACCTATTCCTAAAAGTATTATCGCAAAGTATCGCGGTAAAAGTATTATTACAAGTCACCTCGACAAAAGTATTATCGCAAAGTATCGCGGTAAAAGTATTATTGCAAGTCATCTCGATAAAAGTATTATCGCAAAGTATCGCGGTAAAAGTATTATTGCAAAATCATCTCGATAAAAAGTATTATCGCAAAGTATCGCGGTAAAAAAAGAAAAAAAAAGTATTGTCTCAAAATTACTAAAAAAAGTTGATTTCGTTTAAAGAAATAATTGAAACAGTACGTATCTGGTTTAGTCAGTTTTATTTGTTTATCTTAACATTTTTTTGCTTTGTTTATTTTTCCTTTTGAAAAACATGACTTATTTAGCGAAAGTAAGGAAATGCGATTTGAGCAAGTTGGCGTATGAACTCGGCGAGGTAGTACCGCCAGAGAGCAGGATCGTCGACTTAAAACACCTTATTTTGAATAGCCAATCTTACGAAGAAGAATTCGCAAAGCAACTGTTGGAGACTCTGATCGAGGATCGGGAACGAATCGAGGAGCGGGAACGAATCGAGGATCGGAAACGAATCGAGGATCGAGAACGAATCGAACGGGAACGAAAAGAACAAATGGTAATGGAATTCGAGCTTGAGAAGCTGCGCATCCAGACTACACGCGGAAACAACGATACGTCTCGAAGTACCAGCAATGACGCACATCACGAGATACGTAAACTGATGCCCAAGTACGAGTCGAAGGACAATGATTTGAGTTTTTACCCAATTCTTTTCGAAAGACAGGCAAAGCGACTAGGATTGGATGAAGACCAATGGGCGTTCAGCCTCCTAGGATTGCTACCTTACGAAATGACTCAATTAATCGCTCGGGAGACAGAAGAACAAAGCGGCGATTATAGGTTCGTGAAAAGGTTGCTCCTAAAACGGTACAAGTTGAGCCCCGAACAATTCAGACAAAAATTCGAGAAGCACGAGAGATCTCAAAAGGGTTCCTGGAGAGACTTCGCTTTCGAATTGCGAGGATATTTCAACGAATGGATCGAAGGAATGAACGTGGAAAATTTCGACGCCCTAAAGGATTTGTCCGTCACTAACCAGCTAAAGAAAAAAGTTCCAAATGTGCTGCGTAATCATCTCATTGACGATTGGACCAAGTTAAACAACCCAGATGAGTTGGCGGATAAACTAGACGAGTACGAAAATGTTCGCACCGAGATGGGACCTCCGCATTGGAATGCGAAACACCTCATACCACCGTCGTTTCAGCAGAAATCTGCGAGATTCCCCAACCAAAGCGAAGTTAAAGATACTAAACAAGGAACGAATGTTTCGGGTCAAGACGCTGCAAGGAACGAAATCAGTGAAACGTACCCTAACACCTTGAGGAGAATGGTCAACCGTACGATCAGAAACGACAAGGGAGAACCGAAGTGCTTCAACTGCAATCAGTTTGGACACATTGCCAGAGACTGCCCAGCACCCAGGACTACGTTGACATGCCGAGGATGCGGTCAAACGGGACACAAGGAAAGGAATTGCACAAGACCCAAAGAAGGACTAAAAGTAGCCAACCTGGAAGTCGAAGGACTGGAGACTGTCCCGCCAAATGTATATTTGAAGGATGTCAAGATCGACAACAAGGAAACCGTGAAGGCAATGATAGACACCGGTAGCAGCAGTTGTCTAATGAGAGAATCGGTCGCAAGGAGGATCAGCGTCGACATCGAACCAGACTCGACTAGTCTGTACGGCATCGGTAACCAGACTGCACCAGCTGCCAGGACCGTTGGGAAGACGACAGTCGACCTGGAGATTGACGGCATCGTCGGAAGGGAAATCACTGTATTCATTGTCAACGATGATGCCCAACCCTATGACCTATTAATTGGAAGAACATGGACAGATCTGCCCTACGTATCCTTCGCCAGAATTGGTAAAAACTTGCATATTGGCTATTCATCCGAATTTCCGTTTGCTAATCTGCAAGAAGAAATCAAGTCGCGTCGCATCGAACTGAGAGCAACCGAAACTGTTCAGTTGGAGAGCGACTCCATTAACTTTACAAGTGCAATCACAGACGAGGTAAAGGACGGATATGTATTGTTCACAGGAGTAGATGACGCCTGTGTCGATTCCCTATTGGAAGTGGTCGATGGAAAGACGACCGTACCCATCATCTCAGCTGGCAAGGGCAAGTTGAGAGTAAGGAAGAACCAATGTGTAGGGCGAGTTGAACTACTGAACCTTGATGATATTGTTGTTAACCTGGACGTCGCAGAGGATTCGTTTCAGACTAAAAATGAAGAGAAGAGGGAAGGACAAGACCAAATGAAACGTAAGCGCCCCATACTGCCTGAGAACATCAACGTCAATCATTCTCTGACTTCGAAAGAGAGACAAGAAATCCTAGATGTAGTAAACGAGTATAGAGACTGTTTCGCTCTTGGCATGGAGGAATTAGGGTGCACCGATGTCACCAAGATGGACATTAAGGAGGTTGATGGAAGCAAGCCAGTCTGTCTGAGACCGTATAAGACGACTGCAAGTGAACGCGAAGCAATCAGGGAGATTGTCAGAGAGTGGAAGGACAATGGAATAGTCACGGAAACTAGATCACCCTACGCTAGTCCCGTCCTACTTGTGAGGAAGAAAACTGGAGATCATCGTCTGGTGGTAGATTATAGGAGACTCAACATTCAAACAGTTAAGGACAAGTTCCCATTACCAAGGATAGACGACCTTCTGGAAGGCCTAAGGAATGCGAAATTCTTCACCACTCTGGATCTGGCGCATGGATATCTGCAGATACCACTGACCGATAAGGCAAAATTAAAGACAGCATTCATCACCCCAGATGATACAGGTCAATTCGAAAGGATGATTTTTGGACTCGCCAACGCACCAGCTGAATTCCAAAGACTGATGCACACTGTCCTAGGTCCGCTGCTGAACAAGAAGGCATTCTGCTATCTCGACGACGTGATTATCCCGGCAAAGGATTGGCGGGAGATGATCGAAAGGTTGAGGGAAGTCCTCGAAAGAATAAGATCAGCGAAGTTGACACTGAAACCCTCTAAATGTGAGTTCGGAAGGAGGGAAGTTGAGTTCTTAGGGTATGTCATCAGTACAGGCGGACTTAAGCCAGGCCCAAGAAAGATCAAGGCGATAGAAGAATTTCCAGAACCCAAGAATGTCCACGACATACGACGCTTTCTGGGACTGACGAACTTCTTCAGACGATTTGTAAAGGACTTCGCGAGGAAAGCAGAACCGCTAAGCAGACTTACGAAGAAAGGTTCACAATTTGAATGGAAGGAAGAACAGCGAAGGTCATTTGGAGGACTACGAAAGGATCTGGTCGAATATTCGGTACTAGCTCATTACAACCCTGAACTCAAGACAGAAGTACATTGCGATGCGAGTGCTGAGGGATTAGCAGGAATGGTGCTACAGATGGACGAAGACGGCAAATGGCGCTTGGTCTACTGTGTGAGCAAGAAGACAACAGAGGCCGAGAAGATGTACCACTCAAGCAAATTGGAGCTGATGGCGATAGTGTGGACCTTGGATCGACTACGTCAGTTCCTCGTAGGAATAAAGTTTACAGTGGTTACAGATTGCCAAGCACTGGTCTACATGAACGCGAAGAAGACTACAAATCCTCAGATAGCGCGATGGTACAATCTGATTCAGGAATACGATTTCGAAATTCGACATAAACCAGGGGAGAAGATGGCCCACGTAGACGGAATGAGTAGAGCTCCAGTCGACGACCCTAGAGACACGATGGAGGAAATCGTGGAGAAAAACCTTGAAGTGTGCCTCACAATCACACTGGAAGAACAAATCTTGATGATTCAGCATTCCGACCCTGAATTGAGAGACCTGATCCAGATCTTTCGAAAGGACCCGTGTGATAGGACAGTAGGAGAACAAAATAGAATTAACGACTACAGCTACAAAGGAGGCAGACTTTTCCGCATGGTGAAAAATGGAGAAGAGGAACGAGCACTGTATGTTATACCCAAAAGTATGAGGAAAAGCTTAGTGGTCAAATTCCATGATCTAATGGGACATTTTGCGACTGATAGGACTGTCAACAAAATTAAGGAATTGTACTGGTTTCCTTCAATGAAGAGGTACGTTCGACGCCATGTGGCTATGTGTCTCGAGTGTCTATTTAACAAAGTTCCCGGTGGAAAACAACAAGGCTTCCTACATCCCATTAAGTCAGGCAAGAGACCGTTTTCCATCGTACACATGGACCACGTAGGCCCCTTCGTGAGAAGTACAAAAGGTAACCAGGAACTTTTAGTGATTGTCGATAATCTGACAAGATTTGTCCGATTAAGCCCTGTAAGGAATACATCGACGCAGAACGTCCTGAAGGTAATGAAAAGTTTTGTGAATGATTTCGGACTACCCGACAAGATCATCAGCGACAGAGGGTCATGTTTTACCTCAAGGCAATTTGCAGAATTCTGTCGAGGAAATGGAATACATCATACTCTGAACTCTACGAAACATCCGCAAGGGAACGGGATGGTCGAAAGAGTGAACCGAACAGTATTGTCCACTATAGCAACCAGTATCGAGGATCCGCGACGGAAGGATTGGGACCTGAAGATCAAGGAGGTAGAGCGAGACCTGAACAATGCGGTGAACAAGACGACGAATAAAACACCGTTCGAAACACTCCACGGCTATTCCCCTCGATTCCACGATGGGATACTTAGAAGATTAGCCGACGAAGACGTGGACCCATGGACCGAGCCGGATAGAATTTAAGAGAGTGTGAGAACCCAAATTGAGAATAAACAAGAAATTATGAAGACATACTACGATAAGAAGAAGTGCCGTACAATCCAATTCGAAGTAGGAGAAATTGTAGTGATGAGGCATGTACCCAAAATGACGGGTGAACCAACCAAGGCACAACCCAAATATCGAGGACCTTTGATAATTACCGAGGTTCTGCCAAGCGACACGTATAGAGTGACTCAGTTAAGCGAAAGAACCAGTGGACGGTTCTACACGACAACGGCCCATATCAGTCAACTGAAGTCTTGGCACAGTGAAGAAGATGATTCAACTACAGAAGAAAGTCCGGACGAGGAGCCAGAAGTAGAAGATACCCCCCGACGCAACCCACGACGTTCCTGCAACGCAAGGTTCAATCGAGGACGATTGAAATCCAGGAATGGCCGAATGTAGGCGCCATCCCGACCAGAGAGCCACAGATAAACAGATTATAAACGCACAGAATATAGAATCCGAGCTCCCCAGTAGAAGGAATACCCGGAAGACGACGGTACTCTCTGTTATATGTGTTGTTCACTATTATGATTTTGTTTTAATAAACGCTACTAAATTATTTCATTGGATCCTCTCTTTCTTTTTCCCAGTAAGAAACGCCTACGGAAGCCAACACATCATTAATATAAATATAATTTAAAAGCTAAATATTATTTCTTATTTTAATATGAATAAATTGTATTGTATAAACGCTCTATAAAAATTTCGTTTCCCACGGTCCAACAATGGGCCAGTCGGTTGGGAATTGAGGTGAAGGCGGGTCTGCTTTGAGACTCTGTCCGAATTTACTTGTTTCCTCAGATATTGAGGCTTTGTCTTCCTCTTCCCCCGACTCTTTGAGACGGAGTCCATAGCATCGGCAGACCAGTTCCTGGCAGGGCCTGGATCATTAGCTCGGCCGAGTCATCTCGAGCGAGTTGGATGCTCTGGTTGTGCCAGAAGAGTGGAATAGGGCTTCTACGGGAGGCGAAGCGCCACTATAAACAAAGGCTAACGAGTCGAGCAGGTACCTCCTGGGTGGCATGGAAACCCTTTGCAAAAATATTCATGACCTGGTCTGGTGATGCATGGACTTCGGAATAGATAAAATGTGATTACATTAAACGACATAAATTATTCACCCTGAATAATGAAAATACACACCAAGTTAGCATACATAGAGTTACAGAAACAATTGTGTAACTTGAAATTTTCCCAAAATATGAGAACTTCAGAATCTAGTACAATAGTAGAATGAGCTGGAGATTAAACTGGCGAGATGAGAGGGTTCACCACTGATGTACCATGCCCTCCCTTAATTACATGAATATAAAAGTGAGGCAAATATTTAATGTCATTTTTAAGCTTGAATATCTCAGTTGTTAACCCTCTATCAGTTTCTAAATTTAACAAAAAATAAACGCCACCTCTTCCATCAAAATAGAAGTAAAAACTATGCGACCAGGCTGTGTAAGACAGGCTAATGTTCGGGATATATTGAGTAAATAATGTAAATATTTGTAATACTTATTTTTGGCAATGTGTGTATCACGTGTTGGACAGAGTAATGTTCGGGTTATATGAGTAAGAATGTAAATATTTTATGTAAAAGGCATATCCAGATCGTGCAACTAAAAGTTGCTGATGGCTATCGCCATCTTTCGGAATAAAAATCAACTATTTGTTGAATTTCAAAATTATTAAAAAATTGGCAGAATACCAATTTTTGATTAATCTCTAACAGCTAAAAAGTTCGCGT
Source organism: Cordylochernes scorpioides (assembly GCA_030710605.1). NCBI lineage: Eukaryota > Metazoa > Arthropoda > Arachnida > Pseudoscorpiones > Chernetidae > Cordylochernes > Cordylochernes scorpioides. The sequence continues at coordinate 89,363,374 of CP092868.1, forward strand.
TTCGGACTGTTGGCTCTTCTCAGAGTGGGGCTAGCTGTACCTCAACGACCAAAAAACTGGTTTATCAGGCATCCTGAAACACATTAAACGGGTAATTAAGACCAGAAGGGCGTGGGAACGCCAAACTATGTGAAAAAATAGTACAAAAGTAAAATTTTACTGGGATCAGGGGTGATAAATTGAGAAAAAGGCATCTCCTGATCTCGAACCTAAAAGTTGCTGACGAGGGCCAACAGCCCGAAACGCGTACGTGGTTGGCTTTTCTTGATTAATCAATAATAGGTATTTGGCCAAATCTGTAATAATTAAAAATCAACGAATAGTTGATATTTTTTTCTGACAGATGGCGCAAGCCATTTCTAAATTTTCCACCTGACCCCAGTACAATTTCAATTTCATTCTATTTTTTTAATGCGAATATAATACTTATTTATGGACATGTGTTTATTTCCACATATCAATTATTATCTTTACAAAGGACAGCATTTATCGTTAAAATTATCATATTTTATCAATTAAAAACTCTATAGTAAGAGAACACCTCTAACCAAGATCATTACGGCTCTACATTCAGATGTTGTCCTTTATAGAGGGTCTCTGTACTTGATTCATTCCCACACTCCACATTTGTATAGTGCTTTCTGTGAAACTCTCACTTATTTTTATGAGAAATTTATTTTTCATCATTTGCGCTTTATATGTTTAATACTTTCTTTTGCTTCTCCCTAGTAAATGTGGTACAGGCCATTATAATTATGATGGGTAGAAGTAGGCGACTGCTTTTACTGTAAGTGCACCACATGTCTACACATGTGAAAAGCAGTTCGACTTTGAACTTACTAATGTTCCAGAGCCCCGTTTAGTTACTTGGCATTCGCTGGTGGGGTTGAACTTTTTTAAGAATCGGGGGGCATTGGAGCATTTTTTTAAATCATAAAAAAGTGCCCAATGCGGGAATCGAACCCAGGTCGTAGCGGTTGAAAACAAAAGGTTTAGACAATCCTACCACCGACCCCCTATGTTTAATAATAAAGAGTGTGAACATTATATTTTCTTCAAACTTAAGTAATATTCCTTTGTGTGTAGTAGATGAAACACTATTCCCCAACCCCCCTTGTGTCTTTCTGGGGTTGATGTCTAACTTCCATTCCTTGCACCACACTTGATTATAACACTTATCTAACTTCAGAGTTGAGTAATCAGTTGTACCGTTGATTTGGAGTTTGATAACATTGCTGCGTCGTCTGCGAAAAGCTTTGGCATTTTAGGTGTAGAGAAAATCGTTGCTATAAATGTTGAATAGATAGGTTATAAGAATAGAGCAATGAGGGACTTCAATTTGAGTTGGCTTTGCCATGGTTATGGTATTTACTTGTTTGATGGAATAACTCCTGTCCTGGAGGTATTTCTCAAGATTTGACAAAATCCATTGGAAACTGTTTTTTTGATGGGTTGGGTACTTTTATAAATTCAAATATTTGGAGAAAAGTCAATAAAGTCCATGAACGTACGCAATCTGCGAAAAGAAATCATCTCGTATAGCTTACTGGTAGTTGAGATATGACTGATTTGTCTAAGACAAGGGTCGGCAAACTGCTGCTCGAGAGCCACATGCGGCTCTTTATATAGTTCCATACGTAAATATTATTTATGCGAGTACTATTTATTGTTGGCAAGAAAAATTTGAGGCTCTTTAAAAACTTGCTATAAAATATGGCACGATACATAGAGGGTGAAAAGAAAACTGTCCCTGTCTCTATATACAAAAAAAAAACACAGACAACTGGCGACATCAAAATATGAAGCCTAGCGGAAGAGATTTTAATTTTTAATTTTAATTTTATTATTACAGAAGCACGAAGTATATCAGACTATTGTGCTATATTATAATTATTTACATATATATCTTCAATTATTTACACGATGAATTAGTAGTGATTTATAAATCTGTGTACAAATAGCTCTAAACTTGCCAAAGTTTTCATAAGATTGGGTATATAGAGAAAGATGATTTGGCATTATGTCAAAAAGTAAGCAAGTACAATTTGGTTAGTCAGAGGACAAGCCAACAAAAGATGCTCTGGTGTTTCAACATCTAGACAGCATTCACATGTTGGATCATTTATAACTCTCAAGTCAAAGAGAAAACTTAAAATGGGTTCTTAAAAATAGATGAAATACAAATAAATAAAAATCTGACAAATATCATATAAATATATCTAATCAAAATAATTGATTAGAGATGACAGCAATATTTTGTACCATGATACCATTCGCAGAATTAAACTCTTCAAAATTGAGATAATTATATTTAAAGGAGGATGAACATTTATCACAGGCAATCAGTATCCAGAATAGGAATCGTTTCCCTGATCGTTAAAAGAGAGCCTGAAGGAAAAAAAAGTAGAAGAATTACTGGTCTCATTCTGCAGCCAACTTCCAATCATCAACCACTCCCTTATTATAGCTCTATCCTAGACCAAAGGAAATAGAAACAAAAATTTGCAAATAGCCAATAAATAAGATATTGTACAAACTTTTCATTTCAATATTTTCTTGATTACGATACACTAGCGTCCCATCTGTTATGAAAATTAGAAACTATTTTAGACCAGGCCCTCCCAATAATTTTTCCATTGCAGTAAGGGCAGTAGAAATTGTTTAATTTCAAAAATAATATTACGCGTCTAAAATAGTTTCTAATTTTCTTGATTAACATGATGCACTGGCGCGCCATCTGTTATGAAAATTTTGAACTATTTTGACGCCTCAAAAATAGTTCGAATCTCTCACTTTCTTGATTGTCCAGTTCAACTATTGACAACAGCAGTGTTTCAATTTTGTTGATTATTTTCAACCAACCTACAGAAATTTCATTACAGAAGTCTAAATATAAGTGAAAAAATAGTAAAAATGTGAATTGTACTGGGAAAAAGTAAATAAATTAATAAAAAGGCATCTCCTTATCGTGCAACTGAAAGTTGCTGATGGCTTGCGCCATCTATCGGAATAAATATCAACTATTCATTTATAAATTTATCCCGAAACGCGTACGTGGTTAGCTTTCCTTGATTAACCAAGAATGGGTATTTGACCAATTCTGGAATAATTAAAAATCAACGAATAGTTGATATTTATTCCGATAGATGGCGCAAGCCATCAGCAACTTTCAGTTGCACGATAAGGAGATGCCTTTTTCTAAATATAAGTGTTTTAATTACTCACAGAATATAGCAAAACCATTAACCTCACGTTCTCAATTTTAAATATTTAAAAGACAAGAGCACATATTGGTTCAAAAACATTTTAAAATATTTGTGTAATTTTAAATCTATTTCCACCTTTCATTAATATACATTATATACACTGGTGTCCAAAAAATAAGAAACTTAACCAATATTGAAATTTCTCAAAAGCTAATTTATTAACAAATATAAAATTTAGTATACAAATAGTTTAAACTATGGAGAATTTGACTAGCTATATGAAAATAAAAAATATATTTGAAATTATGAAATATGCAAATTATTACCAACATACCCAAAGCTAAGGTTCCAGATCTTAAAGAAATAAGATATCAATAGGGAGTATGATCACCTCTAACAGCTATCAAGGTCTCACAGTGAGCCCTCATACTGTTTACCAGGCTTTGGAGGAGGTCCAGGGGTAGTAAACCCCACTCCTCCAATAGAGCAGTTCTTAGCTCAACGAGGGTTCTGGGAGCGGGGTGACGAGCTCCAATACGCCTCCCTAGAGCATCCCACACATGCTCTATTGGATTCAGGTCCGGAGATCTGGCTGGCCAATCCATCCTTCGAATATTCTCACTCTGGAGATATTCATTGACTAGCCTAGCCCTATGTGGACGAGCATTATCGTCCATTAAAATTAAATTGTGACCAATTTGATCTCTATAAGGTCTTAAATAGGGCTCAAGGATCTCGTCCCTGTACTTTGGGCAGTTAAAGTGCCCCCCAGAAAAAATGTGGAGGGGTGTGCGTCTGCTAGAACTGATGCCAGCCCAGACTAAGGGACTGCCCCCTCTAAAACTGTCTATTTCCCTGATGTTACTGGGATGATAGCGGGTTCCAGGCTCCCTCCAGATGAAAACTCGTCGAGAATCTGTGTTTAAACTAAATCTTGACTCGTCACTGAAGAGAACATTGGCCCACTGATCATGAGTCCAGGCGTGATGTTCCAAGCACCAATTCAAGCGGGCTCTCCTGTGAGCAGAGGTTAAAGGGATACAGACCATTGGTCGTCTTGCATAAAGAGCACCTTCGTGAAGCCTTCGGTAAACAGTTTGTCTTGAAATTCTCGTTCCAGTAGCACTTGAGACTTCATTAGAGAGTTGAATAGCTGCCATCTCCCTATGGCGCTTGGCAGTTACGACCAGATAACGGTCTTCAGAGGTAGCTGTTTTTCTTTTTCTACCAGAACCTTCTTTTCTTTTGATGGTTCCTGTCTCAATGAACTGTTTCCATATTTTGCTGACTACAGATTTATTCACATTTAGCCATTTTGCTACTTCAACTTGTGAATGCCCTGCCTCCATTCTTCCAACAGCTCTCCATTTTAAATCATCTGCAAATGTTTTTCGTAAACTCATAATTAACTAAGGATTAAATAAAATTATAATTGGACAATTCTTAGATGGGGGTAAACGACACGCCAAATAGCACACTTATAAAGATAAGCAAAAATTTGCATATTTTCAATTTTACCGAATCGAATGGTTGCGATAAATAAATTATACGACTTAAAATACCTAATTAAATTACTTTTTAGCTTTTATCGTTGTATATTTTAAAACATATCATTAAAAAACAAAAGTTTCTTATTTTTTGGACACCAGTGTATATTTAGATATGTGTGTTTATATAATATATATTAAATTAGTGTTATACACACTATAATATTTGTGGCAAATAAATTTACTGGCAATGTGTTTCTTTTCAATATTATCATCAAGTATTATCTCTATAGACCCCTTACCTCAATGATATAAATTATAATTCAATAATTATTGAATGAGAGGGCTTGACTCATCAGTAGTGAACCCTCCCATTCAATAATTTGTATCATTGCAGTAAGGCCTGTAAAGATAATATTTGATGCTATTGTTGAAAAGAAACATATTGCCAGTAAATTTATTTGCTACAAATTTTAACAATAGATGGCAATTTGTGTGTGAATTTATAAATTTAATATCTATAATATATGGAAAAAAATGGCATAAGAAAGATGGCGTGAATAAAGTGTTAAAGTGATAGTAAAAATATTATATTTTAAGGTATCAAAAATGTTTTTAATATTTTATTTAACAAAGTAGGGCTATAACAAATTCACAATGAAGCCTCGGCAGTTACACGTCATATGAGCGGAACATAGGGGGAAAAAAGGAAGATATATATGTCGTATTGTATATGTTGTTATGTTGTATATAAATTCAAACTCATATGTAACTACAAAATGGCCTCAATAAAATGGATACCCGGGAGAGAAAGGGACGGTGAGCCGGGAAGGATAGTATAAACAAGAGAGATTTATAGTCATGGCAGTCCCTGATTGGACGTTCTCCCCCTCTGACGTCACAATTAGGATATAAGCTGGGGGTGAGCCCAGACAAGGAGACCCAGATGAGGAGGTACCCAGACAGACACACCAAGAAAGTAGTCATGTAGTCCAGAGCGGTCCCAGTCTCATCCTTCCCGGGAACCACCCCTAAACAGAGGTAACCATGTTCCTATGTGTGTGGTCTTCATTTGTCTTCAGGCTAGTGCGCCTCCACTTCCGGCCCTGACTGCATGTTGGATGAGGAGCCCACTGTGAAGTTATCGGCTCCACTATTATTATTATTACAACAGATAGAGTCGAAAGGATTACCTGCCGAAGACAATCCCGTAAGACATGGAAACCGAGGAGCAGAGTGGCCCCAAACCCGGTTAGAAGATCTCCAACCTCACCCCACAACGAGACAACTTACAGACGACATGCCGCAATCAACACTACCGACGCTACAAGACCTACATCGAGCGCCTCCACGTCAGCGGGAAAACATCAATCACCTGACTGAACTTTCAACTGTGAGTTTCACGCCGCAAGAAAAAGGATGCAAAGGTACTAGGGACAAAGTTCCAAGACTTCGATGGAATCCTTGGCAGAAGCACGTGGGAATCTAACCTTTTTGAACAACCTTGGTTGCGTGCAGCACCTTGGTACTTTGATATGGTGCATTGCGGCTTGTCTGCTTGCTACATTATTTTGCTTAAAAAATAATACACTTTAGTTAGTAACCCGTAAAACCATATTCTCTCTCTCTTTACTTCATCGACCTGCCCACTTTGTGGGAAAGAACTCTCACAAGTCGTCATTGGTGGCGCTCACCGCGGGAAAGACTCCGCCACCGGTGGACTGCGTATATATGTTTATATATATGTATATTTATCAATTATTTTATTTTTTCATATCTATTTATTCATATATTTACCATTATTTATTATATATTATATATTTATTTATAATTATATTTTATATGTATTTAACCCTATATAATCTTATATGGACATTCAAATAAAGTAGTTTCAATCTCAATCTCTCTCTTTACTTTGTAGAGAGAGAAAGTTTTACTTTTTCCGCTCTGGATGCAACAGAGCAATGCGGTATGTCTGCTCTCCACGGTCACCCCTGGGCTCAATACTATTGGACCCGTCTCTGCCTCCACCTGATCTCCGCGGATCACCACCCTGCCCCACTGATCCTCCTCTACATCCCGGCACTCCTGGCCTCACCTGGCGATGATCCCCTGGCCACCCATCCCCAGGACCCTCCAACAGTGCTTTGTATATATCCAGCTTTATGCGTCCATCGGGGCTCAAAAATCATTCATTCTGGTTAGTAACCCCATAAATAAAGATATTTCCGTTTTTCAAGTTACAAGTGTTTCTGTTACTCTATGTATGCTAACTTGGTGTGTAATTTTATTATTCAGCGTGAACAATGTATGACATTTAATGTAATCAAATTTTATCTCTTCCGAAGTCCATGCATCACCAGACCAGATCATGAATATTTTTGCAAAGGGTTTCCATGCCACCCAGGAGGTACCTGCTCGACTCGTTAGCCTTTGTTTATAGTGGCGCTTCGCCTCCCGTAGAAGCCCTATTCCACTCTTCTGGCACAACCAGAGCATCCAACTCGCTCGAGATGACTCGGCCGAGCTAATGGTCCAGGCCCTGCCAGGAACTGGTCTGCTGATGCTATGGACTCCGTCTCAAAGAGTCTGGGGAGAGGAAGACAAAGCCTCAATATCTGAGGAAACAAGTAAATTCGGACAGAGTCTCAAAGCAGACCCGCCTTCACCTCAATTCCCAACCGACTGGCCCATTGTTGGACCGTGGGAAACGAAATTTTTATAGAGAGTACCTAAAATATAATTTATTCATATTAAAATAAAAGAAATTATATATAGCTCTTAAATTATATATAGTTTTGAATTATTATAATTATTTTGAAAATAAAAAGCATGAAATTGGGTTTGGAGCCATAAGATTATAATTAAAACACAATTTCTTGAACAACATCAATATAATTGGAGAATTATAATATTTAATGATATTTAATTCATATTAAATCTACTTTGAAATATAAATATGTATATTTCTTAACATTTATATTAAAACGTCAAAGATTTGATCAAATTTAGACGTTTGCTCTTTCATTTAAATGATCAAATATTAGCGGCGTCCTTCATGATTCACTATAAATGTGTCTTAGAGATATACAAATACAATTTACAATCTATTCTGGATTTGAGATTAAGCTACGGGACTCGAAATATTTGTCCTAAACCCGGTTATGTTTTACAATCCAGTGATCCCCAAATTCTCATGATTACACTAGTACGCACACTTTTTCCTTCTCAATATTTGAAAGTTATTTCTACTAAATTAAACCCGTAGATCATGAATATAACCTACATTTTTCAAAATTAGCTCAATTAAAAAAAATATTTGAAAATATTCAATTTTATAAAGAAGCTGATGTCATCGATGTCATCAAAATATTTTGAAGATATTGACTTTGTAAGCATAAAATTTTATTCATCATTTAGATGAAATGCATACCATTACAATTTTATATCAATAAATTGTTTAACAATACATTTATTTTTATAAATATTTTTAAATATATAAATAATAGCGCGTAAATGCAAAGCTAATGTTCTGCTACATTTGTGGAAACTTTGAAATTTCCAAACAGAGGAAACGTATCACCCCAAAGATAAAAGAATTCTATAAATAATATTTTGATGTTACCTTAGGTGATCAATACAAGTGGTGGTGCCTCCATAGTGTGTGCGGAACGTGCTATCAAGGGCTTTTGGAATGGAAATAGGGGAAATCAAAAGGTATGCCCTTTGGTTTACCAATGGTTTGGCGAGAACCAAAAAATCACCATGACGATTGTTATTTCTGTGTCTGCAAAATCACAGGACTTAATAGAGAAAATAAGCAAACTAACTTTTATCCTGATATACCATCAGCTAGACAACCTAATCCTCACAACCTGGAGAATCCCATACCGATTCCTAAAACGGTAAAGAATCCTATATCAAAAAGGATGATCAGCACACAGCATTTGCAGATGCTCATCAATTAGAAGACCCTGAATTTATTCCAAATGAAATTGGCATTCCACATTTATTTTATCAGGCATCATTATATGATCTAGTTAGGGATCTAGGGCTATCAAAAGAAGCAGCAGAAATCCTTTGATCAAGATTAAAGCAAAGGAACCTCTTGTTACCACAAACCAAAATCTCTGTCTACCGTAATAGGGAACAATGTTTTTTGCTTTTCTTTTTCTGGAGAACAAGGATTAGTGTACTGCAATGATATTGATGGCGTTTTTAAAACTCTGCAAATTAATTACAATGCTACCGAGCATAGACTCTTTATTGATTCCTCTAAAGAAAGTTTGAAGGCTTGTTTGCTGCACTATGGTAGTGTATTACCTTCCATACCAGTTGCCTATTCAACCCATATGAAAGAAACCTATTCGACACATAAGAAAATCTGGGATTTGTTAAATCATACCAAACATTGTTGGAAAGTTTGCGATGAACTTAAAATTATAGGAATTTTACAGGGCTTGCAGGAAGGAAGCACAAAGTAGCCTTGCTTTTATGCAAGTGGGACAGCAGAGGCAGAAAGAATCATTATATACAAAAAATATGGCCTGAAAGAAATATGTTTCGGTTAGGTGAACAAAACGTTGAAAATGAACCGCTTGTCCATAAACTAAAAATGCTTCTTCCCCCTTTACATATCAAATTATAGTTAATGAAAAATTTTGTACAGGCTTTAAAGAAAGATAGTGATGCTGACAAATCTTTAATGACTAAATTTCCGAAGATTAGTTGTTCTAAGATAACGGAAGTTATTTTCATTGGACCTCAAATTCGTAAACTAATAAATGACGAATAGTTTTTTGCAACATTGAAAGAAGATGAGAAAAATGTTTGGCTTGCATTCATAGACGTTGTCAAGCACCTTTTAGGCCATAATAAGTCACCGAATTATGGAAGAATCGTAGAAATTAAGATTTCCAAATTCCACAAGTTCGGGTGCTTAATGAATCAAATATTGCATATTATGGATTCACATTTAAACTTTTTTCCCTGATAATCTCGGTGCAGGAAGCAAAGAACAAGGTGTACGCTTTCACCAAGATATTAAAATCAGGGAAGCAACGATACAATGGTCTTTGGAATCAACATATGGTGGCAGATTATTGTTGGAATCTGATGCCTGATGACAAACAAGCAAAATATAATAGACTTAACAGAAAAAAAATCTTTAAACTTTTTTATTTTTTTTAAGTTACTTTATTATATTTTTATTATAAGCTGACATATGTTGCTTGGATGGAGAGTTGTTACATATCACCTCTCTAAACATCAGCTTTCCCCATGCCTCTTTCACGTGAGCATGTTGCCTACCGTTCGAGATTCAGTGAGATCGACATTGTGAGCATACTGAACACTAGATGGATCAGAGAGACTCGGGCTCGCTTATAAATGAAAAATAACACAAAGATGATCATTTTAAGAAAAGAGTTCAAGTGAAAAGTTTCTAAGTTACTGCACGGTGATTGCATTCGAGGTATCAGCACCGAAAAGTGGTTTAATGATTGGGGAATATATTTGGTGATTCGTTCTCTTTGGTTGAGAGCTGCTGCTCATTTATATAGCATAGTGTGGTGCGTACACAAGCGTGTACTATAGATAAGTACACAAGATGGGTACTATAGAGATACACGGAGAGCAGCAGCCCCCTTAATAGCCCCACCACGAGAAGGTAGAGAACATGGGACCGCCTGAAACACACGGGTTAGACACGTGGAAATTTCCTTTATTGGGCGTGAACCGGTTCCGAATGTTTGACACCCACTCTGATCTCCCATATCGTACTTGGAGTTCATATGCCCGGTCGTACTCGACTGTGGCCAGATTCACCCGAAGAGAGTCTGACACCACAGTCTTGCGTACATCGTGTGGCTGAACCCCGTTCCTCAGGGCTCAGAGGTCATTTTACTAATGGTTGGCCCTCAGGAAGTATCTCTCTAAACTATAAAATGGGTAGAGTATCTACACGCAGGAAGTCAGAAACTATCTATACTTACTCGGTAGTCAGGGTTCCACCATTGAAGAACTGAAAACACCCAACACACAGCCTCCTCCCTCTATAGCTATACACACTTACTCGGTGGTCTGGACTCCACCATTGAAAATCTGAAAACACACAACACACAGCCTCCTCCCTCTCTAGTTATACACACTTACTCGGTAGTCTGGGCTCCACCATTGAATAACTGAAAAAACACAACACACAGCCTCCTCCCTCTCTAGCTATACACACACACTCGATAGTCTGGGCTCCACCATTGAAAATCTGAAAACACACAACACACAGCCTCCTCCCTCTTTAGCTATACACACTTACTCGGTTGTCTGTGCTCCACCATTGAATAACTGAAAAAACACAACACACAGCCTCCTCCCTCTCTAGCTATACACATTTACTCGGTAGTCTGGACTCCACCATTGAAAATCTGAAAACACACAACACACAGCCTCCTCCCTCTCTAGCTATACACACTTACTCGGTAGTCTGGGCTCCACCATTGAAAATCCATTGTAAGTGTGTATAGCTGTTTTCAGATTTTCAATGGTGGAGTCCAGACTACCGAGTAAGTGTGTATAGCTAGAGAGGGAGGAGGCTGTGTGTTGTGTTTTTTCAGTTATTCAATGGTGGAGTTCAGACCACCGAGTAAGTGTGTATAGCTATAGAGGGAGGAGGCTGTGTGTTGGGTGTTTTCAGTTCTTCAATGGTGGAACCCTGACTACCGAGTAAGTATAGATAGTTTCTGACTTCCTGCGTGTAGATACTCTACCCATTTTATAGTTTAGGGAGATACTTCCTGAGGGCCAACCATTAGTAAAATGACCTCTCAGCCCTGAGGAACGGGGTTCAGCCACACGATGTACGCAAGACTGTGGTGTCAGACTCTCTTCGGGTGAATCTGGCCACAGTCGAGTACGACCGGGCATATGAACCCCAAGTACGATATGGGAGATCAGAGTGGGTGTCAAACATTCGGAACCGGTTCACGCCCAATGAAGGAAGTCTCCACGTGTCTAACCCGTGTGTTTCAGGCGGTCCCATGTTCTCTACCTTCTCGTGGTGGGGCTATTAAGGGGGCTGCTGCTCTCCGTGTATCTCTATAGTACCCATCTTGTGTACTTATCTATAGTACACGCTTGTGTACGCACCATACTATGCTATATAAAAGAGCAGCAGCTCTCAACCAAAGAGAACGAATCACCAAATATATTCCCCAATCATTAAACCACTTTTCGGTGCTGATACCTCGAATGCAATCACCGTGCAGTAACTTAGAAACTTTTCACTTGAACTCTTTTCTTAAAATGATCATCTTTGTGTTATTGTTCATTTATAAGCGAGCCCGAGTCTCTCTGATCCATCTAGTGTTCAGTATGCTCACAATGTCGATCTCACTGAATCTCGAACGGTAGGCAACACGCTCACGTGAAAGAGGCATGGGGAAAGCTGATGTTTAGAGAGGTGATATGTAACAACTCTCCATCCAAGCAACATATGTCAGCTTATAATAAAAATATAATAAAGTAACTTAAAAAAAAATAAAAAAGTTATCTGCTTAACGGGCAACTGAAAGTTGATGCTGGCTTGCGCCACCTATCACAATAAATATCAACTAATCGTTGATTTCAAAATATTTCAGAATTGGCCAAATACCCATTCATGATTAATCAAGGAAACCTAACCACATGCGCGTTTCGGGCTGTTGTCCCTCGTCAGCGTGGTGCAAGCTGTACCTCAACGACCAAAACACTGGTCATTCAGGCATCCTGAAAAATCTTGAAACAGGTAGTTAAGGCCAGAATTGCGGGAGAATGCGAATCAATGTTAAAATATAGTACAAATGTGATATTGTACTGGGATAAGGTGCATAAATTAAAAATAAAAAAGGTATTTCCTTATCGGGCAACGGAAAGTTGCTGATGGCTTGCACCACCTATCGAAATAAATATCAATTATTATTCCAGAATTGGTCAAATACCCATTCTTGATTAATCAAGAAAAGCTAACCATGTACACGTTTCGGGCTGTTGGCCCTCGTCATATTGTGAAAATAAGGCGAACTTTCAAACAAAGACGCTCTTCCACTGGCTTATCAAAGCTAAACAAAAACAGAATATTTATAAAATGAATTATATATAATATATAATGATGAATATATAATAAGTGTATTTTCAAAAAGGAGATTATCCTGATGAATGGAAAAGAGAAGCTCTCAAAATAATTCCTAAACCTAAAAAATAACGAATTTAGAAACTGCTAAAAGCTATCGACCTATAACTTTAATATCAAATCTCTTCAATATTTTTGAAAAATACTAAAAATTAAATTCATGAGAATTTTACGAAGAAAATAATATTTCAAGCAAAAGATAACATATAGATTTATATAAATTAAATCAACGATATCATATTTGGAAAAAATAACAGAGGTTCTACCTTTTATAATCCCATGATTCGTCACCCACTTATCAAAGAAGAAATCTTAACACGATATATGCCGTGTTTCACTCAGCAACAACTCAAGCTTCTGTTGTGATATTGGGCAGGAACATTTATTAGTAAATTAAATTTAATTGTCATCTATTATTAAAGTTTTTTTACACAAAAAAATTTACTGGCAATGCATTGCTTTTAAATATCATCAAATATTATTTCTGCAGACCTTACTGCAATAATATGAGTTATTGAATGAGAGGGCTTGGCTCATCAGTAGTGAACCCTCTCAGCGGTTTCGCCAAATTAATCTCTAGACCGCTCTACTATTGTATTTGATTGGTTTAAAATATGTTCTCTATTTTCTATGGAAAGCAGCTTAGGGGTGTTTAGTGAACTATGGACATAAGCGTATAGGTCTTTAGAGATACATACATTTTATTTCAAGGTATTGCATCGAGCAAAGCTCTTCCTCAAAATATGTTTTCATAACAAATATATATTAGTAAATTAAATTTAATTGCCATCTATCGTTAAAATTTTACACAAATAAATTTACTGGCAATGCGTTTCTTTTAAATACCATCAAATATTATTTTAGGAACATTTATCCCAGTCGATTGCAATGAAACCAACTCGTGATGTTTGTTTTTCCTAGTTAGGAATTGATCAGCTTTAATCGCGATTTCAATTTTCTTTTCACCCTCTTTGTATCGTGCCATATTTTATAGCAAGTTTTTAAAGAGCCCCATATTTTTCTTGCCAACAATAAATAGTACTCGCATAAATAATATTTACGTATTCACATCCAAAGAGCCTCATGTGGCTCGCGAAAAGCAATTTGCCGACCCTTGTCTTAGACCAATCAGCCATATCTCAACTCTCAGTAAGCTATACGAGATGATTGCTTTTCGAAGATTGCAAACTTTCATGGATTCTATCGACTTTTCTCCAAAATATTTGAATTTATAAAGGTACCCAACCCATCATGTATTGACTGTAATAGACCATTTCCAAATAAGAAGACCCCACAAGAAAAATGTGGGCGCTGATTTATAGACATTATCAAAGCTTTTGTTAGAGTATGGCATGATGGATTGATATCAATATTATCAAAAAATCAGTTTCCAATGGATTTTGTCAAATCTTGAGAAATACCTCCAGGACAGGAGTTATTCCATTAAACAAGTAAATACCATAACCATGGCAAAGCCAACCCAAATTGAAGTCCCTCATTGCTCTATTCTTATAACCTATCTATTCAACATTTATAGCCACGATTTTCTCTACACCTAAAATGCCAAAGCTTTTCGCAGACGACGCAGCAATGTTATCAAACTCCAAATCAACGGTACAACTGATTACTCAACTCTGAAGTTAGATAAGTGTTATAATCAAGTGTGGTGCAAGGAATGGAAGTTAGACATCAACCCCAGAAAGACACAAGGGGGGTTGGGGAATAGTGTTTCATCTACTACACACAAAGGAATATTACTTAAGTTTGAAGAAAATATAATGTTCACACTCTTTATTATTAAACATAGGGGGGTCGGTGGTAGGATTGTCTGACCTTTTGTTTTAAACCGCTACGACCTGGGTTCGATTCCCGCATTGGGCACTTTTTTATGATTTAAAAAAAATGCTCCAATGCCCCCCGATTCTTAAAAAAGTTCAACCCCACCAGCGAATGCCAAGTAACTAAACGGGGCTCTGGAACATTAGTAAGTTCAAAGTCGAACTGCTTTTCACATGTGTAGACATGTGGTGCACTTACAGTAAAAGCAGTCGCCTACTTCTACCCATCATGAATATAATGGCCTGTACCACATTTACTAGGGATAAGCAAAAAAAAGTATTGAACATATAAAGCGCAAATGCTGCAAAATAAATTTCTCATAAAAATAAGTGAGAGTTTCACAGAAATCACTATACAAATGTGGAGTGTGGGAATGAATCAAGTACAGAGACCCTCTATAAAGGACAACATCTGAATGTAGAGCCGTAATGATCTTAGTTAGAGGTGTTCTCTTACTAGATAGTTGTTAATTGGTAAAATATGATAATTTTAACGATAAATGCTGTCCTTTGTAAAGATAATAATTGATATGTGGAAATAAACACATTTCCATAAATAAGTATTATATTCGCATTAAAAAAATAGAATGAAATTGAAATTGTACTGGGGTCAGGTGGAAATTTTAGAAATGGCTTGCGCCATCTGTCAGAAAAAGATCAACTATTCGTTGATTTTTAATTATTACAGATTTGGCCAAATACCTATTATTGATTAATCAAGAAAAGCCAACCACGTACGCGTTTCGGGCTGTTGGCCCTCGTCAGCAACTTTTAGGTTCGAGATCAGGAGATGCCTTTTTCTCAATTTATCACCCCTGATCCCAGTACAATTTTACTTTTGTTCTATTTTTTCACATAGTTTGGCGTTCCCACGCCCTTCTGGTGTTAATTACCCGTTTAATGTGTTTCAGGATGCCTGATAAACCAGTTTTTTGGTCGTTGAGGTACAGCTAGCCCCACTCTGAGAAGGGCCAACAGTCCGAAACGCGAAAGTTTTTAGCTGTTAGAGATTATTCAAAAATTTGTATTCGGCCAATTTTTTAATAATTTAAAAAAATCAACAAATAGTTGATTTTTATTCCGAAAGATGGCGATAGCCATCAGCAACTTTTAGTTGCACGATCAGGATATGCCTTTTACATAAAATATTTACATTTTTTACTCATATAACCCGAACATTACTCTGTCCAACGCGTGATACACACATTGCCAAAAATAAGTATTACAAATATTTAAATTATTTACTCACAATATATCCCGAACATCAGCCTGTCTCACACAGTTTTTACTTCTATTTTGATGGAAGAGGTGACGTTTATTTTTTGTTAAATTTAGAAACTGATAGAGGGTTAACAACTGAGATATTCAAGCTTAAAAATGACATTAAATATTTGCCTCACTTTTATATTCATGTAATTAAGGGAGGGCATGGTACATCAGTGGTGAACCCTCTCATCTCGCCAGTTTAATATCTCCAGCTCATTCTACTATTGTATTAGATTCTGAACTTCTCATATTTTGGGAAAATTTCAAGTTACAATTGTTTCTGTAACTCTATGTATGCTAACTTGGTGTATATTTTCATTATTCAGCGTGAACAATGTATGGTATTTAATGTAATCACATTTTATCTCATCCGAAGTCCATGCATTACCAGACCAGGTCAAGAATATTTTTGCAAAGGGTTTCCATGCCACCCAGGAGGTACCTGCTCGACTCGTTAGCCTTTATTTATAGTGGCGCTTCGCCTCCCGTAGAAGCCCTATTCCACTCTTCTGGCACAACCAGAGCATCCAACTCGCTCGAGATGACTCGGCCGAGCTAATGGTCCAGGCCCTGCCAGGAACTGGTCTGCCGATGCTATGGACTCCGTCTCAAAGAGTCGGGGAAGAGGAAGACAAAGCCTCAATATCTGAGGAAACAAGTAAATTCGGACAGAGTCTCAAAGCAGACCCGCCTTCACCTCAATTCCCAACCGACTGACCCATTGTTGGACCGTGGAAACGAAATTTTTATAGAGCGTTCTTAAAATATAATTTATTCATATTAAAATAAGAAATAATATTTATCTTTTAAATTATATATATTAATGATGTATATATATTAAGGGATTATTATCTTTATTTTGAAATTAAAAAAAGCATGAAATTGGATTTGGAGCCATAATAATATGATTGAAATTACCTCAGCAACATCAATATAATAGAAGAATTATATGAATTTAAGCTTCGTTATTTATATAAAATATTTTGAAGATATAAATATATATATTAAAATGTTAAAATGTCAAAAAAAATAATCAAATATAGACATTTGTTCTCTTATTTTAAATTATCAAATATTAGCGACGATTTTTATGATTCATAATAAATATGCATTAAAGTAATACAAATAAAATTTACTGTTCTGGATTTGATGCTAAGCTACGGGACTCGTCGGACCTTTTTCAAATTGGCTGAAGATTGGTGCCTAAATTTGGGCAATAAAAAAAATAACAGCCTTGATCCCTTACAGCTACGGCTCTGAACGCATTGCCAGAGTCTTAAAGAGAAACAATACTATAACTACTTATCAATCTTCAATCAAATTGAAAAAATTCCTACGCCACCCAGACACTGAACAAATTAGCAAATTATAAAACAAAAACAATGTAATATTCAAAATACCATGTAATGATTGCCCCGCCCAATACATAGGAGAAACTGGTAAGGCTCTGATAGATCGCATAAATCAACACAAATAAGTTTTAAGAAATTATAATTTATCATCACTCCTTCTAGACCACGCTTTGAAAAACAACCACACACCGGACTTTGATAAAACAGATATTTTATACCAGAACATAAAATCATTACTGATTATTTTTGGAAAGTTGGTCCTTCGCAGAAGAAATAAATAGGAAAATTGAACTACCAGAAATATATTCGCAATTTAGATCGTTATAAAATATTTACAGCTTAATTATTAATTTTAATTTATCAAATTCAAGATGATACAATAGACCTGTGGAGTTCACGTGTAGCGAATGGTGCGCGGGGGAAATAAATCATTCCATATATTGGCAATTTTCAATGTTTCAACTGATCACATTTAAGATAATATATTGTACGGTTGACCAATGTTTTGAAGTTCCAATTATATATTATTTTTAATGGATCCTATTCACGTTCTATATTTTTATTTGACGCCTAAGTATAAATTTCAATCCGTATGTCAATGATTACTATAGGATATAAGGATACATTTCACAACCTGGCAGGAGACCGTGGACTGACCGACTACCTTTATAAAACTAGTACACAAAATAACTCCTCCTCGAATAAACAAAACATTTTCTGGGTTAACTTTTGTGCTGATTAACGTGATATCAATATTTCCTTTCGATTAGGTCAATTTCTCAAGTTATGGATATAATACCTTTTTACCCGTGATATTCATCTATTGGAAAAAAGTTATGACATTAAACTTATTACTATATAAATAAATGCGCAACGATGGTGCAAATTGAAGAAACAATATTATACATATATGCATGTTTATATATTTTACTTCAATAACTGCCCTTTAATATATATATCTTATATTAAAAAATGAGAAAAGTTATGATTTCTGTTTGATTTTGGATCATCTGGTTGATTATGCTATGGCGGTGCAGTCGTGGTTGAATAATTTTGAAATAAAAATAATAATATGGTTTTGATCAGTAATTGTTTTTATTGTGCTTAAGGAATATATAAAAACATAATTTGGTAAAAGTAATGCCTGGCTTAAGGCGAGTGAACAAAGAAAACAAAAGATTATTTACATAATGTACAAAGTTTTGAGTCGGCCAATCGGGGAAGAACGACAACGAGTTTTTATATGCAAAGTGTGGCGACCTCTGGCGGTCGATTTAACAGAATATTTTTATCTATTAAATATATTTTTTTAAATAAATCAATATCTTAACATTTTAAATAATATCTTAATATAACATATATATATGTTGTAAATAATTTTTGGTAATATTATATTCTACACAATTTGTATATTTTTATTAATATTTTAATTATTTATTTTCATAGATGAACTCTGTGACGCCGAGAACACCAGACGGCGCGGAAGTAAATCTAAATAGCATATATAGTTAGTTTTTTTTTGTGTGAGTTGGGCAGTATGTAAATATTACTATCATTTTTTTTAAGTTTTGTTCTTTTCTCTTTTACTTTCTTCTGAGGTGCTCTACCTATTCAAGAGGCCTCAAGATACTATTAATAATTGTTTTGCTTAAAAAACTGTGACGACTGTTGGTACAAAAAAAAACCCGTCACTTAGTAAAAGTGTTTGATCTTTTTTCCCACAGAAGGCCGCGACTGCACCACTCCACTCCGTACCATTCTATTTTAGAATACCAATACTTCAATTTATCTTAAAAATATATAAGATATATATATATATATATATATATATATATATATATATATATATATATATATATATATAACTACTTACTCTATGCATATGAATTTTCATTTAAAAATCTAATTTCTTTCCCATTTTTCTAAATTATCAGGGAAATTGTTTTTATATATAAGTTGGAAGGTCTTAACAAAAATCTGTGTATGCGAAAAAAACGTTTTATTTGGTTTAATAAGCATTATTTATAAAGATTCAGTAATATTTAGGAAGAAATACAACAACAAAAGCCTT
The DNA here is from genome assembly GCA_030710605.1 of Cordylochernes scorpioides. Taxonomy (NCBI): domain Eukaryota; kingdom Metazoa; phylum Arthropoda; class Arachnida; order Pseudoscorpiones; family Chernetidae; genus Cordylochernes; species Cordylochernes scorpioides. Next base: position 89,382,758 of record CP092868.1, read on the forward strand.
TATTTAGGGCATTCCGCCCCATATAGGATTCGCCGTATTTACACATCAACAAGAATAAAGGGAAGAGGAAACATTTACAACAAAATAAAGTTTGTCCCACATTCAGTTACCTATTTACAGATAGGTCATCCTCCAGTATCCTTTGCCCTGCATTCTTTCTTATGCGCCCAGCTTCTGTGCAGAACTTAAAGTATTTAACAATCAGTAATTCATCATCCAGAGCTGAAGAGAGAAGTTGACATATGTGTTGGTATCTAAATTGACCAAAGTTAGGGCTTGGGAGAATTTCAGTACGTTTTTCTGTTAAGAGAGGGCATTGGAAGAAATAGTGAACCAAATTATCATCCATGAGATCCTTACAAAGTAAACAGCTCCGGCCATTTTTTTTCCAGAAGTATTTTCTTTCTTCCCTGAAGAATTGCCATAAAACTCTATGTTGTGCAACTAGTCTTTTGTTGGGAAGCGGGATATTCAATCGTAGGTACTCCTCTGTCATGAATGATTCACTAAAAAATTTGTAGTGAGCAAAGTGAGTTGAATCAATGATTTTCATCTGATCGTTTTGAATTAGTTGGTCTGTGGTGAGTCTAATTATGCCTGGCAGTTCTTTCTGTATGACTAAGTATTCTTGGCAGCCCTTAAGAAAGGAATATCCTTTCGAGTCTGAATTTTTATTAAATTTTGAGTAAAACTGTTTTCTATTTCCTTTTTCGCGGTGACTTTCCAGAGATAGTTTAAGCAAGCATGTGGTAATCTGCTCGTCTCCATTTTTAAGATCCTAACCCAAAACTTTAATGGGAGTTTTACAGCATTAAGTTCAGTTGAAATTCTTCCACATTCTCTTTTGAGGATATATCCTGGTGTGAAGCTTGGTAATTCTAAGAGACGGCGAAGAAATGCATCTTGGGTATTATTGACTGTCTTCAGCTGGTTAATTGCCAACCATTGGTTTTCTTTTTTCGATCTTAATTTTATTATGTTTCAGATTTAAGCCCTTAAGTTGACTTTCTTTAATGGTATGAGTCTTGCTATGTGAAATATGAGGAGTTCCTGTGAGTTGAGCTTTGTTTCTAGATTGTGCATCTTCATTTGTATGTATTTTATTACCTGAATATTTACATCTCTATTTACAGAGGTCCGCGGGTGTACCTCTAGCTATATTGATTCTCCTTTGGCATTCACCATCTGTCCCTCCACTACCATGTAGTTGGTGCCGTTTAGGAGAAGTTTATTATCCCTCAACTTCGATCTTATACCTTTCTTGTAAAGTTCCTTTCTCCTTTCTATTAAAATTTTTCTCTGCTCTCTAATCTGGGGGCTGTAATCCCTGCTCATAAAAATATTGAGTATTCGAAGTTTGGATGAATTGTTTAGGAGACTTATTCTGGACTCGTGATCAGAAACTTCAATCAGAATAGGCGCCTTTGGTCCCCTGCCCAGGCGATGACATTCGGCAATTACCACATCATCAGTAATCTGCATATCTTCCGCCATTAACTTCTTGGCCTTTTGTAGCAGCAATTCCCGGCTGTCAGTCTCTGCTGATTCAATGCCATATATTATTAAATTGTTTTCTCGGGCTCGTCTCTCCAAAGCCTCCGCACGTTCTTCCAGATTCCTTATTTTTAGGGTATTGTGAGAAATTGACCTCGTGTTAGCCGTCAGTGCATCTGTGCACGAAGCTAAAGATGTTTCCATTCCAGTCATTCTACGATCCCAATCCTCCATCTTCTGTTCAATATTGAGCAACCTTGTGTTGGAAAAGAAGGAGTTCGAAGCAGCCAATGGGAGGCCGACGGAAGCGGCTACGGGGATGCAGCGGCTAAAATGAGAAAGCAAATACAGGAGAACCTGTAAACAACTTTCGAACACGAGAATTTGCCCTGATCTCCGATTCTTTTAGTGTAAATATTTAAATATATAATGAATTAAAAACTACTTTACTTATTTTCTTAAATTATAATAAATATAATTTTCCCTCCTGTTTTCGTCTAATATTTTAATAGTGCTATAAGCAGCGACACCTAAATTTTGAACCTTCAACCCCGACGACCAAGAATAGAGGTGATCGACTACCTCTATAGAACTTAGATCGTCGTCACAACACAGAGTGGCGGTGAAATCGCAATATTTTTGGCATCCCAGCCGGGACTGTTGAAGGCAAATTCCTGAAAAAAAAAATCATTTTAAGCTGACCATTTTGGAACTCGCTAGCTAACCCTACTTGCCGCTTTGTTTACATGATGGCGGAAGAATTAATTCTACGTTTAAAGAAGAAGCGTGCTATTAACAGATCATATTTAACGAAAACGTGCAATAAGATTGAAAGTGGACTTGACACGCTAATTAGAATTGATCTTGAAGAATTATTAGAACAATTTATTGAATCATTTAACGAACTTAAATTAGTGGATCACGAAATAGAAACGCTTCTTGAAACTGACGATTTAGAGAAGGAATTACAGGGCGTAGAGGAATATCGAGAGAAATATATTACTTGGAGATTTAGGGCAAATAAAAAGATTCGCCAATCAGATTTTCATGGCGAAAATATACCGAATTCGAACTCACGAATAGATGAAAATGAAATGAGACATTATGTACCTTCCTGCACGACTGTGAAACTTCCGAAATTGATGATATCGAAATTTTATGGAAACTTTAGTGAATGGCTGACGTTCTGGAATTCTTTTGATGCAGCTATACACCAGAACAACTCACTGAACCCGATCGATAAATTTAACTATCTGAAGTCACATCTCGGCGGAACTGCACTAAACACAGTCGAAGGTTTCTCTTTATCTGCGGACAATTATGAGAAAGCTATAAAATTGCTTAAAGACAGATTTGGGCGAGAAGACATTTTGATTAGCCGACATATGAACAATTTGTTGTCAATGAGACCACTTAAAACGTCAAGATATTAAGAACCTTCCGCGAACTTTTTGACAACCTTTCTGTTCAAATAAGAAGTCTCGAGTCACTAAACGTGTCCATTGATGTTTACGGACAACTGTTGTGTCCGATAATAATAAAGCTTCTACCTGCCGACCTTAATTTGGAATTGAACAAAGAACTCCCGACAGGTTACGTAATTAATGACTTGATCACCTTTCTAGAAAGACAATTAACTGCACGGGAGAGGAGTTTTAGAAACGAAATCGGTACCGGGAATGAATCAACTTCTAAACCTAATTTAGTAAACAAACATCCAAAGACAAGATTCTACAATGAAAAACCAATTGCGACAGCTTCAGAACTTTTGAATTCAGTTCACAAATCGAATGAATGTGTATTTTGTGGTAAATACAACCATGGAAGCCCTAAGTGTGACTTTGCAGCTAATATGAGTTTAAACGAAAAGAGATCACTCATGAGGAAAAAAGGCGTTTGTTATAAATGTATTCGGCCTTCTCATATAAGTAAATTTTGCAGAAATGTAGTCCGTTGTTCGATCTGCAACATGTCTTCCCACCTGGATGTCATGTGCACAAAACTGATTTTAGATAGAGGTGGATCTTCCAAGTCTCCAACGGTGCAAGATGAAACTCTCGCCAACTTATCAACCTCCCCAGACGTCTTGTTACCTACTTTGAGAGTGACCCTCAAAGGGAACAGAACGAACAAGACGGCACGGGCTATAATAGACACCGGATCCCAAAGATCATATATTTTACATAGCACAGCAATGGAAATGGAATACGAGCAATCAAGGAGAGAGTTCTTCCGGCATTCCTTGTTTGGAGGATCGAGTACCGACGTAGTTGAACATGAGGTCTATACCATTCATTTATCTGACATCAATAATTCCTATCGCTGTGAGTTTGAAGCACTAGGTCAACCCCTTATCTGTGGAAGCATACCTCCGGTGTGTCCAAGATCATTTTTAGAAGGGAGTGAAAAACTCGACGTGTCTGATTTGAGGAGAGACCGTATAGAAGTCCTTATAGGGGCGGACATCGCCGGGAGATTGCTAACCGATGCTCAGAGAAGAATCTCATCTGGACTGGTGGCAATCCGTACCAAACTAGGATGGACTGTGATGGGAAATATTCCTCCAACGGAGGTGAGAGATGACACCAGCTCCCCTTGCGTGACCACACTTCTATCTTTGGATCTAGAAAACTTGTGGAAATTAGATGCAATTGGATTCTCTGACGCGGAGGTTGAGAAGAAGACTCAATCATTACAAGCTGAAATGGAGGAACATTTCGCCCACACCACGACGCGAGATATCGAGGGGTGCTATGAGGTAGCTCTACCCTGGGTGCAAGACATGGAAATGATTCCTACGAATAGAGACCTAGCCGGAAACCAACTGAGTTCTGTAAGAAGAAAACTTGAAGAAGTTGGAGACATGAAAGAGTATGGACAAATCTTTGAAGAATCTATAAATCAGGGGATAATAGAGTATTCCAGAGAGGATAAACTAGATGGTGTACACAACCTGCCACATCGACCAGTGTATAAAAAAAACGGTCAAACTTCTAAAATAAGGCCAATATTTAATGCGTCGGCCCGGAAGAGAGATAAAATTTCCCTGAATGACTGTCTGGATAAGGCACCCAATTTGATAGAAATTATACCAAGACTTTTAAATAAAATCCGGAAATATGAAGTAGGTGTCTCTTCCGATTTCGAGAAAGCATTTTTACAAATTGGAATAAAGGAAGAAGACCTAGATGCTGCAGTTTTCGAAATAGCAGGAGTTGATCTAACTGGGCATCTTATCTTAAAGGATAAGAAGAAAGCATGGAATGTCATCTTCACATGCGCAGTGTATAGAGGAGTTCATCTGGAGCTTGTGACATCTTTGTCTATGGAAGCCTTCCTCCAAGCTTTCCGCCGATTTATTGCTCAAAGAGGCCGACCATTGATTATGTATTCGGATAACGGGACTAATTTCAAAGGCATGGCTAATGCTTTAAAGAAGATTGATTTTTCGAGATTAAAATGTAATCCCACATTGAAAAATATCACCTGGAAATTCATACCGCCTGGTGCTCCATGGTGGGGTGGATGGTGGGAGCGTTTGATTGGAATGATGAAACAATTGCTCTTTAGGATTCTCGGTCAAACCTCCTTGGGATATGAAGAACTTTCCACGGTAATGTGTGTTTAAATTTATATTTTAATTTTGTAATTATTCTTATCTTTAATTCATAGAAGCATTTTCTGGGAGACATATTCAATCTTTTTATCATCATCACTTTAATTTTTTGTTTACATTATTATTATGGCGTAGTTATCAAATAATTTTTGTAACTGTAGTTTCTTTCTTTGTTTTGTTCCTTTTTAAGCAATAAAATAAATTGGAATAACGCGTAATATTCAATTCAATTCAAGCATAAAGAAACATCATCGATTCATTTTTAGAACAAAGGAAAACCATAAGCCTATTCAGCTTCACATTTTCATACATGGTCCCTCGAGCCGGATAGAAGCCTGATAAGGTAAGTCAACCTCATGGATCCAGAAACAGAAATAAGAAGAATCAAAAGACTAGGTCTTAATTTAGAAAAGTTGGAAAATGAAATAGAAGAAAATGCGGCCGATTGTTTTGAACTCGATACAATATTAAAAAAGATCGTGAAGATTAAACAGCAGTTAGAACAAGCATATGAATATTTTATAGGGATAAAAGACACAGACGAACTTTTATTACAAATAGAGGAAGTAACCGATAAATATTGTAAACTAGAGGTGAAAATTCTTCGTTTTACTCAACATTTTCACAATAATGCAAATTTACCTTTAAGTAACAATGCAGTTAATAATAATTATGCTAATTTGCCTAAATTAGAACTACCTTTTTTTGATGGAAAATTAGAAAATTGGATTTCGTTTACTAATGTTTTTAAAACTACTATTATTGATAATAGTCAATTAACAAACATAGTTAAATTACAGTATTTAAAGACTTGTCTGAAAGGAAAGGCTTTAGTACTTGTTAATCATATACCAATAACAGAAAATAATTTTGTTTTGGCTTGGGATTTATTGGAAAAAATATATGACAATAAAAGGGAATTGATATTTAACCTAATACAAAGAATAATAGATCTACCTAAGCTAACAATAGAATCATCCACACAACTTCTATTTTTGGTAGATAATTCATATGAAATCATTAGATCTCTAGAAACACTTGGTTATAAACTAGATGAACTTAGTGATATCATAATTGGGAAAATCCTGAGTGATAAACTAGACAAAACAACAAAGCGCAGCTGGAACATGACTGTTGACAATAATCACATACCCTCTTGTTCAGAATTATTGAAATTTATAGAAACCCATGCAAAGGCACTTAATACAAGTGAAACCGAAAGGGGATTGCCCCTAATCAAACGCTCCATGAAATTGCAAGTACACAATCTAACTAAGCCCAATTGTTTTCTATGTCAACAGGAGCATGGAATCTATCTATGCCCAACCTTTTTAGACATGGAGCCATTAGAGAGAAGGAGAAAAGTTAAACAACTCGAGTTATGTTTCAATTGTTTAAGAAACAAACATTCGGTAAATCAATGTAGGTCAGAATTCAAGTGTAGAAAGTGTCAAGGAAAACATAACACATTAATTCACATTGATGCCAACATTCATCAGTTTAAAGAACATACAGTAGGAATTCCTGCAATTGAAGAACCAGATAAAAACCAAGCTGAGTCAAGTGTAAAGGAAAACAATGATGCTTTGGGCGTGACCTCCATTCATAAAACACCACCTGTTTGATGTCTAACCAAGAGGACTCGTTCGTATTATTGTCTACAGCAACAATTATGGTGATGAACCATCAAAGTAAATATCAGCCTTGTAGAGCTTTAATAGATACAGCCAGTCAAGCCACACAAATAACTCGGGACTGTTTGAAGAAACTGAATTTGGAACCTTCTAGGACAAGAGTAGAATTAGCCGGAATAGGAGGACAGATTTTGGACAGACCCAATGGAGTAATAAATCTCAATTTTACATCCCATTTCAACATGTCCAGAATTTTAAAAACTAATGCTCTTGTTGTGGATAAGGTGACAAGTTATATGCCATATTTAAAATTTGAAGAACATCAATTTGATCATTTACAAGTCCTGCAACTAGACGATCCACAATATCAATATACCGCACCAATTGACATATTGCTAGGTGCAGATATTGCTTTTTCTCTATTCAAGGGAGCCATCAAATATGGGCATGAAGGTCAACCAAAGGCAATCAAAACACTATTGGGATGGTTGCTCTTTGGAGAAATTAAAACCTTTCAAAAGAAATCCAGAAACTATCAAAAACTGCACACATTCAATTGTACGCTCAATAATTGGGAACCAATATTTTCCTTATGGGAAGAAGAACTCAAAACCAAACCTGATCCATTTGAAGATGATTTCAATGAAATTTATTTTAAGACAACTCATGAAAGAGAAACATCTGGTAGATACATAGTAAGATTGCCCTTTAAGGACCCCAGTTTACTTGGAGAATCAAAACCTCAAGCCATTGACTGTTTTTTGAGAATGGAGAAAATCTTGAAACAACAGCCCCAGGTATATCAGACCTACAAGGATTTCATGCAAGAATACCTGGTTTTAGGCCACATGAATGAGGTGAAGGGAAATGGAAATGATCATAAGGCATTTTACCTTCCTCATCATCCTATAATCAAAGAAAAAAGCTCTACCACAAAATTGCGAGTTGTATTCAACGCTTCTTCAAAAACAACAACAGGTTATTCTTTAAATGATATTTTACATACAGGACCCAAACTTCAAAAGGACATTTTCCTTTGTTGTTAAGATTCCGATCTCACCCTATCGCTATATCTGCAGATATCACCAAGATGTACAGGCAGATTTTAGTTCACCCAGAAGATAGTCCGTATCAACGAATCATTTGGAGAGATGAATCAGGTCAAGGTTTAAAAGAGTATGAACTTAAAACCTTGACATACGGAACATCTTGTGCACCATTCTTGGCCATCAGGGTATTGAAACAACTGGCTCATGATGAACAAATTAGGTTTCCAACGGCAGAAGCCATTCTTAAATCAGATTTTTATGTGGATGACTTGTTGACTGGTTGTGAAACTGTAGAAAATGGGCGCAAACTTATAAGAGAATTAGACCAATTGCTGCAAGCAGGCGGTTTTAAATTACGACAATGGGCTTCCAATAAACCTACCATATTGAACACACTTCAAGAAACAGACAAATCAACCTTCTATGCTAATGTTGACAGGGAGAATACACTGGGAATAAATTTATTGGGCATAAATTGGAACCCGAGGAATGATGAAATAGGATTGAGGAAATTAGAAATAATCAAGAATGCCCCAACTAAGCGAAATATCTTATCCCAAATGACAAAAATATATGACCCCCTTGGTTGGTTTGCGCCAGTGATGCTTAAAATCAAGTTGATGATTCAGACATTATGGGCTGCAAAACTAACATGGGATGAGCCCATTCCAGTTAGATTACAAGAATCGTGGAAGGCATTACAAAATGATCTAGCATCATTACACCAGGTAAAGATTCCTCGATGGATAGGACTGTTTGAGCCTGCAACTTATGAGATACATGGATTTGCTGATGCCTCACAAAGGGCATATGCTGCAATGGTTTATATAAAGATAATACATAATTCTTCAATACATGAGGTATATCTATTGGCAGCGAAAACCCGAGTAGCTACTTTAAAAACCACAACGACTCCACGCATGGAATTGTGTGCATCGCTATTGCTAGCTCAGCTGACTAGACTCGTGTGTACGGCTATGTCGTTGAATATAAACAAAGAAAGCATGGGGTCTGGACTTTAGACGAAGACTGATATTGTATGAGACATTATATCGAAGTACAATTACTTATGGTTATCCAATATGGTATCCATTCATAAACAAAAAGTCTAAGGAGACAAACTAAATTCTCTTCAATATAGTATATTAAAACATTGTATACAGGCCTACAGTACAACATCATCGGATTGTACACATATACTTGCACAAGTCCCCAAACTTACTGAATATATTGAATCTAACATGTTGAAAACCGAAATAAATTACAACCGATTTGACTCTTCAAGTAGGAATATAATTTCTAATTACATAAGGGAAAAATTGCAGAAATACTATGAGAAGACTAATACCATTTTCAAGTCCTTCTTCACTGATTCCCAAATACCCAAATATGTCAAGCCAAATTTTTACAATGTCCAATTTTTACTGGACACGGTAACTTTAGATCATATTTGTACAAAGTCAGAAAGACGGATTCGCCTAAATGCTCATGTGGTGCAGAAGAAGAAAATCCTGTACATATTTTAACGGACTGTCGACTTGTAGAGGACTTGAGAGTCAAAAATCAAATAAATATAAATTGTCTAAATCAAATAGTTAATAATAGATATATGTATATAAATTTTAATAGATTTTGTAGAATGTTTTTTAGTAATAGATAGCCTGGGCTGTAATAAATGGTAAATAGTTATATGCTGTAAATAGCTCTAAATTTCTGTTCTTATGTGATGTTCACTAATATTCATTATAGGGTAATTAAATCGTTAACTAACTGACAAATATGTTAATAATTTCTATTATAATAACTAAAATCATATTAATAATTACTGTAAATAAGCTCCCAAACTTGTGTATGCATGCAAATATCCAAGACGGATATCGCGTGCTTTGTAAATGATAATAAATAAATAAATAAAAAACAAGGTTACATTGTGGTCAGATTCCAACATAGTGCTGAGTTGGTTGGCTTCAGAGCATAACAGATGGAAACTCTATGTTTCTAATCGGGTAAAGGATATACAAGAGCTATTACCATGTCGTTGGATGCACGTCAAAGGAGAAGACAATCCTGCTGATCTTGCATACAGGGGAATATCATTGAATCAACTGCTCGATCTTGAGTTATGGTGGCACGGTCCACCATGGTTGAAAACAACATCACAACCCTATAACGACGCTATACCAGTGATAAATGAGAAATGCTTAAGTGAACAAAGAATTAAGACCAACTTATTTGCCAAAAAGAACATATCTTATCCATTCATAACAAGATATTCATCATTGAACAAATTAAAAAGGATAACAGGATGGATTTTTCGTTTCTTCTATAATTGTCGAAAACTTCTCAAAAGGGAAAAATCCGGAGCATTATCAATTGAAGAAATTGAGACCTCTTTCAACAGAATTATTCGATGTGCTCAACAAGAGGATTACTACATTGATTTGAAACAATTAGAGGCCTTTCAACCTTTAAGTGGGAAAAGTCCTTTAATAAAATTGAATCCTTTTCTTGATAAAGGTGGATTACTCAGAGTGGGTGGACGATTAAATAATGCCCTTTTGAGTTTTGATCAAAAACATCCAATTATTTTACATAAGGCACAATATATTACTCAATTAGTAATAATACATTATCATGAGAGACAATTACATGCGGGTGTACAATTAACTCTATCCGCCATCAGAGAAAAATATTGGATACCATCTGGACGATGTCTAGTAAAACAAATTCTGTTTAAATGCATTAAATGTGCTAGATTTAGAACAAAGGCTGTACAACAACTGATGGGCAATTTGCCGGCATCACGGACCAATTGGACAAGACCATTCACTAAAACAGGAATTGATTTTGCTGGACCAGTGATTGTGAAAACATCGAATTTGAGAAATGCAAGATGTGATAAGGCTTATATTGCATTATTTATCTGCATGTTCTCTAAAGCCATACACATAGAACTCGTTACCAACTTAACAACAGAAGCCTTCCTGGCTGCTCTTCGGAGATTTATTGGCCGTAGAGGTCGACCGGCAGAAATAAACACTGATAATGCAACTAATTTTGTCGGAGCTTACAAAGACTTAAGAAAGTTATTCAATTCAAACATTCATGACTTTGCTTCTTCAGAAGAGATCAAATGGAACTTTATACCTCCATCCTCACCTCATTTCGGAGGACTATGGGAGGCAGGAATAAAATCTGTAAAGTATCATCTACGTAGAATCGTGGGTAAAACTAAATTAACATTTGAAGAATTAACAACTGTGCTAACCCAAATAGAGGCATGTCTAAATTCAAGACCATTGTGCCCTCTAACTGATGACCCTGAAGACTTGAATGCGTTGACGGCAGGACATTTCCTCATTGGAATGCCATTGACTGCAGTCCCATCCCTAGTTAGAGAAAGCGGTTCCAGTCTTAAGGGAAGATGGCAATTGGTTGAACAGATCAAGACAGACTTTTGGAAAAGATGGTCATGCGAGTATTTTTCCAGACTACAGAACAGACCAAAATGGTTGAAACCAGTGGACAACATCAAGATTGGAACATTGGTTTTGTTAAAAGATGACAACCTTCCTCCTCTCAAATGGAGAATGGGACGGATCAATCAGGTGTATCCGGGAGAAGATGGGTTGGTACGTGTGGTTTCAGTCAAGACGGCGGATGGAGACCTCAGAAGAGTTGTGGCCAAAGTTTGTCCTCTTCCACTTGACTGTCCTACTAACTAGACTCGAATCTTGGTTTGCTGATTTTTCTTTTCTGTCTACTCCTGTCATTATCAAAATGTTGATATTGTAATATCAAAGGGGGGAGGATGTTTAAATTTATATTTTAATTTTGTAATTATTCTTATCTTTAATTCATAGAAGCATTTTCTGGGAGACATATTCAATCTTTTTATCATCATCACTTTAATTTTTTGTTTACATTATTATTATGGCGTAGTTATCAAGTAATTTTTGTAACTGTAGTTTCTTTCTTTGTTTTGTTCCTTTTTAAGCAATAAAATAAATTGGAATAAGGCGTAATATTCAATTCAATTCAAGCATAAAGAAACATCATTGATTCATTTTTAGAACAAAGGAAAACCATAAGCCTATTCAACTTCACATTTTCATACAATGTGTGACATCGAAAGCTTGATGAACACACGCCCTCTGACTTACCTAACTGAAGAAAGTGAGGATCTCGTTCCATTGACACCTTCGTTGTTCTTACATGAGGTCAGAGAGGTTGGCGTTCCAGACCTGGACTTGATTGATAACCAGACCCTCTCCCGCAAATATCAATATATCAAACGTATACGAGAAGACCTTAGAGAACGATTTCGAATCGAATATTTTGGATTCCTGAGACAAGAAACGAGACGCCTGAAGATTACCATACCATTCAAGGTGGGAGACATGGTGCTCATTGGACAAGAGAGTTTAAAGAGACTACACTGGCCGTTAACCAGAATAATCCAACTCTATCCAGGAAAAGACGGACTTGTGAGGGTTGCGAAAGTGAAAACTTCATCAGGTGATAAAATACGACCTATTCAAAAACTCTACAATTTAGAGGTAACGCCCGAGATAAGATGTCGAGACCCTCTAACGGAGCGATCTCCCACACCAGAAGTTCGATTGACAACTGAAGAGGACCCTTTGACTTCACAACAAGAGCAACATCACATTGAAACCCCGAATGTTGTGTCAAGTTACGGATGGCCCAACAAGAAACCCAACCGATTGGATCTACTGAACTTTTCCTTTCCATGTTTGAGTCGTCAAGGCGCCAACTCAAAGGTGGGAGAAATGTTGGAAAAGAAGGAGTTCGCAGCAGCCAATGGGAGGCCGACGGAAGGGGGCTACGGGGATGCAGCGGTTGAAATGGGAGGAACAAGGAAAAAAGAAGAACTTGTAAACAACTTTCGAACACTAGAATTTGCCCTGATCTCCGATTCTTTTAGTGTAAATATTTAAATATATAATTAATTAAAAACTACTTTACTTATTTTCTTAAATTATAATAAATATAATTTTCCCTCCTGTTTTCGTCTAATATTTTAATAGTGCTATAAACAGTGATACCTTAATTTTGAACCTTCAACCCCGCCGACCAAGAAAAGAGGTGATCGACTACCTCTATAGAACTTAGATCGTCGTCACAACAGAGTGGCGGTGAAATCGCAATACTTGCATCAATTTTCTTTCCCAATCTTTTCACTTCAGCCGAAAGGTCAATTATCAGTAGCTTTAAATCGTCCACAGGTGCCTGGTCCGAAGTTGAGTGAGGCAAATTTGTCAATGTGGTCTGTCTTTTCGGCCCTAGATTTAGTTCTACACACCCAATTATCAGTAAGGCCGTGATCACTTTCAGCCAGTAAGCCATCGAACAGTACATCAAAGTTACACCAGTTCTATCTCCATAATATTTCATCTTATTGAGTTTAGTCTTAAAATCATTTAGGAAGTAATAAAAATATTATATTCATGGATTTAAAGATTTTTTCTGTGAAGTCTAATATATTTTGCTTGTTTGTCATCAGGCATCAGATTCCAACAATAATCTGCCACCCTATGTTGATTCCAAAGACCATTGTATCGTTGCTCCCTGATTTTAATATCTTGGTGAAAGCGTTCACCTTGTTCTTTGCTCCCTGCACCGAGATTATCAGGGAAAAAAGTTTAAATGTGAATCCATAAAATGCAATATTTGATTCATTAAGCACCCGAACTTGTGGAATTTGGAAATCTTATTTTCTACGATTCTTCCATAATTCGGTGACTTATTATGGCCTAAAAAGTACTTGACAACGTCTATGAATGCAAGCCAAACATTTTTCTCATCTTCTTTCAATGTTGCAAAAAACTATTCGTCATTTATTAGTTTACGAATTTGAGGTCCAATGAAAATAACTTCCGTTATCTTAGAACAACTAATCTTCGGAAATTTAGTCATTAAAAATTTTTCAGCATCACTATCTTTCTTTAAAGCCTTTACAAAATTTTTCATTAACTATAATTTGATATGTAAATGGGGGAAGAAGCATTTTTAGTTTATGGACAAGCGGTTCATTTTCAACGTTTTGTTCACCTAACCGAAACATACTTCTTTCAGGCCATATTTTTTGTATATAATGATTCTTTCTGTCTCTGCTGTCCCACTTGCATAAAAAGCAAGGCTACTTTGTGTTTCCTTCCTGCAAGCCCTGTAAAATTCCTATAATTTTAAGAACATCGCAAACTTTCCAACAATGTTTGGTATGATTTAACAAATCCCAGATTTTCCTAAGAGTCGAATAGGTTTCTTTCATATGGGTTGAATAGGCAACTGGTATGGAAGGTAATACACTATCATAGTGCAGCAAACAAGCCTTCAAGCTTTGTTTAGAGGAATCAATAAAGAGTCTATGCTCGGTAGCATTGTAATTAATTTGCAGAGTTTTAAAAACGCCATCAATATCATTGCAGTACACTAATCCTTGTTCTTCAGAAAAAAAAGCAAAAAACATTGTTCCCTATTACGATAGACAGAGATTTTGGTTTGTGGTAACAAGAGGTTCCTTTGCTTTAATCTTGATCAAAGGATTTCTGCTGCTTCTTTTGATAGCCCTAGATCCCTAACTAGATCATTTAATGATGCCTGATAAAATAAATGTGGGATGCCAATTTCATTTGGAATAAATTCAGGGTCTTCTAATTGATGAGCATCTGCAAATGCTGTGAGCTGATCATCCTTTTTGATATAGGATTCTTGAACCGTTTTAGGAATCGGTATGGGATTCTCCAGGTTGTGAGGATTAGGTTGTCTAGCTGATGGTATATCAGGATAAAAGTTAGTTTGCTTATTTTCTCTATTAAGTCCTGTGATTTTGCAGACACAGAAATAACAATCGTCATGGTCATATTTTGGTTCTCGCCAAACCATTGGTACACCAAAGGGCATACCTTTTGATTTCCCCTATTTCCATTGCAAAAGCCCTTGATAGCACGTTCCGCACACACTATGGGGGCACCACCACTTGTATTGGTCACCTAAGGTAACATCAAAATATTATTTATAGAATTATTTTATCTTTGGGGCGATACGTTTCCTCTGTTTGGAAATTTCAAAGTTTCCACAAATGTAGCAAAACATTTCTGGATTAGCTTTGCATTTACGCGCTATTATTTATATGTTTAAAAATATTTATAAAAATAAATTTTTGAAATGAAGGCGATAAAAACGTGGTGATTTTCTTTTAATGGTAAAAAACAAGCTTTCAGGCAAGAATGCCCTTCTTCAGGTTACAATACTTGGCAATATTTTAAAACTATGGACATGAAAGATAGCCAAATAAAGTAGGTAAATAGTTCAGCTGGGGGGGGGGGGGGGGGGGGGGGGGGTTGGCGAGGTAAGACACGGAGTATTGGGGTGGGAGGTCGATTTTTCGGTTGAAACTAGGCGTGCAGTGCGAGACCAAAGATTCAAGGACTAGGCGCTGATACTTGTTCCCGACGCCCTTGTAAACGCATACAGCGCTGTCCAAATTGAACGAGTGGCGAAATTCTGTGATGTGTTAGCATAAGAGAGACTTGCGGTCGTTGGTGCGTATGTTGCGGCTGTGTTCAGATAATCTGGTGCAGATAGATCGACCGGTTTCTCCGATGTAACACTGTTCGCAATCGAGACAGGGAATTTTGTAAATTGCGTTGGTGGCGGTTAGGGGATTAGTTTTAATCGAACTTTATGTAATCGGATGGCGTAAGGAAGTATAGAGGGAAGGGGTATTATTAAAATAGATACGTATTCCGAATTTGCGTAAAAAGAAAGAAATGTCGGAGTTCCTGGCCGAAAACGGGAGAACACAAAGGTCTTTGTAGGGGGGAGGGACTGTTTTGGTGGAATTAGGCGAGTAAAAATGATGACGGATAAAATCATGAAGATAACCGGCGGATGAGAGATGATTATATACAATACGTTTCTCATTCTTTTTGAAACAGTCGAGGGAACAGTGAGAGTAAATTCGCTTGGAAATGGTTTTTACAGTGGTGATTTTGTGGGAAATCGGGGCGTGGGACTTGAAATGTAAGTAGGAGGGGGCGGAATTGGGTTTACGGTAAACGGTTGTGTGGAAGGTGTGTTCGGTATTTACAATTAAAACATCTAAAAACGGGATGCAATTAAATCGTGACGGATTGTGTGTAAAACGAAGATCTGGATTATAAGAATTTAAAGCATTAAGAATGGGGAGGTGGTCTGTATCTCGGTGGAGCAAGAAAATGTCGTCGATGTACCGTGACCACAACTCGATCCCCAGGTGGTTGTGGGACAAAATCCAGCGGTCCAAGTTGGACATAACAATCTCGGCCGCGATTGTGGATAAAGGGCTGCCCATTGGACAGCCCCTCGTCTGTATGAAGAAACTGCCGTGGAATTCTAGGGTGTTCAAGGCGAGGCAAATATTGAACAAATCTAAGATAACTTGTTGCTCGTTGGTGGGGAATGTAGAAAAAGTAGAAGTTGTTTGAGGCCTTCAATAATCAGGGAATGTGGGAGACATAAAGACAGTGAGGTCACATTAAAGGTTGACATGGCAAGCCCCTCGTCTGTATGAAGAAATAAATTTTCAAAACAAAAATAAATTTATTGTTAAACATTCTCTTGATATAAAATTGTAATTGTATATATGCATTTTATCTAAATGATGAATAAAATTTTATGCTTACAAAGTCAATATCTTCAAAATATTTTGATGACATCAGCTTCTTTATAAAATTAAATAGTTTCAAATATTTTTTAAAATTTGGGCTAATTTTGAAAAATGTAGGTTATATTCATGATCTACGGGTTGAAATTTAGTAGAAATAACTTTCAAATATTGAGAAGGAAAAAGTGCGCGTACTAGTGTAATCATGAGGATTTGGGGATCACTGGATTGTAAGACATAACCGGGTTTAGGATAGATATTTTGAGTCCCGTAGCTTAATCTCAAATCCAGAATAGATTGTAAATTGTATTTGTATTTCTCTAAGACACGTTTATAGTGAATCATGAAGGACACCGCTAATATTTGATCATTTTAAATGAGAGAGCAAACGTCTAAATTTGATCAAATCTTTGACGTTTTAATATAAATGTGTTGAGAAATATACATATTTATATTACAAAGTAGATTTAATATGAATAACAAATCATTTAATATTATAATTCTCCAATTATATTGAAGTTGTTCAGGTAATTGTTTTAATTATATAATCTTATGGCTCCAAATCCAATTCCATGCTTTTTAATTTCAAAATAATGATAATAATTCAAAACTATATATAATTTAAGAGCTATATAATATTTCTTTTATTTTAATATGAATAAATTATATTTTAGGGACTCTCTATATAAATTTCGTTTCCCACGGTCCAACAATGGGCCAGTCGGTTGGGAATTGAGGTGAAGGCGGGTCTGCTTTGAGACTCTGTCCGAATTTACTTGTTTCCTCAGATATTGAGGCTTTGTCTTCCTCTTCCCCGACTCTTTGAGACGGAGTCCATAGCATCGGCAGACCAGTTCCTGGCAGGGCCTGGACCATTAGCTCGGCCGAGTCATCTCGAGCGAGTTGGATGCTCTGGTTGTGCCAGAAGAGTGGAATAGGGCTTCTACGGGAGGCGAAGCGCCACTATAAATAAAGGCTAACGAGTCGAGCAGGTACCTCCTGGGTGGCATGGAAACCCTTTGCAAAAATATTCATGACCTGGTCTGGTGATGCATGGACTTCGGAAGAGATAAAATGTGATTACATTAAATGCCATACATTGTTCACGCTGAATAATAAAATTACACACCAAGTTAGCATACATAGAGTTACAGAAACACTTGTAACTTGAAAAATGGAAATATCTTTATTTACGGGGTTACTAACCAGAATGAATGATTTTTGAGTCCCGATGGACGCATAAAACGGGATATATACAAAGCACTGTTGGAGGGGCCTGGGGATCGGTGGCCAGGGGATCATCGCCAGGTGAGACCAGGAGAGCCGGGATGTAGAGGAGGATCAGTGGGGCAGGGTGGTGATCCGCGGAGATCAGGGGAAGGCAGAGACGGGTCCAATAGTATTGAGCCCAGGGGTGACCGTGGAGAGCAGACATACCGCATTGCTCTGTTGCAGCCAGAGCGGAAAAAGTAAAACTTTCTCTCTCTACAAAGTAAAGAGAGAGATTGAGATTGAAACTACTTTATTTGAATGTCCATATTATATAGGGTTAAATACATATAAAATATAAATATGAATAAATATATAATATATAATAAATAATGATAAATATATGAATAAATGGATATAAAAATATAAAATAATTGATATAAATATACATATATATAAACATATATACACAGTCCACTGGTGGCGGAGTCTTTCCCGCGGTGAGCGCCACCAATGACGACTTGTGAGAGTTCTTTTCCACAAAGTGGGCAGGTTGATGAAGTAAAGAGAGAGAGAATATGGTTTTACGGACAACTAACTAAAGTGTATGATTTTTTAAGCAAAATAATGTAGCAAGAAGACAAGCCGCAATGCACCATATCAAAGTACCAAAGTACTGCACGCCACCGAGTTTTTCAAAAAGGTTAGATTCCCACGTGCTTCTGCCAAGGATTCCATCGAAGTCTTGGAACTTTGTCCCTAGTACCTTTGCATCCTTTTTCTTGCGGCGTGAAACTCACAGTTGGAAGTTCAGTCAGGTGATTTGATATTGGATTGTTTTCCCGCTGACGTGGAGGCGCTCGATGTAGGTCTTGTAGCGTCGGTAGTGTTGATTGCGGCATGTCGTCTGTAAGTTGTCTCGTTGTGGGGTGAAGTTGGAGATCTTCTAACCGGGTTTGGGGCCACTCCGCTCCTCGGTTTCCCTGTCTTGCGGGATTGTTTTCGGCAGGTAATCCTGTCGACTCTACCTGTTGTAATAATAATAATAGTGGAGCAGACAACTTCACAGTGGGCTCCTCATCCAACATGCAGTCAGGGCCGGAAGTGGAGACGCACTAGCCTGAAGACAAATGAAGATCACATGCCTAGGAACATGGTTATCTCGGTTTAGGGGTGGTTCCTGGGAAGGATGAGACTGAGGCCGCTCTGGACAACATGGCTACTTTCTTGGTGTGTATGTCTGGGTACCTCCTCATCTGGGTCTCCTTGTCTGGACCTCCCTGTCTGGGCTCACCCCCAGCTTATATCCTAATTGTGACATCAGAGGGGGGGACGTCCAATCAGGGACTGTCATGACTATAAATCTCTCTTGTTTATACTATCCTTCCCGGCTCACCGTCTCTTTCTCTCCCGGGTACCCATTTTATTGAGTCCATTTTGTAGTTACATATGAGTTTGAATTTATATACAACATAACAACATATACAATACGACATATATATCTTCCTTTTTTTCCCCTATGTTCCGCTCATATGACGTGTAACTGCCGAGGCTTCATTGTGAATTTGTTATAGCCCTACTTTGTTAAATAAAATATTAAAAACATTTTTGATACCTTAAAATATAATATTTTTACTATCACTTTAACACTTTATTTTCGCCATCTTTCTTATACCATTTTTTGCCACATATATTATATATATTAAATTTATAAATTCAATTGCCATCTATTGTTAAAATTTGTAGCAAATAAATTTACTGGCAATATGTTTCTTTTCAACAATAGCATCAAATATTATCTTTACAGACCTTACTGCAATGATACAAATTATTGAATGGGAGGGTTCCCTACTGATGAGTCAAGCCCTCTCATTCAATAATTTATATCATTGAGGTAAGGGGTCTATAGAGATAATACTTGATGATATTATTGAAAAGAAATACATTGCCAGTAAATTTATTTGCCACAAATATTATAGCATAACATTAATTTAATATATATTATATAAACACACATATATAAATATATATAATGTATATTAATGAAAGGTGGAAATAGATATAAAATTACACAAATATTTTAAAATGTTTTTGAACCAATATGTGCTCTTGTCTTTTAAATATTTAAATTTGAGAACTTGAGGTTAATGGTTTTGCTATATTCTGTGAGTAATTAAAACACTTATATTTAGAAAAAGGCATCTCCTTATCGTGCAACTGAAAGTTGCTGATGGCTTGCCCCATCTATCGGAATAAATATCAACTATTCGTTGATTTTTAATTATTCCAGAATTGGTCAAATACCCATTCTTGGTTAATCAAGGAAATTAACCACGTACGCGTTTCGGGATAAATATATAAATGAATAGTTGATATTTATTCCGATAGATGGCGCAAGCCATCAGCAACTTTCAGTTGCACGATAAGGAGATGCCTTTTTATTAATTTATTTACTTTATCCCAGTACAATTCACATTTTTACTATTTTTTCACTTATATTTAGACTTCTGTAATGAAATTTCTGTAGGTTGGTTGAAAATAATCAACAAAATTGAAACACTGCTGTTGTCAATAGTTGAACTAGACAATCAAGAAAATGAGAGATTCAAACTATTTTTGAGGCGTCAAAATAGTTCAAAATTTTCATAACAGATGGCGCGCCAGTGCATCATGTCAATCAATAAAATTAGAAACTATTTTAGACGCGTAAGATTCTTTTTGAAATTAAACAATTTCTACTGCCCTTACTGCAATGGAAAAATTAATGGGAGGGTCTGGTCTAAAATAGTTTCTAAGTGTATCGTAATCAAGAAAAAATTGAAATGAAAAGTTTGTACAATATCTTATTTATTGGCTATTTGCAAATTTTTGTTTCTATTTCTTTTGGTCTAGGATAGAGCTATAATAAGGGAGTGGTTGATGATTGGAAGTTGGCTGCAGAATGAGACCAGTTATTCTTCTACTTTTTTTTCCTTCAGGCTCTCTTTTAACGATCAGGGAAACGATTCCTATTCTGGATACTGATTGCCTGTGATAAATGTTCATCCTCCTTTAAATATAATTATCTCAATTTTGAAGAGTTTAATTCTGCGAATGGTATCATGGTACAAAATATTGCTGTCATCTCTAATCAATTATTTTGATTAGATATATTTATATGATATTTGTCAGATTTTTATTTATTTGTATTTCATCTATTTTTAAGAACCCATTTTAAGTTTTCTCTTTGACTTGAGAGTTATAAAACTCTTTGACTTGGCGTTTTTAAAACTCTGCAAATTAATTACAATGCTACCGAGCATAGACTCTTTATTGATTCCTCTAAACAAAGTTTGAAGGCTTGTTTGCTGCACTAGGGTAGTGTATTACCTTCCATACCAGTTGCCTATTCAACCCATATGAAAGAAACCTATTCGACTCTTAAGAAAATCTGGGATTTGTTAAATCATACCAAACATTGTTGGAAAGGTTGCGATGATCTTATAGGAATATTACATTATTATAGGAATTTTACAGGGCTTGCAGGAAGGAAGCACAAAGTAGCCTTGCTTTTTATGCAAGTGGGACAGCAGAGGCAGAAAGAATCATCATATACAAAAAATATGGCCTGAAAGAAGTATGTTTCGGTTAGGTGAACAAAACGTTGAAAATGAACCGCTTGTCCATAAACTAAAAATGCGTCTTCCCCCTTTACATATCAAATTATAGTTAATGAAACATTTTGTAAAGGCCTTAAAGAAAGATAGTGATGCTGACAAATCTTTAATGACTAAATTTCCGAAGATTAGTTGTTCTAAGATAACGGAAGTTATTTTCATTGGACCTCAAATTCGTAAACTAATAAATGACGAATAGTTTTTTGTAACATTGAAAGAAGATTAGAAAAATGTTTGGCTTGCATTCATAGACGTTGTCAAGCACTTTTTAGGCCATAATAAGTCACCGAATTATGGAAGAATCTTAGAAATAAGATTTCCAAATTCCACAAGTTCGGGTGCTTAATGAATCAAATATTGCATTTTATGGATTCACATTTAAACTTTTTTCCCTGATAATCTCGGTGCAGGGAGCAAAGAACAAGGTGAACGCTTTCACCAAGATATTAAAATCAGGGAGCAACGATACAATGGTCTTTGGAATCAACATATGGTGGCAGATTATTGTTGGAATCTGATGCCTGATGACAAACAAGCAAAATATAATAGACTTCACAGAAAAAATCTTTAAATCCATGAATATAATTTTTTTATTACTTCCTGAATATTACTGAATCTTTATAAATAATGCTTATTAAACCAAATAAAAGGTTTTTTTTCGCATACACAGATTTTTGTTAAGACCTTCCATCTTATATATAAAAACAATTACCCTGATAATTTAGAAAAAAGGGAAAGAAATTAGAATTTTAAATGAAAATTCATATGCATAGAGTAAGTAGTTATATATATATATTGAAGGTCAGTTATTGAGGTAAAATATATACACATGCATATATGTATAATATTGTTTCTTCATTTTCACTATCTTTGGCGTATTTATTTAAATAGTAATAAGTTTAATGTCATAACTTTTCCTCCAATAGATGAATATCATGGGTAAAAAGGTATTATATTCATAACTTGAGAAATTTAGCTAATCGAAAGGAAATATTGATACCACCTTAATCAACACAAAAAGTTAACCCAGAAAATGTTTATTTGAGGAGGAGACATTTTTTTCATTTTGTGTACTAGTGTTATAAAGGTAGTCGGTCAGTCCACGGTCTCCTGCCAGGTGGTGAAATGTATCCTTATATCCTATAGTAATCATTGGCATTCGGATTGAAATTTATACTTAGGTGTCAAATAAAAATATAGAACGTGAATAGGATCCATTAAAAAGAATATATAATTGGAACTTTAAAACATTGGTCAACACCGTACAATATATTATCTTAAATGTGATCAGTTGAAACATTGAAAATTGCCAATATATGGAATGATTTATTTCCCCCGCGCACCATTCGCTACACGTGAACTCCACAGGTCTATTGTATCATCTTGAATTTGATAAATTAAAATTAATAATTAAGCTGTAAAAATTTTATAACGATCTAAATTGCGAATATATCTCTGGTAGTTCAATTTTCCTATTTATTCTATCTTTGTCTTCTGCGAAGGACCAACTTTCCAAAAATAATCAGTAATGATTTTATGTTCTGGTATAAAATATCTGTTTTATCAAAGTCCGGTGTGTGGTTGTTTTTCAAAGCGTGGTCTAGAAGGAGTGATGATAAATTATAATTTCTTAAAACTTATTTGTGTTGATTTATGCGATCTTTCAGAGCCTTACCAGTTTCTCCTATGTATTGGGCGGGGCAATCATTACATGGTATTTTGAATATTACATTGTTTTTGTTTTATAATTTGCTAATTTGTTCAGTGTCTGGGTGGCGTAGGAATTTTTTCAATTTGATTGAAGATTGATAAGTAGTTATAGTATTGTTTCTCTTTAAGACTCTGGCAATGCGTTCAGAGCCGTAGCTGTAAGGGATCAAGGCTGTTATTTTTTTTATTGCCCAAATTTAGGCATCAATCTTCAGCCAATTTGAAAAAGGTCCGACGAGTCCCGTAGCTTAGCATCAAATCCAGAACAGTAAATTTTATTTGTATTACTTTAATGCATATTTATTATGAATCATAAAAATCGTCGCTAATATTTGATAATTTAAAATAAGAGAACAAATGTCTATATTTGATTATTTTTTTGACATTTTAACATTTTAATATATATATATATATCTTTAAAATATTTTATATAAATAACGAAGCTTAAATTCATATAATTCTTCTATTATATTGATGTTGCTGAGGTAATTTCAATCATATTATTATGGCTCCAAATCCAATTTCATGCTTTTTTTTTCAAAATAAAGATAATAATCCATTAATATATATATTATTTAAAAGATAAATATTATTTCTTATTTTAATTATGAATAAATTGTATTTTAAGGACGCTCTATAAAAATTTCGTTTCCCACAATCCAACAATGGGTCAGTCGGTTGGGAATTGAGGTGAAGGCGGGTCTGCTTTGAGACTCTGTCCGAATTTACTTGTTTCCTCAGATATTGAGGCTTTGTCTTCCTCTTCCCCGACTCTTTGAGACGGAGTCCATAGCATCGGCAGACCAGTTCCTGGCAGGGCCTGGACCATTAGCTCGGCCGAGTCATCTCGAGCGAGTTGGATGCTCTGGTTGTTCCAGAAGAGTGGAATAGGGCTTCTACGGGAGGCGAAGCGCCACTATAAACAAAGGCTAACGAGTCGAGCAGGTACCTCCTGGGTGGCATGGAAACCCTTTGCAAAAATATTCTTGACCTGGTCTGGTGATGCATGGACTTCGGAAGAGATAAAATGTGATTACATTAAACGACATAAATTATTCACCCTGAATAATGAAAATACACACCAAGTTAGCATGCATAGAGTTACAGAAACAATTGTGTAACTTGAAATTTTCCCAAAATATGAGAAGTTCATAATCTAATACAATAGTAGAATGAGTTGGAGATTAAACTGGCGAGATGAGAGGGTTCACCACTGATGTACCATGCCCTCCCTTACTTACATGAATATAAAAGTGAGGCAAATATTTAATGTCATTTTTAAGCTTGAATATCTCAGTTGTTAACCCTCTATCAGTTTCTAAATTTAACAAAAAATAAACGCCACCTCTTCCATCAAAATAGAAGTAAAAACTATGAGACCAGGTTGTGTGAGACAGACTGATGTTCGGGATATATTGAGTAAATAATTTAAATATTTGTAATACTTATTTTTGGCAATGTGTGTATCACGTGTTGGACAGAGTAATGTTCGGGTTATATGAGTAAAAAATGTAAATATTTTTAGTAAAAGGTATCTCCTGATCGTGCAACTAAAAGTTGCTGATGGCTATCGCCATCTTTCGGAATAAAAATCAACTTTTTGTTGATTTTTTAAAATTATTACAAAATTGGCCGAATACCAACTTTTGATTAATCTCTAACAGCTAACCACGTTCGCGTTTCGGACTGTTGACCCTTCTCAGAGTGGGGCTAGCTGTACCTCAACGACCAAAAAAACTGGTTTATCAGGCATCCTGAAACACATTAAACGGGTAATTAAGACCAGAAGGGCGTGGGAACGCCAAACTATGTGAAGAAAATAATATAAAAGTGAAATTTACTGGGATTAGGCGGATAAATTAAGAAAAAAGCATCTCCTGATCTCGAACCTAAAAGTTGCTGATGACTTGCGCCACGCTGGCTTTTATTGATTAATCAATAATAGGTATTTGGCCAAATCTGTAATAATTAAAAATCAGCGAATAGTTGATATTTATTCTGACAGATGGCGCAAGCCATTTCTAAATTTTCCACCTGACCCCAGTACAATTTCAATTTCATTCTATTTTTTTAATGCGAATATAATACTTATTTATGGAAATGTGTTTATTTCCACATATCAATTATTATCTTTACAAAGGACAGCATTTATCGTTAAAATTATCATATTTTACCAATTAACAACTCTATTGTAAGATAACACCTCTAACTAAGATCATTATGGCTCTACATTCAGATGTTGTCCTTTATAGAGGGTCTCTGTACTTGATTCATTCCCACACTCCACATTTGTATAGTGCTTTCTGTGAAACTCTCACTTACTTTTTTGATAAATTTATTTTGCAGCATTTGCGCTTTATATGTTTAATACTTTTTTTGCTTATCCCTAGTAAACGTTGTACAGGCCATTATAATTATGATGGGTAGAAGTAGGCGACTACATTTACTGTAAGTGCACCACATGTCTACACATGTGAAAAGCAGTTCGACTTTGAACTTACAAATGTTTTAGAGCCCCGTTTGGTTACTTGGCATTCGCTGGTGGGATTGAACTTTTTTAAGAATCGGGGGGCATTGGAGCATTTTTTTTAAATCAGAAAAAAAGTGCCCAATGCGGGAATCGATCCCGGGTCGTAGCGGTTGAAAACAAACGGTTTAGACAATCCTTCCACCGACCCCCTATGTTTAAAAATAAAGAGTGTGAACATCATATTTTCTTCAAACGTAAGTAATATTCCTTTGTGTCAGACATCATATCGCCACGCTGTAAGATTCAAAGGAAAAACAGGGTAACGTGGCAAGATTCTTTAATAGAACATGACGAGCTTTCAGGCAGCAACTGCCCTTCTTCAGGTCTTATACAAGTGTAGACAAAGAAGTGCCATATTTATAAGCAAAAATATTTACATATATACGCGCAAGGAAATAAGGAATTTTACATACTGAAGATTGGAAAGGGGAATTTGCATATTTACAAATAAAACAAACTCTGTGTGAGAAATAGAGGCAAAAAACGGAGATAAAAATTAAACCTGAAGGCAAAACACGGAGATAAAAATTGAACCGAAAATAACAATAAAACCCAGAAACATATCAGCGAGTGAGGCCGTAAAATATTGTATATTGCGGTGGGAGATCAATCTTCCGGTTAAAACTGGGAGTACAGTTGGACACCAGTGCTTCCAGAACCAAGCGTTGGTACTTGTTTCCAATATCCCTGTATACAGAAATCGTATCGTCTAAATTGAAGGAATGGTCGAAATCTGCCATGTGTTGAAAAATGAGAGATTTTCGATCTTTGGAACGTATATTACGGTTGTGTTCGCGGATTCTAGTGGCGATGGTTCGACCGGTTTCACCAATGTAGCATTGCTCACAATCGTTGCATGATATTTTATAGATGCCGTTATTGAGGGATAGAGGGTTAAGTTTGATGGAGCTTTTTGTTATGGGGTGCCGTAAGGATGCTTCTAGGGAAGGCGAATTTTTGAAAAACGTGCGAATACCGAATTTTCGTAAAAATAACGCAATATCAGAGTTCGTGGTCGAAAAGGGAAGGACACAGACGTTTTTATACAGCGGAGGTGTAACTTTTTTGTGGTTCGGAACGTAAAAATGGCGGTCAATAAAATTATGAGGGTAACCGGCGGATAAAAGATGGGTGTGAACGGTACGCTTCTCGATCATTCTAAATAAGGCAAGGGAACAATGAGTATATACCCGTTTGGAGAGAGTTTTTACCGTGGTGATTTTGTGAGAAACCGGGGTATGTGATAAAAAGTGTAAATAGGAGGGAGTGAAGTTAGGCTTGCGAAATACGGTGGTCTGAAAAGTGCCATTAGTGTTGATGACTAAAACGTCTAAAAACGGGATGCAATTAAAACAGGATGGGTTGTGAGTAAAAAGGAGATCATGATGGTATGAGTTTTCAAAAATTCGCCTTCCCTAGAAGCATCCTTACGGCACCCCATAACAAAAAGCTCCATCAAACTTAACCCTCTATCCCTCAATAACGGCATCTATAAAATATCATGCAACGATTGTGAGCAATGCTACATTGGTGAAACCGGTCGAACCATCGCCACTAGAATCCGCGAACACAACCGTAATATACGTTCCAAAGATCGAAAATCTCTCATTTTTCAACACATGGCAGATTTCGACCATTCCTTCAATTTAGACGATACGATTTCTGTATACAGGGATATTGGAAACAAGTACCAACGCTTGGTTCTGGAAGCACTGGTGTCCAACTGTACTCCCAGTTTCAACCGGAAGATTGATCTCCCACCGCAATATACAATATTTTACGGCCTCACTCGCTGATATGTTTCTGGGTTTTATTGTTATTTTCGGTTCAATTTTTATCTCCGTGTTTTGCCTTCAGGTTTAATTTTTATCTCCGTTTTTTGCCTCTATTTCTCACACAGAGTTTGTTTTATTTGTAAATATGCAAATTCCCCTTTCCAATCTTCAGTATGTAAAATTCCTTATTTCCTTGCGCGTATATATGTAAATATTTTTGCTTATAAATATGGCACTTCTTTGTCTACACTTGTATAAGACCTGAAGAAGGGCAGTTGCTGCCTGAAAGCTCGTCATGTTCTATTAAAGAATCTTGCCACGTTACCCTGTTTTTCCTTTGAATTCCTTTGTGTGTAGTAGATGAAACACTATTCCCCAACCCCCCTTGTGTCTTTCTGGGGTTGATGTCTAACTTCCATTCCTTGCACCACACTTGATTATAACACTTATCTAACTTCAGAGTTGAGTAATCAGTTGTACCGTTG
This sequence comes from Cordylochernes scorpioides, assembly GCA_030710605.1. Lineage (NCBI taxonomy): Eukaryota > Metazoa > Arthropoda > Arachnida > Pseudoscorpiones > Chernetidae > Cordylochernes > Cordylochernes scorpioides. Next base: position 89,410,587 of record CP092868.1, read on the forward strand.
ATCTGGAGTTTGATAACATTGCTGCGTCGTCTGCGAAAAGCTTTGGCATTTTAGGTGTAGAGAAAATCGTGGCTATAAATGTTGAATAGATAGGTTATAAGAATAGAGCAATGAGGGACTCCAATTTGAGTTGGCTTTGCCATGGTTATGGTATTTACTTGTTTGATGGAATAACTCCTGTCCTGGAGGTATTTCTCAAAATTTGACAAAATCCATTGGAAACTGATTTTTTGATAATATTGATATCAATCCATCATGCCATACTCTAACAAAAGCTTAGGTAATGTCTATAAATCAAAGCCCACTTTTTCCTTGTGGGGTCTTCATATTTGGAAATGGTCTATTACAGTTATTACATGATGGGTTGGGTACTTTTATAAATTCAAATATTTTGGAGAAAAGTCAATAAAGTCCATGAACGTTTGCAATCTGCGAAAAGCAATCATCTCGTATAGCTTACTGGTAGTTGAGATATGGCTGATTTGTTTAAGACAGGGGTCGGCAAATTGCTGTTCGCGAGCCACATGCGGCTCTTTGGATGTGAAGCTGCGGCTCTTTATATAGTTCCATACGTAAATATTATTTATGAGAGTACTATTTATTGTTGGCAAGAAAAATATGGGGCTCTTTAAAAACTTGCTATAAAATATGGCACGATACAAAGAGGGTGAAAAGAGAATTGATATCGCGATTAAAGCTGATCAATTCCTAACTAGGAAAAACAAACATCACGAGTTGGTTTCATTGCAATCGACTGGGATAAATGTTCCTAAAATAATATTTGATGGTATTTAAAAGAAACGCATTGCCAGTAAATTTATTTGTGTAAAACTTTAACGATAGATGGCAATTAAATTTAATTTATTAATATATATTTGTTATGAAAACATATTTTGCCGAAGAACTTTGCTCGATGCAATACCTTGAAATAAAATGTATGTATCTCTACAGACCTATAAGTTTATGTCCATAGTTCACTAAACACCCCTGAGCTGCTTTCCATAGAAAATACAGAATATATTTTAAACCAATCCAATACAATAGTAGAGCGGTCTAGAGATTAATTTGGCGAAACCGCTGAGAGGGTTCACTACTGATGAGCCAAGCCCTCTCATTCAATAACTCATATTATTGCAGTAAGGTCTGCAGAAATAATATTTGATGATATTTAAAATAAATGCATTGCCAGCAAATTTATTTGTGTAAAAATTTAACGATAGATGACAATTAAATTTTATTTACTAATAAATGTTCCTGCCCAATATCACGACAGAAGCTTGAGTTGTTGCTGAGCGAAACACGGCTGATATCGTGTTGAGATTTCTTCTTTGATAAGTGGGTGACGAATCATGGGATTATAAAAGGTAGAACCTCTGTTATTTTTTCCAAATATGTTATCGTTGATTTCATTTATATAAATCTATATGTTATCTTTTGCTTAAAATATTATTTTCTTCGTAAAATTCTCATGAATTTAATTTTTAGTATTTTTCAAAAATATTGAAGAGATTTGATATTAAAGTTATAGGTCGATAGCTTTTAGCAGTTTCTAAATTCGTTATTTTTTAGGTTTAGGAATTATTTTGAGAGCTTCTCTTTTCCATTCATCAGGATAATTTCCTTTTTGAAAATACACTTATTATATATTCATCATTATATATTATATATAATTCATTTTATAAATATTCTGTTTTTGTTTAGCTTTGATAAGCCAGTGGAAGAGCGTCTTTGTTTGAAAGTTCGCCTGATTTTCACAATATGACGAGGGCCAACAGCCCGAAACGTGTACATGGTTAGCTTTTCTTGATTAATCAAGAATGGGTATTTGACTAATTCTGGAATAATAATTGATATTTATTTCGATAGGTGGTGCAAGCCATCAGCAACTTTCCGTTGCCCGATAAGGAAATACCTTTTTTATTTTTAATTTATGCACCTTATCCCAGTACAATATCACATTTGTACTATCTTTTCACATTGATTCGCATTCTCACGCAATTCTGGCCTTAACTACCTGTTTCAAGATTTTTCAGGATGCCTGAATGACCAGTGTTTTGGTCGTTGAGGTACAGCTTGCACCACGCTGACGAGGGCCAACAGCCCGAAACGCGTATGTGGTTAGGTTTCCTTGATTAATCATGAATGGGTATTTGGCCAATTCTGAAATATTTTGAAATCAACGATTAGTTGATATTTATTCTGATAGGTGGCGCAAGCCAGCATCAACTTTCAGTTGCCCGTTAAGGAGATAACTTTTTTATTTTTTAAAAAGTTACTTTATTATATTTTTATTATAAGATGACATATGTTGCTTGGATGGAGAGTTGTTACATATCACCTCTCTAAACATCAGCTTTCCCCATGCCTCTTTCACGTGAGCGTGTTGCCTACCGTTCGAGATTCAGTGAGATCGACATTGTGAGGATACTGAACACTAGATGGATCAGAGAGACTCGGGCTCGCTTATAAATGAAAAATAACACAAAGATGATTATTTTAAGAAAAGAGTTCAAGTGAAAAGTTTCTAAGTTACTGCACGGTGATTGCATTCGAGGTATCAGCACCAAAAAGTGGTTTAATGATTGGGGAATATATTTGGTGATTCGTTCTCTTTGGGTGAGAGCTGCTGCTCTTTTATATAGCATAGTGTGGTGCGTACACAAGCGTGTACTATAGATAAGTACACAAGATGGGTACTATAGAGATACACGGAGAGCAGCAACCCCTTAACAGCCCCACCACGAGAGGGTAGAGAACATGGGACCGCCTGAAACACACCGGTTAGACACGTGGAGACTTCCTTCATTGGGCGTGAACCGGTTCCGAATGTTTGACACCCACTCTGATCTCCCATATCGTACTTGGGGTTCATTAGCCCGGTCGTACTCGACTGTGGCCAGATTCATCCGAAGAGAGTCTGACATCACAGTCTTGCGTACATCGTGTGGCTGAACCCCGTTCCTCAAGGCTGAGAGGTCATTTTACTAATGGTTGGCCCTCAGGAAGTATCTCCCTAAACTATAAAATGGGTAGAGTATCTACACGCAGGAAGTCAGAAGTTAGAGATTAATCAAAAATCGGTATTCGGCCAATTTTTTAATAATTTAAAAAAATCAACAAATAGTTGATTTTTATTCCGAAAGATGGCGATAGCCATCAGCAACTTTTAGTTGCACGATCAGGAGATACCTTTTACTAAAAATATTTACATTTTTTACTCATATAACCCGAATATTGCTCTGTCCAACACGTGATACACACATTGCCAAAAATAAGTATTACAAATATTTACATTATTTACTCAATATATCCCGAACATCAGTCTGTCTCACACAGCCTGGTCGCATAGTTTTTAATTCTATTTTGTTGGAAGAGGTGACGTTTATTTTTTTGTTAAATTTAGAAACTGATAGAGGGTTAACAACTGAGATATTCAAGCTTAAAAATGACATTAAATATTTGCCTCATTTTTTATATTCATGTAATTAAGGGAGGGCATGGTACATCAGTGGTGAACCCTCTCATCTCGCCAGTTTAATCTCCAGCTCATTCTACTATTGTACTAGATTCTGAACTTCTCATATTTTGGGAAATTTTCAAGTTGCAATTGTTTCTGTAACTCTATGCATGCTAACTTGGTGTGTATTTTCATAATTCAGGGTGAATAAGTTATGTCGTTTAATTTAATCACATTTTATCTCATCCGAAGTCCATGCATCACCAGACCAGGTCATGAATATTTTTGCAAAGGGTTTCCATGCCACCCAGGAGGTACCTGCTCGACTCGTTAGCCTTTGTTTATAGTGGCGCTTCGCCTCCCGTAGAAGCCCTATTCCACTCTTCTGGCACAACCAGAGCATCCAACTCGCTCGAGATGACTCGGCCGAGCTAATGATCCAGGCCCTGCCAGGAACTGTTCTGCCGATGCTATGGACTCCGTCTCAAAGAGTCGGGGAAGAGGAAGACAAAGCCTCAATATCTGAGGAAACAAGTAAATTCGGACAGAGTCTCAAAGCAGACCCGCCTTCACCTCAATTCCCAACCGACTGACCCATTGTTGGATTGTGGGAAACGAAATTTTTATAGAGCGTCCTTAGAATACAATTTATTCATATTAAAATAAGAAATAATATTTAACTTTTAAATAATATATATATTAATGATGTATATATATTAATGGATTATTATCTTCAATTTGATATTAAAAAAAGCATGAAATTGGATTTGGAGCCATAATAATATGATTGAAATTACCTCAGCAACATCAATATAAATGAAGAATTATATGAATCTAAGCTTCGTTATTTATATAAAATATTTTGAAGATATAAATATATATATTAAAATGTTAAAATGTCAAAAAGATGATCAAATATTGACATTTGTTCCCTCATGTTCTCTCACGATTTTTATGATTCATAATAAATATGCATTAAAATAATACAAATAAAATTTACAGTTCTGGATTTGATGCTAAGCTACGGGACTCGTTGGACCTTTTTCAAATTGGCTGAAGATTGATACCTAAATTTGGGCAATAAAAAAAACAGCCCTGATCCCTTACAGCTACAGCTCTGAACGCATTGCCAGAGTCTTAAAGAGAAACAATACTATAGCTACTTATCAATCTTCAATCAATTTGAAAATATTCCTACGCCACCCAGACACTGAACAAATTAGCAAATTAGAAAACAAAAACAATGTAATATTCAAAATACAATGTAATGATTGCCCCGCCAAATACACAGAAGAAACTGGTAAGCCTCTGAAAGATCGCATCAATCAACACAAATCAGTTTTAAGAAATTATAATTTATCATCACTCCTTGTAGACCACGCTTTGAAAAACAACCACACACCGGACTTTGATAAAACAGATATTTTATACCAGAACATAAAATCATTACTGATTATTTTTGGAAAGTTGGTCCTTCGCAGAAGACAAAGATAGAATAAATAGGAAAATTGAACTACCAGAGATATATTCGCAATTTAGATCGTCATAAAATATTTACAGCTTAATTATTAATTTTGAATTTCAAATTCAAGATGATACAATAGACCTGTAGAGTTCATGTGAAGCGAATGGTGCGCGGGGGAAATAAATTATTCCATATATTGGCAATTTTCAATGTTTCAACTTATCACATTTAAGATAATATATTGTACGGTTGACCAATGTTTTAAAGTACTAATTATATATTATTTTTAATGGATCCTATTCACGTTCTATATTTTTATTTGACGCCTAAGTATAAATTTCAATCCGAATGTCAATGATTACTATAGGATATAAGGAGACATTTCACCACCTGGCAGGAGACCGTGGACTGACCGACTACCTTTATAAAACTAGTACACAAAATGAAAAAATGTCTCCTCCTCAAATAAAAAAAGCATTTTCTGGGTTAACTTTTGTGCTGATTTACGTGCTATCAATATTTCCTTTCGATTAGCTCAATTTCTCAAAGTATGGATATAATACCTTTTTACCCATGATATTCATCTATTGGAGGAAAAGTTATGACTTTAAACTTATTACTATTTAAATAAATACGCCAAAGATAGTGAAAATGAAGAAACAATATTATACATATATGCATGTGTATATATTTCACTTCAATAACTGCCCTTAGATATATAGATGTAAATCTTTGCCGGGAGGATATTGATTTAAAGAAACAAATGTCGCCTCTCCCGTCAAAATAGACGTCAAAACTAGACGCCATCTATTGACCGTCACCGCAAACTAGCGGTCTCGGGTCGGTGACAAAGCCACAACACCAGCTTTGGCAAACTGAAAAGCGTCCACCTAGAGACAATGGTTTAGGGCTAATGGTCCTCGTCAGTCTAGGGCGGACTTTTATCCATGAGATCCACACGGGATCTAATTGAATCTTGACATGGATTTTGACGGGAGAGGCGACCTTTGTCTCTTTAAATCAATATCCTCCCGGCAAAGATTTCCATCTATATTTTAGCCATAGATTTGGCCCAGCCATTTGGCAGCTAAACACCTCTTTGGCAGATTGTCAAGATTCCATTCGATCCCGTGTGAATCTCATTGATGAAGTCCGATCTAGACTGACGAGGGCCATTAGCCCAAAACCATGGTCTCTAGGTGGCGCTTTTCAGTTTGCCAAAGCTGGTGTTGTGGCTTTGTCACCGACCCGAGACCGCTAGTTTGCGGTGACGGTCAATAGATGGCGTCCTCACAGCCTCCTCCCTCTCTAGCTATACATACTTACTCGGTAGTCTGGGCTCCACCACTGAAGAACTGAAAACACACAACACACAGCCTCCTCCCTCTCTAGCTATACATACTTACTCGGTAGTCTGGGCTCCACCATTGAAGAACTGAAAACACACAACACTCAGCCTCCTCCCTCTCTAGCTATACACACTTACTCGGTTGTCTGTACTCAACCATTAAAGAAATGAAAACACACAACACACAGCCTCCTCCCTCTCTAGCTAACATACTTACTCGGTAGTCTGGGCTCCACCATTGAAGAGCTGAAAACACACAACACACAGCCTCCTCCCTCTCTAGCTATACACACTTACTCGGTTGTCTGTGCTCAACCATTGAAGAAATGAAAACACACAACACACAGCCTCCTCCCTCTCTAGCTATACATACTTACTCGCTAGTCTGGGCTTCACCATTGAAGAAATGAAAACACACAACACACAGCCTCCTCCCTCTCTAGCTATACACACTTACTCGGTTGTCTGTGCTCAACCATTGAAGAAATGAAAACACACAACACACAGCCTCCTCCCTCTCTAGCTATACACACTTACTCGGTTGTCTGTGCTCAACCATTGAAGAAATGAAAACACACAACACACAGCCTCCTCCCTCTCTAGCTATACATACTTACTCGGTAGTCTGGGCTCCACCATTGAAGAACTGAAAACACACAACACACAGCCTCCTCCCTCTCTAGCTATACACACTTACTCGGTTGTCTGTGCTCAACCATTGAATAAATGAAAACACACAACACACAGCCTCCTCCCTCTCTAGCTATACATACTTACTCGGTAGTCTGGGCTCCACCATTGAAGAACTGAAAACACACAACACACAGCCTCCTCCCTCTCTAGCTATACACACTTACTCGGTTGTCTGTGCTCAACCATTGAAGAAATGAAAACACACAACACACAGCCTCCTTCCTCTCTAGCTATACATACTTACTCGGTAGTCTGGGCTCCACCATTGAAGAACTGAAAACACACAACACACAGCCTCCTCCCTCTCTAGCTATACACACTTACTCGGTAGTCTGTGCTCCACCATTGAAGAACTGAAAACCCGCCAAGACACAGCCTCCTCCCTCTCTAGCTATACACACTTACTCGGTAGTCTGGGCTCCACCATTGAAGAACTGAAAACACACAACACACAGCCTCTTCCCTCTATAGCTATACACACTTACTCGGTAGTCTGGGCTCCACCATTGAAGAACTGAAAACATACAACACAGCTCCCTCTCTGTCTATCTACTATACTCACTCGGTAGTCTGGGCTCCACCATTGAAAAACTGAAAACACACAAGAGCTTCCTCTCTCTCTAGCTATACACACTTACTCAGTAGTCAGAGCTCCACCATTGAAGAACTGAAAGCAAACAACACAGCCTCCCTCTCTGTCTAATTATCTATATTTAGTCGGTAGTCTGGGCTCCACCATTGAAGAACTGAAGCACACAACAGCATCTATGCCCTCAGTCAAAATGATAAACACACTTATATATGTTTTGGTAAAAACTATAACGTGTAAATATAATATTATTTCAAATCCCAGAATCTCTATGTCAATATGATATCTCTCTTATGATTATATTCCGTAGAACTTGGATAATCGGAACGTCTTAATTCGAAAGCGTCTTTTATAGAAAAATTTATCTTGGTCCCTAGAACTTCTTATGAATAGAATTTAGTTTTTAATTAAAATATTTGGATAATTCGAAATTTTATTTGGTCGCTTGGGCTTCCAATTATCCAAGTTCGACTGTACTATGAATTTGATAAAATGGTGGTGGTGTCTTATTCTTGGAGCAGATCAGATCGGTCCGTGCACCCTGATCACAATACTGACCAACTGAGGTGTCTTGTCCGTTCGGATGTCCTCTTTTGGATTGATGATAAGATGGTAAATATATTGTAAGAAATATGTCTGAAATTTTATCAGATAATAAAGGCAATCGATATAAAACTATATACTATACGCGAAGATGTTCCAATATTTTGGTTAGATTTGACTTATATGAGTTAAGAATACTTGGGAAGGATGAGACAATGTGGTTGTTGTTGTTGGGAACATGGAAGCAGAATGGGAAGAATGTTAACCTACCTCTTCCAACATGGAGCTGGCTGCGTGCTGGCAACATCAGCTCACGCAGACTGCTGGAGAGATCTTGCATTATTACAAACACTGAAAAATACTTTTTCTTATTACAATGGCCATGATAATCATGGGGCGGATATAGCGGCTTACTGTAAGTGTGCCATGTGGCTACACATGAAGAATGCAGTTGATTTATACATTTACAAATGTGCCAAGGTCCTATTTGGATATAAACAACCACTGGTGAGATTGAGCTTTGAAACGAAAATTTCTCTTCAGAACAATGTTTCCAGTGCAGGATTCTATCACTGGTCGTCCCTGTTTAAAATCGAAAGTTTATACCACATCTCATCAATCCCCTTAATATTAAGACCTCCTTATTACAATATTTGATGAGATAAAAATGAGGAACATTGAGGCTTTATAGCATCAGCAGTGAAGGATTATTAGGAATATACAACTAATTATATACAGTCGACTCTCGATATTTTGAAACTAGTTAATTTGAATCTCTCTATAATTTGAAATTGTTTTCCAGTCCCTTGAAAAATACTCGATAAGTTAAATAAAATCGATGTTAATTGGTCCCCTCGGTTATTTGTAGTTGAAGGAATAGTATCTTGTCACGAATAAACATTTTTGAATACCTATACAAATGTTTAAAATAATAATTCACGAATTTTGATCAAACTCTTGCTTACTGTATTTATCAATGTGTAAGATTCTATCTGAAAATATTAAAATATGAGAGAAAATGTTGCAGGCGACTTTCTCAAGTCAGACCCGCCCAACTAACTAATCAAGTTAGAGCTAAATTTTCCATGCCGAGCGGAATCAGCAGTTTTACATTTCAACTGAGCGACAAGCGCCGTACTGAAAGGATTCAATTTTTATAGCACGTGGGCTATAGCCGCACCTACAGACTAAATCTTTGAAGCAACTACTGTCGCGTTCCGCGCCCAATGGTGTGTTCTTTCAATGTATGATTTGTGTTATTAAAATAAATTCAAGAAAGAACAAGTGTCTTTCCATAAGTGGAAAAAGCATGTGATTCAAACTGTGGAGGATGGACAATTTAAAAAAGATGTCGCTAAACTGTTTAGCATTTTACCATCGACATTGTCGAATATTTTGAAAAACAAAGATCGCTTTACCTCACAATGCGAGTAGAAAAAGGTACCGTCAGGATGAATTTCCCAGACTCTTGTTTGAGAAAGGGCAAGACCCGAAAGCTCCCAATAAATTTATTACTTCAAAAACTTGTGGTAAGTAATTTATTTAATATTGTATCAACATAGTATGTATTTCCAGAAACTGCCAAACTTGAAACTCCTGTTTAATTGATTTTTCCTCCCCCCTCTCTCTCTCTCTTGGTTGTTTAAACTCTAGATGAATTGAAATTTTTCTCTGGTCGCTTGAGTTTCAAATTATCGAGAGTATATATATTTAATTAAAAATTCATATATTGGACCAAAATATAATTTATTTTACCAATATTTCAGTTGGCTGAACGCCAACTTTTTCAAAGTATTATAACATATTAATGTGTGCCAATAACACATTGATACACATTAATATAATATGAAGCAGTAGCGCGCCATCTGTTATGAAATATTCACACATTAATATGTTATACCTTGAAAAAGGTTGGCGTTCAGCCAACTGAAATTTTGGTAAAATAAATGATATTTTGATCCGTAATGAATTTTAAATTAAAGATTTTTTTTATGGATTGCTCTATTTGAAAAATATATAGATATTTTTTTCACACACAAAGTTTTATTAAGACCAGCAGTCTTACACACATATATATATATATATTATACCTCGGTTATCCGAGGTGAATAAAATCATCAAAAACATTGAGACAATTTTGTTTTATAAGTAATGAATACTTGGAAATAAGTATCATTAGGGATTGAAAAGGGTTTTTTTAAAAAAGCACTTAAGCCGTTTTATCAAGACCATACAAGACGGTGCAATTCGAAATATATATTTCTTTCTAGTTTACCGCATTTTGTTTTGATTCTTTGAACGTATGAAATTATTTTAATGAATATTGTTTGTGTCTAAATAGATAAGAGACAAAATTTAGCTACAGGATAAATGATTTATTCCCGATAAAGTTACTTATAACAAAAAGTACGCTTCAAACCGAGACAGTTCAAAATAGGGTGTTCATTAGCTAATCAGTCCACAGTAGGAACGTACATGAGCCAAGTCAGCCCATGGTAAAAACGTTTATTATCCAAATCAGTACAATATAGCGGAATATTTTAGCCAAGTCAGTCTACGGTAAGTGCCTTTATTTGTCAGGTCAGTCCATGGTAGGGGCTTTTATTGGCAAAGCAGTCCATGGTGGGGGCTTTTATTAACCAAGTTAGTCCATGGTGAGGGCGTTTATTAGCCAGGTCAGTCCACGGTGGGGGCGTTTATTTGCCAGGTCAGTCCATGATGGGGGCGTTTATTTGCCAGGTCAGTCCACGGTGGGGGCGTTTATTTGCCTGGTCAGTCCATGGTGGGGGCGTTTATTTGCCTGGTCAGTCCATGGTGGGGGCGTTTATTTGCCAGGTCAGTCAATGGTGGGGCATTTATTTGCCAGGTCAGTCCATGATGGGGGCGTTTATTTGCCAGTTCAGTCCATGGTGGGGGCGTTTATTTGCCAGGTCAGTCCACGGTGGGGGCGTTTATTTGCCAGGTCTGTCTATAATGGGGGCGTTTATTTGCCAGGTCAGTCCATGGTAGGGGCGTTTATTTGCCAGGTGAGTCCAAGGTGGGGGCGTTTATTTGCCAGGTCAGTCCAAGGTGGGGGCGTTTATTTGCCAGGTCAGTCCATGGTGGGGGCGTTTATTTTCCAGATCAGTACATGGTGGGGGCTTTTTATTAGCCAAGTCAGTCCATGGTGGGGGCGTTTATTAGCCAGGTCAGTCCATGGTGATGGCGTTTATCAGCCAGGTCACTCCATGATGGGGGCGTTTATTTGCCAGGTCAGTCTATAGTGGGGGCGTTTATTAGCCAGGTCAGTCCATGGTGGGGGCGTTTATTTTCCAGATCAGTACATGGTGGGGGCGTTTATTTGCCAGGTCAGTCCATGGTAGGGGCGTTTATTTGCCAGGTCAGTCCAAGGTGGGGGGCGTTTATTTGCCAGGTCAGTCCATGGTGGGGGCGTTTATTTGCCAGGTCAGTCTATAGTGGGGGCGTTTATTAGCCAGGTCAGTCCATGGTGATGGCGTTTATTTGCCAGGTCAGTCCATGGTGGGGACGTTTATTTGCCAGGTCAGTTCACGGTGGGGGCGTTTATTTGCCAAGTCACTCCATGGTGGGGGCGTTTATTTGCCAGGTCAGTCCATGGTGGGGGCGTTTATTTGTCAGGTCAGTCCAAGGTGGGGGGCGTTTATTAGCCAGGTCAGTCTACGGTGGGGGCGTTTATTTGCCAAGTCAGTCTACGGTGGGGGCGTTTATTTGCCAAGTCACTCCATGGTGGGGGCGTTTATTAGCCAGGTCAGTCCATGGTGGGGGCGTTTATTTGCCAGGTCAGTCCATGGTGTCGGCGTTTATTTGCCAGATCAGTCCATGGTGGGGGCGTTTATTTGCCAGGTCAGTCCATGGTGGGGGCGTTTATTTGCCAGGTCAGTCCATGTGGGGGCGTTTATTTGCCAGGTCAGTCCACGGTGGGGGCGTTTATTTGTCAGGTCAGTCCACGGTGGGGGTGTTTATTTGCCAGGACAGTCCATGGTGGGGGCGTTTATTTGCCAGGTCAATCTATGGTGGGGGCGTTTATTTGCCAGGTCAGTCCATGGTAGGGACGTTTATTTGCCAGGTCAGTCCAAGGTGGGGGCGTTTATTTGCCAGGTCAGTCCATGGTGGGGGCGTTTATTAGCCAGGTCAGTCCATGGTGATGGCGTTTATCAGCCAGGTCACTCCATGATGGGGGCGTTTATTAGCCTAGTCAGTCCATGGTGGAGGCGTTTATTTGCCAGGTCAATCTATGGTGGGGGCGTTTATTTGCCAGGTCAGTCCATGGTAGGGACGTTTATTTGCCAGGTCAGTCCAAGGTGGGGGCTTTTTATTAGCCAAGTCAGTCCATGGTGGGGGCGTTTATTAGCCAGGTCAGTCCATGGTGATGGCGTTTATCAGCCAGGTCACTCGATGATGGGGGCGTTTATTAGCCTAGTCAGTCCATGGTGGAGGCGTTTATTTGCCAGGTCAGTCCACGGTGGGGGCGTTTATTAGCCAGGTCAGTCCATGTTGGGGGCGTTTATTTGCCAGGTCAGTTTATGATGGGGGCGTTTATTAGCCAAGTCAGTCCATGGTGGGGGCGTTTATTTGCCAGGTCAGTCCACGGTGGGGGCGTTTATCAGCCAGGTCAGTCCATGGTGGGGGCGTTCATTTGCCAGGTCAGTCCACGGTGGGGGCGTTTATCAGCCAGGTCAGTCCAAGGTGGGGGCGTTTATTTGCCAGGTCAGTCCAAGGTGGGGGCGTTTATCAGCCAGGTCAGTCCAAGGTGGGGGCGTTCTTTTGCCAGGTCAGTCCACGGTGGGGGCGTTTATCAGCCAGGTCAGTCCAAGGTGGGGGCGTTTCTTTGCCAGGTCAGTCCAAGGTGGGGGCGTTTATCAGCCAGGTCAGTCCACGGTGGGGTGTTTATCAGCCAGGTCAGTCTACGGTGGGGGCGTTTATTTGCCAGGTCAGTCCATGATGAGGGCGTTTATAAGCCAAGTCAGTCAATGGTGGGGGCGTTTATTAGCCAAGTCAGTCCATGGTGGGGGCGTTTATTTTCCAGGTCAGTTCATGTTGGGGGCGTTTATTAACAAAGACAGTCTCAGTAATGTCAGTTAATTTTGTGTCTTCTAGATCCGTAATTGTTTCGAGAAACCTCTTCGAATATATTCATTGCAAAAATATTTGTAGTTTTTGCTTGTTCTTTCAATAAATCACGGCTTTCTTATGAAAACCAAAGTGCAACATAATTTATTACAATATCCTTTAAAAGGTATACTTTTGATTGTAGGTATATGTTCCTTATTTTGAGTAAAATATTGAAAAGTTTATTCATATAAACATTCTTAAATAGTTTGCATAAACATTCTCTTTCTACTACTTTAAATAAACGTATATAAATGAGTCGCTGTTGAATTTTGTTTATAGCTGCAATGAAGCCTTGAAACTGCTTTGTATATATTTTTATGAATATATTTTACACTTTTCTTAATTGATTTTGTATTGACAATATTGTTTTTATTTGTTTGCTAACGTTAAAACATAATATTATTTAGCTCCCTACTAGTTTATTAAAAAAAACAAACTTTTCGATAGGTACAACAAAAATAAATATATCAACAATAAAATGAATATATAATGTCACTTTAAAAATATATTAAAATATTTCGAATCCAATTAAATATATGATTTAATTGTAAAATATGAAACTATATAATTTGAATTTTAGGCAAAAAAAAATTGAAAATATAAATTCTTGTTGTCAATTTCGTATCTACTTATATATTTGCCTTATTCTGTTTGTCTGTTTGTCTGAAGCTCACGGATAGAATGCGCGCCCATTGGCTGCCAGCAAACACGTGACCTCCCTGCCCGCCCCCCTCTAGACAACCCTGTTATCAGCTGTGTGATACATACACCTGTCTATAGCGGCCATTCTAGACAACCCTGTTACCAGCAGTGTGTTACATCCACCTGTCTATAGCGGTCACTTTAGGCAACCCTGTTATCAGCAGTGTGATACATACACCTGTCTATACAGACCACCCTGTCTATAGCGATCACTCTAGACAACCCTGTTATCAGCTGTGTGATACATCCACCTGTCTATACAGACCACCCTGTCAATAGCGACCACTCTAGACAACCCTGTTATCGGCTGTGTGATACATACACCTGTCTATACAGACCACCCTGTATATAGCGGCCATTCTAGACAACCCTGTTATCGGCTGTGTGATACATACACCTGTCTATACAGACCACCCTGTCTATAGCGACCACCCAAGACAACGTTTTTAAAATATATTCGCACTCGGGTAAACCCCGGGCGTTGCCCGGGCCTTTCTTCTAGTATAAAACAAGCGCTTTGATTTTTAATTATTAGAATTTGATATTAAACATAGTAGGCTTATTTAATAACAAAATTTTCACAAAAAATTTAATGAGGTCGTTAATCGAGATGTATACGAGGTGTGTTCAAAAGGTATCGCGACTTTTGAATTTTCGCGGGTACGTATATTCGAATTTCGATCTTTTTGTGGCTTTATGTTGGTACTCACGTCTCTCACTTATGCCGACAAGCTCGGCCATTTTGAATGTTCAATTAATTGTTGACAGCTGCTTTGCTTGCAGGTGTTTTGGATCGTCTTCGATTTTTACCTATTAAAAAAATGGATCAAAGAACCTGTATCAAATTTTGTGTAAGAAACGAAATTAAGTGTGCGGATGCATTCCGAATGTTGACTGTGGCATACGGAGAAGCTACCTTGGACCGAAGCAACGTTTATCGGTCGTACAAAATGTTCTCAGAAGGCCGAGAAGATGTGAACGACGAAGAGCGTGCCGGACGCCCTAGCACTTCAACAACAGACGAAAAAATTAATGAAGTGGAGAAAATGATATTGGCCAATCGTCGAATCACCGTTAGAGAAGTTGCTGAGGACCTAAACATATCGATTGGCTCGTGCCATTCGAATTTTATCAATGATTTGAGCATGAGACGGGTCGCCGCGAAATTCGTACCAAAATTGCTCAATTGCGACCAAAAACAGCATCGCATGAACATTGCTAATGAGATGTTGGACTCTGTCCGCGACGACCCAAATTTGCTCCAGAGGGTCATAACTGGTGACGAAGCGTGGGTTTATGGTTATGACGTGGAAACCAAAGCTCAATCATCTCAATGGAAGCTGCCGCACGAACCAAGACCGAAAAAAGCGCGCCAAGTTCGGTCGAATGTGAAAGTTTTGCTGACAGTTTTCTTCGATTGCAGGGGCGTGGTGCATCATGAGTTCTTGCCACAGGGTAGAACGGTCAATAAAGAATATTACCTGCAAGTTATGCGCAATTTGCGCGAAGCAATTCGCCAGAAACGCCCGGATTTGTGGAAGAACAAAATTGGCTTTTGCACCACGATAACGCCCCTGCTCACACATCGTTGCTTGTGCGCGACTTTTTGGCCAAAAACAACACACTAATGATGCCGCAGCCACCGTATTCCCCAGATCTGGCCCCCCTGTGACTTTTTATGTTCCCTAAACTGAAGAGGCCCATGAAAGGACGACGTTACGCTACGCTTGACGAGATAAAGACGGCATCGAAGGAGGAGCTGAAAAAGATTTTAAAAAATGATTTTTTGAAGTGCTTCGAAGAATAGAAAAACCGTTGGCACTAGTGTATAATATCTCATGGGGATTACTTTGAAGGGGACAAAATAGATATTCATGAATAAATAAATAATTTTTGAAAAAACACAAAAGTCGCGATACTTTTTGAACACACCTTGTATATAACAACAAAATCAAAATTTTGATAGGTAAAATATTACAGTGTTGCAAAGGTTAAAATTTCAACATAGTTGTCTAGGTAAAAATATAATATAATAATTCTTTTCATATTCTTGTCTTTTTCCCATAGAATAGAAAATTTGCTCTAATTATTGTATCACTCTGAAAAATGATACTATTCACCCAACAATTAATTGTCCTTTTTTTTTAAATAAGTATACATATATATTCAATTTGCAAATATAACGATTTAAATCTTTTAAACCATCAATAGACTCCTTTTTTTTTGCCACCATGCGGCCAGACTGGGTGGACGTGTGTTGCATCGCTCCTAATTTTCCGGTAAATATACTTTAAATTTGATTTAACTTTTGTTATATTATATATTTTGAAATATTTTAAACCCAGTTTATATTTAAACATATTTAATTTTAAAATTATATATTAATATTGCTAAATCTTTTGGATTGAATTAAATACTTTAAATAACGCTAATAATTCATTAAAATTTTACGCTGTCAATATATATGCAAAACAATGAATGCATTAATATTAGACAGGTTGGATGAATTATGTAAATATTTTGTAGACAAATTTGATAACAATCAAAAAACGTTGAATAAACAAGATATTGGATATGTTAAAAGTACAACAAAACAGATAAAGGATAGTGTAATAGAATTAGTGAAACTAGAACAGAGTTTAAATGGAATTGGGGAATGTATGCAGAAAAATTATACCGACATTAGAAACGATTTATCCCAAATAGTAAAACAAAGCAGAAACAAGGACTCGTATGCAGAGGTGGTAAAATATGGGGAAGATAAATTTATTCAAAAAGAAAAGCAAATTCCTGAGGAACAAACTATCATAATAACTGCCAATGAAAATCAAAACATCTCACAGGTACAACAAAAGGTGAATGATAGTATAAAAATTTTACGACAGGAGGGAAATAAAATTAGGATTAACAAGGTATTTAATACTAGGAAAGGTACAGTAATAAAATTGCCTAAAGATCAAGATATAGATCAAATGATAGAAAGTTTTACTAAGCAAGATGATCTAAACCAGTGCAGAAAAATATACAAGCCAAAACTAAGAGATCCAAATATAGTCATAAAATCAGTCAACAAGATGACAAACTTAGCTAATTTATCGACAACGTTATGTGAGATGAACCCTGAACTTTCTCAACTCAGTGAAGAGATCAAAGTGCTATTTCCAATGAAAACCAATAGACCAGAGCAAGATGTAGTACTGAGGGTTTCACCTAGAGTCTACCAAATTATGAAGAGAAAGGGAAAAATTTACACGGATATTCAACGATGCGATATTAAAGATAAAATATTAGTGAACCAATGTCTGAACTGTTTTATATTTAATCCTAATCATAAGAGGAATAACTGTCCCAATCCCAAAAAATGTATTAAATGTGAAAAAGAGGGAGAACACGAATGCTCGACTACAGTTAAATGCTGCAACTGCGTCAAACATCCACATTTTAGAAATCGAGATTTGGAGCATAAACCGAATAGTCAAGACTGTCCAATCTATAAAAAAGAGATGCAAATCATAATACAAAGAACAGACTATTCTACACTTATAGAAGATGCGAGCCAATAATAAACTTCCAGAATGATGGGGCGAAAACTATATAGTGACAAAATAAAAATTATTCAACAAAATACCAGAAAAAGCAAAAATTGCATAAATGAGCTTTGTGCATCTGATGAAATTAGAAATGCAGATATAGTAATGATTCAAGAACCTTATATAATCAAAGAGGAGGTAATATTTCCAGGACCTTGTACAAAATATCAATTGACGAACAGTCCCAATATAAATACGGCAATAATTGTAAGAAATAGCAGCTTAAAAATACAATTAAGTACAGAATTCACTAACTCATTCGCTACAACTATAACCATACAAACAAAAAGTAAGAAATATATCTTTCCAACATTTATATACATCCGAATTCAATGAAAAGTGAGCACGAGGAATTTATGAAGAAGTTAATTAATACAAATTTACATATACCGGTGATAATTTGCGGCGATTTCAACGCCAGAGCTCCGTTATGGTATGATATCAGGAAAAATTATAATGGACATAGGCTGATCCCTATCATAGATGAAATAAACTTAATTATCTATAATAATAAAACTTTCACGTGTCGTGATGCAAGTGTGATTGATCTCACACTAACAAATAAACAGGCAATTGCGGCGATCAGAAATTGGAAGACACAGCAGATATCGCAAATTTCAGATCATGTAGCTATATCTTTTGAAATATATACAAACGAACAATTTAGTTCAGAAAAATATTATTCCACTTGGAAATTTAATGAGAAAAATGCGAACTGGCTAAGTTTTAGTCAGAGAATTAACAGTACTGAACAAGAAAAAATTGAAAACTTACTAGACATAGTGGATACACCAGAAATGATTGATCAAACGGTAAAAGAACTTACGAACATACTGATTGAGGCAGCACATAATTCACTTAAAGTAAATAATAATATGACAACAAAAAATAATATTAGTAATAAGTGGTGGAATACGAATTTACAGCTTTTAAAGGATCACTGTGTGTGTCATTATCTTAGAAACTGTTACTATAGAAACAAAAATTGCCCTAATCATATTAAACAATATTATAAAAGCATCTACTTATATATTTGCCTTATTCTGTCTGTTTGTCTGTTTGTCTGAAGCTCACGGATAGAATGCGCGCTCATTGGCTGCAAGGGAACACGTGTCCTCCCTGCCCCCCTCTAGACAACCCTGTTATTCAAAAACCATACATCCAATCGCCATGAAATTCTGGGATATTATTAGGTATATCCCCGGAAAGGTTTTCGAAAAATAATTTCTTGAATATCTTGAATATCCTTAGAGTTATTTGCAGAATTGTAGATATAACTCGCAAGCAGCGCCGCCAGACGGTGATAGGCTTAAGCTTGCTGCTCCACCCCTGTTGACCTTGGGTCGTCGTGTGAGTCACAGCATGATGCAACAAAAAACACTCTCTCTGGGGATTGCGGCGTCAACAACCTGTAAGTTTGTGCCTCTCTCATAAACCTGTCTATACAGACCACCCTGTCTATAGCGACCACTCTAGACAACCCTGTTATCAGCTGTGTGATACATCCACCTGTCTATACAGACCACCCTGTTAATAGCGACCACCCAAGTCAACGTTTTTAGAATATATTCGCACTCGGGTAAACCCCGGGCGTTGCCCGGGCCATTCGTCTAGTACGAAATAAGTATTTACGGGAAATAGAAAAAGCTGGGAAAGCATCATGGAGAATTTTTCTGGAGGAAAACAAATTGAACAACCCTTATGGAAACTTATATAAGGTGTACAAAAACATCAAAAGTGGATCTAAGCGGAAGAGAAATATGCAAATTTTGGAGGGTAATACTGATATGGAATGTTTGCAGAAGGGTGAGGAATTATTGAATAACTTATTTCCAGATGATAAATGTGAAGAAGATACAAACATCCATAAAAGTATAAGAAATTATAATTTAAAACTACTCAATAAAGAAAAACCGATGGTTATGATTACTGAAGTCAACGACTTGATTGACAAATTAAATCCAAAGAAATCTCCCGGAATAGACAACATCTCTAACAACATGATAAGGCACACTAAACAATTTATAGCTCCTATATTGGTGAAACTATTTCAAAAATGTTTAGACATACAATACTATCCTGCTGAATGGAAAAGAGCAGAGGCAATAATTATTCCGAAACCTGGAAAAACAGATTTTAATAACTATAAAAATTATAGACCTTTATGTCTTAATTCCAACATTTCTAAAATATTTGAAAAAATAATTAATAACAGAATAATAAAATATTATGAAGATTTTAATTTACTAAGTGATCGACAACATGGCTTTAGAAGATCGAAATCTACTATTACTGCACTAATTGAAATAATAAAAATTGCGTTAGAACATAAAACAAGAGAATATGCAGCAATAATTGCAGTGGATATTAGTGCAGCGTTTGATAATGCATGGTGGCCGGCCCTGATGAAAAGACTAGATGAAGATGGTGTGCAGGCTTCAATGATAAAACTTCTACAATCATACTTTGATAATAAAAGAATAAGATTAAGATATTCCTCAAATGAAATTAATAAGAAACTAAGTAAAGGATGTCCACAGGGAGGACCACTGTCTCCCACATTATGGAATATTCTTATTAATGAGATACTGAATAATAATCTGGATGGTAATTGTGAAACAATAGGATATGCAGATGATATTACGTTAATATGTTGGAATAAAACTCCTGAACAACTAAGAAATACAATAGATAATGTATTAAGAAAAATCAATAAGTGGTGTGAAAGTCGTAAATTAAAATTGTCAGATGAAAAAACAAAAATATTATATTTATATAAATGCAATAGCGATATAATAGTCTCAGGTAGCAAGTTAATTAAACCGGTTGAAGAACTTAAGATTCTAGGAGTGACTATTAAAAATCACCGAGTC
Organism: Cordylochernes scorpioides; assembly: GCA_030710605.1. Taxonomy (NCBI): domain Eukaryota; kingdom Metazoa; phylum Arthropoda; class Arachnida; order Pseudoscorpiones; family Chernetidae; genus Cordylochernes; species Cordylochernes scorpioides. Next base: position 89,430,977 of record CP092868.1, read on the forward strand.
AGAAGCAAACTGGACTTTACGCCTCACGTTAATGAAATGATCATAAAGGTAACTAGAGCTAGTGGATACCTATTTGGCCTGACAAAGAAAGCATGGGGTCTGGACTTTAGACGAAGACTGATATTGTATAAGACATTATATCGAAGTACAATTACTTATGGTTATCCAATATGGTTTCCATTCATAAACAAAAAGTCTAAAGACAAACTTAATTCTCTTCAATATAGTATATTAAAACATTGTATACAGGCCTACAGTACAACATCATCGGATTGTACACATATACTTGCACAAGTCCCCAAACTTACTGAATATATTGAATCTAACATGTTGAAAACCGAAATAAATTACAACCGATTTGACTCTTCAAGTAGGAATATAATTTCTAATTACATAAGGGAAAAATTGCAGAAATACTATGAGAAGACTAATACCATTTTCAAGTCCTTCTTCACTGATTCCCAAATACCCAAATATGTCAAGCCAAATTTTTACAATGTCCAATTTTTTACTGGACACGGTAACTTTAGATCATATTTGTACAAAGTCAGAAAGACGGATTCGCCTAAATGCTCATGTGGTGCAGAAGAAGAAAATCCTGTACATATTTTAACGGACTGTCGACTTGTAGAGGACTTGAGAGTCAAAAATCAAATAAATATAAATTGTCTAAATCAAATAGTTAATAATAGATATATGTATATAAATTTTAATAGATTTTGTAGAATGTTTTTTAGTAATAGATAGCCTGGGCTGTAATATAGTTATATGCTGTAAATAGCTCTAAATTTCTGTTCTTATGTGATGTTCACTAATATTCATTATAGGGTAATTAAATAGTTAACTAACTGACAAATATGTTAATAATTTCTATTATAATAACTAATTTCATATTAATTATTACTGTAAATAAGCTCCCAAACTTGTGTATGCATGCAAATATCCAAGACGGATATCGCGTGCTTTGTAAATGATAATAAATAAATAAATAAAATAGACTCCTTTTATGCTATTAGATATTTTTACCTGTCCATCTTTTTTTCTAATGCATTTTAAAACACCCATTTTTAAAAATAAAATGAGTCTAAGTAAAAAATCGATTTACGCATATGCTGCTGAAATTATCCATTAAAGAATATAAGACAATGCATGAGAGAGAGAACCTACTAATGCATACTTTTTTAAAAAACTCATAAATCTGATTCTTTAAATAGCTCCTAAAATTTTCGATCTATGATAAATGATATAAAAACGTTTTTTTCAACCAAAATACCAAACACTATTTTTATTTATTACCAGTTGCAAACAAGACACGTTATATCCGATCTGGATAATTGCGCGTGAAACTATTTACAATAATTCATATTGTAGTAGAGTAGGTAACGGGATTATCAAAAAAAAAAAAAAACAATTAAGAAAAAGAGCATTGAATAAACACTTTGTTTTTGTTTTGTTTATTAAAATATTTTTCCAGTTTGAAAAGGGTAAAAAGATGCTACAAATATGAGATAAAAATTTACATTTCGCTATAAATAAATGTATATAGGTTTTTGCACTCTTTTAAGACAACATTTTTTATTTTAATAATTACACTTTGTACCTAAATAACAACTTTTTTTCCACTAAATGGCAAATTTTCACTTATTAATATTTATTTTAATTCAATCTAAAATTTCAACAAGTATGCTATAGAGAGAGAGCTATTTCAAGTTTCTATCAAAACACATTAATTGTAATTGAAATTATTCTATCTAATATTTTTGTTTCAAATTATATATTAATTATTTGTTTTTATTAAGTATTTATCTTGTAACCGCTATAGTTGTTGTTTTTAAGGATTAATTGTGATTTTTACCTTCTACTATTAATATTGTTTCAAATATATTCTATTCAACGAATATATGGTTTAACCATGTGTCCACTTCATATGAACTTGTACACCTTTCTGGTCTCTTCCTTTTCAGATAAGTTGTCAGCTTCTGTTTGCAGATCCAAAGGTGAACTGGCACTTCCACTGGGTTATTGTTCTATGGTGCTCTCACTGTCCTTTAGAGATTTGTCTGTTCTAATGTGAGATTGGTTTCTCCTGTGAATATGTTATTGTTTTAGAGATTTTATGATAATGGATTGTGTGCGCTTACTACTCCTTAGCTGGTTCAAGTTTCTTCTGTTTCCTCTCTCTTTAAAGTTGGTTCATCCCTTGATCCTGTGTCCCTTTGCTTGTTTCTGGATGTTTTTAGTTTCTCGGTAATACCCTCTTTGGAATGCAAGTTCTTAGTAGTTCTTTGCTTATGGGAAAATTTATTTTCGTTCTTCTTAAAAATAGTCACTGAGCTGATGATCCCATGTCCTCTCTGGGAGTGTTTCTGTAGTTGAGTGTTGGAATTTGGATATCATCTCCACTTTATTTATTTTTCTAAGAAGGTTCTTTGATTATATGCACAGCTCTTTCAGCCAGAATTCCTTAAATCCTTTTGAAACATAATTTATTTCATTATCTGTCTCCAGAATTCTTGGAATTCCATTTACACAAAATTTATTTCAAGAAATGCAATTGTATCCTTTAAATCTGTGTTCATTATTTTAAAGATTATGTATCCAGAATAGCTGTCTATATAATTATAATGTAATCGTTCCCTTAAAAATGAAAGATATCAGATGCGATAACCTTCCAGGGTAATTCAGGAAACTCTTTTAGCATTAAACGTTGTTTTTTCTTTACTCTTTGTGTCGCTATTCATGTTTTGCATTTGCCCACCATGTCAGAGATTTATCTTTGAACATTCCAGGCCAGTAGATTGAGTCTATGGCCTATTTGGTACCCCCAGAAATGCCTAAGTGGCCTTCATGTCTCTATTTAAGGACATGTTTTCTGATTGATCAGAGTATTATTATTTTAGTTTCCATAAAAAAAAAAGAGTCATTTTATCACTCCTCGGCAATTCTTCTTTGTACAAAATAATATTTTCTTCTCATTGAGAAACTGTATAGATTCTAATGTTTCCTATTTCGAATAATAATGAAGTGGAATATTACTATTGAACGTATCTTTCATATATAAATCAACCATTATTTTTGAAAACTAATTTAATATATACATACATATGGTAATTTAAAACAACAACCTCATATTGTGTAGATAACTTATAACAAGATTGTCATGTTGTATATAGAGACACATCTATAAATAATTATGCGCATGATTAATCTGTGTCATTGCATCACCTATGTAATGTAATTTGTACAAAGTGGATAAATAAATAAAATCTGTAATAGATTTAATAGTTGAGCTAAAGCAGAGATCGAGCATAGAATTGCCAAAACAACAGAGTCTAAAGATGGGAGTCATAAATCAGGTAGATTCACAGTTCCCACGACAGGCCACCCACACTGTCACATGTGGTGGAATGCAGAGACCCCTCTCACACCTGGACAGGTAAAGGCGCCCTTTCTCAAACGCCCCTGTCACATAAGGTCACCCCGTCTTTAACCTATAAATCATCACCTTACAGGGACTTGACAGTTCAGACAGTTCAGTCAGTTGAGTTTAGTTCACCCTTAGCGTCAGCTCACGTCGGTCGTACCTTATGTCGATCTCAACTATCATGTAGACGAGTAAGAAACTTCTATGTCTCCATCTTTCGCTCCTGGCTCAACTTTTATCTGTTTACGGAACTTTCTTAGTGCAACTGTGTCTTCGTTTTTTTGTGTGGATATCCCCAAGCTTTTCCACTCTGCCTCGACCACGACTGCCTGTACTTTGTGATAACTTTTAAAGGTCTTCCAAGGTGCAGAGAGGTACTGGAAAACTCTACATCCTGACTGTTCCTCTTGGTCAACACAGTACAACAAGAGCTACCAGGACTTCAACATTATTTCAGTAGTCGACATCAAACTCAACAAATCATTACAGTGAGTCGACAAGATCTCGTATTACAGTAGACGACAGGATCTCTACAAAAGCTACTGGAATTCTCATCACATTTTATTACATGAGTCGACAGGATGACCAAAACGAAGGATGACACAACGAAGAGGTAAGAAGACCGTTCAGATAGGAAGCGAGAAAGGGCAAAGATGGAGGAACAAGCCCGCCATACCAACGAAACGACCAAGCAATCTCTCCCCCCAGCAAGAGACGATATTTACGGAAGAAACGCCGCCCCAACCGACTTCCGCATACCCGCTAACCGATCGCCAACTTCGGGAGCAAGCTGACCGCGCCAACGACAGCCCCTAAATTCCCGCAAGTCATGGAAACCGAGCAGCGATGTACCCAAACCCTGTGACAAGTTCCACACCTTCGACTTGACATCGTCGAGACAATGCTCAAGGCAACAAGCCACAATCAACTTCACAGAAGCTACAAGCGTCTACAAGCTCTACATGGAGCGTCTTCAACGTCAGCAGGAATACAAGCCAAGACCAAGTTTCCTGACTGAACTTTCACACAACTGTAAGTTTTTAAAAAAAAACCTACCTTAACTTTATCCTCAAGTTCAAAACTTGATTCCCTATAAATTTTGTATTTATATTTTCACTTTAAACATTTTAAAATCAATTTTTACCTTTTTTATACCATTTTTTAATTCAATTTTTAAAACTTTCACATTTTCATTGATCAAATTTACATTAATTTTTAATCAGATTATAAATTTCAAGTTATTACTCTCAATTTTACTTTAAAAAAAAATCGCCCATCACGCATTTTTACCAATTTACGAATTTTACATGTCTATCCAAAATTTATCTAAAATGGTACTATCCAAATCTACAACTTGAAAAAAAAAAAATCATTATTATTATTTTTAAAAAATCTCTCATTCATCATAATTTTAAACTTATTATTGTTTTTCTTATTAGTTATATTTGTACCAAAATATACCCATTTTTTCAATCAATTTCTTAAAATTTTCAAAATTAATTGTCATACTCACCATTTTAAGTAAGCGCCCAATTCAAATTATTTGTAACTCTCACGACATTGCCCTTTTACAAGAATCATTTTAACTACCATAATTAACGATTTAAAAAGTATATTCAAATTTTAAATATAAATTAATCACAGCCTTCCAAAACGATTACAATCGTTAATATTCGAGGATAAATACACTCCCTCGTCTTTCCCTTTTACATGCATAGTCAATCATCATACATCTCTCTCGACAAACGTTACAACACTCTCACATCACTTTCTCCAATTGGAAACAATTTTTAGTGTGCGACTTAACACACAAATCCAAATCTTGAGCCACACAAGCCTCCACTTAGCTCTATATCGTCGCCACAATAAAATAATTTCACATTAAGCGTGCCACATCCACTAACAGTCAAATATTCTCTCTATGTGTTTCATACAACAACCACCCATGACTTTATTAAATTTGTTATTCATGGTTAAACAGGTTAGATTTGTACCAAACTAAGACTTCACGTGACACCTTTTCATTCACATTTCTCACTTCGTGTCACAGTGCCACACCACAAAACTTTTCACTTTTCAGGCCAAAGACGCCTTCACGCCTGTGACACCACATCTCAACTCAAAGCGTGTCTACGTCGAAAGTCGCACTTTCACCACACATCTAAACCTGACATCACCTAATAACATTTTTTCTAAGTCTAAACTAAAATCGAAAACACAACCACTTACGAACATCGAGAAAACTATATTTTTCATTTATAACAGAAAATTGCCAACCTCGACAAAAGAGAGAGAGAGAGAGAAAGTCAGTTTCAAGTGAATCTCAGGCCTGGAGAACCATCCCACATGTGTGACCACCCCAAGAATGGAATTTCCGTGAGGAAAAGGGAAGTGGACGCCCTTTTTGACGCCACTCCCTTGGTCACCACTATATTTTGAGAATATCTTTGGACATGCCCTCTCTTCCCCCTCAAGGCAGATCTTCTTGACCGCTAGCTTCATGACACCATTTTGAACACATGTGTCACACTACTCATTTAGATTTCCTCGAGAATCTCACAAATCTCACCAACGAGATATCACAACACAACATACTTTAAACATTTTACATGTTATTTGATAACACCAATTAAAACAATTTGGTTAAGTCTTATATATACTTTTTAACGCGAAAAAGAAATCATTCTCTACATACCAGCATTGAGGACAAACGCAAAGATCATTTCACATATTCCCAGTTTCAGAGTCATAGAAACACCGATGTTACCAAAGGGATATAATCTAATCACACACCACAACTGTAACTTTTCGTCAAAAGAGACAATTTTTGTTCAATTTTACACTACTTAAAATTTATCCAATCATTAATAACCTTCAATTATATTATAAATTTTGTATAAAATCTTGAATAATTATTCTTATTCTTACCTTTCAATTATGTAAACAAATTTTTTAATCCAACATTTAAAAAAAAAAAAAACCTTTAATCAAATTTACTTTTATTTTTCATTATATTATTTTAGTATTGTAAAACATCTAATTGTTTCAAAAATTATTTTTATTTTATTATTTATTATATATTTTATATATTACAGGTTTAATTTTGTCCACTTACACTTTTTGTACCCGCAATCATATTTCTATATTTCTATTCACTATATTTTATTTGTTTAAATACCTTTATTACCTGACAAAGTTTATCATCCACTATCGGGCATCTACAACAATCGTTTTCAACAATCATATTCTTTAACCAATCCCCTATATTTTTCATCACTATCTTTTCAGTCATTGCGTCACATCAAAGTAGAAAAACGACAGCACTGCTTGACAATTTATTTTTTGATTTCGTAACTCAACAAACTCCTTGAACACCGTTCCCCAGACTTACCAATCCAAACTTCTGGTCTGAACAAGCTTCAAGAGTTTATTTCATTTCATCCGCAGAGCAAATCACCAACGCATTCACAAAGCGTTCACTTTTTTCAACTTTCAACTTTTTTTTCAGCTCTAGCGGACCACATTCAACCTTTGATTTCGAGTCAAGTCAGATCACCTACTGTCGCTACAATTCTACTTATCGCATGGCTCTATTTCACTCCTTTCTCAATCATATTAATAAGCAACTTTTCTTCAACAACTTTTAACCCAATAATCCTAAAATTGTGACAAAACACTGTAACCCTTATATAGGATCGCAAGTGAAACATTGCCAAGGAAGACAGCTCAAGTCTATATCCTCGCTTTGCACCTGGATCTGAGTATTTGGTTTACATGAGCACTTCTAACAATTACATATTCTTCAACAACTTTTCAACCCAATAACACTACAATTGTGACAAAGCACTGTTACCCTATACAGGATCACAGGTGAAACATTGCCTAGGAAGACACTCAAGTCCATATCCTCGCTTTGCACCTGGACCTAAGTATTTGATTGCATGTGTAAATCTCACAATTGCTTATTCTTTAACTACTAACCCTGTCCAACGCCCACCAATATTCTCTTAGAATGTGAATTTTTATGTCATCATTTTATTTTAATCATCTTTTTTGTTAATCAAACACAATGTCATTTTTATTTCACTTTTATATATCCAACAAATATCATCTTGTTATAGCCCTTTTTAACCCTCACAGTTTAAATTAATTAAAAGAAATTTTAATTAATTACCTGTGTTAGAGAGGCTTTACCCGCCTAAACCCGGATAAACCCTTTCACTCCCGGGGCCCATCTATGGTAATTTAAAACAACAACCTCATATTGTGTAGATAACTTATAACAAGATTGTCATGTTGTATATAGAGACACATCTATAAATAATTATGCGCATGATTAATCTGTGTCATTGCATCACCTATGTAATGTAATTTGTACAAAGTGGATAAATAAATAAAATCTGTAATAGATTTAATAGTTGAGCTAAAGCAGAGATCGAGCATAGAATTGCCAAAACAACAGAGTCTAAAGATGGGAGTCATAAATCAGGTAGATTCACAGTTCCCACGACAGGCCACCCACACTGTCACATGTGGTGGAATGCAGAGACCCCTCTCACACCTGGACAGGTAAAGGCGCCCTTTCTCAAACGCCCCTGTCACATAAGGTCACCCCGTCTTTAACCTATAAATCATCACCTTACAGGGACTTGACAGTTCAGACAGTTCAGTCAGTTGAGTTTAGTTCACCCTTAGCGTCAGCTCACGTCGGTCGTACCTTATGTCGATCTCAACTATCATGTAGACGAGTAAGAAACTTCTATGTCTCCATCTTTCGCTCCTGGCTCAACTTTTATCTGTTTACGGAACTTTCTTAGTGCAACTGTGTCTTCGTTTTTTGTGTGGATATCCCCAAGCTTTTCCACTCTGCCTCGACCACGACTGCCTGTACTTTGTGAGAACTTTTAAAGGTCTTCCAAGGTGCAGAGAGGTACTGGAAAACTCTACATCCTGACTGTTCCTCTTGGTCAACACAGTACAACAAGAGCTACCAGGACTTCAACATTATTTCAGTAGTCGACATCAAACTCAACAAATCATTACAGTGAGTCGACAAGATCTCGTATTACAGTAGACGACAGGATCTCTACAAAAGCTACTGGAATTCTCATCACATTTTATTACATACATATACAGATTAAAAGTTAGAATATTTGATAATGAATAAATATATAAATGCGCCGAAAAATCATAGATAATATAATTCACAATGAAAACTTGCTTAGATTTTTTTAAGATACTGATTCCAAGAAGATTAATTAAAATATATTTATTGATTTACAAGAAAAAAAGAATAAAATAAATGAGAAACATTATATGGTGTGATAGGATGATCATTATTAATGAGAAACACATTGTAAACTAAAAGAAACATATCTTCTTACAGTTGACGCCTATTTGCTTGTAATCTTGCACACATACTCTGTGAGAATAATAAATCAATTAATATATACAACACATGCTCCCCTGTGTGTAAGCCCTAATCAGCAAGTCCAAGGCTATCTGCACATTTTCGTAGTTTGTCCATAGGTAGACTCTTCGTTAGTATATCCGCCTCCATGTCTTCACTTTTAGTGTACTCCAGTTTGATTCCATTTTTATTTCCTCTTTTACAAAAAATACTTTAGGTTTATGGGCTTTTTTCATGAAGTAATTTTGTCAGATTGTATCCAGTTTATCGCAGCCTGGCTGTCATTTTTCAAAGTAATTGGGAAAGTTACATTTTCGCAAAGTTCTTCGAGTAATCACTTTAATATATCTTATCTATATCACTTATATATTCGTCTTCAGTTTCATTTTTTATCTTTAATTCTAATGTTCTTTAATTCTAATCTTATATCAATTATCTTTATACGATGCATTAGCGCACCATCTGTTATAAGAAATTTGAGATATTTTTAACGCGAATGATTCTTTTAAAAATGAACCAATTTTCATTATTTTATCATTGCAGTAAGGGCAGTAGAAAATTAATCTATTTTTTAAAATAATCATACGCGTCAAAAATATTATTTTTTATATCAATGATCTCATCTTCCAAATTGCCAGACCTACCAGTCTGTTAAACCCCGACTTTTGGGTGTTTGAGATGGAGGGGAGGAGGTTCTTGAGACCGGGGATGGATTGGAAAGCTTCGATGACTGGTTCCCTCTCGAGGTTGATGTGTGAGGTTGATGGAATCCCTCTGATCCTGCAGCAGGTCTTGAGACTGGTCAGGGCTGCTTTTGTCGACAGACTTCGCGGCCGTCGGGGGAGGAGAGGCTGGGAATACGGGGCAAGGGTCATCTGCATTCTCGGGAGATGTTGCCGGAATGGGAGCAGCAGGTGGATCTGCGGTGGGTGTAGTGGGCGCAGGGCCGGGCTTGACTGCGCCGGTGTTAGAGAGCGCCTGCTCAGACGGATGTGGGAGTCAGAGGGCAGTTGGCCCTACGGTGTCCCTGCCTCTGGCACCTCGAGCACTTGACTCCATACACGAGGAAGGCTGGCAGGATCTCCCCTTTGTGGTTGATGTTGAGGCGCGTTGGGAGCCTCTCCAGCTTCACGCCTTCGTTCAAAAAGATGAACAGCTCCCGTCGTCCATCATTCATTGTAAAGCCCGCAACGTTGACGAACAGCGGGGCGATGGATGTGACTCGCCCGCAAGGCCTCAGGGCGGCGATGACATCTGCATCCTTCACGACGAAGGGCACGTTGCTCATGACGACTCTCTCCGCCTGTCTGCGGAAGGGGAAGGTCTTGAGCAGGGTGTCCTCCATGAGGCGCTCCGCGAGGGCCTTGGTAGCGAGTCCGACCAGGACGTGGCCGTTCATCTTAGTGAACTAGATGATGTTGCTACCTCCCACCAGCTTGTCCAGCGCCAGAACATACTGGAGCTGGCTGAATTCAGGGCAGTACTCAACGTAGACGCACTGGTCCATGGTGCCCGTGGTCTGCTGTGCCCTTGCTTCGGCGATGTTATTCCGCGTCGCCTTGATCTCCTGGGCGAGAGGGCGACGCCTGGCTGAGAAACCGCCCCGGGTGGCGTTGGTGCTTCTCTGAGCTGGTGCGGCGGTGCCTGACTGCGCCGTCGGAGCACGCTGCGAAGCCGATGTTCTTCGCCTTTTTCGCTCGACCTTGGTGAAGAGAGCAGGCTCGTTAGTGATATCCTGGTGCTCCATGGCCTCAGCCCAGCTCAATATCCGCCAACCATCAGCGCTGGGAGCCGTAGTTGGAAGACAGAAGCTATCAGTTGCTGCCGAATTTGCATGCCTATCGCCAGCAATAGGCAGATTTGCATTTTATTATTTTCTTTTGTCAAGCGGATTTCTCCATTAAATTTTCCTTTGCTGGTTTCTCAGCACCAGGTTATTCAATCTAAAAAAATCCATAGAATCTTGAAGTGGAGGTTGAGGGCTTTCAGTCAATATGTCATACTTATTTGACAGTTCCATAAAGCCGGCCTAAAGCCGTGGGAGCTCGCCCACCGCGTGGCCGCACGGCCCAGAGAGAGAGAGAGAGAGAGTGTGTGATATAGAGTGTTACAACAAAAAATAGTCACAAAATTTTCAAAACATAAATTTTTCCGGTGGATATCAAATATAATAACTTATAAACAGAGAGAGAGATTGAGATTTTGAAACAACATTTATTAATCGCCCATATAAAATTATATAGTACCAAGAAAAAAAAATATATTATAGATTTATAAAAGAAAGTAATATATATATATATAAATTAAGAAATATTTAATTCAGACATCTCTGAAGGGACATCTGAATCGTGTCAAATGCTCAAAGCCGCCCTGAATTCGGAAAGACCCGTGCTTATAACGGGGTTTTTTTCCCCAACGTGCTCAATTGCACCGCCGAGGAATTCGTACAGAATTTTTCTGTTTCCAGCCGAGAGATCATTGAGGTTTGGTTCTCTTTCAGAGCGGAACAGAACCGCGGACACCACGTCCTCATTATCAACCTTAAACCCATAGAGAGGGGCTAGAGCAGAGTAAGTCTTTAGTTGTTTGAAATTTTTTTCCAGCGGCTCCCTCTCTTGAATGGCCTGAGAGAGATATGTCTTCGTCCGCGGGGGTATCAGACTGGATGGATGATTCAGTCATGCCTTGGATCTCTTCTGCAGTAGCCGAAAATGGCTCAGTATTGGTCGAGGTAGACTCTGGTCGTTATGGCATTTGGCTAGTGCTTGGCGCCGGAACAGGAAGCTCGGGGGCTGGAGTCTCGTCGGGAGGAACAGGGAAGTTCACCCCGGGCGAAGGCGCGGCAGGGCTGGAGGGTGTTGAAGGGGTCTGCTTGATGGGTGCAGACAATTCCGCAGCTGGTGTTGAGAGGGCGGAGTTGTTGGAGGGCATGGGCTTGGATGAGGGAGGCCTCGACACCGGGCCCTGCCTTCTTTTCCTTGATGTTTTCGGCTCCAGATTTTTTTGAGCGCTCGTTGTGGGGATAGACTTGAGGGTGAGGTCTTCCTGCTGAACATTGGATGCCCTTGATGGAGGTGGGGCTGTGTCCACAGCAGCAGTAGGTGAGGTCTGTTGGGGTCTGTGGTCAGCAGGTGCAGGTGCTGCAGCCGGCATGGTATTCGAGGCGGAGGGTGTCTTGGTGCAGCCTTGTGTGCGGGCAGCAGGAGCTTCCACAGGGAGCACCAGCTTGTCCTCTTGGACACCAGTCTTACGAGGACAGTTTGCGCGTTTGTGTCCTTGCTTATGGCACAGGGAGCACTTGATGCCATAGGTCACGTAGAAGTGTGTGACCACTCCCTTGGACTTGACATCCAGCCGGGCAGGGATATGGGAAATTTTCACTCCGTCGCGCAGAGTGATAAAGGCCTCGCGTCGAGCAACAGCCCAGTAGGAGTCCTCTAGTTACATCATTTTCTGGATGATGGACGTGACCTGTCCATATGGCCGCAGCGCAGTGACGAGGTCAGAGTCCTCTACGAAGAAGAGCACGTTGCCGAGGACAATTCTCTCGGCCCTCTTCCTGAGGGGGAAGGCACGCAGGGTGACGTCTTTGATGTTGAGGCCCTCCTCTATCAGCTTGTCAGCGAGTTGCATGCTGGAGAGGCCGACCAGGATGTGTCCTTCCATCTTTGTCAGTTGGTAGATGGTACCCTTACTCAGCTTGGTTTCCAACGCCCGGAAATACTCCTCTTGCGTGAAGTCTGGGCAGAACTCCAGGTAGACACACTGGTCTACCTGCCCCGCTGCCGACCTTGCTCGGAAGGTAGCCTGCTTCTGCCTGGTGTTCTGGCACTCGTGTACCTTGCTGGGTCTTGGTGTGGCTCGTGGCCTGCTGCTGTTCATAGGCATTCCCGGTGCCTGAACGCAGCCCTTTTTGGCCCCCGACTTGACGTGGTCAGGATCATGCGGCATCTTCTTGGAGCCGCCCACTTTGGTGAAGATCACATCTTGTCCTTCGATAAGCTGGTCTTCTTGTTCCGGGAAATCAGCCCAATTGCGGCAAAAATTTGCATGTCCGCCGTCCGCCGCCGGCTTGGTATTTGCATCTTTGCCATTAGTTAATTCTGAATGACTTTCACTCATTTCAGAATATTTTGGCGATTTCTCGGCAAAGATCCGGCCGTTTTGGATAATTTTTATATGAGCTTGCAGCCCATTCGTTTGGCTTTCAGCCAATACCTCATAGGGGTTACAAATATCTATTTCCTCAATCTCTATCCCGTAAGAACGCGGAGCTCGCGCGCCGCGTGGCCGCACGGCCGAGAGAGAGAGAGATTGAAACATACTTTATTGACTTCCAGTCAACATCAAAATATTACAGCTATCAGCTTTATAATTAAATATATACATCACATCAGACCTGATTGTTATCTTTCTTATTTAAAAGATATGATCCACACCTGTAGATAGAAAGCTTATAGAGGAGTCCAACTAGAACAAAATGGATGATCAGTCTCTACCAAATATATAATAATATCGATATTTATTTATTCTAAATTATGATTATCATTATTAATGAATTTCTCATGGATTGTTCTCTATTTATTTATTTATTTACAAAATTGTGTTTTGATTTCTTAGTGTATGAGATCAATGCTCTAAATTTTAAAGGATAAATTGATATGTTGTAGATGTTGTGAGAGGTAGTTACAAATGCATCCTAGATATGACCTGGGTTACACATGGCTTATAGAGACCTGACAAATCAACATTCACTCAAATACGATATTTATTTAGAAATATGTTCAATTGATATATGTTTTAAGGTTAAACGGTTAGAGAAACCTTTGATCACAATCAAAATCAACAACAAGTCTCCAAAGATAAGTGTTTTCTTTTATTACCAACACATCGAGCTTTATGGTATAACGACCTTTCTACAGGAATATCAAATATGAAATGAATCTTAGCTGTTCAATAGATTTATATTGTATATTTATGATTTATATTATATATAAATCTATTGAACAGCTAAGATTTATTTCATATTCGATATTCCTGTAGAAGGGTCGTTATACCCGAAAGCTTCTCTTCTTCTTTCTTATCTCCACTCAATTATATTAGGGCATCAAGCTTGTAAAGCTTGAGACTTTTGATGGTGTCTGCCGATGATGAGTAGAGCTCATCAATGGATAAAATTGACAACCATCATGACTGGGTGAAGTAGAATACGTCTGCCTTTGTCATTAAGACTTGGAGCACTACTCAGTGCCAGGCCGACATAGCTCCAAAAGAAATGGCCGCCTCTGACATGAGGAACAGACGCCATGTGCTGCCGCTCCTAACATGGAGTACAAACGCTGCTCATCCTGTATCCCTGGATTAGGATCCCTTACAGGGTACTATCAGCCGGGCCAGCTGAACCCAGGTTTTTTAGTGAGCTTATTACTGCTCCCCCTCCTCCTTTTTCTTCCGGGCTTGGGTCCGGCAAAGGCGGAGTTTCCCGAAAGCTTGAAGGTTGGTAATAAAAGAAGACATTTATCCTTGGAGACCTGTTGATTCTGATAATTTTAAGGTTAATACATTAGACTTCCAGAGATAAGTTTCTTTTTTAAATTTTAAATCAAATCTCTTGATTTCCGGCATGGAAACTAGAGATTTGAATGAAAATTGAAAAAAAAAAAACCATCCCTGGAAGCCTGATATATTTTCATTTATATTGATATAAAGGATTATTTTATTGATATATGTTTGAAAATATAAACACTATTCATAACGCTCCCATTTTCAAAAACAATTTAAATGACTCTACTGCAATGATAAAATATTGGAAGGTTCATCAGTAGTTAATCCTCCCTGCAGTTTAAACAATTTTATTAATTGTTTCATTTTTAAAATAAGTGCGGGGTGTTATAAATAGTTTAAATTTTCAAATACAGATGACACGCTATTGCATCGAGTTGAAATATATTTGTTTAAAGAAGAATCAAACACGTTGTTTCGAAAGGCGCCGAACACATTTTTCTTATTAAATGAAAACTCACAAACCAAAGGTCCACAGCTTTGATGCTGCAGTCGTTTACCAATAGTAGATTCTAATAGACCAGCTCTTGAACATATTGCATATTTGGGTAATCTCTTATTTTTGGTGTTGTTTGATGTGATTTTGATTTCTCTCACGGAGAATCGGATTTCTAAGAACGATTGTACATGTTGTGAGGGAATGCTGTGTTTTTGGAATAGCACACACGGTGTTGCTTTACAATATATAAACGTGTAAATAGAAAAAAATCAACAAATATATTGTTGCGGATGTATGTAAGTTTTTTTTATAGCTATTTTTAATGTAAAGGAAATAAATAATCAAGAATGTATGTCTCGTTAGTTTTTATTTTTTAACCAACGTCCGCCATTTTACAAAGTCCTCATGTAAACAATGCTAAGTGATGATGATTATTGGAATAAAGTTCTATGAAAAGTTAAATATGAGAATAATAATTTTGAGATGTTTACAGCACGTATCATTTACCCCCGCTTTGATGCATTTATTCACTTAGAATAAATGACTTTAATTGAGAGATGTGAGCCTTTATAGGATCTCCTGTGGGATTTCTTGGTGGGTTGTCTTGATCCGTTGTAGAGAGTTCGTAAGTCACTTTAGACAATCTTCTCAAAACTTGGAATGGTCCTTCGTATTTGGGAGCTGTTTTAATTAGCCTCGGATCATTGTAGGGAATTCTTTTAAGAACGAGATCTCCAACTTTAAATCCAATGTCGGGATGCCTTGAATCATGTCTTCTTTTAGAAATATCACGATGATGTTGAGTTCTTTTTATAGCCAGTTTTCTAGCATCTTCTACCGAGGTTGAGGGGTTATCAGCAAATTGTGGCTGCACATTGTAACCAAAAAGTAGAAAAGATGGCGGAAAACCTGTTACGTCATGAGGGGTGTTGTTGTAGACAGTAATGACCTTGGGCAAAAGTGTGCTCCATTTCACTTTCAGTTTATCAAGCAAGGCCGCTCTTAACTTGGTCATGATTGTTCCGTTAACCTTTTCGCACATTCCATTACTCTGGGGGTGGTATGGTGTGGTGAAAGTTTGTTTGATGTTATGAACTTTCAAACACCTTTTGAATTGCTTGGAATTAAAGTTCTTTCCGTTGTCAGTGATAATATGTTTTATGGGTAGCGAGACTTGAAGGATTCTGTTGAAACATTGTAGCGTTGCTTGAGCTGTGTTTTTGATAGTGGGAAATGCCCAAACATATCTTGTAAGATGATCAATGAACACTTGGATGTACTTGTGCTTTGTCTTTTCAGCTGATGTTCCCATAGCTATTGTATCTGCATTTATTACTTGAGCTGGTTGTAATTCTGTGTCTGGAATTATTAGTTGTCCTAGAGTTGGTTGGTTAGATGATTTGGTCAGTTGACATGTCTTGCATGATCTCACATAAGATTTAATTTCCTGTACCATGTCTGACCACCAAAATAAAGGAACTATTAATTTAACTGTCTTGTTCATGGATGGGTGACTCATGTTATCATGATATTCCTTCAGAATATGTTCTTTAAAAGAAGCAGGCACCACAGCCCTGAGTAGTCCTCTCTTCTTGACCATCACTGTGTTTTGATGATCTTGAGGGTCTTCAGTGAAGCTGAGATCTGCCTGTCTTTGATGTTGTTGTAGCTCGAAAATGGAAATACTTAGTACTGGGGCTCTTGATAATGCATCTACATGAGTCAGTTTGTTTCCAGATCTGTGTGTGATTGTAAAGGTTTTAGTTGATAAATTGACTAGCCACCTGAAAAATTTAGATTTTGGATTTTTGAGATTGAGTAGCCACTGTAAGGCTGAGTGATCCGTAATAACTTGGAAGGGCTTGTTTTCCAGATACACCTCAAAATAATCTATTGCTTGGATGACAGCATAGCATTCCAGTTCATAAGCTGAGTAGTTCTGTTGGTGTTTAAGAAGCCTTTTGGAATAGTATGATATTACATGTTCTGTTGAATCAATTTCTTGACTTAGTATTCCTGCTATTCCAATTGCTGATGCGTCTGTATATAGTTTGCAAGGTACTTCTGGGTTGTAAGTGGTAAGAATTGGTTCAGATGTTGAGCTGCTTTTAATTCTATAAAGGATTTATCAACTTGAGGTGTCCAGGAGAATAATTTATTTTTCTGTGTCAGGTTTATGAGAGGGGTGGCAATCTATGCAAATCTTGGAATGAATTTCCGGTAGAAATTTGCTAAGCCAATGAATCTTCTGATTCCTTTAACTGTTGTTGGTTGCGGATAGTCTTGAACAGCTTTGATTTTATCAGGATCAGGTTTTACTTTATTGTGACCAATGATATGGCCTAAGTATTTGACCTCTGACTGTGCAAATGAGCATTTGTTGAACTTAAGCTTGATGTTGTATTCAAGCAATTTTTCAAATACCTGCTTTATCAGGTTCATATGTTGGGAAAAGGATGAGGAATAAATGATGATATCATCTTGGAAAACACATACTCCTTTCCATAAAAGAGTTCTTATCACTTGCTGGATGATTTTCTGAAATGTTGATGCTGCATTTTTGAGTCAAAAGGGCATAACCAAAAATTCATAATGTCCATCATTGGTGACAAAGGCTGTTTTGGGAACTGACTCAGGGTGCATTTGAACATGCAAGTATCCCCAACCCACATCTAGTGTTGTGAAATACTTTGCTCCATGAAGTCTATCAAAAATATCTTGCAAAAGTGGTAAGGGTTGTTTATTGAGTTCCCTGTAGTCTACACAAAGTCTATTGGTCCCATCTCTTTTTTGCACTAAAACAACTGGAAAAGACCATGGGGAGGATTACTCTTTAATTAATCCTTTCTTAATCATTTCTTTGACTTGTTCGGAAATTTTCTCATATTCAGAGATGGGTCTTCTATATGGTCTTAAACTTATAGGCAAATGTTCTTTGGTGACTATATTGTGCTGAATGGAGATTCTTCCTATATCTGTTTGATGTTGACTGAAAATTTGCTCATTTTCCTGTGATAATTTATTCAACTCATCCTGGTTAGGTTTTTGCAAATGATTAAAGGTTGTGCAAACAAGTGCCATTTCTGCTAATTGCTTTAGTGTACACTGTTTTATCTTTAGTGTCAACAATAAGTTCAAAGTCTTCTGCAATACCAAGCCAATGAGTAGCTGGAATTTTAAATTAGGTATTACATGAAGTTTGACCTTTCTAGTTTTATTATGAATTTGAAAATTTACATGAACATATCCCAAAGTTTTGGTTAATGAGTTAGCTTGTTGAATTTGCATGGGAGAATCTATTAAAGGATGTAAATTCAAACTTTTTATTAAATTTTGACTTATTAAATATATGGTAGCACCTGTGTCCATGAAGGCTTGTAAAGGATGTTTGTTGACACAAATTTTAAAGTCTATCAATTTATAAGGAGGGTTAAGGTATCTTTCCCTTAACTGATGAAGGCCGTTATCTAGAGGACTGTAACTTTGATATTATCTAAATGACACCCTTATGGTGTTTCCAAAGCCTCTGCCAAAGAGAGAATAAAGGCACGACCTGTACTATTCACACACACGTTTTATTTTCAAGCACACTATATATACAATCAAACATACACACGTGACCAGGCACTCTTTGTCAAATACAATAAAACATTTAATCAAAAATAATAAAATAATCCCCAACATTCCTCCCGAGTTGATGGGTCACATCAATTTCCATCATTAGCTAACTCGGCAGCTAGTTCTTTTAATTGATCCTGAGCCAGATAGAAACGTGAACGTAACTGTCGTGCAGCTCCTACAAAACTTGTTCCTTGATCACTATATAGCCGAGTGCAATGCCCTCTTCGCGCTACAAATCGCTTGAAGGCCGACATGAAGGTGGGCGTAGAGGCATCTGTGACCAATTCAAGATGTACGGCTCGGGTCACAAAGCACCCAAATAGACAGATGTAGCCCTTTTCCGTCTTTCGACCTCTCCCTTGGACATTCGAAGGTTCACAGGTCCAGCATAAACTACACCACTGATTGAGAGGGGTTTACCTGGTGTTAATCTCTCCTTGGGTAAATCGCTCATTAGCTGGCCTTGAGTGACGCGATTGTATCGACAACATGTCACGCACTCTCGAATGCATCTCTTCACCTGATCTTTTGCTCTCAGCATCCAATACCTCTGTCTCAATGTGGACAACATCAGGTGCACACTTCCGTGCAAAGTCCGCATATGAACCACTTGAACAATCATCTGAGCCACCTTTCCTGATGAAGGCAATAGCGCAGGATGGTTTTGTTCATATGTCATAGATGGAGCCCATTTCAATCTATCGCCGACTCCAAGGATTCCTTGATCGTCGAGGATCGGTGTCAAACCATAAATCTTGCCCGTGCGCTTCACTGATCCTAAAGTGGTCAAACTTCTCATTTCTTCCCTGAAATGCTGGCACTGAATTGCTTGAAGTATTCTCCTATGAGCATTTCTCAGTTCGGCTGGGGTTAAGTGCGACTGATATCGCTCCGCACTGTAGCGGCAGTTATGGCAATAACGCAATATCCAGGCCACCTTTTCGGATATATCCATTAAAGGTTGAGCTCATCTCTCCGATAGCCACCAAGAAAGGTGTTTCACTGAGGGAATGAACACTCAGGAGCTCAGTTTGACTTTGGTTCTCAAACACAGGAGGCATTCTAGGCCATTCTGTTGATTCCGCTGATAACCAGGTAGGTCCTGTCCACCAGATGGAAGATGGTTTCAGCTCGGACCCCAGAATTCCCCGCTTGGCAATATCCGCTGGATTATCTCCTGTGGGAACATAGCGCCACTCCCTGACCTGTGGACAACTCTGAATCTCCGCGACACGATTGCCGATGAAAGTGGGAGATTTCCAGACATAGTTCTTAACCAACTCTAGACTATGGTAGAATCGGACCAACAGGTAGCACTCTCCCTTTTGATATTCAACTCTTCCAGTATATATTTCATTAGTCTGGTCAGGAGAAGAGCCGCGCACAACTCCAAGCGTGGTATTGACATCTTCCGCATGGGAGCCAACTCAGTCCTTGATGCCAACAGTCCTACACTGACTCCATCATCAGTGGGAATTCCCATGTAAACAGCTGCCGCATAGGCGTCTTCAGAATCATCACCGAATCCATGCAATTTTACTCCCTGGGTATTCCTTCCGAGACCCAACCATCGGGGTATTCTCAAACTTCCTATGAAAATCAGTCCATGTTTCAATCAATGACTCATCCATCGGATCATCCCAATGTAATCCCGTTATCCACAACCTTTGAACCATTACTTTTCCTGTTACAAGGACAGGTGCCAACCATCTCAAGGGATCTTCTAACTTGGCGATGAAGGAAAGCATTTCGCTCGTGGTAGTCGCCGATGTCTTTTCCAACGACTGAACTTCATATAAGAAACAGTCTTCACTTTGGATCCATCCCAAACCCAGTGTACTTATAACATTAGACTGTTCAAATGTAATCCCTTGTGCGCAATGTTCTCTCGCAATGTTGCCCAAAATCGTCAGATCAATTTCTTTAGAATCTGTGGTTTCTAGGGCTTTGAAGGTGATTGAGGCCGAAGAGGGTTCGTTTCTTCCAGTGTCTTCTTCTTCCAAGTCTATGCTGGATTCTTCTTTCTTCATGCAAAGTATTTTGGAAGATATGGATTTAGGGCTCTTTGTTTGAGCTCTTACCTCTACATCGCTTGAAGCCCCCACTCCAGAACCCTCCACATCAAGAGGCTCTGAAGGTTGAGAATCCTCAATTGCAGACTTTTCGTCAGAATCTTCTACTGCAATTTCTGGAACCTCTTGAGAACCTTGAGCTTTACCTTCTGAAGAATCAGGATCTGATGCTAAGGCATCGTCTGCAGGCTTAGAGGTATCGTCTGAAGGCCCAGAGGTATCGTCTGAAGGCCCAGAGGTATCGTCTGCAGGCTTAGAGCAGTCATAGGATTCCGAAATCTTCTTTAGAGATCTCAAACCGCTCAATATTAGTCCTATACTCTACCGGATTCGCAATCCTTTCCAGTTTAGGAATTTTACCAGACTTTTCTGGAGACTTGTCTCCTAAATTAAGACCTTTCGCCGGAGTAGGCACTTGCCCCTTTGGAGAACTGGCCGGAGTATATAATATTGGAGTTACTACAGCTCCAGAAACAGTTTCCTTCGATGCAAGTTGCATTTTATTGTTTGGAAGATATTTGCCAATTGAACCTTTTTCTATTGGTTCTCTCTTCACATAGGTGATCTGGATGGTACAACCCTGTTTAGAAAGCGTTTTACTCTCTCCAACCTTTGCATCATCATTCAACCATTTCCTTTTCTTCCGGATTTTGAGGTTCGGGGCGCTTAATTAAAATCGTCTACAACGATTTCCCGCCCAAAAACCACCAGTTGTCCATCTTCCAGCGTGGAGACGGCTTAATAGAGAACTGCTCCCTGATCATCAAATCTGGAGAGTTTTGTACTATTCTGAAAAGGACCTAAGCAGTGAGCCTTCAGTTCTCCAAAACTTCCATGTACAGAAGGCAGGACCGTATAGGCAACTAGGGCTGATCTTACTAGCCACATTCTCCTTCTTTCTTATATTTCAGCACTGATTATCACACATAAAATAGCTTTATTAAAACCACTGGTCTTATACAGATTCACCACAGAAAGGAAGCATAGATGGAGCTCCTTTACTAAAGGCAGCGTAGAAATCAACACCTTCCAGGTCCGACGTATGTCCAGTGTCCACAGAATCCACCGTGCATAGGTTAGCGTAGCACTGAAATGCGAGTATGGAATCAGCCGCGTTTTAGTGACTTCGCTTTCCTTATTGAGCATATTTATTTATATATGAATATTTCAACAATATTCAATTTCAACATATGATATTAGGACATGTATATATATAAATATTTATATAAACATATTATGTGTGTGGTTATCTCGCGGTTATTCCATCCTGAACTTATTGGAAGAATGCTGTTGAGGTCCGAAAACAAGGAACAACAGAAAGCAATAACGCGCCATCTATACATATAAAATAAAAGGATTTAAAAGCGCGAATGTTTCTTTTATACATAAAACGAACTTCTACTGTCCTTACTGCGATGAAAAAATATATTGGGAGGGCTTGGCTCATCAGTGGTGAACCCTCCCAGCGGTTTCGCCAATTTAATCCACCAGACCGCTTCTCAGAGCTCTAATATTGTATTGGATCATTCTGCTTTTATATGCTACACTGAAGGATGGAATCTTAGAAATGGTTTTCAAGTAAACTATGGACATAAGCTTATAGGACAGTAGAATTATATTCAAATATTTGCTTCGAACAATGCTCTTCAGCAAACTATAAAGACAAGGCCATTAGGAATAAATTAACACAAAGCAATAACGAGCCATCTATACATATAAAATAAAAGGATTTAAAATTTTCATCGCAGTAAGGACAGTAGAAGTTCGTTTTATGTATAAAAGAAACATTCGCGCTTTTAAATCCTTTTATTTTATATGTATAGATGGCGCGTTATCGCTTTGTGTTAATTTATTCCTAATGGCCTTGTCTTTATAGTTTGCTGAAGAGCATTGCTCGAAGCAAATATTTGAATATAATTCTACTGTCCTATAAGCTTATGTCCATAGTTTACTTGAAAACCATTTCTAAGATTCCATCCTTCAGTGTAGCATATAAAAGCAGAATGATCCAATACAATATTAGAGCTCTGAGAAGCGGTCTGGTGGATTAAATTGGCGAAACCGCTGGGAGGGTTCACCACTGATGAGCCAAGCCCTCCCAATATATTTTTTCATCGCAGTAAGGACAGTAGAAGTTCGTTTTATGTATAAAAGAAACATTCGCGCTTTTAAATCCTTTTATTTTATAAGGAACAACAGGAAACCACGAAACTGAGTTTTGTGAAGAAACTCTTGAGCAGCCTCCAAGTCATTGAGGTCAACCGGTAGAGCTTCAGCGCGTTCTCAAATTCCTTCTTACCTCTTTCAACTGTAAGGACCACTTACTCTTATCTCGCGTTGTTTGGCAGAAAAACCTTTTCGTTTCTCTTGTAGGGGTGTAGACAAGGTACTTGGTTACACTTAGGACAAGAGCCTTGCACTAACTAATTTATTAAAGCATAAGTTATATAAAGATTAAAAGGGAAAGAGAGGAAACAAAGAGGTTACATCCTCCGGTAAACAAGCAACAGCGTTGTCAGGCTAAACATTCAGGCAGTTGGAGGGGTGCCGACGTCATCCTTCCGGTCACGTGTTATACTTGAGCAGCGGCTGCTGGCTGGTGTCCAACATATCCCCTCCCGGAAAAAACTTCAGCTGGACGTTTATTCCGATAGTCCATCAGCGCTCTACAGTACTTTTCATGCTGGCTTCTAGCAAGAGGCTTGGTAAGGAAGTCAGCAGGGTTCTCAGCACTCGGAGTGTAGAAAAGTTCGATTGCTTCTTCTGAGATCTTTTCTCGAACAAAATGGTACTTTACGGCAAAATGTCTAGTTTTCGATTTGTCGATGTAATTTTCCGCATGGGAAATTGCAGCTTGGTTGTCGCAGAATACTTTTGTTTCTCCACAAATCAAACTTGACATTTTTAGC
The DNA here is from genome assembly GCA_030710605.1 of Cordylochernes scorpioides. Taxonomy (NCBI): domain Eukaryota; kingdom Metazoa; phylum Arthropoda; class Arachnida; order Pseudoscorpiones; family Chernetidae; genus Cordylochernes; species Cordylochernes scorpioides. The sequence continues at coordinate 89,454,414 of CP092868.1, forward strand.
TGTTCCATTCAGGGAAGTGACGAACTCTCCCACAGTCATCTCCTGCCATCTAGCGAGATAAAACTGAATGATTCAACTTTGTTCGGGTTATGTTGAAAAGTTTTTACTGTTATATAATGGATATAGCCTTCTAATTTTTTTATATGCTATTTGTATAGTAACAATATATTCAATCAAATATCAGTAAATATTATATCAATCAAATCTCCGAGGATAAGTTTCTTTATTTCACTTTTAACAAGTTTACAAGCTTTCGGGTTTTAAACGACCCTTCTACAGGTAAAAATTTTGGAAAAGGAAACTATAAACCCATAACCAGTAATACTGGACATGATTTCAATCATCAAGAACCAAAAGCTATATACTCAAACATCCAAAACAAATACAAAATATTACTACTGGAGGCATTGGTATCAATTAAAAATAAAAATAATGGTATAAATAGACACATTGAAATTCCGGAGTTAAGTTAAAATATCCTAATTATCAAAATCCCTTAAACTTTTCTGTTAAAAAATTGAATACAAAATATCTTTTTATTCATAAAAAAAAAAAACAAAACAATTTTAATATATTTCAAAACTTTTATAATAGATAGTAAAATTGGTAATATGTAAAATATTTCGATTTGTAGTTAACTTTAAGATAACCTTTTTCATATCAAATTGTATAAATTAATATTTAATGTAATATCTAAATAGTCCAAACCAAAATATGTAAATATAGTAATGTATAACTACAATACAGCATAGTTTCCCTTTATAAAATATTTTACCTGTAGAAGGGTCGTTTAACACCCGAAAGCTTGTAAATTCGTTAAAAATCTAATGGATAAACTTATCCTCGGAGATTTATATTTGATTAATCGATACAGAGGATTATAATTCTAATATCAGTGAATATGTTTAATGAAATCAATATTCTGTAATCAAGTCCAAAATTGAACCAAGGTTTCATATTGGAGAACATGATATCCATTAAAGCCTTTTTTCGTAGACATTTTATTTTATAAATTGAAAAACGTGCGCTATATATCCTAGATACATATCTGCGTGTATAGGTTCAACCTATTTTATATTCATGTTTTCAAAACGTTTCTCGTATTAGAGATAGAAGGATACAATTTTTAAATTTTTCATCCACATTTTACGGAGACATGGACTGAAAATTAAATCTATATTCTGTTGCTACACACGCATAAACAAAATTAAGGAAGTTTTACCTTTTTAGCATGTATATAGGGATTCAGACAATAATTCTGAAATATATTTGATAAACAGTGACCTTTATTGAAGACACGAGATAACCAAGTGTAAACAAAATTCCCACTGTCTTCTCTTCAAAATAAAATAAAAAAGACGACCGTCTCTAGAGAATAGAGAAATGCCCTAAATTTTTATATGAGGGACTCCCCACCTCTTCAGAATCAAATGGCATTGGCTGCACGGTATTCGCTATCTGCTCCTGCTCCTGACAGCGACGGCTTCACCAAGGTGGGGCCTAGAAGGAAGAGGCCTGTAGACTCCGAGGCGGCAGGCCGGAAAGCCAACCCTCACTGAACGCCCAATGCCTAAGTCAAAAGTACAATAATATACGACGACTCGGTAAAAACAAGCGGCGTTCAGAGCCAGATCGGCGGCGGGCAAGGCAGAACAATGCGTGTATTTTAAATTTTGTCCAGACTTCAGCCAGGCCCAGTAATTTCTGGCGCTAGAGGCGAAGCTGGGCAAGGGCTCCATCTATCAGATTACAAAAATGGAGGGGCATTCCTGGTCGGCCTCTCCAGCGTGCAACTGGCCGACCAGCTGAAAGAAAAAGGGCTCGACATAGAAGACGACACCCTGCGGGCCTTCCAACTGAAGAAAAAGGTCGGGCGAATTGTGCTCGGCAATGTGTTATTTTTCGTGGAGGACGCCGACTTCGTCGTTGCGCTGCGGCCATGCGGATAGGTCACGTCCATTATCCAGAAGATTATGCATTCTCTCTCTCGATGATTCCTGCTAAACAGATGCCCGTCGGGAAGCTTTTATCACTCTGCGAGACGGAGTAAAGCTTTCCCAGATCCCTACTCGGCTGGATGTCAAGTCCAAGGGAGTGGTCACGCACGTCCACGTGACCTACGGTAGTGTCCCCTGTGTTATAAGCACGGACACAAACGTGCAAACTGCCCTCGCAAGACTGGTCTTCAAGAAGACAAGCTGGTGCTTCTTGTGGATTCTCCTGCTGCACGCATAGAAACCTGGACCAAACCGCCCTCCACTTCGAACGCCTCTCCTGTTGCAGCACCACCGGCTACTACTGTTGTTGCAGTTCCTCCTCACAGTGACACAGTGAGAACAGAAGAGACGCTCGCCTGACTCCTTCTCCATCCGAAATTCAGGGCGAAAATCAAATCCCTAAATCTCCCCAAAAAAGGCGCACTATGATTGAAATTCAGATGGACATTCTCCTCAAGAACGATAAAGTATCTGCAGTCATAGATCGAGCCCACAAGCAGGGTAGCTATTGTCTCTTACAGGGGAAGCTTTCTCGAATTAAATTTCGAGTTGCAACCCTGAATACTCGAGGCATCGTCGCTCTTCGCCGGAGAATCCAGCTCTGCTGTTTTCTCAAGGAGCATGAAATTGACATCTGCTTCCTGCAAGAGACAAACGTCATGTCCCTGGACGACGTAGAAGATCTCTGTCACGTCTACATCGCCGTTGTTGCATCCGCAACGACCATTGTGGGATCAGGTCTTGTTCTATTCACTCGAGTATATTTTAAATAAGAGTGGTGTTGTATTTTTCTACAATTTCAAACAAGAGTTAATACCATCCTTCGAGTTATTAATCGACGTATGCTATTTTCGGATATGGAATAGGGGTATACAAAGGCCTTTGTTTTCAAACATTTTAACGTCGTGCAATCAAAGGAGCGAACATCTGGAAAATCTCGTAATTTTGTGCTGATGCTTCAAAATCGCTAGTGATACCTAGACAAAAGACCTATGCAAAAAGTTTTTTTGGGAAACTCTTAGGCCAAAGAAAAAAATATTCGGATGAAATAAATTTCTGACTGAAATGTCTTATCTTTCGAAAGGAATATGACAATCTTTATCTTCATCGTATGAAAATAGTTTCGACAATATATTCAAACACCACGAATGGACACATTCTCGAAAAATATAAGAAATATTATTACGAATATAATATATTTTCAAGTAGCTCTGCAGCTCCGGTCACAAGAAGCACCATGGGACACCTGTCAATCATCTCTGGACCCCCCCGGGGGGGGGGGGGGGGGGGGGGGGGGGGTTAGCACAGGTGTAAGGGGTTCGCGGAATCTTATCGGCAAATAAGGAAAACGAGACGCTTCGGTGGCTGACCACTCTCATTATTAATATCTTTACCTTGGGATAAGTTGTTCTCCCTATAAATACCTCTTGCATATAATTTTATTGGAGAACTAAACGGTGAATACCCTTTATAATAAATTAATTATCCCAAAATTTGTCCTTGCTTTATTTATCTCCGCGACAATATATTGAATTTGATAACTAAAGGTTTTCACAGAAATCTGTTGTATACGAGAACTGAGATGCGGCTGAAAAGAAAGGTTTGTGGCTAAGGAAGATTGAATCGATATTGATCAGTGGCCTAGGTGGTGTTTCAGGCTGAACAAGCAAAAGTTTTGCAGAAGATATCCGGAGAAAGGCAGAAACGACGAGGTAATCTCTTTTTATTACTCAGGTTTTAACAAAGAGTTTAGGGGGGGGGGGGTTAATCACCGGATTAGATGACATTACACGCAGGCGGCAAAGGATTAATGATAAAACGGATTATTAATGCTATATAATTTCCTCTAAGATTCCACCTTACACGAATTGTATATATTTCATATGAAATTATCTAATAGAATTTCCTAATACAACATAACAGTGGATAATATTGCTGCCTGGATCTATTGCTTTGGTATGAAATTAAGCTATCTTATTTTTTGTAAAATACTATATATATAAACAATGGTAGAAGCCATAAGACAATGATTTACAGTAACCATAGTTTCAATAGAATCTCAATTTTAAAAATTGTAATGGGTAAATTGATTTATTTGAGATTTCTAAAACTCTCTCTCGGCCGTGCGGCAACGCAACGCTCAGAGCCACACTCAGTGAGCTGCCTCTTATAAGCGAGGACGGGGACATCTTCAGTATATTAAGATCTTACCTCCAAGTGGTCTCCATGCCGTGAACTCATCCAGCGGCTACATCTGGGTCGAACTGAAGAAGACAATCTTCATTCTTATGAATGATGGAAAATATAACGAACTTTCCTAAGAACATCATCGTGACTGCAAAGGGCGTCTCTGCGCTGGGTTATTAAGAGTATGGGTGTCCTTGCTCCAAGTGATACCAGAAGGTGCTACATGAATGTGAACTGACCCCAGATTAACAGAGCAGCAAACTGTCTTCAGCTTTTCAAACATACGAACAGTGTGAAGATACGGCACCTGCTTCTACCACTACTGCAGTTGCCTCACCAACTGAAGAATCCAACTACTCCCCGGATCAAGCGTCTTCCGCACCATCAGCACAATAAGTCAAAGGTAATGCGCATACATTCATTGCCCGCGCTCCGAAACCATCATGCAGACAGGCCCCAAGGCCATAAAAGCTCGGAAAAAAATTCCAACCACCTTAAGGTCCTTAACATCAATCTCCGGATCAAAGACCCTGGAGCATTTGGTCGCCTACCTCACTCTCTTTTTGAAGAAATATATCTTCTTGGTCTACAAAAGTGGGAAATCACAAAGGGCATTATGTTCATATCTGAACCGATGCATCTCCTTTGAAAGTTGTCCAGAGAGTGAATCAAGGGACTTCACTTATTCAACAACAGACTAATAGGAAGAATCTGTAGCTGACGTCGACCCTCTATATAAACGTTTCTGATATCAAAGAAAGGACAAATGGAGCATCGAGATGTGCAGCTTCTTAATACAGCACTCATTGAAGATCGCCTTTGTACAGGAAAAGAACGTCAAGACCCTGAATAGCGACAATATTTCTGCCTAGGCTACTCAGACAGTCGCGCTAGCATACCAGGGGATCCGCCCTCACCTGCTTAATCGCGCATGATGTTCGTGTCCTGTAGATAACAAAATCGCTGCTTTTGACGTAACCATCCGGGGTCTATGGAGGATTTTCCTCAACTTGCACCTCTATCTTGTTTTGACGAGCAAATCATCATCGCTGCCGTCAAAGATGGCGCATGAGTCCTCAGAGACCGATACATTGCCGAGGAGTCTAGCAGTGACATGGCGTCGGTTTCGTCGAAGCCATTACGCATATTCTGAACCGAGCCAACCTCATAGACGAAGTAGTCATATTCGATATCTAGGAGGATCTCGAGTTTCTGAAGTCGGTGGATGTTAGATGATTGTACGTGTGCTGCTACCATCAGGCCTCTCCAGCCGCATGACGCGATACGGGAACCTCTTCTACAAAACCTATGAGCACAACGCGGTCCACCTCCATAGGTCGGAAATTTTACTGAGCCCCGACTATATTGCATCACCAGCGTGCTTTGTTTTAATCTGGTCGTTGTGAGGGTTGAAGCATTTCTAAAGGAAGCCTTAGCAACATTGATGCCAGTAACAAAGTGTTGAGGTAAAATCAAGCTGAATCTACTTAAATCCCTTTACAACTCGCGCAGATCTGACGAAGCCAAATGGTTTGCCTAGACCTTGAGAATGCGTCTATCAAAATGGACTATCCATCCCTGGCA
>CP092868.1:89460281-89527234 GCA_030710605.1 Cordylochernes scorpioides
TGCTTAAAAAATATTTTCAATTTCTAATAACGATATATATATTTAAAAATAATAGAAGAAATAATAAAAACGTCAGGTGTTGATATTAAAAATAAAAAAGGCATATCCTGACCAGGAGCACATGTTCCTTTTAAATGGCAGAGCGCCATCTAGTGGAACAGAAATCAACTAAACATTGATTTAGCTTGTTCCCTGATATTTGGCCAACCCATTTTCTTGTTAAATCAAGAAAAGCCATCCACGAACGCGTTTCGCGCTGTTGGCGCTCGTCAGCGTGGAGCAGGCTGTACCACTGCGACCAAAATTATTTTTGGTCCCAGAGGCTTCTTGAAACCAAGAAATGGGTATTTAAGGCCAAAATTGCGTAAATACGCTTAACATGTGAAAAAATAATAGAAAAATATATTTTAAAATAAAAAGATCAGGTTTTGATATGAAAAATAAAAAATGCATATCCTGATCAGGAGCAAATGTGTTTTTTTTCCTTGATTTATCAAGAAAATGGGTTAGCCAAATATCAGGGAACAGGCTAAATCAATGTTAGTTGATTTTTGTTTAACTAGATGGCGCTCTGCCATCTTTAAAGCACATGTGCTCCTGGTCAGGATATGCCTTTTTTATTTTCAATATGAATATATGTATAAAATAAAAGGATTTAAAAGCGCGAATGTTTCTTTTATACATAAAACGTACTTCTACTGTCCTTACTGCGATGAAAAATATATTGGGAGGGCTTTGTGTTAATGAATATATGTGATAATCTGTATATAGGAATATGTAACCCCACCACAATCTATGCAAAATGTATCGTCAAAAGTTTTAATAAAAGTTAAGCCTCGCGACAAGGGAAAGAACAATTAACAGGATTGCATCATCCAGGAAGTAAAGGTCACTGCCCAGGACCCCCATAAAACTTAAGTTCAAAGGCCTTCTTCTTCCTGAAGGATTGCAATTATGGCGACAATGGAGGTACTAAGCCAATCACATTTAAGCATGACAAATCAACAACCAATCACCTTTAAGCATGACCAATTGATAGCGAATCATCAGAGAGCACGTAGAAGGATCTCCACCAATGAGAAGTCGAGAGAGTTAATGACGATGATCTCGGACAAGAAGTTAAAAAGAAGGTAGGTGACCGTGCTACGAGCTAGGTGTGCTCAACATAGGCTCCAACCAAGGTAGTGTCTGCTCCATAATGTGAAAGGCCAAATACCTCCAGTCAGTCTCATCATTCTCCCTTTCGCAAGGTCTTATTTCTACCCCATCCAGATGTGCTCGTTCTTCCCCTGTGGAAAACCACCATTCGACCAAGACTGCGCCATCAATCACCAATCCAATCATATCCACCCAACCACACAATTCGGCAGGATTCGACAGTGAGTCAACAGCAATCCCACAGCAAGTCAACACCCCAATTCAACCGAGAGTCGACACGATCCCACAGCAAGTCGACACCACAAACACAATTCGACATAGAGTCGACATAGGATATACAGAATTCGACATTTATATAAATATATATTAGTTGATTTTTTTTCTATTTACACGCTTATATATATATTGTAAAGCAACACCGTGCGTGCTATTCCAAAAAAAAAACACAACATTCCCTCACAACATGTACAATCGTTCTTAGAAATCCGATTCTCCGTGAGAGAAATCAAAATCACATCAAACAACACCAATAAGAAGAGATTACCCAAATATACAATATGTTTAAGAGCTGGTCTATTAGAATCTACTATTGGTAAACGACTGCAGCATCAAAGCCGTGGACCTTTGGTTTGTGAGTTTTCATTTAATAAGAAAAATGCGTTCGGCGCCTTTCGAAACAACGTGTTTTATTCTTCTTTAAACAAATATATTTCAACTCGATGCAATAGCGCGCGTGCCATCTGTATTTGAAAATTGAAACTATTTATAACACCCCGCACTTATTTTAAAAATGTAACAATTAATAAAATTGTCTAAACCGCAGGGAGGATTAACTACTGATGAACCTTCCAATATTTTATCATTGCAGTAGAGTCATTTAAATTGTTTTTGAAAATGGGAGCGTTATGAATAGTGTTTATATTTTCAAACATATATCAATAAAATAATCCCTTATATCAATATAAATGAAAATATCTCAGGTTTCCAGGGATGTTTTTTTTTTTCAATTTTCATTCAAATCTCTAGTTTCCTTGCCGGAAATCAAGATATTTGATTTAAAATTTAAAAAAGAAACTTATCCCTGGAAGTCTAATGTATTAACCTTAAAATTATCAGAATCAACAAGTCTCCAAGGATAAGTGTCTTCTTTTATTACCAACCTTCAAGCTTTCGGGAAACTCCGCCTTTGCCGGTCCCAAGCCCGGATGAAAAAGGAGGAAGGGGAGCAGTAACAAGCTCACTAAAAAACCTGGGCTCAGCTGGCCCGGCTGATAGTACCCTGTAAGGGCTTCTAATCCAGGGATACAGGATAAGCAGCTTTGTACTCCATGTTGGGAGCGGCTGCACATGGCGTCTGTTCCTCATGTCAGAGGCGGCCATTTCTTTTGGAGCTAAGTCGGCCTGGCACTGGGTAGTGCTCCAAGTCTTAATGACAAAGGCAGACGTATTCTACTTTACCCAATCATGATGGTTGTCAATTTTATCCATTGATGAGCTCTACTCATCATCGGCAGACACCATCAAAAGTCTCAAGCTTTACAAACTTGATGCCCTAATATAATTGAGTGGAGATAAGAAAGAAGAAGAGAAGCTTTCGGGTATAACGACCCTTCTACAGGAATATCGAATATGAAATAAATCTTAGCTGTTCAATAGATTTATATATAATATAAATCATAAATATACAATATAAATCTATTAAGGGTCGTTATATCAGAAAGCTCGATGTGTTGGTAATAAAAGAAAACACTTATCTTTGGAGACTTGTTGTTGATTCTGATTGTGATCAAAGGATTCAATAATGAAAATTGGTTCATTTTTAAAAGAATCATTCGCGTTAAAAATATCTCAAATTTCTTATAACAGGTGGTGCGCTAATGCGTCGTATAAAGATAATTGATATAAGATTAGAATTAAAGAACATTAGAATTAAAGATAAAATGAAACTGTAGACGAATATACAGGGTGATCCAAAAGTCCCGCACAACTTTAAAAATTAATATCTCCGCGAATATTTGCGCTAGAGCAATGCGGTAAACACCATTGTGTTCAGGATGCAATGGGATTTTTTATGGCAAATAATGAAAAATTCGAAATTGATTTTAGTTACAACTTTATTCGCTAGATGGCGCTCTACCAGAATCAGAGATTCAGCGGCCAAATTGTTTGATAAATTGAAAAATATAACTGAACGACACGTATTTTTCCTTTTTGAATACCAGGAAAGAACCCTAATAATATCAAATGATAAATTAATAAAACACCATTTCGCCAAAAGTTAGAAGAATTGGTTGACGATTTTTAAATACAATCTGAGATATGTAAAATAGGTATATGCAAATTAAAACATGTATCAAAAAATATATATATTTTAGATGGAGTTTTGTGAAATAAATTGAATGTTTGAAAATAACTACTGATATCCATACACGATTTTTGAAATGTTAATATAGTACCAAAAATTATGATGGCACTACTAATAGGATTTCGTGCTATAAGGAATGTATAGTTTCTTGACTAATTGTCGACACTTGACTATTTAACTGGATATTTGTCATGATCCAAAAATGAAATATAGAGGGGAGTGACAAAATATATTTGTCGTACTTTATTCCAAATATCCTATGGGTTTGTCAAATGTTATCATTGTTTATGATACTGTACATAATTTTTAAAATGTATCCCCTCAAAAAAAATCATTTTTAAATCGACCTTTTGCGATGAAAAACGTGGTAGTAAAATCATTTTGTATTATTTTTTGCGCAAAATATCTAAAGTTGGGGGGGATAGAGAGATTATTCCTTATGCTATTTCTTCTAATGAGCGAAAAGCGATAAACTAAACATAAGGGGCAAAATTGTGTATACCAGTGTTATTCGAGAAGTTATAACACTTTGGCCTGCACGACATAATATAAAATGTGGGCAAATGACAAACAAAAAAAATACTTTTTACAGAAAAAAAAAGAGTCAAGATGTGAGGACAGCATTTATTATTCCCATAACCCAAAACAAAGAGCTGCAAAATATAACACATGAGGTAACTGCCTTCTCTTTTGTATTAGGTCACAATCATTGCTCAATGTGGCGCCCTTCATTCTCAAACACCGCCTGCAGGCGATAGATGACAGAATGGTCACAATTAAATAGTTGAAATTTATAAAACGTGCCATCTGATAGAAGCCTTAAACATGGCCAATGTGGTAGGCCGGCATCGATAAAAACTCGACTTAATGTACCCCCATAACCGAAATTGTAAGACCTCAAGTCTGATGATATTGGAGGCCACTGGTATATAAAGTGGCGACTTATCAACGAATTCCACCGAACGTATCCTTCAGCAATTGTTTTGCACCGCGGGAGATATGAGGAGGTCCTCCATCTTGCATGAATGTTATTTCGCTTAGTGCTTGTCTGTCCTGCAATATGGGAATAACCTTTTCTCTCAAAAGTTGAACATAACGTTCACCAGTTACGAAAATGGTTTTAAAAGTTCTTCCATTGATTTTTTCAAATAAAAATGGCCCAATAATAAAAGAAGCAGTAAACCCACACAAAACTGTAACTCTGTGCTGATGAAGTGGTATTTCTGTAAAAATTCTAGGGTTTTCTGTTGCCAAAATGAGGCAGTTTTGAATGTTAAATTCTCCCTTTAGATAAAAGTGAGCATCATCTGTTCTTAGAACATTTGACAGCCAGTTTTAATCAATATCAATTTGCCGGAAAACCCATGCAGCGAATTCTTGACGCTTCTCAAAATCGCTGACTGTCAACTCGTGAAAACTTTGAATTTTGTTAGGATATTTTTATAGAAATATTCTAAATGTGTGTTCTCTCCAAACTGTTCCATACGAAATCCCCGTTTGTCGAGAAACTTGTCTAGCACTTACTTTTCCATACGGGGATAACGTTTCAATAGCTTCAGCATTCTGCAAAACCGTAACAGCCACTGACTTGCATGTCGATGGTCTTCCACTCCGAGGTTTTGCTTCCAGAGATCCAGTTTCCTAAAAACCTTTAATCAATCGCTTTAGAGAGTAGCAACTCATTGGTCCTTTACCGCTTCGAATATCTTTAAAGGAACGAAACGCTCGTAAAGCTTCAGTGGCAGATTCTGAATCACAATTTAAAAATTCACCAAGAGTGCTTTATCCTGTAGTGACGGCATTCCAAGTGGAAGGGGAGATGTTCGACCACATCTCCTTGCGGTCCCCCCTGGACCCTTGGAATATTTGACCAAATTCTGGTTTGTTTCCAAGATGACTAACGTTGCAACGGCACCCATTTTCAAATGAAGAGCAAAACTGATATCTCCAGTAATGCTACCGCGTCCGGGGTAACCGCCGCGTCAGGAGCTGCAGCTCGAGCTCATGATGAGAAATCTATTACGAGGACACAATTCAATCTACTACAACTCAATATAAATGGTACCAAGAGGAAAATAAAGAGCTGACTTGTCTTCTCTGTGACAACAATGTACATATTAATTGTCCTCAGGAGACAAAATTGAATCAGAATCTGAGATTCAATATCAAAGATTATACAACACTACGAATGGACAGACCGGGAAAATTCGGAGGAGTACTTGCCGTTTTGATTAAAACTCTAGAAATCAAATTTAAGGAAATCGCCTATAATCAGAGTAAGCCTAGAGAAGGCACGACAGAAGCTCGAGCAATAGAAATCTAGATAAAACAATTTCAATCATAAATGTTTATCACCACGATAATACTAGCATCAATACAGGCCTGATAGAAACATTAAGTGAAGCGTCTTCGGATATCGCAATCATAATTGGTGATTTTAACGCCGAAAGACCAACTTGGGGATCACCTGTCCAGGATAACAAAGGTCAGCAGGTTGAGGACATGCTAACCGACCTCGACCTTACGCCGTTAAAAAACGAAAAGAACACCTATCTATCCAAGTCCACAGGCACAGAATCCGCAATAGACATCACAGCGATAAATTACAACATCGCACCCACAACACAATGGAAAATTCAGAAAAGTGCAATCAGTGATCACAGACCAATTTTAACAACCCTAAAATTCAAAATTGAGAATTTCCAACAGAATAGAAGAACACTGGGAAAATAATTACAGAAAAGCTTGAAGAACTGTGCAACGAAGAATTAAATCACAGAACGATTGACAAAAATTGGAAAAATTATCTTTGAACATATCCAAAGCTGCAAAAGTATCGATACCTAGAGGTAGACGTAAAGATCTTTGAATACTTTACTGAAAGAACCACAATATCGAGGCAATGATTGCAGAGAGAGACAATGAAAATGAACTTCTTAAAACAAATAAAACCGAAGAAATCATAAAGGAACTCATTGAAATTAGTCACAAAATAGAACAAGAAATTTGGATATTCAAACAAGAAAAATAGGCAGAATTCTGCGAAAAAATGGATCCAAAAAAGGAAAGCCATCACTGGAATATAATTAGTGTTATAAAACAATCAAAACCAACACTAATCCTCCAATACTCTAACCGATATGAACAGCGAGAACGAACAAACAGATGGCTGACATAATTGCTGAATATCTTTCAAGCACTTCCAGACTCAGCTATATGAATGAAGGCAGGACTCTGAAAAATAATATAAACAAGTTAGTTAAACAAGCAAGAAATTACCATCAACAAGATATTTACTCGAGATACTTTACACTGAATGAGCTAAATTCATCAATAGGAAAGTTAAATCCAAGATGTCACCTGAGGATGCTCTAATCTTTGGTCAAATGATTAAACACTTTGGAGACGAAGCTAAAAATCAACTCCTACGAATACTGAACATATCATGGCAAACTGGTAAACTACCAAAGAATTGGAAGATATCAATTATAGTGCCAATACTGAAACCAAACAAAGATGCTAAGGAATGCAAGAACTATCGGCCAATTGCTCTTACCAGCATACTTTGTAAAATAACAGAATGAATTATCCACTCTAGGCTCATAGTCTGGCTCACTAACAATAATAAAATAAACTTTTACCAAACTGCCTAAAGATCCAGACACTGTACAACTGATAAACTGTTCTACTTCTGTCAATTAATAATAGATTTCTAGGAAAACCGCCAAAGAAGACAACGGCCGTATTCCTGGATATGACCTCAGCTTTTGATCGAGTGTATAAATTATTTGAAAGGCTGCACAACATCGGAGTAAGAGGAAAAACCTTAATCTGGATTGCAGACTTCTTAAGGGGAAGAAGGATAAAGGTTCGGGTCAAAGGAACATTTTCCAAGGACCGAAGAACATGGGCTGGTGTACCTCAGGGATCTGTGCTCAGTCCTCTACTCTTCTCGCTATATATTATCCGTTGTTTATGTAAATAGATGAATATTATTTGTATTATTTAAAGCCTCATTTTGTAAAAATATATGTATATATAAATTGGACATTTGTTGTTGGCCATGGTCAAGTTTGAGCTCTTGTACGTCTAATTACGACACAACAAAAGTGGCGAAGAGGATGCGCGATCTACAGAGCCAGTGAAAAGTTGAGGAAAACGGCGTCTATGCAAGTATAACAACTACATCTTTTAAACAAATCTGACTCTCGGATTATGGAGAGAAAAAAATAGAAAAATGGGTTAAGATAACATCTTTTAAACTATCTGGATCAAGAAAACAAAGGAGTAGAATAGATCAGCATGACAAGTTCAAAGTTAATAGTACCTTTTAGATGCTATAACCCAGTGGAGGACACTTCGATCTATTTGTACAAAAAATTGAGGCTTTCTTTTTGGCATCTGAAGGAGGAGATTAAAGTGCTGAATTTTACCTCGCTACCAGATTCTGAAACTTTGAAGCAGGGAAACGACATTTTCTTCCTGGTCTAATGAAAGATCAACCCTATGATACTATCATTCAAAGAATTAAGCTGCATTTGGATCCAAAGAAGAAAGTGATACCACAGCGATGCAGATTTTTAAAGAGAATTCAACAGGAAGGAGAATCAATTTCGGAATATCTTAGAGAATTGAAACATTTGGCAATAAATTGTAATTTCGTCGATATGCTGGGAACCATGATGCGAGACCGTTTTGTGGTTGGAATCAAGTCGGAAATCCTGCAAAAGAAGCTACTACAAGAGGACAACGATGTCACCCTGGATAAAGTTTTTGCAGTGGCGATCTCGTTCGAATTGGCGGAGATAAATACAAGAGAATTACAAGATGAATTAGTGGCCAAGATATCCCCTGTGAATTGAAAGGATAAAAAGGGTGAGTACAATAATAGTACGGCGCAGAATAGGCCTTTCAGGCAAAGTGGCAAAGGCAAAATAGTGTGTTATAGATGTGGTGAAAGACATTCACACGTGGCATCTGTTTTACCTCATAGAACAAAGACTATTTTTAAATGCAATAAACTGGGTCATTTAAGTAGGGTCTGCAAAGCTTGTAAAAGAATGTGGGGATGTAAATTTGTACAATAGGACTCTATATATTCTGTACAGGGCGAAACTGATGCTACAATAAATTTAACAGTAGATGATTATTCTTTGTGCTTTACAATAGATACAGGAAGTCCAGTTACGTTAATACCTAAATATATTTATAAGAATTATTGGTAAGGTAAAATATTATTTCCAACAAATTTAAGATTAAATTCCTTTTGTGGTAAATCAATAGAGATTATAGATCAAAGAAATGTTTTTGTAAAAGAAGCCAACCAATATTTACGATTAATAGTTGTAAATGAAAAAATCCAGGTAATTTTATTAGGAAGAGAATGGCTTAAACAGTTGAAACTTGATTATTCTATATTATTTGGCATTGAAATTTTAAATAATGAATATAATAGAAATATATTTAAATATATATAAAATTGATGGATAGGTATGCAGATTTGTTTAACAAAGATATGGGCTGTCTAAAGGACGTTAGAATAAATTTTAATTTAAAAAAGGATGTGACTCCTGTGTTTTGTAAGGCCAGAAGTTTACCTTTCTCTCTAAAAAACAAAGTAGAGAATGAAATTGATCGTTTAGTGAATTCTTGCATTTTATAACCTATAGTTCATGCATAATGGACCGCTCCAATAGTACCGGCATCAAAAAAGGATGGTAGTGTAAGGATATGTGGTGATTTTAGATGTACAGCTAATAAAGCAATAGAATTAGATAGGTATCCCATTCCATCGATCGATGAGATCTTTTCAAAATTATCTACAAGCACCCTACTTTCGACTCTAGACCTATCACAGGCTTACTTACAAGTAATGTTAGCTGAAGAAGCCAAAGCTGTTGTTGATATAAACACAACAAAGAGGTTGTTTTCTAATAAAAGACTACTATATGACGTAGCGGTAGCACCAAATAAATTTCAGAGGATTATGGAAGGCCTATTTTCTGATTTGCCAGGTGTGGCCTGCTACATAGATGATATTTTGGTTGCAGGAAAATACTTTGAGATCATGAACAAAAGTTGGATCTAGTGTTTAGATGATTGCTAGAAAAAGGTTTAGAGTTAAACAGATATAAATGTAAATTTAAAAAGAAATCGGTGGAATATTTAGGGTTTCAAATGGATAAATATGGACTGCATCCCTTAGAAAATAAAATTAAAGCAGTGATAGAGGCGCCTGAACCTGAAGAATGTTTCGCAATTGAGATCTTTCATAGGACTCTTAATTTATTATTATAGATTCATAAAGAATATAGCAAACATTTTAGGGCTATTCTATCAACTTTTGAATAAAAATTGTAGATGGAATTGGACGAAAAAATATTGAATGTTATTCAAAAAATGTAAATTAATTATTAATAGACTATGGACTAGGCGTAATTCTGAGTCATAGAAATGATAGAAAGGAAGAATGCCCTTTAGCTTTTGCTGCTAGAACATTAACTGAAGCGGAAAAACGTTTCTCTCCACTAGAAAAGAAAGCGTTGAGCATAACTTTTGGCGTTGAGAAATTCAGACAATACTTACTGGGACGAAAATTTGTATTGGTCACAGACAACCGACCCTTAATTCATATATTTTCACCTCATAAACCAATTCCCATATGTGCATCATCCAGAATTAAAAGAGGGTCCTTAAAATTAGCTGCATTTAATTATACTGTGGAATTTCGAAAAACTAGTGATAATTCCAATGTTGACGCATTGTCACGTCTTCCTTTAGAATCGAGTGTCAGGGAGTCTCTTGATGAAGACCAGGTACTTCTAAGGAAGTCGAATGAGGTACCGTTCTTTTTATGGAGGTGGCTAATGAGACGCCCCAAGATAAAATACTGTCTATAATATTAAGGAATGTTAGAGAAGGCAACTAGAAGTTCACAAGGGTACCCAGAGAAAACCCACTAGCTCCTCATTATAAGATCAATGAGGAATTAAGTTTTGAGTTTGGTTGTCTTCAATGGCGTGAAAGAGTGGTAATTCCCCAAAAATTAAGATCTTTAATTTTAAATGACTTGCATGAAATACACATGGGGATTGTTAAAATGAAGATGATTGCCAGACGGTATTTTCTGGTGGCCAGGGCATAGACAGTAACATCGAGGAGTTAACTAGAGAATGTAGAGTATGCCAAGAATCGGCAAGCATGCCCCCGGCTACAATCTCGGAATGGACTTGGCCCGAAAAACCGTGGCATCGACTTCATCTTGATCTAGCGGGTCCGTTCATGGGAAGAATGTTTTTGGTTCTCGTGGACGCATACTCAAAGTGGATAGAAATTTTTATCATCAAAGATATTACCAGAAAAACGATTATAAGTCATCTTAGAGAAATTCTCGCCAGAATTGGATTGCCCTATTTTTTTGTTACAGATAACGGAAGACAGTTTGTCTCCGGTGAATTCGAGCAATTTACCAAAGTGAATGGTATACAGCACACTAAGACCAGTCCGTATAATCCTAGTACAAATGGTTTAGCTGAGAGATATGTAAAAGAGTTTAAAACCCTTTTGAGAAAGAATAATGGGAAGGATGATTTAGAGACGAATCTACAAAGTTTCCTATTTGCTCATAGAGCATTCCCCCAAACTGTAATAAAGGAATTCCCCGGCGGAACTGCTAATGAAGAGAAGTTTAAGATCAAGATTCTCGAATTTAATACCAAGATGGGAAATCCGCGAGAGGTATTTCATGAGGCCGTAAGAAGGCAGGAGCAGTTTACTACAGGTTGCGAGGTTTATTTCCGCAACTATGCAACTGGACCTAAACGGTAAAAAGGTACCATTTTGGAATTATTGAGTTACCGTCACTACCTTATAAGTTGAGAGGGCGTCGTGTATAAGAGGCATATCAATCAATTGCGACCTGTGAGAAAGAAACAAGTGGAGACAAGAAATTTGATACTCCCTCGAACATCAGGAGAGAAGCCTGTAGGTGGAAGTCAGAAATAAAGTGAAGAGGAGGTTCCAGAGGTTACATCAGGAAACAAAGAGGAGAATGCTTCTGTGCACGTACCCTCTTGCACTCCTATACCAGGGCTGTTGCTGTGCACGTGCCCTCTTGCACTCCTAAACCGGAGGCTGCCGCTGTGCAAGTGCCCGTCCGCAGTTCTAGACCTCAGAGAGCCAGGAAACCCCTAGACCGACTGGAGTATTATTAAGGGGGGAGATGTGTTGTGTATGTAAATAGATGAAGATTATTTGCATTCTTTAAAGTATCATTATTTAAGAATATATGTGTATATAAATTGGACATTTTTTGTTGGCCAAACGAAAAGAATCTGAGGCGCTTTATTGGACACGACAAAAACAAAAACGGCATTCCAGAGTAAAATAAATCATCAGAGATAGATAAATATTTTTCAAATGAATTAAAATAAATATAATCTATA
Source organism: Cordylochernes scorpioides (assembly GCA_030710605.1). Lineage (NCBI taxonomy): Eukaryota > Metazoa > Arthropoda > Arachnida > Pseudoscorpiones > Chernetidae > Cordylochernes > Cordylochernes scorpioides. The sequence goes on from CP092868.1 coordinate 89,472,249, forward strand.
CTGAGAGAGAGTTGAATTTTAAAAAAAAATAGAAAATTATTATTTTCGAAATATAAATAGCTGAGAGGATTCCAGCAAACCGCATCTAAAATATCAGGGTTTTTTTTTGCTACATGTTTTAATTTGCATATACCTATTTTACATATCTCAGATTGTATTAAAAAATCGTTAACCATTTCTTATAACTTTTGGCGAAATGGTGTTTTATTAATTTATCATTTGATATTATTAGGGTTCTTTCCTGGTATTCAAAAAGTAAAAATACGTGTCGTTCAGTTATATTTTTCAATTTATCAAACAATTTGGCCGCTGAATCGCTGATTCTGGTAGGGCGCCATCTAGCGAATAAAGTTGTAATTAAAATCAATTTCGAATTTTTCATTATTTGCCATAAAAAATCCCATTGCATCCTGAACACAATGGTGTTTACCGCATTGCTCTAGCGCAAATATTCGCGGAGTTATTAATTTTTAAAGTTGTGCGGGACTTTTGGATCATCCTGTATAAGTGATATAGATAAGATATATTAAAGTGATCATTCGAAGAACTTTGCGAAAATGTAACTTTCCCAATTACTTTGAAATATGACAGCCAGGCTGCGATAAACTGGATACAATCTGACAAAATTACTTCATGAAAAAAGCCCATAAACCTAAAGTATTTTTTTGTAAAAGAGAAAATAAAAATGGAATCAAACTGGAGTACACTGAAAGTGAAGACATGGAGGCGGATATACTAATGAAGAGTCTACCTGTAAGAATAAAACAGAGGTTGGATCTCAGAAAGTATCGTTTAATTATCAAAAGATTATATTAAGATGACAAAAGGAACAAGAGAGTTAAAAAGGTAAGCGGTGGCAGTCAACAAGCAAGCAAATCTGAAACCTATATTATACAGGTAATTGGCCGGCCGGAGGTGGCGCCAGGTCACGTGATGTCTGGGGGAAGCTGGCGTTGTTGCTATGGGTGCGTCGTTACTTTCCAACACTCCCACCTAACGTGCACTCCGTTGTTTCAAACAGTCCAAGTTGGCTTCTTAGTCTTCTAAGCCTTTCTGGAGGTAGAGCTTTCGTAAATATGTCTGCAGCTTGATCATTGGAGCAGACATAAAGAAGGTCAATTGCATGGTTTTGAAAATGATCTCTGATAAAGTGATACGAAATATCAATATGTTTAGTTCTTTTGTGGTATTCTGGGTTGTGAACAAGTCTTATGCAGCTTTGATTGTCACAAAAAATTGTTGTAGGCTTTACTTGTTCTTGATGTAGCTCGCGTAGAAGATGTCTCAGCCAAATTGCTTCTTTTGTTGCTTTGGAAGCCGCAATATATTCAGATTCTGTTGTTGACAGAGACACACAATTCTGTTTTTGACTGCACCAAGAAATAGGTTCATTATTCAACATGAACACATATCCGGTGGTTGATTTTCTTGTGTCTAGGTCTCCACCAAAATCAGCATCGGAAAAACCTATCAGAGATGTAGTGCAGGAACTCCCACCAAAACAAATACCGATGTTTTTCGTAGCTTTTAAGTATCCAAATATTTTCTTTACTGCGGTCCAATGTGAAGGTCCTGGGTTGTTCATAAATTGGCTAACCCTGCTGACTGCGTAGGCAATATCAGGTCTAGTTCCAGTCATGAGGTACATTAAACTACCAATTGTCTGTCTGTATGGAATCTTGTTCATTTCTTCAATTTTCTGATCATCCTTTGGGCACATCTCTTTTGTTAGTTTTGAGTAAGGATCAGAAGGTACAGATTGTAACTTAATATCAAGAAGGTTGTAATGTTCAAGTGTTCTTTCAATGTATGAGGCTTGATGCAGAAATAACATTTTAGTTGTTCTATCTCGATATATTTGTAGGCCAAGGAAATAATCGGCAGTAAAAGTTTTTATTTCAAAATTGGAATTTAAGTACTGTACTATACATCTAAATGTTGTTTATTTACACTGCAGATTAAGCAATCATCTACATATATTGCAAGTGATATGTAAGCCTGTTTACATTTCATTGTATAGACACATGAATCTGATATGCTAGGTTTGAGATCAAACTTAATTAAAAACTCATGAAATTTCTTGTTCCACATTCTGGGGGATTGCTTAAGACCATAGATGCTTTTCTGAAGAGAGCAAACATGATTTGGAAAATCTGGGTTTTCATAACCTTGGGGTTGTTCCATGTAAAGTTCTTCTTCCAAATCACCATTCAAGAAGGCAGATTTTACATCTAACTGAATCATTTCCATATCAAGTGATGCACAAAGTGATAAGATTGTTCTAATTGAATCGAATTTTACTACTGGAGAAAAAGTTTCACCATAATCAAGTCCTGGTTTTTGTGAATAACCTTTCGCAACTAGTCTAGCCTTAAACATTTTATTTGATCCATCTGCATTTTGCTTTATTTTGTATACCCACTTGCATGCAATAGCTTTTCTGTCTGATGGTAGTGTCACATACGTCCATGTTTGATTTTTCATCAAGGAATTGAATTCATCGTCCATAGCTAGTTTCCACTGTTTTGAGTTTTGTCCTACAATTGCATCTTCATAGTTCAATGGTTCTTGGTCATGGACATAACAAGCATATGAAATAGCTCTTGTACAGCTGGTTGATGTTTGTTCATTTTCTCTGATTCTATTCCTGAGAGGGTATCGACATGATTCTTCTGGTTTGGAACTGGTATTTGTGTTATCAACACTTTCTTCACTGTATATAGTTACCTGCTCTTGTTGGTTATCCTGAATATTTTCTGATGTATTAGCTTCAGTAAATATTACATCTCTGCTTATGATAATTTTTCTAGCAATAGGATCCCACATTCTATAATTTTTGTTAGTTTCAGTATATCCAACAAAAAATGTACGAATACTCTTTTTGTCTAATTTCTTTCTGTTATCTTTTGGTATATGCACATAAGCGTTACATCCAAAAGTTTTCAAATGTAAGATGGAGGGTTTTCTCTTGTACCATATTTCATAAGGTGTAGAATTTCCCAATACTTTAGTAGTACATCTATTTAAGAGATAGACTGCTGTGTTTACGGCTTCAGCCCACAGTTCAAGCGGCATTTTTCTTCCATGTAACAAGCATCTAGCTGATTCAACTATTGTTCTGTTATCTCTTTCAGCAATTCCATTCTGTTCTGGGGTATATGGAGCAGTGAGTTCATGAACAATTCCTAGAGATTTTAGATAATCAGAAAAATTCTTATTTAAGAATTCTGTGCCATTATCTGTTCTGAATCTTTTTATTTTATTTCCAGTTTCAGTCCTAACTCTTTTTACAAATTCTTTAAATTTCTCAAGAACATCTGATTTATGCCTAATGAAGTAGGCCACTCTAAATCTTGAAAAATCATCCTTGAATGATACAAAATATAATGATCCACCTGGTGATCTTTTACTCATTGGTCCACAAACATCTGAATAGATCAGCTCTCCTGGATAGGTCGAATTTGGACTTGTTGACGCGTGAAAAACCTTTCTATTTTGTTTTCCATAGATGCATGCTTCACATAGTAAAGAATCAGGCTTTTCTCTAATTTTAATGTCGTCTTCAAAAACATTATTTTCAAACATTTGGGTTAATTTTATAGGATTTACATGACCCATTCTTTGATGCCATATATCTAGACTTAACTGAGCAACATGAGTTTGTGAAGATTGCTTTGCTTTAATAAAAATTCTATAAAGATTTGAATTGTCCTTTATTCCAGTAACTAGCACTTTCAAATTTTTAGTCAATTTTATCTGATTTCCTTTACAAATGAGCGTCAAACCATGTTTTGTTGCAGTAGATATTGAGAAAAGATTAGTCTCCAATTCAGGTACATAGAGAACATCCAAAAGAGTTGCATTAATTTTCTGACTATCAACATAAGAGAGAATATCAATATTTCCCTTACCTTTTGCATAGATCTTCTTTCCATCTCCAAGGCACACAGGATGAACACCTTCTGGTATTTCTTCGAACGTAGAGAACCATTCTCTTCTGAAAGTCATGTGATCCGTTGCTCCAGAATCTGCAATCCAGGAATCCTTTGTTTCAGCGAGGAAGGCACTTGTCTCAGCTGAAAAAGCACAGCTATCATCTCTGGATGAAGAACTTGGCTGTTGTCCTTTTTGTTCTTCCTTTCTTTTATAGCATTCTTTCCACCAATGTCCTTTCTTCTTGCAATATCCACAGTGTGTGTTCTTCTTTTTATCTTTAATGGATTGTTAATGCTGCTGTTGTTTGTTAGAAGCTGTTGAATTTCTGTTGAACTTTGAAAAAGTCATCAAGGCATTATCTGGTTTAGAATTTCCTGAAGAATCCCAATGATCCTGTAAGCTTTCTTCTTTCAGTAATCTTGCCGTCAAGTTTTCTAGTGTCTTTTCTTCTGATGAAACTGAATCCCATGCTGTTATGAAATTCTTGTATTTATCAGGCAAGCTGCAAATTATCTTTGTAATTAGGGCAACATCAGAGATTGGCTCACCTAGATCTTTCATTTGTTGTGCCAGAGTTTCAACTTTGGAAATATGAGTAGCAATGTTATCATTTGGATTCATTTTATATTCTCGAAAAATCTTTGTTGCAGCAAATATTTGTTTGTTTCAGATTTCAGTTCATATATTGTTGATAATTTCTTCCACATTTCTGCTGAAGTCTGGCAATTAACAATCTGTTGAAGATATTTAAACTCTAGAGCAGTAGTGATCAGCATTTTGGATTTTGCATCTTTCTTTTTCCAGTTAGAGAATTTTGCAATATCCTCTATTTCAGGTTTTACCTCAGAGCCATCAGTTATACTGAGAAGATCTTTTGCTTCTAGAATAATCTTCATTTGAAATTTCCATTGATGAAAATTATCGCCGTTGAATTTTTGAATTTGTGGAAGTTCAGTTGTCATCTTGAGCAAGCAAACGAATTTCAGCTTAGATAAACAAAAATATTTGATACCAACCAAGCTCTGCTGCCATGTAAGAATAAAACAGAGGTTGGATCTCAGAAAGTATCGTTTAATTATCAAAAGATTATATTAAGATGACAAAAGGAACAAGAGAGTTAAAAAGGTAAGCGGTGGCAGTCAACAAGCAAGCAAATCTGAAACCTATATTATACAGGTAATTGGCCGGCCGGAGGTGGCGCCAGGTCACGTGATGTCTGGGGGAAGCTGGCGTTGTTGCTATGGGTGCGTCGTTACTTTCCAACACTACCTAAGGACAAACTACGAAAATGTGCAGATAGCCTTGGACTTGCTGATTAGGGCTTACACACAGGGGAGCATGTGTTGTATATATTAATTGATTTATTATTCTCACAGAGTATGTGTGCAAGATTACAAGCAAATAGGCGTCAACTATAAGAAGATATGTTTCTTTTAGTTTACAATGTGTTTCTCATTAATAATGATCATCCTATCACACCATATAATGTTTCTCATTTATTTTATTCTTTTTTTCTTGTAAATCAATAAAGATATTTTTATTAATCTTCTTGGAATCAGTATCTTTAAAAAATCTAAGCAAGTTTTCATTGTGAATTATATTATCTATGATTTTTTGGCGCATTTTTATATATTTATTTATTATCGAATATTCTAACTTTTAATCTGTGTATGTATGTATACATTAAATTAGTTTTCAAAAATAATGGTTGATTTATATATGAAAGATACGTTCAATAGTAATATTCCACTTCATTATTATTCGAAATAGGAAACATTAGAATCTATACAGTTTCTCAATGAGAAGAAAATATTATTTTGTACAAAGAAGAATTACCGAGGAGTGATAAAATGACTCTTTTTTTTATGAAAACTAAAATAATAATACTCTGATCAATCAGAAAACATGTCCTTAAATAGAGACATGAAGGCCACTTAGGCATTTCTGGGGGTACCAAATAGGCCATAGACTCAATCTACTGGCCTGGAATGTTCAAAGATGAATCCCTGACATGGTGGGCAAAAGCAAAACATGAATAGCGACACAAAGAGTAAAGAAAAAACAACGTTTAATGCTAAAAGAGTTTCCTGAATTACCCTGGAAGGTTATCGCATCTGATATCTTTCATTTTTAAGGGAACGTTTACATTATAATTATATAGACAGCTATTCTGGATACATAATCTTTAAAATAATGAACACAGATTTAAAGGATACAATTGCATTTCTTGAAATAAATTTTGTGTAAATAGAATTCCAAGAATTCTGGAGACAGATAATGAAATAAATTATGTTTCAAAAGGATTTAAGGAATTCTGGCTGAAAGAGCTGTGCATATAATCAAAGAACCTTCTTAGAAAAATAAATAAAGCGGAGATGATATCCAAATTGCAACACTCAACTACAGAAACACTCCCAGAGAGGACATGGGATCATCAGCTCAGTGACTATTTTTAAGAAGAACGAAAATAATTTTGCCCATAAGCAAAGAACTACTAAGAACTTGCATTCCAAAGAGGGTATTACCGAGAAACTAAAAACATCCAGAAACAAGCAAAGGGACACAGGATCAAGGGATGAACCAACTTTAAAGAGAGGAAACAGAAGAAACTTAAACCAGCTAAGGAGTAGTAAGCGCACACAATCCATTATCATAAAATCTCTAAAACAATAACATATTCACAGGATGAACCAATCTCACATTAGAACAGACAAATCTCTAAAGGACAGTGAGAGCACCATAGAACAATAACCCAGTGGAAGTGCCAGTTCACCTTTGGATCTGCAAACAGAAGCTGACAACTTATCTGAAAAGGAAGAGACCAGAAAGGTGTACAAGTTCATAAGAAGTGGACACATGGTTAAACCATATATTCGTTGAATAGAATATATTTGAAACAATATTAATAGTAGAAGGTAAAAATCACAATTAATCCTTAAAAACAACAACTATAGCTGTTACAAGATAAATACTTGGATAAAAACAAATAATTAATATATAATTTGAAACAAAAATATTAGATAGAATAATTTCAATTACAATTAATGTGTTTTGATAGAAACTTGAAATAGCTATAGCATACTTGTTGAAATTTTAGATTGAATTAAAATAAATATTAATAAGTGAAAATTTGCCATTTAGTGGAAAAAGTTGTTATTTAGGTACAAAGTGTAATTATTAAAATAAAAAATGTCTTAAAAGAGTGCAAAAACCTATATACATTTATTTATAGCAAAATGGAAATTTTTATCTCAAATTTGTAGCATCTTTTTACCCTTTTCAAACTGGAAAAATATTTTAATAAACAAAACAAAAACAAAGTGTTTATTCAATGCTCTTTTTCTTAATTGTTTTTTTTTTTTTTTTTTATAATTCTGTTACCTACTCTACTACAATATGAATTATTGTAAATAGTTTCACGCGCAATTATCCAGATCGGATATAACGTGTCTTGTTTGCAACTAGTAATAAATAAAAAGAGTGTTTGGTATTTTTGTTGAAAAAAAAACGTTTTTATATCATTTATCATAGATCGAAAATTTTAGGAGCGTATTAAAGAATCAGATTTATGAGTTTTTTAAAAAAGTATGCATTAGTAGGTTCTCTCTCTCATGCATTGTCTTAAATTCTTTAATGGATAATTTCAGCAGCATATGCGTAAATCGATTTTTTACTTAGACTCATTTTATTTTTAAAAATGGGTGTTTTAAAATGCATTAGAAAAAAAGATGGACAGGTAAAAATATCTAATAGCATAAAAGGAGACTATTGATGGTTTAAAAGATTTAAATCGTTATATTTGAAAATTAAATATATATGTATACTTATTTTAAAAAAAGAACAAATAATTGTTGGGTGAATAGTATCATTTTTCAGAGTGATACAATAATTAGAGCAAATTTTCTATTCTATGGGAAAAAGACAAGAAAAATATGAAAAGAATTATTATATTATATTTTTACCTAGACAACTATGTTGAAATTTTAACCTTTGCAACACTGTAATATTTTACCTATCAAAATTTTGTTTTTGTTGTTATATACAAGGTGTGTTCAAAAACTATCGCGACTTTTGTGTTTTTTCAAAAATTATTTATTTATTCATGAATATCTATTTTGTCCCCTTCAAAGTAATCCCCATGAGATATTATACACTTGTGCCGACGGTTTTTCCAAACTTCGAAGCACTTCAAAAAATCATTTTTTAAAATCTTTTTCAGCTCCTCCTTCGATGCCGTCTTTATCTCGTCAAGCGTAGCATAACGTCGTCCTTTCATGGGCCTCTCCAGTTTAGGGAACAAGAAAAAGTCACAGGGGGCCAGATCTGGGGAATACGGTGGCTGTGGCATCATTAGTGTGTTGTTTTTGGCCAAAAAGTCGCGCACAAGCAACGATGTGTGAGCAGGGGCGTTATCGTGGTGCAAAAGCCAATTTTGTTCTTCCACAAATCCGGGCGTTTCTGGCGAATTGCTTCGCGAAAATTGCGCATAACTTGCAGGTAATATTCTTTATTGACCGTTCTACCCTGTGGCAAGAACTCATGATGCACCACGCCCCTGCAATCGAAGAAAACTGTCAGCAAAACTTTCACATTCGACCGAACTTGGCGCGCTTTTTTCGGTCTTGGTTCGTGCGGCAGCTTCCATTGAGATGATTGAGCTTTGGTTTCCACGTCATAACCATAAACCCACGCTTCGTCACCAGTTATGACCCTCTGGAGCAAATTTGGGTCGTCGCGGACAGAGTCCAACATCTCATTAGCAATGTTCATGCGATGCTGTTTTTGGTCGCAATTGAGCAATTTTGGTACGAATTTCGCGGCGACCCGTCTCATGCCCAAATCATTGATAAAAATCGAATGGCACGAGCCAATCGATATGTTTAGGTCCTCAGCAACTTCTCTAACGGTGATTCGACGATTGGCCAATATCATTTTCTCCACTTCATTAATTTTTCGTCTGTTGTTGAAGTGCTCGGGCGTCCGGCACGCTCTTCGTCGTTCACATCTTCTCGGCCTTCTGAGAACATTTTGTACCACCGATAAACGTTGCTTCGGTCCAAGGTAGCTTCTCCGTATATTATATGCATGATTAATCTGTTTCATTGCATCACCATATGTAATGTACTTTGTACAAACTAAAGACAAATAAATAAAACTATGTAATAGATTAAGAGCTGAGTTAAAGCAAGATTGATAAGTTAAAAAACGTCTAAAATCGAGAGAGAAATCCAACAACCCTGAAAAGAAATTCAGCAGTCGTTGCCATCAAGGTCAAAGGGTGCAGACGTCCAAAGTTCACATTCTCAGACATCTCCAACCCCCCTCCTCGGGAATGGTATATAAACACCTCGGTTTAAGCCGACCGTAGTTAGTCAGCAGTCACCCCTTTCACCGTCAGCGCGAGCCCTTGTCGCTTATAGCCAGGACCACCTGATCGCCATGTAAAACAGTAAGATCTCCTCTAACTCCATCTTGCTTAGCTCAACTCCTATCTGTTCATGGAACTTTCCTACTACAGCTGTGTCTCTTCGTTTTGTGTGTGTGGACATTCCCAAACTTTCCACTCTGCCTCGACCACGACTGCCTGTACTCTGTGAAAACTGTTAAAGGTCTTCCAAAGTGCAGAGAGGTACTGGAAAATTCTGCACGCCCTGACTGTCCCTCTCGGCTACTACAGGTTTGACCACCGGTTACCACAGCTATAGCGAGAGTCGACAGGATCTCATCACAGATAAGTCGACAGCAACTCTTTATTACATCTAAGTCGACAGGATGACCACAACGAAGTAAGACCACAACGAAGAAGGTAAGAAGCCTGTCCAGATAGAAGCGAGGAAGAGCAAAGATGGAGGAACAAACCCGCCGCCAGTCCAACGAAACGACCAATCAATCTTCCCCCCAACGACACAGCCGAAAATCCCGCAAAATAAGCCGGTGAGACTTTCCCCCTTCGGCCTCACAATGCAACCATCTTCCAGGCAACATGCCGCCGTCACCAAACAGAAGTTACAAGCTTCTACAAGCTCTACTCGGAGCGTCTTCCACATCATAAGTTGGACGACAACTAAAGACCAAGTATCCTGACTGAACAATCCTCAAAACTGTGAGTTTTTAAAAAACTTTCTCCTCATGCTCACAACTTGATTTTCCATAAGTTTAATGTTTATTTTCACTGTAATCATTTTAAAATCAATTTTTACCATTTTTATATCATTTAAATTCAAATTTTAAATCTTTTACACCCTCATTTATCAATTTTTACCTCATTTTAAGCAACTTATAAATTTTAATTCATTACTTTCAATTTTACATTTAAAAAAAAATCATTATTTTTTTTAATTACTCGAATCATAATTCTAAACTTATTTGTGTGTTTTCTTAATATCATATTTTTATAACAAACACCAATTTCTTAATCCTATATTCAAAACTTTGCAAAAATAATTGTTATGTTCACTATTTTATGTAAACGCCCCTTTCAATTTATGAGTCACTATCACGCCCTTGCCCCTTTTACAAAGGTAATTTTCGCACTACCATAATCAACGATTTAAAAAATATATTCAAATTTTAATACACATAGGTGAAACGCATTTTTTTTAAATCTCAAAAATCGAAAGATACAATATCTTCAAAATCACAACTAGAAAAGTAATTATCTTTCCCTAAACCAGTTAAAAATAAAAATCCCATTAACTACCACGTCAGTAGCTAAATTAAGTCACAGTCTTCCAAAACTATCACAATCGTTAAATCCCAACATAGCTACACTCCCCCGTCCTTTCCTTTTACATGCATAATTATTAATCATCCACACATCTCTCTCAACAAACTACAACACACTTCCCATCACTTTCTACAATTGGTCACCATCTATTAGCGCACGACTTAGCAACAAATCGAATTCGAGCAACACAAGCTCCGTCGCCACTAAACGTGCCACATTCACTACCAACCAAGATATCTCGATGTGTTTTGTACAACCACCACTGAGGACTAGTAAATTTGTTGTTCATGATGAAACAAGTTAGATTCTGTACCAAAAACAAAGACTTCACGTGACACCTTTCCATTCAATTCACTCACTCGTGTCACACAGCGCATCACAACAATTTTTCTCACTTAAAAGGCCACAAAGACGCATTCATGCCTGTGATACTTCTCACCTCAAAGCGTGTCCACGTCGAAAGTCACACTTTTACCCACATCTAAACCTGACATCATTGAATAACATTTTTACCGCAACAAAGTCGAAACACAGCACTTACGAAAACCGATAAAACTACCTTTTTCAAATACACCATAAAACTACCATCAAGCTTACACCACTCTCACAGGGAGTTTAACCAGTAAACCAGTACCCTAACGTACATTCAAACTCTCAAAACTGTACTACAACAAGGATTTCCAAAATGTCTGTTATCTGACAGAGCGCCTGCTTTTACCTCAGAAAAATTCCGTAAATTTCTAATAACACGTGGTATACAACCCCTGCTCACCACAAGCAATAACCCACAAGCAAACGGTTTAATAGAACGCTTAAATGCCACCATTACAGGCAAACTCAGACTAGCTTATCTAGAAAATCCAAAAGCGTCCTGGACTCAACTTGTTAAACGCGTCACTCAGACGTATAATAACACACCCCATTCTGTCACAAGTTTTCCACCCACCTATTTAATGTTCAATGTTATACCCCCAAATATGATAACTCATCCTAATCCATACCCCGAAATAACCATACTAGAAGAGAAAGAATGTAAAGAACGTGCGACGCAGACTTCCCCCATATCGCCCCTTTAAAAACAATACACATCGCACCCCGATCGTAAAAATTGACACCGCTAGTTAACATACCAGAGGCCCCCAGCCCTACATTACCTGTCTCCTACAGTCCTTTTATGTCACACTTTTTACTACATTAGCAGTCGATATCTTAACCTAACTTTTAAACATTTAGATATTTGAATTTGAACAAGACCTACCTTAAATTGAACATTTTGATATTTTAATCCTGTGTAAATCTCTAATTTTTTCTACATATCAAACATTTTACATGTTAAATTGAGATCACAATCTTTAATTATATTCTGTTTTTTGTATAAAATATTTTATTTTTATTTTTGCCTTTCAATTATATAATCACTAGTTTTTAATCCAACATTATATATAAAAAAAATCAATTTTATTTTTCATAATATTATTTTAGTATTACAAAAGATATATTTGTTGTCAAAAATCACTTTAATTCTTCATTATTATCACTTTTATATGTTGATTGTTTGATTTTATCCACTTAAACTTTATTCAACCACAATGATATTTCTATATTTTATTCATTTTATATTTGTTTTTATACCTTTATAAAAAATGACTATGTTATCATTAACTTTCGGGCATACAACAATCTATTTCTCTAACCACTTCAGTGTACTTTATACTATCTTCTCAGTCATTGCTTCACATCAACGTAGAAAAACGATAGTACTGCTTGACAATTTTTTTATTTCGTAATTTCAACAAACTTTGATCAAAGTTCCCCAGATTTTAAAAATCCCAACTTCTGGCTTGAACACGTTTCAAAAGTTTACTACAATCATCCCTAGAGCATAATCACCAACGCAAACACAAAGCGTTCACAACTCACAATTTTTTTTAGCTCTAGCGGACCACAATCAACCTTTGATTTTAAGTCAAGTCAGATCACTTACTGTCGCTACAACAATTCTACTTAACGCATGACTCCATTTCACCCTTTCAATCATATTAACAACTTGTTCTTCAACAACTTTTCAACGCAATAACCCTACAATTGTGATAAAGCACTGTAACCCTTATACAGGATCACAGGTGAAACATTGCCTCGGAAGACGCACAAGTCTATATCCTCGCTTTGCACCTGGACCTAAGTATTTGATTACCTGTGTAATACTTACAATTGCATATTCTTTAACCACTAACCCTTTCCAACGCCCGCCAACAATCTCTTAGAACATCATCATTATTTTTTATCAAACAAAGTTTTTATCTTAATTTCTCTTTTATATGAATATCATAACTTTTAAATTAAACATAAGTTGTATTTTTTATAATTTGCAGATATATCCAAACAAAACATCTTGTTATAGCCCTTTTTAACCCTCACAGTTTAAATTAATTAAAATATATTTTTATTACTTACCTGTGTTAGAGAGGCTTTACCCATTTAAACCCGGATAAACCCTTTCACTCCCGGGGCTCACCTATGGTAATTTAAACCAACAACCCTATATTGTATAATTACTTATAACAAGATTGTCATGTTGTATATAGAAACACATCTATAAATTATTATATGCATGATTAATCTGTGTCATTGCATCACCATATGTAATGTACTCTGTACAAACAAAAGACAAATAAATAAAACTATGTAATAGATTAAGAGCTGAGTTAAAGCAAGATTGATAAGTTCAAAAACGTCTAAAATCGAGAGAGAAATCCAACAACCCTGAAAAGAAATTCAGCAGTCGTTGCCATCAAGGTCAAAGGGTGCAGACGTCCAAAGTTCACATTCTCAGACATCTCCAACCCCCCTCCTCGGGAATGGTATATAAACACCTCGGTTTAAGCCGACCGTAGTTAGTCAGCAGTCACCCCTTTCACCGTCAGCGCGAGCCCTTGTCGCTTATAGCCAGGACCACCTGATCGCCATGTAAAACAGTAAGATCTCTTCTAACTCCATCTTGCTTAGCTCAACTCCTATCTGTTCATGGAACTTTCCTACTACAGCTGTGTCTCTTCGTTTTGTGTGTGTGGACATTCCCAAACTTTCCACTCTGCCTCGACCACGACTGCCTGTACTCTGTGAAAACTGTTAAAGGTCTTCCAAAGTGCAGAGAGGTACTGGAAAACTCTGCACGCCCTGACTGTCCCTCTCCGCTACTACAGGTTTGACCACCAGTTACCGCAGCTATAGCGAGAGTCGACAGGATCTCATCACAGATAAGTCGACAGCAACTCTTTATCACATATATATATATATATATACTAGACGAATGACCCGGGCAACGCCCGGGTTTTACCTGATTAAATGTTTTTATTCAAATAATATTCGTTACGAATATTCATTCTGCTCGAATGAATGTTTTTCTGTTAGAATTTTATTCCTGCGTACAAAATAATGAACTGGTTTCACCCGTGGTCTCTGCTTTTTGGAATTTTTCCCGATATAATTATGTATCTAATAATCAAACATGATACAGCAATATCGTCATCATCATTTTCTGACTAAAAATATATAGTTTTAATAAAAAACGTTTAAAATGTAAAAAAAAGTTCTTCAAATGAAAAAAAGAAATAGCCCAAAATACTAATCAAAATGCAGCCGAAAATTTTCCTCAGGTTTATAAAAAGCGACATGCAAAATTTGGTACCAATTGGTTCAGTAGTTTTTGAGTTTATCGCGAAACAGACAGACAGACAGACAGTCTAGTGGCTCACCTGGGGCGCGCGACCTGCTGCGTGCTTCACTACAAAACACCTCGTAAAAGATGAAAGATTGATCCATCGAAATATCGGTAAATAAATAATCGTATTTAAATCCAAAATAGGCCTTATTTTTAAAATATAGATATAGAGATAGAGATTATATATAGAGAGATAATATAAATGAGTTTTAAAAATTGTAAAAAAAAATGCATCGGCCGGGAATCGAACCCGGGCCGCCCGCGTGGCAGGCGAGCATTCTACCACTGAACCACCGATGCTTTAAAAAATGGCCATATTTAGGTATTCATCCCATTCCGGATTAGTCCGCGTAAAAAAAAGTTCTTCAAATGAAAAAAAGAAATTTTCAAAAATACTAATCAAAATGCAGCCGAAAATTTTCCTCAGGTTTATAAAAAGCGACATGCAAAATTTGGTAACAATTGGTTCAGTAGTTTTTGAGTTTATCGCGAAACAGACAGACAGACAGACAGAAATTGACTTATATATATATAGAGATATGTCATAATATATGCTCTTACAGGAATAATAAAGTAAATCTGCAGTCGACCAGAGAGAGAGAGACGTAGTCGATAGAAGACAACTAAGTTACGGCCATTTTGAACCACTGACCACATTCCAAAGGGGCGGAAAAAGGGGGGCGCCCGTCAACACCTGGTGGCCACACAGGCAGTCGTTCAGCGGACAGCCCTCTCGCTACTTCTCTCTCTCGGATGGCTTCCAGATTCCTCTTCCAACTCGTCGTGTGATTATTTCTCCCATCACCACATTATTACCACTATATTCCCACATATATGTGTGTGTGTGTAAGACTGCTGGTCTTAATAAAATTTTGTGTGTGAAAAAATATCTATATATTTTTTAAATAGAGCCATCCATAAAAAATCTTTAATTTAAAATTCATATATTGGATCAAAATATCATTTATTTTACCAATATTTCAGTTGGCTGAACGCCAACCTTTTTCAAGGTATAACATATTAATGTGTGAATATTCCATAACAGATGGCGCGCTACTGCTTCATATTATATTAATGTGTATCAATGTGTTGTTGGCACACATTAATATGTTATAATACCTTGAAAAAGTTGGCGTTCAGCCAACTGAAATATTGGTAAAAATAAATGATATTTTGATCCAATATATGAATTTTTAATTAAATATATATACTCTCGATTATTTGAAACTCAAGGGACCAAAGAAAAATTTCAATTCATCTAGAGTTTAAACAACCAAGAGAGAGAGAGGGAGGAGGAAAAATCAATTAAACAGGAGTTTTAAGTTTTGGCAGTTTCTGGAAATACATACTATGTTGATACAATATTAAATAAATAACTTACCACAAGTTTTTAAAGTAATAAATTTATTGGGAGCTTTCGGGTCTTGCCCTTTCTCAAACAAGAGTTTGGGAAATTCATCCTGACGGTACCTTTTTCTACTCGCATTGTGAGGTAAAGCTATCTTTGTTTTTCAAAATATTCGACAATGTCGATGGTAAAATGCTAAACAGTTTAGCGACATCTTTTTTAAATTGTCCATCCTCCACAGTTTGAATCACATGCCTTTTTCCACTTATGGAAAGACACTTGTTCTTTCTTGAATTTATTTTAATAACACAAATCATACATTGAAAGAACTCACCATTGGGCGCGGAACGCGACAGTAGTTGCTTCAAAGATTTTGTCTGTAGGTGCGGCTATAGTCCACGTGCTATAAAAATTGAATCCTTTCAGTACGGCGCTTGTCGCTCAGTTGAAATGTAAAACTGCTGATTCCGCTCGGCATGGAAAATTTAGCTCTAACTTGATTAGTTAGTTGGGCGGGTCTGACTTGAGAAAGTCGCCTGCAACATTTTCACTCATATTTTAATATTTTCAGATAGAATCTTACACATTGATAAATACAGTAAGCAAGAGTTTGATCAAAATTCGTGAATTATTATTTTAAACATTTGTATAGGTATTCAAAAATGTTTATTCGTGACAAGATACTATTCCTTCAACTACAAATTGCCGAGGGGACCAATTAACATCGATTTTATTTAACTTATCGAGTATTTTTCAAGGGACTGGAAAACAATTTCAAATTATAGAGAGATTCAAATTAACTAGTTTCAAAATATCGAGAGTCGACTGTATATAATTAGTTGTATATTCCTAATAATCCTTCACTGCTGATGCTATAAAGCCTCAATGTTTCTCATTTTTATCTCATCAAATATTGTAATAAGGAGGTCTTAATATTAAGGGGATTGATGGAGATGTGGTATAAACTTTCGATTTTAAACAGGGACGACCAGTGATAGAATCCTGCACTGGAAACATTGTTCTAAAGAGAAATTTTCGTTTCAAAGCTCAATCTCACCAGTGGTTGTTTATATCCAAGTAGGACCTTGGCACATTTGTAAATGTATAAATCAACTGCATTCTTCATGTGTAGCCACATGGCGCACTTACAGTAAGCCGCTATATCCGCACCATGATTATCATGGCCATTGTAATAAGAAAAAGTATTTTTCAGTGTTTGTAATAATGCAAGATCTCTCCAGCAGTCTGCGTGAGCTGATGTTGCCAGCACGCAGCCAGCTCCATGTTGGAAGAGGTAGGTTAACATTCTTCCCATTCTGCTTCCATGTTCCCAACAACAACAACCACATTGTCTCATCCTTCCCAAGTATTCTTAACTCATATAAGTCAAATCTAACCAAAATATTGGAACATCTTCGCGTATAGTATATAGTTTTATATCGATTGCTTTTATTATCTGATAAAATTTCAGACATATTTCTTACAATATATTTACCATCTTATCATCAATCCAAAAGAGGACATCCGAACGGACAAGACACCTCAGTTGGTCAGTATTGTGATCAGGGTGCACGGACCGATCTGATCTGCTCCAAGAATAAGACACCACCACCATTTTATCAAATTCATAGTACAGTCGAACTTGGATAATTGGAAGCCCAAGCGACCAAATAAAATTTCGAATTATCCAAATATTTTAATTAAAAACTAAATTCTATTCATAAGAAGTTCTAGGGACCAAGATAAATTTTTCTATAAAAGACGCTTTCGAATTAAGACGTTCCGATTATCCAAGTTCTACGGAATATAATCATAAGAGAGATATCATATTGACATAGAGATTCTGGGATTTGAAATAATATTATATTTACACGTTATAGTTTTTACCAAAACATATATAAGTGTGTTTATCATTTTGACTGAGGGCATAGATGCTGTTGTGTGCTTCAGTTCTTCAATGGTGGAGCCCAGACTACCGACTAAATATAGATAATTAGACAGAGAGGGAGGCTGTGTTGTTTGCTTTCAGTTCTTCAATGGTGGAGCTCTGACTACTGAGTAAGTGTGTATAGCTAGAGAGAGAGGAAGCTCTTGTGTGTTTTCAGTTTTTCAATGGTGGAGCCCAGACTACCGAGTGAGTATAGTAGATAGACAGAGAGGGAGCTGTGTTGTATGTTTTCAGTTCTTCAATGGTGGAGCCCAGACTACCGAGTAAGTGTGTATAGCTATAGAGGGAAGAGGCTGTGTGTTGTGTGTTTTCAGTTCTTCAATGGTGGAGCCCAGACTACCGAGTAAGTGTGTATAGCTAGAGAGGGAGGAGGCTGTGTCTTGGGGGGTTTTCAGTTCTTCAATGGTGGAGCACAGACTACCGAGTAAGTGTGTATAGCTAGAGAGGGAGGAGGCTGTGTGTTGTGTGTTTTCAGTTCTTCAATGGTGGAGCCCAGACTACCGAGTAAGTATGTATAGCTAGAGAGGAAGGAGGCTGTGTGTTGTGTGTTTTCATTTCTTCAATGGTTGAGCACAGACAACCGAGTAAGTGTGTATAGCTAGAGAGGGAGGAGGCTGTGTGTTGTGTGTTTTCAGTTCTTCAATGGTGGAGCCCAGACTACCGAGTAAGTATGTATAGCTAGAGAGGGAGGAGGCTGTGTGTTGTGTGTTTTCATTTATTCAATGGTTGAGCACAGACAACCGAGTAAGTGTGTATAGCTAGAGAGGGAGGAGGCTGTGTGTTGTGTGTTTTCAGTTCTTCAATGGTGGAGCCCAGACTACCGAGTAAGTATGTATAGCTAGAGAGGGAGGAGGCTGTGTGTTGTGTGTTTTCATTTCTTCAATGGTTGAGCACAGACAACCGAGTAAGTGTGTATAGCTAGAGAGGGAGGAGGCTGTGTGTTGTGTGTTTTCATTTCTTCAATGGTTGAGCACAGACAACCGAGTAAGTGTGTATAGCTAGAGAGGGAGGAGGCTGTGTGTTGTGTGTTTTCATTTCTTCAATGGTTGAGTACAGACAACCGAGTAAGTGTGTATAGCTAGAGAGGGAGGAGGCTGTGTGTTGTGTGTTTTCAGTTCTTCAATGGTGGAGCCCAGACTACCGAGTAAGTATGTATAGCTAGAGAGGGAGGAGGCTGTGTGTTGTGTGTTTTCAGTTCTTCAGTGGTGGAGCCCAGACTACCGAGTAAGTATGTATAGCTAGAGAGGGAGGAGGCTGTGAGGACGCCATCTATTGACCGTCACCGCAAACTAGCGGTCTCGGGTCGGTGACAAAGCCACAACACCAGCTTTGGCAAACTGAAAAGCGCCACCTAGAGACCATGGTTTTGGGCTAATGGCCCTCGTCAGTCTAGATCGGACTTCATCCATGAGATTCACACGGGATCGAATGGAATCTTGACAATCTGCCAAAGAGGTGTTTAGCTGCCAAATGGCTGGGCCAAATCTATGGCTAAAATATAGATGGAAATCTTTGCCGGGAGGATATTGATTTAAAGAGACAAAGGTCGCCTCTCCCGTCAAAATCCATGTCAAGATTCAATTAGATCCCGTGTGGATCTCATGGATAAAAGTCCGCCCTAGACTGACGAGGACCATTAGCCCTAAACCATGGTCTCTAGGTGGACGCTTTTCAGTTTGCCAAAGCTGGAGTTGTGGCTTTGTCACCGACCCGAGACCGCTAGTTTGCGGTGACGGTCAATAGATGGCGTCTAGTTTTGACGTCTATTTTGACGGGAGAGGCGACATTTGTTTCTTTAAATCAATATCCTCCCGGCAAAGATTTACATCTATATATCTAAGGGCAGTTATTGAAGTGAAATATATACACATGCATATATGTATAATATTGTTTCTTCATTTTCACTATCTTTGGCGTATTTATTTAAATAGTAATAAGTTTAATGTCATAACTTTTCCTCCAATAGATGAATATCATGGGTAAAAAGGTATTATATCCATGCTTTGAGAAATTGAGCTAATCGAAAGGAAATATTGATAGCACGTAAATCAGCACAAAGGTTAACCCAGAAAATGCTTTTTTTATTTGAGGAGGAGACATTTTTTCATTTTGTGTACTAGTTTTATAAAGGTAGTCGGTCAGTCCACGGTCTCCTGCCAGGTGGTGAAATGTCTCCTTATATCCTATAGTAATCATTGACATTCGGATTGAAATTTATACTTAGGTGTCAAATAAAAATATAGAACGTGAATAGGATACATTAAAAATAATATATAATTAGTACTTTAAAACATTGGTCAACCGTACAATATATTATCTTAAATGTGATAAGTTGAAACATTGAAAATTGCCAATATATGGAATAATTTATTTCCCCCGCGCACCATTCGCTACACATGAACTCCACAGGTCTATTGTATCATCTTGAATTTGAAATTCAAAATTAATAATTAAGCTGTAAATATTTTATGACGATCTAAATTGCGAATATATCTCTGGTAGTTCAATTTTCCTATTTATTCTATCTTTGTCTTCTGCGAAGGACCAACTTTCCAAAAACAATCAGTAATTATTTTATGTTCTGGTATAAAATATCTGTTTTATCAAAGTCCGGTGTGTGGTTGTTTTTCAAAGCGTGGTCTACAAGGAGTGATGATAAATTATAATTTCTTAAAACTGATTTGTGTTGATTGATGCGATCTTTCAGAGGCTTACCAGTTTCTTCTGTGTATTTGGCGGGGCAATCATTACATGGTATTTTGAATATTACATTGTTTTTGTTTTCTAATTTGCTAATTTGTTCAGTGTCTGGGTGGCGTAGGAATATTTTCAAATTGATTGAAGATTGATAAGTAGCTATAGTACTGTTTCTCTTTAAGACTCTGGCAATGCGTTCAGAGCTGTAGCTGTAAGGGATCAGGGCTGTTGTTTTTATTGCCCAAATTTAGGTATCAATCTTTAGCCAATTTGAAAAAGGTTCGACGAGTCCCGTAGCTTAGCATCAAATCCAGAACTGCAAATTTTATTTGTATTACTTTAATGCATATTTATTATGAATCATAAAAATCGTCGCTAATACTTGATAATTTAAAATGAGAGAACAAATGTCAATATTTGATCATTTTTTTGACATTTTAACATTTTAATATATATATTTATATCTTCAAAATATTTTATATAAATAACGAAGCTTAAATTCATATAATTCTTCAATTATATTGATGTTGCTGAGATAATTTCAATCATATTATTATGGCTCCAAATCCAATTTCATGCTTTTTTAATTTCAAAATAAAGATAATAATCCATTAATATATATACATCATTAATATATATATAATTTAAAAGATAAATATTATTTCTTATTTTAATATGAATAAATTGTATTTTAAGGACGCTCTATAAAAATTTCGTTTCCCACAATCCAACAATGGGTCAGTCGGTTGGGAATTGAGGTGAAGGCGGGTCTGCTTTGAGACTCTGTCCGAATTTACTTGTTTCCTCAGATATTGAGGCTTTGTCTTCCTCTTCCCCGACTCTTTGAGACAGAGTCCATAGCATCGGCAGACCAGTTCCTGGCAGGGCCTGGATCATTAGCTCGGCCGAGTCATCTCGAGCGAGTTGGATGCTCTGGTTGTGCCAGAAGAGTGGAATAGGGCTTCTACGGGAGGCGAAGCGCCACTATAAATAAAGGCTAACGAGTCGAGCAGGTACCTCCTGGGTGGCATGGAAACCCTTTGCAAAAATATTCATGACCTGGTCTGGTAATGCATGGACTTCGTATGAGATAAAATGCGATTACATTAACCGACATAAATTATTCACCCTGAATAATGAAAATACACACCAAGTTAGCATGCATAGCGTTACAGAAACAATTGCAACTTGAAAATTTCCCAAAATATGAGAAGTTCAGAATCTAATACAATAGTAGAATGAGCTGGAGATATTAAACTGGCGAGATGAGAGGGTTCACCACTGATGTACCATGCCCGCCCTTAATTACATGAATATAAAAGTGAGGCAAATATTTAATGTAATTTTTAAGCTTGAATATCTCAGTTGTTAACCCTCTATCAGTTTCTAAATTTAACAAAAAATAAACGTCACCTCTTCCATCAAAATAGAAGTAAAAACTATGCGACCCGGCTGTGTGAGACAGGCTGAGGTTCGGGATATATTGAGTAAATAATTTAAATATTTGTAATACTTATTTTTGGCAAGGTGTGTATCACATGTTGGACAGAGTAATGTTCGGGTTATATGAGTAAGAATGTAAATATTTTATGTAAAAGGCATATCCTGATCGTGCAACTAAAAGTTGCTGATGGCTATCGCCATCTTTCGGAATAAAAATCAACTATTTGTTGATTTTTTTAAAATTATTAAAAAATTGGCCGAATACCAATTTTTGATTAATCTCTAACAGCTAAAAAGTTCGCGTTTCGGACTGTTGGCCCTTCTCAGAGTGGGGCTAGCTGTACCTCAACGACCAAAAAAACTGGTTAACAGGCATCCTGAAACACATTAAACGGGTAATTAAGACCAGAAGGGCGTGGGAACGCCAAACTATGCGAATAATAGTACAAAAGTAAAATTGTACTGGGATCAGGGGTGATAAATTGAGAAAAAGGCATATCCTGATCTTGCAACTAAAAGTTGCTGACGAGGGTCAACAGCCCGAAACGCGTACATGGTTATTTCCTTGATTAATCAATAATAGGTATTTGGCCAAATCTGTAATAACTAAAAATCAACGAATAGTTGATATTTATTCTGACAGATGGCGCAAGCCATTTCTCAATTTTCCACCTGACCCCAGTACAATTTCAATTTCATTCTATTTTTTTTTTATTGCGAATATAAAACTTATTTATGGAAATGTGTTTATTTTCACATATCAATTATTATCTTTACAAAGGACAGCATTTATCGTTAAAATTATCATATTTTACCAATTAACAACTCTATAGTAAGAGAACACCTCTAACTAAGATCATTACGGCTCTACATTCAGATGTTGTCCTTTATAGAGGGTCTCTGTACTTGATTCATTCCCACACTCCACATTTGTATAGTGCTTTCTGTGAAACTCTCACTTATTTTCATGAGAAATTTACTTTGCAGCATTTGCGCTTTATATGTTTAATACTTTTTTTTGCTTATCCCTAGTAAATGTGGTACAGGCCATCATAATTATGATTGTAAGAAGTAGGCGACTGCTTTTACTGTAAGTGCACCACATGTCTACACATGTGGAAAGCAATTCGACTTTGAACTTACAAATGTTCCAGAGCCCCATTTAGTTACTTGGCATTCGATGGTGGGGTTGAACTTTTTTAAGAATCGGGGGGCATTGGAGCATTTTTTTTTAAATCAGAAAAAAAGTGCTCAATGCGGGAATCGAACCCGGGTCGTAGCGGTTGAAAACAAAAGGTTTAGACAATCCTTCCACCGACCCCCTATGTTTAATAATAAAGAGTGTGTGAACATTATATTTTCTTCAAACTTAAGTAATATTCCTTTGTGTGTGTAGTAGATGAAACACTATTCCCCGACCCCCCTTGTGACTTTCTGGGGTTGATGTCTAACTTCCATTCCTTGCACCACACTTGGTTTATAACACTTATCTAACTTCAGAGTTGTGTAATCAGTTGTACCGTTGATTTGGAGTTTGATAACATTGCTGCGTCGTCTGCGAAAAGCTTTGGCATTTTAGGTGTAGAGAAAATCGTGGCTATAAATGTTGAATAGATAGGTTATAAGAATAGAGCAATGAGGGACTCCAATTTGGGTTGGCTTTGCCATGGTTATGGTATTTACTTGTTCAATGGAATAACTACTGTCCTGGAGGTATTTCTCAAAATTTGACAAAATCCATTGGAAACTGATTTTTTGATGGGTTGGGTACTTTTATAAATTCAAATATTTGGAGAAAAGTCAATAAAGTCCATGAACGTACGCAATCTGCGAAAAGAAATCATCTCGTATAGCTTACTGGTAGTTGAGATATGACTGATTTGTCTAAGACAAGGGTCGGCAAACTGCTGCTCGAGAGCCACATGCGGCTCTTTATATAGTTCCATACGTAAATATTATTTATGCGAGTACTATTTATTGTTGGCAAGAAAAATTTGAGGCTCTTTAAAAACTTGCTATAGAATATGGCACGATACATAGAGGGTGAAAAGAAAACTGTCCCTGTCTCTATATACAAAAAAAAAAAAAAAAAAAAACACAGACAACTGGCGACATTAAAATATGAAGCCTAGCGGAAGAGATTTTAATTTTTAATTTTAATTTTATTATTACAGAAGCACGAAGTATATCAGACTATTGTGCTATATTATAATTATTTACATATATATCTTCAATTATTTACACGATGAATTAGTAGTGATTTATAAATCTGTGTACAAATAGCTCTAAACTTGCCAAAGTTTTCATAAGATTGGGTATATAGAGAAAGATGATTTGGCATTATGTCAAAAAGTAAGCAAGTACAATTTGGTTAGTCAGAGGACAAGCCAACAAAAGATGCTCTGGTGTTTCAACATCTAGACAGCATTCACATGTTGGATCATTTATAACTCTCAAGTCAAAGAGAAAACTTAAAACGGGTTCTTAAAAATAGATGAAATACAAATAAATAAAAATCTGACAAATATCATATAAATATATCTAATCAAAATAATTGATTAGAGATGACAGCAATATTTTGTACCATGATACCATTCGCAGAATTAAACTCTTCAAAATTGAGATAATTATATTTAAAGGAGGATGAACATTTATCACAGGCAATCAGTATCCAGAATAGGAATCATTTCCCTGATCGTTAAAAGAGAGCCTGAAGGAAAAAAAAGTAGAAGAATAACTGGTCTCATTCTGCAGCCAACTTCCAATCATCAACCACTCCCTTATTATAGCTCTATCCTAGACCAAAAGAAATAGAAACAAAAATTTGCAAATAGCCAATAAATAAGATATTGTACAAACTTTTCATTTCAATTTTTTCTAGATTACGATACACTTAGAAACTATTTTAGACCAGACCCTCCCATTAATTTTTCCATTGCAGTAAGGGCAGTAGAAATTGTTTAATTTCAAAAAGAATCTTACGCGTCTAAAATAGTTTCTAATTTTATTGATTAACATGATGCACTGGCGCGCCATCTGTTATGAAAATTTTGAACTATTTTGACGCCTCAAAAATAGTTTGAATCTCTCATTTTCTTGATTGTCCAGTTCAACTATTGACAAAAGCAGTGTTTCAATTTTGTTGATTATTTTCAACCAACCTACAGAAATTTCATTACAGAAGTCTAAATATAAGTGAAAAAATAGTAAAAATGTGAATTGTACTGGGATAAAGTAAATAAATTAATAAAAAGGCATCTCCTCATCGTGCAACTGAAATTTGCTAATGGCTTGCGCCATCTATCGGAATAAATATCAACTATTCTTTTATAAATTTATCCCGAAACGCGTACGTGGTTATTTCCTTGATTAATCAAGAATGGGTATTTGACCAATTCTGGAATAATTAAAAATCAACGAATAGTTGATATTTATTCTGACAGATGGCGCAAGCCATTTCTCAATTTTCCACCTGACCCCAGTACAATTTCAATTTCATTCTATTTTTTTTTAATGCGAATATAATACTTATTTATGGACATGTGTTTATTTCCACATATCAATTATTATCTTTACAAAGGACAGCATTTATCGTTAAAATTATCATATTTTATCAATTAACAACTCTATAGTAAGAGAACACCTCTAACCAAGATCATTACGGCTCTACATTCAGATGTTGTCCTTTATAGAGGGTCTCTGTACTTGATTCATTCCCACACTCCACATTTGTATAGTGCTTTCTGTGAAACTCTCACTTATTTTCATGAGAAATTTATTTTTCAGCATTTGCGCTTTATATGTTTAATACTTTTTTTTGCTTATCCCTAGTAAACGTTGTACAGGCCATTATAATTATGATGGGTTTTGTCAAATTTTGAGAAAACCTCCAGGACAGGAGTTATTCCATTAAACAAGTTTTTTTTTGCTTATCTCTAGTACACGTGGTACAGGCCATGTTAATCATGGTGGGTAGTTAGCGACTGCTTTTACTGTAAGTGCACCACATGTCTACACATGTGAAAAGCAGTTCGACTTTGAACTTACAAATGTTCCAGAGCCCCGTTGAGTTACTTGGCATTCGCTGGTGGGGTTGAACTTTTTTAAGAATCAGGGGGCATTGGAGCATTTTTTTATATCAGAAAAAAAGTGCCCAATGCGGGAATCGAACCAGGGTCGTAGCGGTTGAAAACAAACGGTTTAGACAATCCTTCCACCGACCCCCTATGTTTAATAATAAAGAGTGCGAACATTATATTTTCTTCAAACTTAAGTAATATTCCTTTGTGTGTGTAGTAGATGAAACACTATTCCCCGACCCCCCTTGTGTCTTTCTGGGGTTGATGTCTAACTTCCATTCCTTGCACCACACTTGGTTTATAACACTTATCTAACTTCAGAGTTGTGTAATCAGTTGTACCGTTGATTTGGAGTTTGATAACATTGCTGCGTCGTCTGCGAAAAGCTTTGGCATTTTAGGTGTAGAGAAAATCGTGGCTATAAATGTTGAATAGATAGGTTATAAGAATAGAGCAATGAGGGACTCCAATTTGGGTTGGCTTTGCCATGGTTATGGTATTAACTTGTTTAATGAGGGGGTCGGTGGAAGGCTTGGTAAACCGTTTGGTTTTCGACCACTAGGACCCGGTTTCGATTCCCGCATTGGGCACTTTTTTTCTGTTTAAAAAAAAAATGCTCCAATGGCCCCCGATTCTTGCAAAAGTCCAACCCCACCAGCGAGTGCAAGTAACCAAACGGGGCTCTGGCATTTGTAAGTGCAAAGTCGAACTGCTTTTCACTTGTGTAGATATGTGGTGCGCTTACAGTAAAAGCAGTCGCTAACTACCCACCATGATTAACATGGCCTGTACCACGTGTACTAGAGATAAGCAAAAAAAAACTTGTTTAATGGAATAACTCCTGTCCTGGAGGTTTTCTCAAAATTTGACAAAATCCATTGGAAACTGATTTTTTGATAATATTGATATCAATCCCTCATGCCATACTCTAACAAAAGCTTTGGTAAGGTCTATAAATCAGAGTCCACTTTTTCCTTGTGGGGTCTTCTTATTTGGAAATGGTCTATTACAGTTATTACATGATGGGTTGGGTACTTTTTTAAATTCAAATATTTGGGAGAAAAGTCAATAAAGTCCATGAACGTTTAATAGCCCCACCACGAGAAGGTAGAGAACATGGGACCGCCTGAAACACACGGGTTAGACACGTGGAGACTTCCTTCATTGGGCGTGAACCGTTTCCGAATGTTTGACACCCACTCTGATCTCCCATATCGTACTTGGGGTTCATATGCCCGGTCGTACTCGACTGTGGCCAGATTCACCCGAAGAGAGTCTGACACCACAGTCTTGCGTACATCGTGTGGCTGAACCCTGTTCCTCAGGGTTGAGAGGTCATTTTACTAATGGTTGGCCCTCAGGAAGTATCTCCCTAAACTATAAAATGGGTAGAGTATCTACACGCAGGAAGTCAGAAACTATCTATACTTACTCGGTAGTCAGGGTTCCACCATTGAAGAACTGAAAACACCCAACACACAGCCTCCTCCCTCTATAGCTATACACACTTACTCGGTGGTCTGAACTCCACCATTGAATAACTGAAAAACACAACACACAGCCTGCGTGTAGATACTCTACCCATTTTATAGTTTAGGGAGATACTTCCTGAGGGCCAACCATTAGTAAAAACCTCTCAGCCCTGAGGAACGGGGTTCAGCCACACGATGTACGCAAGACTGTGGTGTCAGACTCTCTTCGGGTGAATCTGGCCACAGTCGAGTACGACCGGGCATATGAACCCCAAGTACGATATGGGAGATCAGAGTGGGTGTCAAACATTCGGAACCGGTTCACGCCCAATGAAGGAAGTCTCCACGTGTCTAACCCGTGTATTTCAGGCGGTCCCATGTTCTCTACCTTCTCGTGGTGGGGCTATTAAGGGGGCTGCTGCTCTCCGTGTATCTCTATAGTACCCATCTTGTGTACTTATCTATAGTACACGCTTGTGTACGCACCACACTATGCTATATAAAAGAGCAGCAGCTCTCAACCAAAGAGAACGAATCACCAAATATATTCCCCAATTATTAAACCACTTTTTGGTGCTGATACCTCGAATGCAATCACCGTGCAGTAACTTAGAAACTTTTCACTTGAACTCTTTTCTTAAAATCATCATCTTTGTGTTATTTTTCATTTATAAGCGAGCCCGAGTCTCTCTGATCCATCTAGTGTTCAGTATCCTCACAATGTCGATCTCACTGAATCTCGAACGGTAGGCAACACGCTCACGTGAAAGAGGCATGGGGAAAGCTGATGTTTAGAGAGGTGATATGTAACAACTCTCCATCCAAGCAACATATGTCAGCTTATAATAAAAATATAATAAAGTAACTTTTTTTAAAAAATAAAGAAGTTATCTTCTTAACGGGCAACTGAAAGTTGATGCTGGCTTGCGCCACCTATCAGAATAAATATCAACTAATCGTTAATTTCAAAATATTTCAGAATTGGCCAAATACCCATTCATGATTAATCAAGGAAACCTAACCACATGCGCGTTTCGGGCTGTTGTCCCTCGTCAGCGTGGTGCAAGCTGTACCTCAACGACCAAAACACTGGTCATTCAGGCATCCTGAAAAATCTTGAAACAGGTAGTTAAGGCCAGAATTGCGTGAGAATGCGAATCAATGTGAAAAGATAGTACAAATGTGATATTGTACTGGGATAAGGTGCATAAATTAAAAATAAAAAAGGTATTTCCTTATCGGGCAACGGAAAGTTGCTGATGGCTTGCACCACCTATCGAAATAAATATAAAATATTATTCCAGAATTGGTCAAATACCCATTCTTGATTAATCAAGAAAAGCTAACCATGTACACGTTTCGGGCTGTTGGCCCTCGTCATATTGTGAAAATCAGGCGAACTTTCAAACAAAGACGCTCTTCCACTGGCTTATCAAAGCTAAACAAAAACAGAATATTTATAAAATGAATTATATATAATATATAATGATGAATATATAATAAGTGTATTTTCAAAAAGGAAATTATCCTGATGAATGGAAAAGAGAAGCTCTCAAAATAATTCCTAAACCTAAAAAATAACGAATTTAGAAACTGCTAAAAGCTATCGACCTATAACTTTAATATCAAATCTCTTCAATATTTTTGAAAAATACTAAAAATTAAATTCATGAGAATTTTACGAAGAAAATAATGTTCAAGCAAAAGATAACATATAGATTTATATAAATGAAATCAACGATAACATACTGTATTTGGAAAAAAATAACAGAGGTTCTACCTTTTATAATCCCATGATTCGTCACCCACTTTTCAAAGAAGAAATCTCAACACGATATATGCCGTGTTTCACTCAGCAACAACTCAAGCTTCTGTTGTGATATTGGGCAGGAACATTTATTAGTAAATTAAATTTAATTGCCATCTATCGTTAAAGTTTTTTACGCAAATAAATTTACTGGCAATGCGTTTCTTTTAAATATCATCAAATATTATTTCTACAGACCTTACTGCAATAATGAGTTATTGAATGAGAGGGCTTGGCTCATCAGTAGAGAACCCTCTCAGCGGTTTCGCCAAATTAATCTCTAGACCGCTCTACTATTGTACTGGATTGGTTTAAAATATATTCTGTATTTTCTATGGAAAGCAGCTTAGGGGTGTTTGGTGAACTATGGACATAAGCTTATAGGTCTGTAGAGATACATACATTTTATTTCAAGGTATTGCATCGAGCAAAGTTCTCCGGCAAAATATGTTTTCATAACAAATATATATTAATAAATTAAATTTAATTGCCATCTATCGTTAAGATTTTACACAAATAAATTTACTGTCAATGCGTTTCTTTTAAATACCATCAGATATTATTTTAGGGACATTTATCCCAGTCGATTGCAATGAAACCAACTCGTGATGTTTGTTTTTCCTAGTTAGGAATTGATCAGCTTTAATCGCGATTTCAATTCTCTTTTCACCCTCTTTGTATCGTGCCATATTTTATAGCAAGTTTTTAAATAGCCCCATATTTTTCTTGCCAACAATAAATAGTACTCGCATAAATAATATTTACGTATGGAACTATATAAAGAGCCGCAGCTTCACATCCAAAGAGCCGCATGTGGCTCTCGAGCAGCAGTTTGCCTACCCTTGTCTTAGACCAATCAGCCCTATCTCAACTATCAGTAAGCTATACGAGATGATTGCTTTTCGCAGATTGCAAACGTTCATGGACTTTATTGACTTTTCTCCAAAATATTTGAATTTATAAAAGTACCCAACCCATCATGTAATAACTGTAATAGACCATTTCCAAATAAGTAGACCCCACAAGGAAAAAGTGGGCTCTGATTTATAGACATTACCAAAGCTTTTGTTAGAGTATGGCATGATGGATTGATATCAATATTATCAAAAAATCAGTTTCCAATGGATTTTGTCAAATTTTGAGAAATACCTCCAGGACAGGAGTTATTCCATTAAACAAGTAAATACCATAACCATGGCAAAGCCAACCCAAATTGGAGTCCCTCATTGCTCTATTCTTATAACCTATCTATTCAACATTTATAGCCACGATTTTCTCTACACCTAAAATGCCAAAGCTTTTCGCAGACGACGCAGCAATGTTATCAAACTCCAAATCAACGGTACAACTGATTACACAACTCTGAAGTTAGATAAGTGTTATAAACCAAGTGTGGTGCAAGGAATGGAAGTTAGACATCAACCCCAGAAAGTCACAAGGGGGGTCGGGGAATAGTGTTTCATCTACTACACACAAAGGAATATTACTTAAGTTTGAAGAAAATATAATGTTCACACACTCTTTATTATTAAACATAGGGGGTCGGTGGAAGGATTGTCTAAACCTTTTGTTTTCAACCGCTACGACCCGGGTTCGATTCCCGCATTGGGCACTTTTTTATGATTTAAAAAAAATGCTCCAATGCCCCCGATTCTTAAAAAAGTTCAACCCCACCAGCGAATGCCAAGTAACTAAATAACCAAGTAACTAAAATAGGTAAATGCAAATTAAAACATGTAGCAAAAAAATGATATTTTAGATACGGTTTGTTTCCGAAGATAATAAATTTCTAATATTAATATTACTATAGAGTTGTTAATTGGTAAAATATGATAATTTTAACGATAAATGCTGTCCTTTGTAAAGATAATAATTGATATGTGGAAATAAACACATTTCCATAAATAAGTATTATATTCGCATTAAAAAAATAGAATGAAATTGAAATTGTACTGGGGTCAGGTGGAAAATTGAGAAATGGCTTGCGCCATCTGTCAGAATAAATATCAACTATTCGTTGATTTTTAGTTATTACAGATTTGGCCAAATACCTATTATTGATTAATCAAGGAAATAACCATGTACGCGTTTCGGGCTGTTGACCCTCGTCAGCAACTTTTAGTTGCAAGATCAGGAAATGCCTTTTTCTCAATTTATCACCCCTGATCCTAGTACAATTTTACTTTTGTACTATTTTTTCGCATAGTTTGGCGTTCCCACGCCCTTCTGGTCTTAATTACCCGTTTAATGTGTTTCAGGATGCCTGTTAACCAGTTTTTTTGGTCGTTGAGGTACAGCTAGCCCCACTCTGAGAAGGGCCAACAGTCCGAAACGCGAACTTTTTAGCTGTTAGAGATTAATCAAAAATTGGTATTCGGCCAATTTTTTAATAATTTTAAAAAAATCAACAAATAGTTGATTTTTATTCCGAAAGATGGCGATAGCCATCAGCAACTTTTAGTTGCACGATCTGGATATGCCTTTTACATAAAATATTTACATTCTTACTCATATAACCCGAACATTACTCTGTCCAACATGTGATACACACCTTGCCAAAAATAAGTATTACAAATATTTAAATTATTTACTCACAATATATCCCGAACATCAGCCTGTCTCACACAGCCTGGTCGCATAGTTTTTACTTCTATTTTGATGGAAGAGGTGACGTTTTTTTTTTTTTTTTTGTTAAATTTAGAAACTGATAGAGGGTTAACAACTGAGATATTCAAGCTTAAAAATGATATTAAATATTAGCCTCACTTCTATATTCATGTAATTAAGGGAGGGCATGGTACATCAGTGGTGAACCCTCTCATCTCGCCAGTTTAATCTCCAGCTCATTCTACTATTGTACTAGATTCTGAACTTCTCATATTTTGGGAAGATTTCAAGTTACAATTGTTTCTGTAACTCTATGCATGCTAACTTGGTGTGTATTTTCATTATTCAGCGTGAACAATGTATGGTATTTAATGTAATCACATTTTATCTCTTCCGAAGTCCATGCATCACCAGACCAGGTCAAGAATATTTTTGCAAAGGGTTTCCATGCCACCCAGGAGGTACCTGCTCGACTCGTTAGCCTTTATTTATAGTGGCGCTTCGCCTCCCGTAGAAGCCCTATTCCACTCTTCTGGCACAACCAGAGCATCCAACTCGCTCGAGATGACTCGGCCGAGCTAATGATCCAGGCCCTGCCAGGAACTGGTCTGCCGATGCTATGGACTCCGTCTCGAAGAGTCGGGGGAGAGGAAGACAAAGCCTCAATATCTGAGGAAACAAGTAAATTCGGACAGAGTCTCAAAGCAGACTCGCCTTCACCTCAATTCCCAACCGACTGACCCATTGTTGGATTGTGGGAAAAGAAATTTTTATAGAGCGTCCTTAAAATACAATTTATTCATATTAAAATAAGAAATAATATTTATCTTTTAAATTATATATATTAATGATGTATATATTAATGGATTATTATCTTTATTATGAAATTAAAAAAGCATGAAATTGGATTTGGAGCCATAATATATGATTGAAATTACCTCAGCAACATCAATATAATAGAAGAATTATATGAATTTAAGCTTCGTTATTTATATAAAATATTTTGAAGATATAAATATATATATTAAAATGTTAAAATGTCAAAAAAATGATCAAATATAGACATTTGTTCTCTCATTTTAAATTATCAAATATTAGCGACGATTTTTATTATTCATAATAAATATGCATTGAAGGAAAACAAATAAAATTTACAGTTCTGGATTTGATGCTAAGCTACGGGACTCGTCTGACCTTTTTCAAATTGGCTGAAGATTGATACCTAAATTTGGGCAATCAAAAAAACAACAGCCTTGATCCCTTACAGCTACGGCTCTGAACGCATTGCCAGAGTCTTAAAGAAAAACAATACTATAGCTACTTATCAATCTTCAATCAATTTGAAAAAATTCCTACGCCAACCAGACACTGAACAAATCAGCAAATTAGAAAACAAAAACAATGTAATATTCAAAATACCATGTAATGATTTCCCCGCCAAATACATAAGAGAAACTGGTAAGCCTCTGAAAGATCGCATCAATCAACACAAATCAGTTTTAAGAAATTATAATTTATCATCACTCCTTGTAGACCACGCTTTGAAAAACAACCACACACCGGACTTAGATAAAACAGATATTTTATACCAGAACATAAAATCATTACTGATTATTTTTGGAAAGTTGGACCTCCGCGGAAGACAAAGATAGTATAAATAGGAAAATTGAACTACCATATATATATTCGCAATTTAGATCGTCATAAAATATTTACAGCTTAATTATTAATTTTAATTTATCAAATTCACGATGATACAATAGACCTGTGGAGTTCACGTGTAGCGAATGGTGCGCGGGGGAAATAAATCATTCCATATATTGGCAATTTTCAATGTTTCAACTGATCATATTTAAGAAAATATATTGTACGGTTGACCAATGTTTTGAAGTTCCAATTATATATTCTCTTTTTAATGGATCCTATTCACGTTCTATATTGTTATTTGACACCTAAGTATAAATTTTAATCCGAATGTCAATGATTACTATATGATATAAGGAGACATTTCACAACCTGGCAGGAGACCGTGGACTGACCGACTACCTCTATAAAACTAGTACACAAAATGTCTCCTCCTCAAATAAACAAAGCATTTTCTGGGTTAACTTTTGTGCTGAATTATGTGGTATCAATATTTTCTTTCGATTAGCTCAATTTCTCAAGTTATGGATTTTTACCCATGATATTCATCTATTGGAGGAAAGATTATGACATTAAACTTATTACTATTTAAATAAATACGCCAAAGATAGTGAAAATGAAGAAACAATATTATACATATATGCATGTGTATATATTTCACTTCAATAACTGCCCTTAAATATATATATACAGGGTCCATTATGAAAGTAATGAGCATAATGTTATTGTGACGCGACGATAGATGGCAGCACTGTAAAACCGTGGAAAATGTGGTGAAGGGATATGCCCTTTCAATCCATCCGGGCGTCAGTTTAGTTCGAGCAGTGTGAGGGGAGATACATGCCTCCGCTTGAAGTGTATATTCAACTTTTGTAACATAGCGCGATGGAGCGTTCGCTTGAACAACGATACGCCATAAGGTTTTGCGTGAGGCTTGGAAAAAATGCTAATGAAAATTTTCAGATGCTGCAAAAACTCTTCAAGGACGATTGCATTTTAAGATCACAGTCTGGGAAGTGGCACAAGGCGTTCAAGGAGGGCCGGGAGGAGGTCGCCGACTAACCCCGTTCAGGACGCCCAACAACGGCCAGAACTGACGAAAACGTGGATCGTGTGCTCGAAGTTTTGCGTACCGACCGTCGATTAAGCATCCAGAAAATTGCTGACACATTACACATGTCCACATTTGTGGTACATTGGATAGTGACCGAGGATCTGCAAATGCGTAAGGTCTGTGCGAAACTTGTGCCGAAAGTGTTGACGCAAGACCAGAAAGAACTTAGAGTTTTGCTCTGTCAAGAATTGTTGGATTTGATTCAAAATGAACCGGACTTTCTGAACTCTGTAGTAACCGGAGACGAATCCTGGATGTTTGAATACGACCCAGAGTCGAAAAGGCAGAGCTGTGCATGGCACACAAAATCATCCCCACGCCCCAAGAAAGCGCGAATGAGCAAGTCGCGCATCAAAACGATGATCATTGTCTTCTTTGACATCCGAGGAATAGTCCATTGTGAGTTTGTACCGCAGGGACAAACTGTAAACTCAGCCTTTTACCTGAAGGTGCTCAGGAAATTGAAACGCCGGATCGCACGCGTGAGGACTGACATTAAATACACGGTCAAGCTCCACCATGACAATGCCATCAGCCACACAGCCTACATCATTACCAACTTCCTGGCCCGGAGCAACACTCCGGTGATCCCTCACCCCCCTTACAGTCCCGACTTAGCTCCATGTGACTTCTTTTTGTTTCCACGACTCAAGAGAGAGATGAAAGAAAAACATTGGGAAACCGTGGAAAACATCCAACACCATGTTACAACGTTCCTGAGAAGCATTCCTGTCGAAGAGTTTCAGGGTGCCTTTCAGGCGTGGAAAACGCTCTTCGCAAGTGTATTGATGCAGGAGTAATGTATTTTGAAGAATATTGAACATTTGCACAAATTACGATCAATAAATGTATTTTGCCAGTAAATGCTCATTTCTTTCATAATGGACCCTGTATATATACATATTTAACAAACTACTTAGTCTATCCATATAAATTTTCATTTAAAAATCTAATTTCTTTCACTTCGTTTTCAAAATTATCAGGAGAGTTGTTTTTATATATAAGATGGAAGGTCATAACAAAAATCTGTGTATGCGAAAAAAAACATTTTATTTGGTTTAATAAGCATTATTTATAAAGATTCAGTAATATTTAGGAAGTAATAAAAAAATTATATTCATGAATTTAAAGATTTTTTCTGTGAAGTCTATTATATCTTGCTTGTTTGACATCACGCATCAGATTCCAACAATATTCCGCCACCATATGTTGATTCCACAGACCATTATATCGTTGCTCACTGATTTTAATATCTTGGTGAAAGCGTTCACCTTGTTCTTTGCTCCCTGCACCGAGATTATCAGGGAAAAAAGTTAAATGTGAATCCATAAAATGCAATATTTGATTCATTAACGCCCGAAATTGTGGAATTTGGAAATCTTATTTTCTACGATTCTCCCATAATTCGGTGACTTATTATTGCCTAAAAAGTGTTTGACAACGTCGATGAATGCAAGCCAATCATTTTTCTCATCTTCTTTCAATGATGCAAAAAACTATTCGTCATTTATTAGTTTACGAATTTGAAGTCCAATGAAAAGAAATTCCGTTTTCTTAGAACAACTAATTTTCGGAAATTTAGTCATTAAATATTTGTCAGCATCACTATCTTTCATTAAAGCCCCTTTACAAAATTTTTCATTAACACTAATTTGATATGTATAGGGGGAAGAATCATTTTTAGTTTATGGACAAGCGGTTCATTTTCAACGTTTTGTTCACCTAACTGAAACATACTTCTTTCAGGCCATATTTTTTGTATATAATGATTCTTTCTGCCTCTGCTGTCCCACTTGCATAAAAAGCAAGGCTACTTTGTGTTTCCTTTCTGCAAGCCCTGTAAATTTCCTATAATTTTAATATCATCGCACACTTTCCAACAATATTTGGTATAATTAAACAAATCCAAGATTTTCTTAAGAGTCGAATAGGTTTCTTTCATATGGGTTGAATAGGCAACTGGTATGGAAGGTAATGCAGCAAACAAGCCTTCAAACTTTGTTTAGAGGAATCAATAAAGAGTATATGCTCGGTAGCATTGTAATTAATTTGCAGTTTTAAAAACGCCATCAATATCATTGCAGTATACTAATCCTTGTTCTTCAGAAAAAAAAGCAAAAAACATTGTTTCCTATTACGATAGACAGAGATTTTGGTTTGTGGTAACAAGAGGTTCCTTTGCTTTAATCTTGATCAAAGGATTTCTGCTGCTTCTTTTGATAGCCCTAGATCCTTAACTAGATCATTTAATGATGCCTGATAAAATAAATGTGGAATGCCAATTTCATTTGGAATAAATTCAGGGTCTTCTAATTGATGAGCATCTGCAAATGCTGTGAGCTAATCATCTTTTTTGATATAGGATTCTTGAACCGTTTTAGGAATCGGTATGGGATTCTCCAGGTTGTGAGGATTAGGTTGTCTAGCTGATGGTATATCAGGATAAATGTTAGTTTGCTTATTTTCTCTATTAAGTCCTGTGATTTTGCAGACACAGAAATAACAATCGTCATGGTGATTTTTTGGTTCTCGCCAAACCATTGGTACACCAAAGGGCATACCTTTTGATTTCCCCTATTTCCATTCCAAAAGCCCTTGATAGCACGTTCCGCACACACTATGGGGGCACCACCACTTGTATTGATCACCTAAGGTAACATCAAAATATTATTTATAGAATTCTTTTATCTTTGGGGTGATACGTTTTCTCTGTTTGGAAATTTCAAAGTTTCCACAAATGTAGCAGAACATTTCTGGATTAGCTTTGCATTTACGCGCTATTATTTATATATTTAAAAATATTTATAAAATAAATGTATTGTTAAACATTTTCTTGATATAAATTTGTAATGGTATATATGCATTTCATCTAAATGATGAATAAAATTTTATGCTCACAAAGTCAATATCTTCAAAATATTTTGATGACATCAGCTTCTTTATAAAATTAAATATTTTCAATTTTTTTTTTAATTGAGCTAATTTTGAAAAATGAAGGTTATATTCATGATCTACGGGTTGGAATTTAGTAGAAATAACTTTCAAATATTGAGTAGTAAAAAGTGTGCGTACTAGTGTAATCATGAGGATTTGGGGATCACTGGATTGTAAGACATAACCGGGTTTAGGACAGATATTTCGAGTCCCGTAGCTTAATCTCAAATCCAGAATAGATTGTAAATTGTATTTGTATTTCTCTAAGACACATTTATAGTGAATCATGAAGGACGCCGCTAATATTTGATCATTTTAAATAAGAGAGCAAACGTCTAAATTTGATCAAATCTTTGACGTTTTAATATAAATGTTGAGAAATATACATATTTATATTTCAAAGTAGATTAATATGAATAACAGAGCATTAAATATTATAATTCTCCAATTATATTGATGTTGTTCAAGCAATTGTTTTAATTATAATCTTATGGCTCCAAATCCAATTTCATACTTTTTAATTTCAAAATAATGATAATAATTCAAAACTATATATAATTTAAGAGCTATATATTATTTATTTTATTTTAATATGAATAAATTATATTTTAGGGACTCTCTATAAAAATTTCGTTTCCAACGGTCCAACAATGGGCCAGTCGGTTGGGAATTGAGGTGAAGGCGGGTCTGCTTTGAGACTCTGTCCGAATTTACTTGTTTCCTCAGATATTGAGGCTTTGTCTTCCTCTCCCCCGACTCTTCGAGACGGAGTCCATAGCATCGGCAGACCAGTTCCTGGCAGGGCCTGGATCATTAGCTCGGCCGAGTCATCTCGAGCGAGTTGGATGCTCTGGTTGTGCCAGAAGAGTGGAATAGGGCTTCTACGGGAGGCGAAGCGCCACTATAAATAAAGGCTAACGAGTCGAGCAGGTACCTCCTGGGTGGCATGGAAACCCTTTGCAAAAATATCCATGACCTGGTCTGGTGATGCATGGACTTCGGAAGAGATCAAATGTGATTACATTAAATGCCATACATTGTTCACGCTGAATAATAAAATTACACACCAAGTTAGCATACATAGAGTTACAGAAACACTTGTGTGTAACTTGAAAAACGGAAATATATTTATTTACGGAGTTACTAACCAGAATTAATTATTTTTGAGCCCCCAAGGACGCATAAAGCGGGTATATACAAAGCACTGTTGGAGGGTCCTGGGGATGGGTGGCCAGGGGATCATCGCCAGGTGAGGCCAGGAGTGCCGGGATGTTGAGGAAGATCTGTGGGGCAAGGTGGTGATCCGCGGAGATCAGGGGGAGGCAGAGACGGGTCCAATAGTATTGAGCCCAAGGGTGACCGTGGAGAGCAGACATACCGCATTGCTCTGTTGCAGCCAGAGCGGAAAAAGTAAAACTTTCTCTCTCTACAAAGTAAAGAGAGAGATTGAGATTGAAACTACTTTATTTGAATGTCCATATAAGATTATATAGGGTTGAATACATATAAAATATAATTATGAATAAATATATAATATATAATAAAAAATGATAAATATATGAATAAATAGATATATAAAAAATAAAATAATTGATAAATATATATGTCATAATATATGCTCTTCCAGGATTAATAAAACAAACCAACAGCCAACGAGAGAGAGATGAGCAGCTAAAGCGAGACACTTTAGACAACTAACTTACGACCATTTTTGGCCACATTCCTGAGGGGGGGGGGGGGGCCGTCACCACCTGGCGACTATCCTGGTTAGCCCCCCGGTTGTGTACACAGGGAAAACAGTCGTTCAGCGGACAGCGCTCTCGCTACCTCTTTCTCTCTTGTCTGGCTGCCTGGATTATTACTCTACCAACTCGTCGTGTGATTATTTCTCACCTCACCACATCATTGCCACTATATTGTCATATATATATATACTAGCAAATTTAGAGCGCCTTACGTCGCTCTAATAAAAGAAATTAAAGCACATACAATCCTGCCTTCTTCACAGACATAATAACACATAATAAATCACACAAACAAAAAAACAATTGAGCTAATATATAATTAATATAATAAAGAGAAACGGTCATTCTTTTTTCTTTATATATATAGGTTTTGCAACTTTAAGACATTTATAAGAGACAACAATATAATATAAGACAGCACAATTTAATTTTTTACTTTAACAACATTTTCATTTTTTTTCATTTTAAAAACATTTTCATTTTTTTGAAACTCTAACATCAATATGTTTTCGTTATTGTAAAACCTTAATTGGAAATAACATTATTTTAGAGTACTGTTTTAGTTTTGTTAAGGTCCTTTTAATTTAATTTAAAAAGCACCTTTTGATAACATTCTAATATTTTAATATATTGCATTTATAATCATATTATATAATTTATATTATATTAATTATAATATATATACTATTTTATTTAGTGTGTACTCTCAGTTGTACTCTCACGGCATAATATCAACATTTTATAGTATAGTGTAAAAATGTATAGCGTAAAAATGCAAAAAAAAAAACGTTACACTATAATATAACACTATATACACTACAATATAACAATGTGACATAGATCAATTTTCGATATATATTGAAATTTTATTCTATTTTATTTTGAGCGTCTATTTTGAATATTCACTAAATATCGAATAAAGAATATAAATATATGTTTGTAAAAATTAATATTTAATAAAATAAAAAATACGCATAGGCATATTTAATATAAGCAATATTAAAATAGCCAATTTCTGGCGTAATTAAATATTGGCGTATAAAATAGAATATTAAGAGAGTAGTTAGGGAACAAACATACATACAGACAAACAGACATTTTTTGCGCATTGATAATTAGATATTATAGATAATCTTAAAATATAAAAAATATGAAAAATGACCTAAACAAAATAAAAACGGTGCTAAAATGAACAAATTTATTTGTAAATAAAAGTGTTGCAAAAGTGTTGAAAGTGTTGAAAAAGAAAAAAGAAAAGTTAAAAATGAAAAATGTTATTAAAGTGTAAAAATGTCGTCGTTAAAAGTACGCATTTAAATATAAAAATTAGAAAAGAGAAGGCAAGTATGAAAAGTATTTAAAGTATTATTATATATTATATATATTAATTATATATTATATATTATATATATTAATATATTATTTATATATTATATATTATATATATTAATATATTATTTATATATATTTATATATATTTATTTATA
This sequence comes from Cordylochernes scorpioides, assembly GCA_030710605.1. Classification (NCBI taxonomy): domain Eukaryota; kingdom Metazoa; phylum Arthropoda; class Arachnida; order Pseudoscorpiones; family Chernetidae; genus Cordylochernes; species Cordylochernes scorpioides. Next base: position 89,512,958 of record CP092868.1, read on the forward strand.
TTTATATATATTTATATATATTTTTATATTTATATATATTTATATATTATATATATTATATTTATTATTTAAATTATTCAAATATCAAATTATTTCGTTTTATTTCAATCAATGGCCGAGCGTGTCGCTAACGTCGAGCTTAACGTCGAGCTAAATGCGTATTTTTGCTAACTGCGTTATTTTTAAAAGTTTAAATATAATTTTGAAGTTACCTGAATAATTCCGGGACTAAATGTAATATGTATACGAAATATTGTCGTATAAAAGAAAATATTAAGAGAGGAGTTAGGGAACAAACAAACAGACATTTTTTGCGCTTTAATAATAAGATATAAACATATATACGCAGTCCACCGGTGGCGGAGTCTTTCCCGCGGTGAGCGCCACCAATGACGACTTGTGAGAGTTCTTTCCCACAAAGTGGGCAGGTCGATGAAGTAAAGAGAGAGAGAATATGGTTTTACGGACTACTAACTAAAGTGTATGATTTTTAAGCAAAATAATGTAGCAAGCAGACAAGCCGCAATGCACCATATCAAAGTACCAAGGTGCTGCACGCCACCAAGGTTGTTCAAAAAGGTTAGATTCCCACGTGCATCTGACGTGCTTCTGCCAAGGATTCCATCGAAGTCTTGGAACTTTGTCCCTAGTACCTTTGCATCCTTTTTCTTGCGGCGTGAAACTCACAGTTGGAAGTTCAGTCAGGTGATTGATGTTTTCCCGCTGACGTGGAGGCGCTCGATGTAGGTCTTGTAGCGTCGGTAGTGTTGATTGCGGCATGTCGTCTGTAAGTTGTCTCGTTGTGGGGTGAAGTTGGAGATCTTCTAACCGGGTTTGGGGCCACTCCGCTCCTCGGTTTCCCTGTCTTGCGGGATTGTCTTCGGCAGGTAATCCTGTCGACTCTTACTGTTGTAATAATAATAATAGTGGAGCAGACAACTTCACAGTGGGCTCCTCATCCAACATGCAGTCAGGGCCGGAAGTGGAGACGCACTAGCCTGAAGACAAATGAAGACCACACACATAGGAACATGGTTATCTCTGTTTAGGGGTGGTTCCCGGGAAGGATGAGACTGGGACCGCTCTGGACAACATGACTACTTTCTTGGTGTGTCTGTCTGGGTACCTCCTCATCTGGGTCTCCTTGTCTGGACCTCCTTGTCTGGGCTCACCCCCAGCTTATATCCTAATTGTGACGTCAGAGGGGGAGAACATCCAATTAGGGACTGCCATGACTATAAATCTCTCTTGTTTATACTATCCTTCCCGGCTCACCGTCCCTTTCTCTCCCGGGTATCCATTTTATTGAGGCCATTTTGTAGTTACATATGAGTTTGAATTTATATACAACATAACAACATATGCAATACGACATATATATCTTCCTTTTCCCCCTATGTTCCGCTCATATGACGTGTAACTGCCGAGGCTTCATTGTGAATTTGTTATAGCCCTACTTTGTTAAATAAAATATTAAAAACATTTTTGATACCTTAAAATATAATATTTTTACTATCACTTTAACACTTTATTTACGCCATCTTTCTCATACCATTTTTTTCCACACACACACACACATATATATTATAGATATTAAATTTATAAATTCACAATTGCCATCTATTGTTAAAATTTGTAGCAAATAAATTTACTGGCAATATGTTTCTTTTCAACGATAGCATCAAATATTATCTTTACAGACCTTACTGCAATGATACAAATTATTGAATGGGAGGGTTCCCTACTGATGAGTCAAGCCCTCTCATTCGATAATTTATATCATTGAGGTAAGGGGTCTATAGAGATAATACTTGATGATATTATTGAAAAGAAACACATATTGCCAGTAAATTTATTTGCCACAAATATTATAGTGTAAAACACTAATTTAATATATATTATATAAACACACATATCTAAATATATATATAATGTATATTATTGAAAGGTGGAAATAGATATAAAATTACACAAATATTTCAAAATGTTTTTGAACCAATATATGCTATTGTCTTTTAAATATTTAAAATTGAGAACGTGAGGTTAATGGTTTTGCTATATTCTGTGAGTAATTAAAACACTTATATTTAGAAAAAGGCATCTCCTTATCGTGCAACTGAAAGTTACTGATGGCTTGCGCCATCTATCGGAATAAATATCAACTATTCGTTGATTTTTAATTATTCCAGAATTGGTCAAATACCCATTCTTGATTAATCAAGGAAAGCTAACCACGTACGCGTTTCGGGATAAATTTATAAATGAATAGTTGATATTTATTCCGATATATGGCGCAAGCCATCAGCAACTTTCAGTTGCACGATAAGGAGATGCCTTTTTATTAATTTATTTACTTTATCCCAGTATAATTCACACTTTTACTATTTTTTCACTTATATTTAGACTTCTGTAATGAAATTTCTGTAGGTTGGTTGAAAATAATCAACAAAATTGAAACACTGCTGTTGTCAATAGTTGAACTGGACAATCAAGAAAGTGAGAGATTCGAACTATTTTTGAGGCGTCAAAATAGTTCGAAATTTTCATAACAGATGGCACGCCAGTGCATCATGTTAATCAAGAAAATTAGAAACTAATTTAGACGCGTAAGATTCTTTTTGAAATTAAACAATTTCTACTGCCCTTACTGCAATGGAAAAATTAATGGGAGGGCCTGGTCTAAAATAGTTTCTAATTTTCATAACAGATGGCACGCTAGTGTATCGTAATCAAGAAAATATTGAAATGAAAAGTTTGTACAATATCTTATTTATTGGCTATTTGCAAATTTTTGTTTCTGTTTCTTTTGGTCTAGGATAGAGCTATAATAAGGGAGTGGTTGATGATTGGAAGTTGACTGCAGAATGAGACCAGTTATTCTTCTACTTTTTTCCTTCAGGCTCTCTTTTAACGATCAGGGAAATGATTCCTATTCTGGATACTGATTGCCTGTGATAAATGTTCATCCTCCTTTAAATATAATTATCTTAATTTTGAAGAGTTTAATTCTGCGAATGGTATCATGGTACAAAATATTGCTGTCATCTCTAATCAATTATTTTGATTAGATATGTTTATATGATATTTGTCAGATTTTTATTTATTTGTATTTCATCTCTTTTTAAGAACCCGTTTTAAGTTTTCTCTTTGACTTGAGAGTTATAAATGATCCAACATGTGAATGCTGTCTAGATGTTGAAACACCAGAGCATCTTTTGTTGGCTTGCCCTCTGACTAACCAAATTGTTCTTGCTTACTTTTTGACATAATGCTAAATCATCTTTCTGTATATACTCAGTCTTATGAAAACTTTGGCAAGTTTAGAGCTATTTGTACACAGATTTATAAATCACACTACTAATTCATCGTGTAAATAATCAAAGATATATATGTACATATAAATAATTATAATATAGCACAATAGTCTGATAGACTTCGTGCTTCTGTAATGATAAAATTAAAATTAAAAATTAAAATCTCTTTCAACTTTATTAACATCATGAAACGCGATATCCCAAACTCAGGGATATTTGCGTCAATACATTTCACTGCATTACAGCAATTCGGCTATATACAATCATGTTCAATTCATTATTCTACATAAATTAACCAAAGAGAATTGTCCAAAGAGAAAAACAAACAACAAAGCAAAACACACAGAGCAAGCATCGCAGTTCTTTTTTTTTCTAAGATTCCTTCTCTTTTTTCCAATTCAAGAGAAAGTTGTATATGTATTTACAAAATTGATCAAAATTTTTATACTTTTCTTTTTTGTCTACAAATTCATCAAGCTGTCCAATACGACCAAATCTATTTTCCCTAAAATCCCTGAAAATTGGGCACTCCTTGGTGTGTTATATTAAAGAGGTTCGACTGTAGACTGTCTTTTCATTTAATATCATTTTATTCATGACCAAACGTTGTGGCCTACTGTATGTATCACATCCCAAACACAATGCGATGCCAGCCATCTCTGTCTTGAGCTCGATGTACCATCTCGGAGACCATCAAGCCAGTGAGTTCCTTAATTGGTTTATAAAACACTAGACGAATGACCCGGGCAACGCCCGGGTTTACACGATTAAATGTTTTATTCAAACACATGAAACATAGCAAATATTGCAAGAGCAGTTATTTTAAACGGCGAATTAGATCAGTTATAGCAAAAAATGAAAACATATATGTAAATATGTGAAATAGTTATAAATTAGAAAACCTGTAAATATAGTTAAGGACTTGCATGGTAATTAAGAAAAAGCTTCTCTCGCTGGCAGGCGGTCGCCGACAGCCATGCGCACGCACAGGGAAGTCACGTGCTCGCCGGCAGCCAACGGGCGCGCGCGCCGCCGGCAGATCGCCTGCGTTCTAGAGGGCGCTGTTTGTGAGCTAAGTAGAATAATTTGAATATATAGTTTTAATAATTGATTTATATATTTTTTAAAATAGCCTATCGTCATCCCCATTATTTTTTACCTATGTATGGCAATTTTGGTTTGAATTAGTGAACTACTGCGAATTTGTATACCGGGCATACAAACCAACAAACAAACAGACAAACATACAAACATTCATTTTTATATATATAGATGTCAGCGGGCGTCCAGGTATACGTCACCCAGACGTCTTTTCGGTCAGTATAGAGTACTCCATTCTCCTGCGTTGCGCAATGTGACCGAAGAATCTCAAACAATTCCGTTGTACATGCCGCAGAAGTCGCTGTCCAAGGTATACGAAGCATTCTTCGCCAACAATACATCTCGAACACATCGATTTTCTTCTCTAGCGATGATGTTATAGTCCAAGACTCTGAAGCATAAGTAGCCACTGAGAAAACTAGTGATCGGACCAGTCTCCACTTAGTTCTCGTCGTGATACTGCGGTCTTTCCATCCTTCTCCGGACCTCTCTCCCAGATCCTCCCTTGTTAGTTATTAGGACACCGAGGTAGGTGGCATACAAAGGCACTAATTTACATAACTTCATTGTGCTCTATACAAGGGGTATGCACTCAGGTAGAAACTGCATCGCCAGGACATTAACAGAAAAACCCATCTGTAAATATAGCTTCTCTTCTTTAATATTTTTAAAAATACATTTCACCAATCATATAGCATAATAAAACCTATAAATAAAAAATACAAATAAATTTTATTTTTAACATAATACAATTTAGATACAAGAAAATAAGACCTAATCCAAATAAATAGTGTGTGACGTTTAGGTAACAACACTCTTTTACCGAAATATCACACACTATTAATTTATTTGGATTAGGTCTTATTTTCTTGTATCTGTAATCCAAATTGTGCTTTATCATAATACAATTTATTGAAGTAAAACCATTAAGATATTTTGAAACAAAGAACTTAAAAATTATACTCTAAAATGCAAATAGCACTATTTTTCCATCCTTATACAGGGTGTACCAGGTAAATTGGGAATTTCAACAATGGTATTTTAACTGAAAATTTTTGCAAGTAAAATTTAAAATATCCGAATGAAATTTGACACAGTAGTAGATAAAAGGATATAGTTTTTATTTATTCAATGTAGTTTCCATTATTAGCTACAACAGTCTCGAGGCGAGTGCGGAATGAAGCACAGGCCTTTGCGACGATGACCTTGTCCATTTGGGTCATCACCGTGTGAACTGCTTTCTTGACAGACTGGATGGTGGTATGAGGAGCTTTGTTGACATCTCTCTCAACAACGCCCCATACATAGTAGTCGAGGGGATTGCAATCTGGAGAATTAGGGGGCCAAATATCAGGACCCCAGTGACTAGGGACGTTAAGTGTCAGCCACGATTGTGTCTTTTTTGCCTTATGGGCTGGAGCTGAGTCCTGTTGGAAGACATACTTCCTTCCTGCGGCCACCATGTCCATCCAAGGCTTCACAACGGTCTCCAGAACATTGATGTAGGTGTCAGCGTTCATCCTAAGGCCTTTCTCAAAGAAATGGGGAGGCATGACATCACCTTCACTGCTGATAACGCCAAGGACCATTACGGAGGCAGGAAATTTCGTGTGCATCACGACAGGTATCTCTGAGGGGTCTTTACAGATCCAGCGATCATTCCTGGGATTTACCTTTTGGTCCACGTCAAAGTTCTTTTCGTCAGAGAAGAACTTTAGCATGCCAAAAGAGTCGTGTTTCAGGTTGTTGAGGAGGGCAGCAGCCTTTCCTTTTCTGTTATTCTTCATATTCTCAGTCAGCAACTGACCTTTCCGAAGGGCATAAGACTTGAGACCAAGGTCCTCATGGATAGTTCTGACAATTGTCATAGAGCCAACGTCCATTTCCTTGGCTATGGCCCTCATGCTCTTCCCAGGGTTTCCATCGATCTTCTCCTTGACATTTTTGACAAATTCTTCGCCTCTTACCCTGTCCGATCGACGCGAGTGCTTTTTCCTTGTAGCTATCCCCTCTTTGTTACTGTCGGCCTCATCAAACTGCTTCTTGACACGATAAATAGTGGTTTTGGGCAACTTAAGAAAATCCACTATCTCTTTGGGGCTCCTTCCGGCGCGCAGAGCAACGATGATGGCAGCTCGATTTTCAAATTCTCGGTTACTCTTCATCACTACACTGCGCACACATGTACTGTTGCATTTTACATGAATATGGCTACGTAATGAAAAAAAAAAACAAGTTTTTAATCTCAAATAGTTTTTGTTTTATGGACTGTCAAAGTTAGTCCCAATTTACCTGGTACACCCTGTATAAATGATATACAGTAGAACCTCCCTTTAGCGGACACTTCTCTACAAAGGGCAGTTTTCATTTGCAAAATAAACATTTTTACTATTTAGCCTTTGCCTTTGAACTCCGCCTTTGCCGGTCCCAAGCCCGGATGAAAAAGGAGGAGGGGGAGCAGTAACAAGCTCACTAAAAAACCTGGGCTCAGCTGGCCCGGCTGATAGTACCCTGTAAGGGCTTCTAATCCAGGGATACAGGATGAGCAGCATTTGTAATCCATGTTAGGATCGGCTGCACATGGCGTCTGTTCCTCATGTCAGAGGCGGCCATTTCTTTTGGAGCTAAGTCGGCCTGCCACTGAGTAGTACTCCCAGTCTTAATGACAAAGGCAGACACATTCTACTTCACCCAGTCATGATGGTTGTTAAACAGACACCATCAAGGGTCACAACTTGATACCCTAATATTGTAGCGAGTAATTGGTTTTTATGTAAATATTTTAATTTATTTTTAATGCCTGATTTTTGCATAGGTTTTTGTTCTATTTTGATTCCTATATATACTTTTGCGTGTATTCATTTAGTTGTTCATACTTTTCGGTTGTTCTTCTTTTGACCTCGTTTTGTTTGGTTATTAAAATAACGTTCTTTGTTTACGGATTACCGACTCTACCTTTTTGCTACGCTACAACTGGTGGAGACGCTGGATCGTCAAGACCGATATCCCTTCAGACATAAGAGAAGGACTGAAACTGTTAAGCGGGAGGATAGGGTAGAGCTCAAGGAGATGACCGTGAAAAAAGAGGAAGCTACCCAGGTGGGCAATTATTTTGTTCAGCACCTACCAAGGAATCCTTCCATGTTCTCCGGGGAGGATGGTGAGGATCCCCTTACCTGGTTGAAAGGTTACAACCGTGTGGCAAAGTATAATCATTGGGACGAAACCCTCTGTCTTGCCAATGTCTACTTTTACCTGAATGGAACTGCCCTCAAGTGGTTTGAGAATAATGAGGAGACCATCCGGAATTGGGAAGAGTTTACTACTCAATTAGAGAGTGTATTTGGGAAAAGTGAGAGTCTGCGGCTGCTTGCCGAGAAAAAACTTAAAATCCGGGCTCAGTTAAAGGGTGAAAGCACCGAGTTCTATATACAAGACGTCCTACGACTCTGCAAAGAGGTGAATCTCCAAATGAGCGAGGAGGATAAAATCTCCCACCTCATGAAAGGAATAGTGGAGGAACTTTATCAGGCGCTTCTTCCAAAAGACATAAACAATACGGATCAATTTGTGTCTGAGTGCCGCCGCATTGAAGCGCTTCATCGTCGGCGTGTGACCCCCGCCAAGTACGAACGCTTGCCCAATGTAGCATCCCTTGATGTCTGCAATGATAATACAGATTTGTCATCAATGATTAGACAAATTGTCCGCGAGGAGGTGCAACGGGCCTTGGCCGCTCCTCGAGAAGAACCAAGAATCGCCACCATTGAAGATATGGTGAGGGAAGAAATTGATAAAACCCTCGCTCCAATAACAAATCCTTACAGAGGCTCCCCTAAATATCGAACCTATACGCCCTCACCAATCGCTAGAAGAGAGACGGCCGCACCCCAGATTCCCCGTCCCAGAGCTCGGTACCCGAAACAGGGAGAAAGACTGGACACAAGTGAATGGCGGACCACTGAGGGAAGACCAATTTGCTTCCATTGCGGACGCCCTGGCCATGTCGCCCGTAACTGCCGTGACAGAAGGAGACAGAATGACGAAAGAGAAAACGGATATTCCCAAGGGAGGCAAGAGCCGATGTTCTTTTATGGATCCCGTCCCAAATTCCCGGCGCTCAATGACGACGAGCCAAGGGATAATTTTAGACGTTACCGAAGCCCTTCCCCATACCCTGGCCGAAACGGACAACATTCGTCGCCTATTAGAGGGTCCAGTCGGTCACCTCGCCGTTCCCGCCAGGAAAACTAGAGGTTGCGACCTATTTTGGAGGTGGGGCCGCAAAATTTGGAAACCCTCCCTCATCGACTACAGTGGATATGAAAGGAAATTATATAAATATTAAAATAGAAGGAAATATAACTAGTGCTCTTGTTGATTCTGGGGCTTCTTACTCTGTCGTGTCCGAGAGGTTCAGACTCAAATTGAAGAAAATAATGTTTGCCGAAACTGACGTGAGCTTAAGAGTGGCCAACGGTAAAATTATAAAACCGAAGGGACGCTGCTCTTTAAAATTGGACTTAAATGGTCTGCAGGAAAATTTCGAATTTATTGTTCTGGAGGACTGTAGTCACGATGTGATCCTCGGATGGGACTTTTTGAAGTTGTCCAGGGCGGTAATTGATTCTGCAGAAGATAAACTTTTTTTAGAGGAATTCCTAGTCGAGGACATACCCAGGAACAACTCACCTCTCTACGCGGAACGGGAATACAGAATAGAGCCCGCATCTTGTCAGCTGATAGAGGTATTAAGCAGAGACATCTCAGATAATGCAACTGTGGTGGCAGAAAGTCAAAGGGGTCTATCGCTGGAAAGAGAACTAATGGCTCCCTCCTCTATCATCTCGCTTACCAGTAACAGGGGAAAACTGTGGGTGGCAAATTGGAGCCCATATCCGAAGATAATTCCCCAGGGGATGCACGTGGCCGATGGTGTCGTCATCGAGGATAGCCGGCTATGTGTACTTGCTGAGGGCAACCACGTGGGAACAGATATAGGCCATTCCGGGGATTCAAGTATTGCGGAAATTTTAAATATAGATGATTCACTTGACGATTTTTAAAAAGAAAAATTAAGAAATTTATTGAGAAACTATAGAGATATTTTTGATTTCAGAAAAAAAGAAGCGTCCAAGACCGATAATGTTAAGCATCGAATTAGCACTGGAGACCACCTTCCCACCAAACAACGACCGTACCGAGTAGCACCAGCGGAACGTCAAATTATTCAAGAGGAGGTAGATAAAATGGAAGAAATTGGTATTATTCAGCCCTCTGCGAGCCCATGGGCCTCACCGGTCGTTTTGGTCAGAAAAAAAGATGGCAGCTGGAGATTCTGCGTCGATTACCGCCGTCTTAATAAGATAACAAAAAAGGATGTTTACCCGCTCCCAAGGATCGACGACACTTTGGACTGTTTACAGGGAGCACGATTTTATTCCTCTATGGATCTCCAATCTGGATACTGGCAGATCGACGTGGAGGAATCGGACCGTGAGAAGACTGCATTCATAACCCCAGATGGATTGTATGAGTTCAAAGTGATGCCATTTGGGTTATGTAACGCCCCAGCTACATTCGAACGAATGATGGACGGCCTCTTGAAGGGTCTTAGGTGGACAATCTGTCTCTGTTACCTTGATGACATAGTCGTCTTTTCCGATGATTTTGAGGAACATCTGAGACGCCTTCAGCTGGTATTGGGCTGTTTGAGGAAGGCTGGCTTGTGCCTCAATCCGGGGAAATGCAGGTTTGGTGCGAAAACTATAACAGTTCTTGGACATAAGGTGAGTGGAGATGGAATATGTCTCGATCCAGAAAAAATTAGAGCAGTCCGTGACTTCCCCAGACCAAAGTCGCTAAAAGAAGTTAGAAGTTTCCTAGGGCTATCTTCCTACTACCGCCGTTTCATACCTAATTATGCCCATATGGCCCAACCATTAAACGCTCATTTAAAGAAAGATTCAGTGTTTAGTTGGAACATAGAAGAGCGGCACGCATTTGAAGCTCTCAAGTCAGCCCTAATTTCTGAGCCTGTCTTGGGACATTTTGATCATTCATCCCCAACAGAAATACATACTGATGCGAGCAACTATGGAATAGGAGCAGTTTTAGTGCAAATTCAGAAGGGAAAGGAAAGAGCCATTGCCTATGCATCGAGAACGCTCAATAAGGCGGAAAGAAATTATTCAACGACTGAGAGAGAATGTCTTGCTGTTATTTGGGCCATTGGCAAATTCCGGCCGTATGTTTTTGGACGTCCATTCACTATCGTAACTGACCATCACTCCTTGTGCTGGCTAGCCAACCTCAAGGACCCATGTGGGAGGTTGGCAAGATGGGCTCTTCGGCTGCAGGAGTTTGATGTTACTGTTGTGCACAAGAGCGGAAGAAAACATCAGGACGCTGACTGTTTATCAAGAAGTCCCCTAAATTGTAGTGAAGATATAGAAGAAGATATTCCTTGCATAGTTGCCTTACAAAATTTTGGACGGGAACAAATGAAAGACCCGGACCTCACGAAGATAGCCGACAAAATCCAACAGGAAACATCTAACAAGTCCTTTATAAAAATAAACGATACTCTCCATAAAAAAAATTACGATCCAATGGGAAGGGAATGGCTTCTGGTGGTCCCCCGCCACTTGAGGCCTGAAATACTGAGAAACTTACATGATTCTCCCACTTCAGGACATCTTGGATTTACTAAGACATATGATCGAATAAGAAAAAAATTCTACTGGCCCGGAATGTATAGGAATGTTAGGAAGTATGTGGCTCACTGTCCAGATTGTCAGCGACGCAAACGCCAGCCCCTACTCCCTCCAGGACTTTTGCAGCCGATACCTGTGCCTATAGCCGCCTTCGAAAAAGTGGGAATGGATCTCCTTGGAAGGTTTCCAACATCTATGTGTGGGAACCGCTGGATCATTGTCTGTACGGATTACCTCACCAAATTTGCGATCACGAAAGCTCTACCGACAAGTGAATCAGTGGAAGTAGCGAAATTCTTCATTAAAGATGTAATTCTGAAGCACGGTGCGCCGAGGGAGGTTATCACAGATCGAGGACGAAATTTTACATCTTCAATGATTCGTGATCTGAATAAACACTGCAGAATAATTCATCGGACAACAACCGCCTACCACCCTCAGACCAATGGACTCACTGAAAGGTTGAATAAGACAATAGCAGATATGCTGTCCATGTATGTGGACGTCAACCAGAAAGATTGGGATGAGATTCTCCCATTCGTGACGTTCGCATACAACACGGCGAAGCAAGAGTCCACGGGGTTTAGTCCATTCTACCTTGTGCACGGGCGTGAGGCGGAGACCCCACTGGACTTGCTATTCCCCAAATTTCCTTCAGAGGATGAAGATGACTTCATCCAGACTCTAGGATCAAGGGCCGAGGAAGCGCGACAGCTGGCACGCATTCACACTATGAGGTCCCAGGGAGAAAATAAACTCCGTTACGACGCCCATCACAGAAACATAGTCTATCAGCCCGGAGATCTCGTTTGGATCTATATCCCTGTGCGCAAGGTGGGTTTGTCTGAAAAACTAATGCGACGTTATTTCGGCCCGTATAGGGTGACAAGAAAAATATCCGATGTGACATATGAAGTAGAGACATTTGGAGACCAGCATGGTCGTCGTAAAACAAAGGACATAGTTCACATCTGCAGGATGAAGCCCTATTTAGATCCAGAGGAGCGGGAGGACCACCTGGAGGAGGACATGGAGGACAACTTATCAAGTCCTCAAGGGGAAGAAGTTTCAGTGGAGGGGAGGCGACCACCCTTGGCCCAGGAGGAGGTCCCCAGACCGGGAGACCTGGATATCCCTGGCCCTGTTACGCGGTCGCGGGCTCGTAGACTGGAGGCGCAGGTCTCCTGCTGAACATCGGGTCGATGTCCTTTGAGAGGGGGGCTATGTAGCGAGTAATTGGTTTTTATGTAAATATTTTAATTTATTTTTAATGCCTGATTTTTGCATAGGTTTTTGTTCTATTTTGATTCCTATATATACTTTTGCGTGTATTCATTTAGTTGTTCATACTTTTCGGTTGTTCTTCTTTTGACCTCGTTTTGTTTGGTTATTAAAATAACGTTCTTTGTTTACGGATTACCGACTCTACCTTTTTGCTACGCTACAATATGATTGAGTGGAGATAAGAAAGAAGACTATTTAGTAACTCTCCAGTAAGAGGACACCTCTCCCTAAAGGACACTTTGGCTTTGCAATTAGGTGTACTTTACAGAGAAGTTCTACTGTATTACCTTGTGCTTTTCAAATATAGTGTCATATAAAAAAAAATAAGGAAGACAAATGCCAGGATAACAATTATTTTAATCAAACAATTGTGTGTTATTCACATAGATAAGCAGAGGCTTTAATGACTAGTTCCAGGTCAGCTCAAACATTTTTCCACAGTAAAATACAGTTCAATACAATTATGGAGACATTTAAAGCCAAATGGAAATAAAGAGTTTAACAATTGAAGATGGCACTAGATCTACTGACAACAACAGGGACTACATAATTAATTATTTAAGGCCTTGAGAGTTTGACTACATACTAAATGGAATATTCTGGAGTTCCCTTTTTTTTTATTACAAATTTTATTGATTTAAGATGGTAGCAAAGGTTGGTTGCTAAATTCTAAGTTACTTCTGACAAACCTTTGGTTCTAAGCACTTCAGTGAAGAGAAATTCAATCATTATATCTATTTGAAACAATATAAATAAAAAAAGAGCAATATATTGTATATATGTTGTAAAAAATGAGAACTTCTGCTGGGTTTGATTATCTTGAGGATTAAGCTATGGTAATGCAGTCGTGGTTAAAATCTTGAAAGTATAATAATAAAAACAGTTACAATCAGTAATTGCTTTAATTGAGCTAAAGAAATATATAAAAAACATAATTTAATAAAAGAACTGCCTGTCTTAAGGCGAGTAGAACAAGGAAAACAAAAGATTATATTTACATAATTACAAAGGTGGAGCATGGTCTCCGATCGGTACATCTGCCAGATTGGGAAAATACTTCCACTATTTACAGGGGCATCCAGAAATCACACCAGAGGAAGTTCCTGGAGGCCATAGCATCAATGAAAGACCCTGCTAGTGTGAACAGATATGAAGAGATCCCCTAACCTTATGTGTCTCTTTTAACTTAATTTTTTTTTATATAATAATTGCAGTCAACTTCATTTGTTTCTTATTTTTGTTTCCTTACATTTTGTTTCAAAAACATTTTATAAAATACTGCATTCTAAAAAGCCTTTAATTTTCATAATATTTTATTGTATTATTATTATTAATAATTTTTTTAATGTATTATTATCAATAATTGTTTTTGACCAATGAAAAATTTGTTTTCATGTGATCTACAATAATTTGTAAATTAAATTCACTGTGCAATAAATTGATAAAGAGGGAGCAATCTCTCGAAATATTTTGAGAAAAAAATTGTTTTCTTTTTTCTTTACAGATCCAGGTACGCCCTTTTATATAATCATAATTACAAAGGTTTTAGCCAGCCCATTGGGAAACAACAATCTATGAATCTATGAAATATAATTTTAAATAAAATAATATTTTAATATATAACATATATATATATAGTTATAAAGTAGATGTTATATAAACATTATTCAGGTCAGCATCTTTGAAGATCAGGAAATGAAATTCCATTAAAGAATTGTTGTGTCGGGCCCATACACCATTCATGCTCTTTGTCTAGTCAGGATGTACAGCGATAGCAAGTGAGTTCATAAAGAGATGCAGATAGAGCTTATTGCACTGATGTGAAATGGAAGGAATACAATAAGTTAGACTTGCCTTCAATC
>CP092868.1:89527334-89593007 GCA_030710605.1 Cordylochernes scorpioides
AAGGCGCCCAGGGTCGCGGCGTCAGCCAGGGCGGAGCGTGTAGGGCGGGCGATGTGACGGTCCTCGGCCAGAAAGTCCCGGACTCGGACTCCGAGCCAGCGCGCTGGGGCCAGGAGGTCGGGAGGGCGAAGGAACCGGCAGCCGCCGATGATTGGGAGGTCCAGCAGCTGAGATGTGGGGACCGCACGGTGATTGAGGCTCAGGATCTTGGAGGCCTCCTCCCACAGCTTCAGCAACCGGAGACGGCGGGGCTGGAGACGCATGCCGTCTGGCGGAGGGCGGATCCAGGCCTCGCTGCTGCTGGCGACCAGCCAGTCGAAGCCGTTTCTGCCTCCGCGGAGCGCGACCTGCACACCCTTGAGGCAGGCGAGCCGGAGTTGGGTTGCCAGGTCGAAGAGGCCGAGGCCTCCGATGGCAACGGGCCTCGCCATGACGGCGGCGTGAAGCCACGCTGCGTGCTCGGGCCCCCAGACGAACCTCGCTAGTCGGGCCTGCAGCTTGGCGATGGTCGGGGGTGATGGCAGGTACCCGTGCAGGTGATGCTGGATGGTTGAGCCCACCAGCGAGTTCGCCGCTCTAGCTCGCCCGACGAGGGATAGGCCGCGGGTGAAGGTAATTTTTAAAACTCATTTATATTATTAAAATATATGTGCTTTTCCTGTCTATGTACAGATTTATGGTCTATGTACACAAGTATACAAGTATGTATACAAGTTATTTGCAATTTGCGTGGCAAATTTGCTCTTTCGCTCGCAAGCAGCGCCTCTAGCGGTGAAGATGGGAGGTAATATCAGCTGACCTAATAGACATGTTAAACGTGTTTTAACAGGACATATAGAAAAATCTGCAAAATATATTTTTCGGATTTTTAGTCAAGAAAAATAAATTGACAGGTTCTGGGAAAAAAAGTAGTTGTTTTTTATTCAGAAAATGATGATGACAATATTGCTGTATCATATTTGATTATCAGATACAAAATTATATCCGGAAAAATTCTAAAAACAGACCCCACAGGTGAAGCCAGTTCATTTTTAATATGCAGGAACAAAATTCTAACAGAAAAACATTCATTCGAGCAGAAGACACAAAGCCAGATCATCTCTTTATAAAAATATCGCTTCTCAGACACAAAGTTTGGAGCGGGACGTTTCACAAGAATGACATCCACGGCGCCATTTTATAATTGTAACGAATAGTATTTGAATAAAAGCATTTAATCATGTAAAATCCGGTCGTTGCCCGGGTCATTCGGCTAGTTAATATATATAATTTATAATGAGAAAAAAGAAATAATTAATCATCAAATTCACAAAAGTGACAATATCTTATTTAAAATAGAATAAATGTTTACAAAATATTATGTTTCAAAATATATATATATTTGAGCGCATATAACACTATTTATATTTATAATAACGAATAGATTCAAAAAGGATAAGTTTCTTTATTTGAAAAATCAATTCGAGCTTTCGGGCGCAAGTTGCCCTTCTACAGGAATAATAGATACAATTTTAAGTATCTACGTTTATAAATCAATATATAGGTGGATTGCATGTTTTCTAGAATCGTTTTAACAAATTTTCGTTAGGCAAACTTTTACTCGAATAAAAACCGGGCGAAGCCGTGTACATTCGCTAAATACTGTTATTTACAAATATTCGTTTGTGGCAAGATACTATTCCTTCAACTTCAAATTACCGAGTGGACCAATTAATACTGAATTTTTTCAACTAACGAGTATTTTACAAGGGACCGGGAAATTTTCAAATTATCGAGAATATAGACAAGTATAGATTCTGTAGGGATTGGATGTTTGCCAGAATCGTTTAAACAAATGTTTGTTAGGCAAACTTTTACTCGGGTAAAAATCGGGCAAAGCCGGAAAAATATATATATGTTTGTCGGCTATGCACGCCCTCAATATGTAACTAATCTCGCTGAAATTTGAACAGGACAGAAAGTTAAATCTGGAAGAGTTTTTTTTTCGCACTTTAACCAAGAAAAATTATAATTAACCACGTACTGGGCAACAATATTTTTTTTGTCAGAAATGATGAAGACAATATTGCTGTATCATGCTTGATTGACATAAACAAAATTATTTAGGGGAATATTCACTAAAGCAGACCACGGGCGAAGCCAGATAATAATGTTTAGTAAGCAGGAACAAACTCTACCAGCGAAACATTAACTCGAGCAGAAGACACACGAAGCCAGGTCATCTCTATGTATAAAACTAGCCGAATGACCCGGGCATCGCCCGGGTTTTACCCGATTAAATGTTTTTATTCAAATACTATTCGTTACAATCATAAATTGGCGTCGTGGATGTCACTCTTGTGAAACGTACCGCTCCAAACTTTGTGTCTGAGAAGCGATATTTTTATAGAAAGATGATCTGGCTTTTGTTTTCTGCTCGAATGAATGTTTTTCTGTTAGAATTTTGTTCCTGCGTACAAAATAATGAACTGGTTTCACCCGTGGTCTCTGCTTTTTGGAATTTTTCCCGATATAATTTTGTATCTGATAATCAAACATGATACAGCAATATCGTCATCATCATTTTATGACTAAAAATATATAGTTTTAATAATTGATTTATATATATTTTTAAATAGCCTATCGTCTTCCCCGTATTTTTTTTACCTATGTATGGAAATTTGATTTGAATTAGTGAACTACTGCGAATTTGTATACCGGACATACAGACAGACATACAAACATTCATTTTTATATATATAGAGAAGAGATATCGTTTCTCGGCCTTTTGGCTAAGATCATGTAGTATGTCTCTAGATATTTTTATTCATATATATATATATTTAAAAATCTATTCAGTAGAGAGAGAGAGAGGATATGTTTGCTCGATAAATATATTTCATATATTACTAGCAGATGTAACCGGCTTCGCTAATTGCAAATTGCAATTTAAGGATTAATTGCAATTGATTTAATTGCAATTAATTTATTAGCAATTAATTTCTTAGTCAATTAACAATTTAATTGAAAAATAATTTTTTAATGCCCAACACTGATAGACAAAAACAAAACAAAACAAAAAAAAAACACAGTCCAATGAAATATTAGAGCGGCCTGGTAGACAGTGTTGGGCAAATATTAATTAAAATGATTTATTAAAGACTAGCGGATGTGCCCGGCTTCGCCCGGGTTTTACCCGAGTGAATGTTTGTCTAACGAACATTTGTTAAAACAATTCTCTATAAACTTATAAAACGTACTCGGCTTCGCCCGGGGTTTTACCCGAGTAAAGGTTTGTCTAGCGAACATTTGTTAAAACAATTCTCTAAAAACTTATTTAAAAAAAAAAAGATATATTTTGATAATTTGAAACTCGTAAATTTGAATCTCTCGATAAAGTGAACATTTTTTCCCGGTCCCTGTGTGCCGTGTCATCCTGAATTCTGTCTTTCCTAATTTTCTACATTAGAAAATCATAGTTTTATCTAGTGAACATTTTTTCCCGTGTCACATTGCCTTTATTCTTCATTGTTGGCTTTTTATATTATATTTACTCTTTATTGTTGGCTTTTTATCTTAAATTTATTCTTCATTGTTGGCTTTTTATATTACATTTACTCTTTATTGTTGGCTTTTTATCTTACATTCATTCTTCATTGTTGGCTTTTTATATCATATTTACTCTTCATTGTTGGCTTTTTATATTATATTCTGACCAAAATCTATCTGTGAACTTCACACAGTGAACTTCACACAGACAGAATAAGGCAATTATATAAGTAGATTTACTCTTCTTTGTTGGCTTTTTATCTTACATTCATTCTTCATTGTTGGCTTTTTATATTACATTTACTATTCATTGTTGGCTTTTTATCTTACATTCACTCTTCATTGTTGGCTTTTTATCTTACATTCATTCTTCATTGTTGGCTTTTTATATTACATTCACTCTTCATTGTTGGCTTTTTATCTTAAATTCATTCTTCATTGTTGGCTTTTTATATTACATTTACTCTTCATTGTTGGCTTTTTATCTTACATTCACTCTTCATTGTTGGCTTTTTATATTATATTTTTAGATTGAGATTATTAGCTAGTATGTAAAAATATTAACTCTGTTGAAATTTAATTTTGTATTTATATATAAATAAAATTAACTCTGTTGATTTTTTGTATTTAATCGATAACAGCGAAGTTACGCATGTTAATGTTAGGGAAAAATATTTTGATGTTAAGCAAAACCTGCTCCATCTCGTTTTACATAAATGTTGAAAATTTGGTCGAAATTGATGCATTGTAACGAAAGTTTTTAGTGATGTACTCTTATGAAATTTGCATTTTATTAATATAGATTAACAATTGATTAATTTTTAATTGTGAAAATTACAATTAACAATTAATCAATTGTTAATCTTTAATAATAATTTTAATTAATATTTGCCCAACACTGGGTAAAGGTTTGTCTAACGAATCTCTCGATAAAGTGAACATTTTTTCCCAGGTCCCTTGAAAAATACTCGATAAGTTGAATAAAATCAATATTAATTGGTTCCCTCGGTAATTGGAAGTTAAAGGAATAGTATCTTGCCTTAGAATTGTATCATTATTCTTGTATGGATGTGCCCGGCTTCGCGCGGGTTTTACCCGAGTAAAGGTTTGTCTAATGAATCACTCGATAAAGTGAACATTTTTTCCCGGTCCCTTGAAAAATACTCGATAAGTTGAATAAAATAAATATTAATTGGTTCCCTCGGTAATTGGAAGTTAAAGGAATAGTATCTTGCCTTGGAATTGTATCATTATTCTTGTCTCATTTTGTATTTCCTAATTTTCTACATTACAAAATCATCGTATCATCATGATAATATTTAGAGCAGATTGTTGAATTATAACAGATAAATTAGAATATTTATCTTGATTATTTTTAGGCGAAAAGTTATTTCAAAAATTGTATTTGCTAGAAACCTTCCCAAAACTATACTAAATAACTTCCCAAAGTTTCATGGCGTTCCAATGAGTGGTTTGATCAGGCATAAAGGACACACACACACATACATTCATTTTTATATATATAGATATAAATATATAATGTAACGAATATTATTATCATTACTATCATAATAATCTGTTTTTGTTCCGGAATATTATTATCAATAATATTCGTTAGGCAAACCTTCACTCGGATAAAACCCGGGCGAAGCCGGGTACATATCCGCTAGTAAATAAATAAATAAAAGGTATTAATAAAGATTATCGGAATTTCCGCATGACTACTATTTGGAGAGTTATACTGTTTGACAAAACCAATAAGGAATCAAGGATTTGGTTTCTTTTTACATCTTCTTTCTCGAGCTTTCGGGCTTCCATAAAATTCAATAGTCATGATAGGTGAAAAATCCCTGGGATGAAACCTTCCTCTCTCTCTCTCTAGGATACATTATCACAATAAATCAGGCTTTATAAAAACCAAATTGATAAAGTTAATCTGATATTTGACTATTTACATTTTTTAAGGGGACAAATGCATTCTAAATTTCTCAGGTTTCTTTCACAAAATGTGTAATTCAGGTATTGGTTTAATTTGAATAGGCTTCCAAGAGTATAGAATAAAAAAATGTACTAAATGTATCAAACCCGTTTGATCTAATTTCAACAAAAGACAAATATATGAAATTCAACTCACTTTGCTGATTTATTTTGAAATTTATTAAAAAAAACTACTAAATTCCTTTGAAACGCTTTTATTTAGAAATTACCTCTGTTTAGCATAGTTTTAAATAAATAATTCTCTATAATATTGCATATTTTATCTATCTATATATATATCTATATATATAAAAATGAATGTTTGTATGTTTGTTTGTCTGTTTGTCTGTCTGTATGACCCGTATACAAATTCGCAGTAGTTCACTAATTCAAACCAAAATTTCCATACATAGGTAAAAAATAACGGGGATGACTATAGGCTATTTTAAAATATATATAAATCATTTATTAAAACTATATATTCAAATTATTCAACTTAGCTCACGAGAAGCGCCCTCTAGAACACTCAGGTGTCGACGGCGGCGCGCGACGATTGGCTGCCGGCGTGTACGTGACCTCCCTGCCCCCGGGCACTCCCCCCTCCGAGATAATGGAATCGCCCGGCTGCCGGCCGGTTGGCCATTTCGAGTTCCCACCGCGCGCGGTCCTGGCGTTGGTGACACAGCTGTGCCAGGTGCCAAAAAAGCCTCGCGGGTGACCTTCGGGAACTACGTCCATCTTCCATATGTAAAATACATTTAATCGTGTAAACCCGGGCGTTGCCGGGGTCATTCGTCTGGGTAAAAAGGTCTACATAGGTGAAAAAATACGGGGAAGACGATAGGCTATTTTAAAAAATATGTAAATCAATATTTATCAATATTTTTATTCAGAAAATGATTATGACGATATTGTTGTATCATTGATACATTTGATCATTGTATCATTATATCGGGAAAAATTCCAAAAAAGCAGAGACCACGGGTGAAACCAGTTCATTATTTTGTACGCAGGAACAAAATTCCAACAGAAAAACATTCATTCGAGCAGAAAACAAAAGCTAGATCATCTTTCTATAAAAATATCGCTTCTCAGACACAAAGTTTGGAGCGGGACGTTTCACAAGAGTGACATCCACGGCACCAATTTATAATTGTAACGAATAGTAATTGAATAAAAACATTTAATCGGGTAAAACCCGGGCGTTGCCCGGGTCATTCGGCTAGTATATATATATAAAATTGAATGTCTGTCTGTTTGTCTATACTCTATAGATTCAAAAACCATACATCCAATCGCCGTGAAATTTTGGGATATTATTAGGTATATCACCGGGAAGGTTTTTGAAAAATAATTTCATGAATATCTTGAATATCCTTAGAGTTATTTGCAAATTTGTAGATTTAACTCGCAAGCAGCGCCCCCATTGTGACGATGATAACAGGTTTTCTTATCACTAAGTTTGTTATCTTAAATATTATTTATCAAAAGTAAGATTATCTCAGGATGACACGGCAATGTGACACGGGAAAAAATGTTCACTAGATAAAACTATGATTTTCTAATGTAGAAAATTAGGAAAGACAAAATTCAGGATGACACGGCACACAGGGACCGGGAAAAAATGTTCACTTTATCGAGAGATTCAAATTTACGAGTTTCAAATTATCAAAATATATCTTTTTTTTTTTTTTATAAGTTTTTAGAGAATTGTTTTAACAAATGTTCGCTAGACGAACCTTTACTCGGGTAAAACCCCGGGCGAAGCCGAGTACGTCCGCTAGTCTATATTAATAAAATGGAAATTTCATAAGTGTTGTTCGCTAAAAACACTTTCGTTACAATGCATCAATTTCAACCAAATTTTCAACATTTATGTAAAACGAGATGGAGCAGGTTTTGCTTAACATCAAAATATATTTCCTAACATTAACATGCGTAACTTCGGTGTTATCGATTAAATACAAAAAAAATCAACAGAGTTAATTTTATTTATATATAAATACAAAAAAAATTCAACAGAGTTAATTTTTTTACATACTAGCTAATAATCTCAATCTAAAAAAATATTCAAAACTAGCAGACGTACCCGGCTTCGCCCGGGTTTTACCCGAGTAAAGGTTTTTTCTAACGAATCTCTCGATAAAGTGAACATTTTTTCCCGGTCCCTTGAAAAATACTCGATAAGTTGAATAAATTCAATATTAATTGGTTCCTTCGGTAATTGGAAGTTAAAGGAATAGCATCTTGCCTTGGAATTGTATCATTATTCTTGTCTCAAATAAATTGCCGTGTCATCCTGAATTTTGTCTTTCCTAATTTTCTACATTACAAAATCATCGTATCATCATGATAATATTTAGTGCAGATTGTTGAATTATAACAGATAAATTAGAATATTTATCTTGATTATTTTGAGCGAAAAGTTATTTCAAAAATTTTATTCGCTAGAAACCTTCCCAGTACTATACTAAATAATTTCCCAAAGTTTCATGGCGTTCCAATGAGTGGTTTGGTCAGGCATAAAGGACAAACAGACACACAAACACACACACACACACATACATTCATTTTTATATATATAGACTAGCGGATGTGCCCGGCTTCGCCTGGGTTTTACCCGAGTAAAGGTTTGTCTAGCGAACATTTGTTAAAACAATTCTCTAAAAACTTATTAAAAAATAAAAAAGATATATTTTGATAATTTGAAACTCGTAAATTTGAATCTCTCGATAAAGTGAACATTTTTTCCCGGTCCCTGTGTGCCGTGTCATCCTGAATTTTGTCATTCCTAATTTTCTACATTAGAAAATCATAGTTTTATCTAGTGAACATTTTTTCCCGTGTCACATTGCCGTGTCATCCTGAGATAATCTTACTTTTGATAAATAATATTTAAGATAACAAACTGAGTGATAAGAAAACTTGTTAACATCGTCACAATGGGGGCGCTGCTTGCGAGTTAAATCTACAAATCTGCAAATAACTCTAAGGATATTAAAGATATTCAGGAAACTATTTTTCAAAAACCTTCCCAGTATTATACCTAATAATATCCCATAATTTCACGGCGATTGGATGTATGGTTTTTGAATCTATAGAGTACAAACAAACAAACAGACAGACATTCAATTTTCTATATATAGACAAGCAATTT
This sequence comes from Cordylochernes scorpioides, assembly GCA_030710605.1. NCBI lineage: Eukaryota > Metazoa > Arthropoda > Arachnida > Pseudoscorpiones > Chernetidae > Cordylochernes > Cordylochernes scorpioides. The sequence goes on from CP092868.1 coordinate 89,535,997, forward strand.
TAAGATAACACCATATGTAAAACAGTCGGCCAAGAAAACAACAACGATATTACATCTTTCTCACATATTCACACACAATCTTTATTAATAATTAAAACTAATCTTTAACATTGTTTATTTTACTTCATAATATATAATATTCGTTAGGCAAACTCTCACTCGGATAAAACCCGGGCGAAGCCGGGTACACATCCGCTAGTATATATACAGGGTGTACCAGGTAAATTGGGACTAACTTTGACAGTCCATAAAACAAAAACTACTTGAGATTAAAAACTTGTTTTTTTTTTTCATTACGTAGCCATATTCATGTAAAATGCAACAGTACATGTGTGCGTAGTGTAGTGATGAAGAGTAACCGAGAATTTGAAAATCGAGCTGCCATCATCGTTGCTCTGCGCGCTGGAAGGAGCCCCAAAGAGATAGTGGATTTTCTTAAGTTGCCCAAAACCACTATTTATCGTGTCAAGAAGCAGTTTGATGAGGCCGACAGTAACAAAGAGGGGATAGCTACAAGGAAAAAGCACTCGCCCTCGATCGGACAGGGTAAGAGGCGAAGAATTTGTCAAAAATGTCAAGGAGAAGATTGATGGAAACCCTGGGAAGAGCACGAGGGCCATAGCCAAGGAAATGGACATTGGCTCTATGACAATTGTCAGAACTATCCATGAGGACCTTGGTCTCAAGTCTTATGCCCTTCGGAAAGGTCAGTTGCTGACTGAGAATATGAAGAATAACAGAAAAGGAAAGACTGCTGCCCTCCTCAACAACCTGAAACACGACTCTTTTGGCATGCTAAGGTTCTTCTCTGACGAAAAGAACTTTGACGTGGACCAAAAGGTAAATCCCAGGAATGATCGCTGGATCTGTAAAGACCCCTCAGAGATACCTGTCGTGATGCACACGAAATTTCCTGCCTCCGTAATGGTCCTTGGCGTTATCAGCAGTGAAGGTGATGTCATGCCTCCCCATTTCTTTGAGAAGGGCCTTAGGATGAACGCTGACACCTACATCAATGTCCTGGAGACCGTTGTGAAGCCTTGGATGGACATGGTGGCCGCAGGAAGGAAGTATGTCTTCCAACAGGACTCAGCTCCAGCCCATAAGGCAAAAAAGACACAATCGTGGCTGACACTTAACGTCCCTAGTCACTGGGGTCCTGATATTTGGCCCCCTAATTCTCCAGATTGCAATCCCCTCGACTACTATGTATGGGGCGTTGTTGAGAGAGATGTCAACAAAGCTCCTCATACCACCATCCAGTCTGTCAAGAAAGCAGTTCACACGGTGATGACCCAAATGGACAAGGTCATCGTCGCCAAGGCCTGTGCTTCATTCCGCACTCGCCTCGAGACTGTTGTAGCTAATAATGGAAACTACATTGAATAAATAAAAACTATATCCTTTTATCTACTACTGTGTCAAATTTCATTCGGATATTTTAATTTTTACTTGCAAAAAATTTCAGTTAAAATACCATTGTTGAAATTCCCAATTTACCTGGTACACCCTGTATAAAAATGAATGTGTGTGTGTGTCTGTCCTTTATGCCTGATCAAACCACTCATTGAGACGCCATGAAACTTTGGGAAGTTATTTAGTATAGTACTGGAAAGGTTTCTGAAAAATATTTTTTCGAATATCTTGAATATCCTTAGAGTTATTTGCAGATTTGTAGATTTGACTCTCAAGCAGCGCCACCATTGCGACGATGTTAACAAGTTTTTTTTTTATCTATAAGTTTTATTATCACTAAGTTTATTATCTTACATATTATTTATCAAAAGTGAGATTTTCTGCCTATTAATTGCGCACAAGTCAAAGTTAGTTATCGAGTATTTTTCAAGGGACCGGGAAAAAATGTTCACTAGATAAAACGATGATTTTGTAATGTAGAAATTCAGGAAAGCCAAATTCAGGATGACACGGCAATTTATTTGAGACAAGAATAATGGTACAATTCCAAGGCAAAGATAATATTCCTTTAACTTCCAATTACCGAGGGAACCAATTAATATTGATTTTATTCAACTTATCGAGTATTTTTCAAGGGACCGGGAAAAAATATTCACTAGATAAAACGATGATTTTGTAATGTAGAAAATTAGGAAAGACAAAATTCAGGATGACACGGCACACAGGGACCGGGAAAAAATGTTCACTTTATCGAGAGATTCAAATTTACGAGTTTCAAATTATCAAAATACAGTCTACTCTCGTTATAACGCCACCATCCGGATTTTGCAAAAAAGCGGCGTAAGGCGAGGGTGGCGTTGTATCGAACACGTTTAAAATGTGAAATTTAAAGATACAATAAATTATATATTTATAACAATTACTAAAACAACTTATACCCTAAGTCAATATATATAGAATGCCGGCATTAATTAATTAATATGACAAATTGGAATAATTAATTTATTTTTATTCATTAAAAAGTAATTATATTTTCTTGAAGAAGTCTGTGATCACAACTTGTGTTTTCTCTCCCTCACTTATGGCATAGACACGGCGTAACAAATCCGCAGATAGATTGACGTCGTCAGATGTTGCTCTCTTGGAGTGCTCAAGAAACAACAAAACTGTCTCAGCAGCTGTTCTGGCTTCCCTTAACGATGGTAGGCGCTGGGTTACTGTTGCATCATCATCCTCGCCAAGTTCTTCTTTCGCTGTAACAGTGGACACCAGAAAATTGTCATCTGTTAGCTTCATTTCCGCCTCCTGGGAATCATCAACCAGTTGAAACTCCCTTTCAGTCATCAAATTCTCTGGTGTAAGAACGAAGATGTCGCGAATGCGATCGAGCAGATTTCCATAATTAAGAGGCTCAACTGCAGCAGTAGAAGTGAAGCGAATAATGCCTGTGTGATTCCAGCAGTTGCTGATGGAATCAGGGCTCACAGAATCCCAAGCCATTTTACAATAGCGCACAGCGTAATCCAGACGTAATTCTGTGGGTAGATGGGCATCCGCCAATTCCACCATTTTCTGGAGTTGAAACTTGCGATATTGAGCCTTGAAACTTTTGATGATGCCACTATCCAGTGGTTGCAGACTGGCAGTCATATTTGGTGGAAGGAAGTGTATCTTTATGTTGCTGAGACCATCATTAGGGACGCAGTGAGACGTTATCTAACAACAGTAGGATACGACGTCCTTCAGAGACAAGCTGCTTGTTGAACTGCAGTAGCCATTCTTGAAAGATGCTAGAGGTCATCCATGCTTTGCTGTTAGATGTGTAAGTGCAGTAGAAGTGTGGACTAAAGTTTCTGAAGCATCGAGGCTTTGCCGATTTTCCAATAATCAGCAATCGCCGCTTGTCTGTTCCAGTAGAGTTGCAGCACAGTAGAACAGTGATTCGTTGCTTCATCCTTTTGACACCACGGCAGTTTTCATCTTTGTGAGCAAGTGTTCGGTCAGGAATGAGCTGAAAAAATAATCCTGTTTCGTCTGCATTGTATATGTTAGCTGGATCATATCCGGAGTTCGCCAGAATACTGTTCAAATTTGCAAGATGTTCATCAATGATAGCTGGAGAAATCGATGCGCCTTTCCCACAGAGCCGTCGTTGCGAAATATGGAATCTCCCTTTAAATCGCTGCAGCCACCCACTGCTGTACGCGAAATTTTCTGGTACGTCCAAATGCTCGCCAAGTTTTTTTGCCTTTTCTCTTAAGAGATCATCAGTAATAATAATATTATTGGCACGCTTTTGGGTAAACCAGTTGAAGACAGCGTCTTCCAAGTCACTAAATTTTCCGACTCTTTGTCTCTTTGAAGAAACAACACTATAATTTTCCCACTTCTCAGCCTGAGTGAGAATATTACGGACAGTTGTACAGTTGTTCGTGGAAGTGAGAAACTGAGAAACGTTTCCCAATCTCATTCTTCGACATCGTAGGGTTATTTCTTGCCAACTGACATATCTCCTTCTTCTTTTCGATGGTGATCGACTCACGTTTACGCTTTTGGGAACTCATGATCTGACAATAAAGTTGTTGTGTTGACGTTAGCAAAGGATGAAGCGACTGTGTATGTCCCAGGAACAAGCAGGAAAAGGGTCTGCTGGCTGTTCACACAATCTGTTATCTGTTGTGTCAACAGCAAACAAAGTCCGGCGCCGTTGGCGTAAAAAAACGCAAGAAAGGGGGAGCGGGGGGGGGGCGGTGAGGGACGTTGTGAGCGGCGCTATAACGAGTGGTTTTTGCTACTTGGGATACGAAAAATCAGCGGCGGAAGGCGAACAGCGAGGGAGTGGCGTTATATCGAGAAAAATACATTGATGTCGATTGGGACAATACGAAAAAGCGGCGTAAGGCGAGGGTGGCGTTATATCGAGTGGCGTTATAACGAGAGTAGACTGTATATCTTTTTTTATATATATAAGTTTAAAGAGAATTGTTTTAACAAATGTTCGTTAGACAAACCTTTACTCGGGTAAAACCCGGGCGAAGCCGGGTACATACGCTAGTTATAAAATATTCCTTAAAACTTTCTTCTAACGCTTAAATAGTTTTCCTCGAATACACACAATACTTCAAAATTTGATTCCATTTAACTATATTTGCATACCAACCCTTTGTACATATTTAAATTGTGTTGATATTTTTTTCACTTTTCATCTACCTAAAACTTGCATACTAATTCTTGTACATACAAGGTATGTCCCATAAGTTCCCAGACTGGGTCCATAAAAAAAAGGAAAGATATTTAAAAATATATATATATTAAAACTTTTCAAAGTAATCCCCCCTTGCTTCAACGCACCAGCGCCATCGTTTCTCCCAATTGTAGAAACAGTTTATATAGGCCTCTTTTGGAATGCTCTTCAATGCCAACAGCAAATTTTCTATTATGTCATCCCTGGTGTCAAAATATCTTCCCTTTAGAACTGCTTTAAGTTTGAGGAACAGGAAAAAGTCATTTGGTGCGATGTCTGGGGAATAGGGTGGTTGAGGTAGGAATTGTGTCCCGTTTTTTTTTTTGCCAAAAAACTCGTCACCAAGTGCGCTGTGTGAGGGCGGGCATTGTCATGGTGTAGGATCCAGTCACCATTAGTCCATTTTTCTGGCCTTTTTTTCGAATATCTTCCCTTAGACGGCGAAAAATGCCCAAATACATTTCCTTAATAACTGTTTGGCCTGCAGGAAGTTACTCGTGATGAACAATGCCCTTGTTATCCAAAGAAGCGACCTGCAACACCTTGTTTCTGGATTTCAATATCCTGGATTTTTTGGGTCTAGGCTCACCCTGACCTCTCCACTCGGCAGATTGACGCTTGGTTTCAGGGTCATAGCCATAGACCCATGTCTCGTCGCCTGTGATTATCTTGTCTTTCCATTCCGGATCCGTTCTTGTCATTTTCAACATGTCTTCACAGGTTGCAAGCCGACACAGATTTTGCTCATTAGTGAGGAATCTTGGGATGAATTTTGCAGGAGTCTTTTTGAGCTTCAAATCTTCGGTTACGATCCTTCCAATCGTTGTTTTAGAGATGCCTGTGTCTTGTTCTAGGTCCAGCAAAGTGGTTCGAGGATTTTCTTTTTTCAAATTGGTGATTATTTGCATTTTCATCAGTACTTTGAAATTTCGGTCGTCCTTAACGAGGAGCATCTTCAATGGAAATTCTGCCAGCTTTAAATCTAGAATGCCATTCAAAAACAGTATTTCTTTTTAGGGCGTCATTGGAGAATGCTTTATTAAGCATTTCAAAAGTTTCGGTGGCTGATATTTGAAGTTTCACACAAAATTCTATGCAAATCCTCTGCTCCAATTTTTGTTCCATCGTAAAATCACCGCAGCGCTAGGTGTAACCTTTAAATATATTTGAATGACCTTGGCGCGCGCGCACATACCGACTCGATATTGGTACCACCGTATTGTCAGATATTTCTTCTATAATAAACAGTCAAATTTATTTACATTTTTCATTTATTTATTTTTTATGGACCCAGTCCGGGAACTTATGGGACATACCTTGTATTTCAAAAATCTTTCTTTCTATGTTTAGTTTACCTTTGTTGTGCAAGTGTCCCCAGGGAGACATAAGTCGAAGTCTAAGTCGAAATAAAAATAAAAAAGACAGAAGACAAATTTTTTTTTATGTATTTTTTTTTAATTTATATTCACAGAAGCAGATTATTTATTTCGATTTTTCAATATAAATAAATAAATTTCACTATTTTGAACTCTGCGTTCAAGGAACCTGGGCTATAAATATTTCTCTCTATTTTTGTGGCATTTATCACATAGAAATTTTTAAAATATATATTAAATAAAAATTATGAAAAGTAAAAAAGAAAGAGGTCGTTACCTCCTAGGAAGACTCGGCGTCAATCGAGTTCAAGCAGCTCTGAAGTTTCGTCAATGGATGATTCATCTTCAGAAAGTTCTTCTGAGGAACGATCGAGATATGTTGCGAAATTATCCAAGAGACTCAGACCTTCCGTGAGTTCTTCGTCTTCGCAGAATTTTGAAGCATCCCACTGGAAGTCTCCAGATCACCCTCGGTCTCACAGGACAGAACGGATTGAGAGACACAGATACAACCAGAATCATAACTGGCCGGTTCAGAATAGTTATCGATCGAAAAGAAAGAATTTTGATTACAGGGAATATGACAAATACGCCCAAAATCACTCTTCCAAAGATCATTCTTCTAAACGCATTTTCAATGTTTCGAAGAACAAACAATCTCAGAATCATAATAAAAGTTCAAGAATCCATAAAAGGAAGTCAAACGACAGTGAAATGAGGATTTTCAAAACTTTGTAAAACATTGCGTAGCAAACACAAAATCAAAGAAAAATAAACTAAATTTAATAACCGAGAGTATAGACCCAATAAAGAAAGATAATTCTATATCTGATCCTATAAAGAAAAGTCCGGAACCAATTTCTAAACAAAGTTCAGAAAATAACGATTCGAGTAATAAGGATATCGAGATAGCAAGTAATAAAGATAGGCAGGAGTTAGAAACGACGGACACCAAACAGCCAGACAAAGAGACGAAAGAAAATAATGATACAAAACAGAATATGATCAAAATTTATGAACATTCATTGACGTATAAAGATATAGAACTGTTATTTCCGATGACATCAAGGATAGATGATAGTATCGCTAGAAATAAGAATATTTCAGGGGAGACAAGAGGAGGGATTTCAAGGCGATATCAAATTCCTGGTAGAAAGGAAAATCTTAAATACTTGGAGTCACTCAAAAACTATGAGAAATACGGCTCAATTGGACAGGGTACCTATGGCGAGGTATTCCTAGGTATAGATAAAGAATCCCGGGAGATAGTGGCCATTAAAACATTGAAAAGTCCATATGATCAAAATAAAGGTCTGAATGTTTCGACCTGTAGAGAGATTACTATTCTCAGACAGCTGAAACATCCAAATATCATTCAATTGAAAGGTGTCGTTTACGACACAGAAGATATTTCCAAACCCCATTCTTTGGTCCATTTGATATTAGAGTATGCTTCACATGATCTATCAACGCTAATAAAATCCAAAACAAAATTTAACTACGAACAAATTGGGTACATCATGAAGCAACTATTAGTGGGTTTGGAGCATTGCCATTCCCAAGGCATCATGCATCGAGACTTGAAATGTTCCAACATTCTAATTACTACTCAAGGTCAAGTTAAGATTATTGACTTCGGTCTGGCAAGGAAGTATTCTACCTTCAACGATATCGGCCGCGAACTGAAGGGACTACCACCGGAGGAGAAGTGTTTCTCCAACCGCGTGGTCACTATCTGGTACCGCGGCCCTGAGCTAGCCCTCGGCTCCGTCACATACGGCCCACACATCGACCTCTGGAGCTGTGGCTGCATTCTCGCCCAAATATTGCTCGGATCGCCCTTATTTAAAGCTAACTCAGATTCAAATTTGATTGAGAAAATTTACGAACTTTGTGGAAGCCCGGTAGAGAAATCTTTTTTAAAGACCCTTCCATTGTGGGAAAGATATAAGCCTAAAAAATCCTACCAGAGATCTTTGGAATTCAAATTGGGAAACTTAGCTGGCCCAGCATTCGAACTTCTGGACAGGCTGCTAGACCTGGAGCCAGAGAGGAGAGTGACGGCACGAGGAGCCTTGGAGATGCCGTGGTTGAAGAACCAGGCGCTAACGCCAATGTCCCTGCCTGATACAAGATTGCCGAGGTCGTAGCGGCTCAATGTAGAATGAACAATGTGAATATCAACGGACTGTACTTATTTTAATCACGCTTCAAATATGTAAATATTTCCTATGTATATATTGTCATTTCTCCTATAGAGAGACACCTAAGATAATAAAATATACTTACTGTAATTTAATAACAAATTCTCATGTTTATTTGATACTATCATTATATATAGTACTAGCGGATGTGTACCCGGCTTCGCCCGGGTTTTATCCGAGTGAAAGTTTGCCTAACGAAAATTATTGATAATAATATTGCTGAACACACAGAATATTATGATAATAATATTCGTTACATTATATATTTATATAATATGTTTTCTTGGCCGACTGTTTTACATATGGTATTATCTTAAAATTGCTTGTTTTGAATATTTTTTTAGATTGAGATTATTAGCTAGTATGTAAAAAAATTAACTCTGTTGAATTTTTTTTTTTGTATTTATATATAAATATAAAATTAACTCTGTTGATTTTTTTTTGTATTTAATCGATAACAGCGAAGTTACGCATGTTAATGTTAGGAAAAATATTTTGATGTTAAGCAAAACCTGCTCCATCTCGTTTTACATAAATGTTGAAAATTTGGTCGAAATTGATGCATTGTAACGAAAGTTTTTAGCGAACACCACTTATGAAATTTCCATTTTATTAATATAGATAGGTTAAACACAATAATGTTAATATTCAAAAACATATTTTTAAAATATATATAGGACACTACACATACAAAACATGTGTAGCAAATAAGGGTGAATTGTATTAAAGTTAACACTCCTGCTTTGAAATAAATCAACCTTTTATAACAAATAATTTAATTTCAGTGAAAATTCGTTTTAAAAAATATCATCACATTAGAGAGAAAGTTGATACATTTTTGGCACTTCTGTTTCTTATTATATAATTCATCAGACCCTGAAAGCGGTTTCGCCAATGATTTATTTGACAAAAACAAAAAAGTGCTAAATATCTTCTAAAGTCGACACTCGAATATACTTGTTTTGTTACTTACATTCACAAATGCCATATACGATACTAATTGTTGCGGGTCGCGCCTATACATACGCCCCCTCTCTTCTCAACATTTGAGGTATTACTCCCGTCAACTTGTCTCATGGTAATATGCCTATTGTATACAGTAAATTTCCCATGAGCGACCACCACACATCAAGAAGAATCTATATTTTAGGCGGCTTGCCGTGATAGGTTCTATTATATATTTCCAGTTAGATCAGTATAACTAGCGGTGTGAAGTGATTAACCTCAGAAGGACTAGTGGTGGTGTCTTATCCATGGAGCAAATCAGATCGATTCATGCACCCTGATCACAATACCGGCCAACCGAGGTGCCTTAGATGTCCTCTTCTGGAATGATGTCTGCCAAATAGAGGACTGCAAGGATGGCTGGGCAACTGTATATATGGTCCGGAGTGAGTTGAGTGTTGTGACAGTTATTGCAATTCCTGTAGGATCTAGCCATGCCTGGGTTTATCTTCATTCCTTTTAAATGTCCTGTTCTGATCCTTGAAATTGTTGTTGCAAATTCTCGGTTAATGTTAAGATTGCATATGGGCTGAGATCCACAAGGGATCCAATAGAATCTTGACAATCTGCCAAAGAGGTGGTTAGATAATTATTTGTTATGTTGTTATCGTGTGTGTGTGTGTGTGCTTATTGGAAATAGGTGCCGTTGCCACGTTATTCACCTTGGACCAGAGTTTGGTCGAATATTCCAAGGGTCCAGGGGTGTGGTCGGACTTCTCCTTCACCCCCATATTTTCTGTTATAATTATTCAATATGCTTCCCCTATTATATTATCTATAATCATAATCTATATAGAAACGATTTCTATGTGCGTACATTTGTGTGATGCACGATTACAACTCACAATCTGCTTGGAGTTGAGACTTTATTTTTTAGCGATTGTTCATGACCTCAAATTAACAATAAGTCCAAAAATTAACGTTACGTCGTACCCAGACGCTGTTCGTGTTATTTATCAAATCAGGGTGTGCCACAAAGATACAAACGTGAGTTCGTAAGGATGCAGCAAAAGTTAGCGCTTTATTATACGCGGCGATAAACAGAAGGAGTACAAGAGTGGGACTTGCCTTCAACCTCCCCGTCAGAAGAATCCTTGACGCCGTGGATGTCACTCTGGTGAATGAATCATCCACACGCCTCGAAGGCAACTCCCTACGTCACTACTCGCCGCAGATGTGACCAGACTCCTCTTGTCCTCCACACGATAATGCTGTTTTTTTCGCCTGTGCCCCTGACACATGGCCATTCCCAGCAACTAGAGTCCATCATCTTCTTTACTCTACCCACTTTACTCTATAATCTTTGGCTTCTTGGATAGCTTCTCATCCATTTTACACTATTAAGTAATAGGTGAACATTTCTATGCGATAAATAATAACTTATATGAGGGAGTGATATTCAGTTCCAGAGAGTTTATTTATAAAATTTACATCTCAAATTATGAGAGGCCCATTATATCTTCACATTGTTTTAGAATTTAGTTTCAGGACTGACTGTAGTTATAGATATATTCCTATTAAAATTTCCTACGTATTTAATATTAACCCTTTAATCGCTTCACCTAAATGGGATTTTTAGGCGGTTATTTTTAGATTATGTGTAGGCAGGCATTATAAATAATGGATAATAAATAGAACGAAAAATTACATTTGAAAATTTATACGAAAAAAAAAATAATTGTTTATATTATTGATATAGGTGACCCTATTTGTTTTCAGTACAGTAGAGCCTCCATTTAGCACCCCGCTACCGGACACCTCTCTACAAAGGACAGTTTTCATTTGCAAATTTACTATTTAGCAACTCTCCGGTAAGAGGACACCTCTCCCTAAAGGGCACTTTGGCTCTGCAATTAGGTGTCCTTTACAGGGAGGTTCTACTGTATATATTATTTTTTGCTATCGAATGTGTGACCGGCAGGTTCTACTGTATATGCTTTCGCCTATTTCCCTTAATAATAATTGTTTGTTTGTTGGTAATGCGCCATTTTACCTTGGATCCAATTGGAAGTGACAATTCAAATATTTGGAATTCCTGTAAAGGAATTCAAAATAGAAATAAATGGCAATTTTCAGTTTTTTTTTCATGAACCTCCTTGGGAATTTGAGAAACGCATAATCAGAAAATGTTTTAAATATCTCCATAGCTATATTATCATAAATGTATTTTGTAAGTTTTTTTATATCTGGATTTATTTTTCCAAATAAGCCCCGATTAAGATAAAATAATTATCACATTTTTTTTCAAAATAGAGAAAGTAATTTTAGAGCACCTTTTAGAATTATAATTCTGTATATTGTATGATTATTATTATATATGTTACACTGAGAGGTGACACGATTCAGTGTAGCATATATAAGCAGAATCTTCCAATACAGTATTAGAGTTCTAAGATTATTAGAGAGATTATAAGAAAAAATATTTAAGTGTAAAAAATTTATGTGTAAAACTTTCGTGCTTATGTTTTATTTTCTTATATATATATATGGCATATTATTGTCCTATAATTAATTTATGCATAACTGGGTTTGTCCTTATTATTTGCAGAGGAGCATTGCTCGGTGCAAATATTTATATGTAATTCTACTTTCCTGAAATCTTAAGTTCATAATTTGATTGAATACCGTTTCTAAGATTCCACCTTTCAGTATCAACATATATAGTCACGACCGTCTTTCCACCGTCAATTCCTCATGTCAAGGATGCGCGCGCATCATCATTATGATCATTATCTTCTATAGAAGCTTCTATCTTTATAATTATGTATATTTACAAAAAGTCAATTCGCTCGCGCCTCTAGCGGTGAAAATGAGGGGTAATACCAGCTGACCTAATGTACATGTAAAGTTTGGAGCGGGACGTTTCACAAGAGTGACATCCACGGCTCCAATTTATAATTGTAACAAAAAGTATTGGAATAAAAACATTCAATCGGGTAAAACACGGGCGTTGCCCGGGTCATTCGTCTAGTAGCATATATAAGCATAATTGTCCAATACAGAGCTCTGGTAGATTAAATTGGCTAAACCGCTGGGAGGGTTCACAACTGATGACTCAAGCTCTCCTAATATTTTTTCATTGCAGTAAGGACAGTAGAAAATTTGATTTATGTGTAAAAATAAACTTTCTCATTCTTGAATGTTTTATTTTATTAAATAGAGATGACGCGATATATTTGAGGGCGTAGGGTGGTAGATGTGATAATACATTTTGATAAAATAGACAAAGAATTAAATGAAACATAATGTATTGATTCAAAAAATTGATAAAATAATTAACAATACGTTTATTTGTATTGTGAAACAAACAATATTTCGAGCAACGATGCTCTTCTACTGTCTTAACATTTCAAATAAAATAATAGGTATTGTTAATTTTATCCATTTTGAATAACCTTTAACAATTTTACCGACTAAATTTTCCAATAATGTTTTGATAATACAGTAGAACCTTCCTGTAAAGGACATCTAATTGTAGAGTCATAGTGTTCTTTAGGGAGAGGTGTCCTCTTACCGGAGAGTTGCTAAAAATTAAAAATGGTCATTTGTAGAGAGGCATCCTTTAGCGCGACTGTTCTCCCATGGAGGTTCTACTGTATAATTTTTATTAGGTAGAGTTTTTCTCTTTATTTATTAATAAAACATATAATCTATATTTGTATACATACCTATTCCTTAGATTTATTAAGGTAAAACTTAATATCACTTAGGACTGGCTACGATTTGAATGGGCTATTCTTCTATATTCTACAACTTTTAATGGTTTTGAAATAATATTAATTTTCGTGTCATTGTGTGATTTGTATTTTCTCATTTTCTACACGACAATATAATTTAATTAAATAGAACACAAGTGAAAACGCACAAATATAGTTTAGAAGTATGCAAAGATGTTATATGAAGAGAGAAACGAGCAAGAAATATGTGAAAGAGTTTCAAGATTGTTCCATAAAAGATTATATCAGGAAAAAAGTAGAAAACACTGTGTAAGATTTCAGCAAATATCAGAGCACAATGATTGCAAATTAATCTTCAGACAAAATACCAAATACTACAATATTTCAGTATATAAGGTTGTCCCAAAAGTTCGTGTTTTTCTCAAAACCTTGTTTTTCTTATTACTTGGCGAATAATATTATTACGGCGAATACATAATAATACATTGAGTAAAATTAATCAGGCCTCCAGGGAAAAGTGTCTTTTCAAAACATTATTATTCTCTAGCTTTCGGGCATAAACGCCCTTCTACAGGAGAAAACTTTGAATAATAATTCACCAATAGAGCACGAGTTAAATATAATCGGATACTATTCAACATATTTTATAAAATTCTGTAGATGCATATACAATTTCTTTATACATAATACAAAGACATTATACATAACGGCGAATAATATTAATGCGAATTGGCATTTCAATTTTTTTTTTGAAGTGTTAACGAACTTTTGGGACAACCTCAAACTTCTCTTACTTTATCGCTGAATTATAGAGATATGGCTCTTGTTCTAATTATGGTAATTGAAGATTCTAGCGATTTGAGGGTATTTGGATTTTTTACGTTGGCACATTTTTTGGTAGGCATTTTCTTATAGATTATATAAAAGGGCGTACCTGAATCTGTAAAAAAAAAAATTGTCTCAAAATATTTCGAGAGAATTCTCCCTCTTTATCAATTTATTGTACAGTAAATTTAATTTACAATAAGTGCAATAAATTGATAAAGAGGGAGCAATCACTCGAAATATTTTGAGATTTTTTTTTTCTTTACAGATCCAGGTACGCCCTTTTATATAATCTTAATTGATGGATCGCCTTTTGACTCAAATAATTTTCTTATAGGTTTCCTTCGCATGTGCACGATGTGTTAAAGTTATATATTTCATAATTTACCTCAAGATAAAACATTTTAAATAAACACATGACTGGATACTGTTTTAGACCCTATCTTAGAAAGGGCTAATGTTCTAGTATTAATATAAATGACATCGCGACGATGTGAAATGTCACGGCGATAGCTGTTACAGAAAACTACCAATTCTAGACATTATTGTTTATGATCATCGCATTCACATAATTTAGAAATTACTACTCGGTAGGTTGCAGATCACAGAAGATATAGACAAGTAAGCATAAAAAATACAATATGTAAAATGTTTATAAAAGAAAGCCCAAAGTGCATACAAGTTATGATAAATATATCAACAATAACCATAGCCTATTATTGGGTTAACCCAGGTTCCTGGAGCGGACAGAAATTTCTAACTACCCAATCTTTACGTAGATGTATAGGTGTGCATATAAGAGTACATACTTCTATAACGTCCAAATTTTTACTGGACATGGTGACCTCAACACATATTTGTTTAGAATTGGTAAAATTGGTTCACCTGCGTGCACTTGTGGAAATGAAGAACAAAACCCTGAACACCTTCTAATGAACTGTCCGTTAACCTCTGATCTAAGGGAAGAAAACCAACTTTACCTGACAAATACAAAACAAGTTGTTTACACACACAATAAAGACCAATACATCAAGTTTAATAGATTCTGCAGGCTGTATATTTTAAGGCGAAAGTATTGACTGTTGGCCAGTGACTCGTTCTGATGTGATCATTGGATGTGATTAATTTACTTAGTCTACACGTTGTTCTAACTATTGTAAATGGAAATTTTGTATACACATTTCATGATTATACGGTGTACATATTTCAAGCTACTATTTCTAATTACTATATGCAAATATTTGACATCGAATGTCAAATTTGCGTGCTTTCCAATGTGTAATTATGTTAATTTCACGATGATTTGATTTGTATATAATTTCAGATTTACACGCAATTATCCTAATTGTGGATATGGCGTGTCTTCGCAACTGTTAGATAAATAATAAATATAAGAGTACATAGCAATAACGTGCCATCTATATAATACAAATGAAAATACCACAAAACGCGAATTTTTCTTTCCACAAATAAATCAAACTTCTACTGCCCTTACTGCGATGAAATAAATATATTGGGAGGGCTTGGCTTATCATTGGTGAACCCTCCAAACGATTTCGCCAATTTAATCTACTATATCGATTATTTAGGGTTCTAATACTGTATTGGATCATACTGCTTCTATATGCAACACTGAAGAGTTGAATCTTAGAAATGGTAAGCCAAGCCCTCTCAATATTTTTTTTTTCATCGCAGAAAGGGTAGTAGAAGTTTGATTTATTTTTGAAAGAAACATCCGTGTTTTGGTGTTTTCATTTGTATTATATAGATGGCACGTTATAGGCACACCTATACATCTACGTAAAGATTGGGTAGTTAGAAATTTCTGTTCGCTTCAGGAACCTGGGTTAACCCAATAATAGGCTACGAATATTGTTAATGTATTTTATCATCACTTGTCTGCGCTTTTCGCTTTCTTTTATAAACATTTTACACTTTTTTATATTCGTGCTTACTCGTCTATATCTTGTGTAAACTTCAAACTACCGAGTAGTAATTTCTATAAATTGCCAAAAACATATCCATCAAGTATAAAGTGTTTATATATTATAAAAATAAAATGCATTTTAATATAGTTAATTGGTAGAATTAGAATTCTAATACCGTACAACTTGGATATCTCGAATGTCTTTAATTCGACTATTTATATTGGTCCCTAGAATTTCCGTTTTTAATTCGATTTTTATTTTGTCCCTTGAGTTTCGAACTATCCAAATTCTACTGTATATTTTGACTAAATGATATTGTTTCAACATATTTTGAAAATCTACCTCTTTACTACTGGAGCGGACGCCTTTCTTGAATTTGCGTAATTTTACTGATTTTCTAAGCTCATAGTTGCATTATTTCTTTTTGCCAAACCTTATTTATTCTCCGATATTCAAATCTGGGAATATTATTAGAGAAATATTTTTCAGCGCTGTGTACTATTTATATTGAAAAATTCAGAAAAACTTTCTCACAAAATAATAAATATTTGCCACCAATAGCTAATAGCTTAAAAAGAACATTTTTACGCTTCAAGATTTTTTTGGTATAAATGTCCTAATTTTTCCGTCGCATGTCTGACAATCTGAGAAAATATCTTTATTTACGGGGCTGCTAACCAACATAAATGATTTTTGAGTCCCAATGGCCGCGTAAAGCGGAATATATAAAACCACTATGACCAGGCTGGAGAGGCTAAGGACAGGATCACCGTCAGGGAAGAGGCAGGTTAGGCCGGATTGGGTCCGCGGAGGTCAGGAGGCAGGAAGAAGGCGGAAGGGCTAGAACTTTGCAGCTCTAGCTCTGGCAGTTGGGCAAGACATTGATCTTGCCTTGTGGTCGGCAGAGAAGTCCTTGGCTGAGCAGTTGGCGCACTTGGCCGTGAGCGGGTTGCTGACAATCTGATAGTTTAGTTCAAAATATATTATATCTTATTAAAAAACGAAATAAAAGATAAATAGATCAGGTGTTGAAATCAATATTAAAAATGGCATATCCTGACCAGGAGCACATGTGCTTTACAGAAGGCAGAGCGCCATCTGGTGGAACAGAAATCAATTAAACATTGATTTAGCCTGTTCCCTGATATTTGGCCAACCCAATTTCTTGATAAATTAAGAAAAGCCATCCACGAACGCGTTTCGCGCTTTTGGCGCTCGTCAGCGTGGAGTAGGCTGAACCATTGCGACCAAAAAAGATTTTTTGATCCCAATGGCTTCCCGAAAAACCAAGAAATGGGTATAAATTTCGTTTTTTAATGTGCTAAGCGTATTTACGCAAGTTTGGCCTTAATTACCCATTTCTTGGTTTTTCGGGAAGCCATTGGGATCAAAAAATATTTTTTGGTCGCAATGGTTCAGCCTACTCCACGCTGACGAGCGCCAAAAGCGCGAAACGCGTTCGTGGATGGCTTTTCTTGATTTATCAAGAAATTGGGTTGGCCAAATATCAGGGAACAGGCTAAATCAATGTTTAATTGATTTCTGTTCCACCAGATGGCGCTCTGCCTTCTGTAAAGCACATGTGCTCCTGGTCAGGATATGCCATTTTTAATATTATTTTTATCTATATATATAAAAATGAATGTTTGTATGTTTGTCTGTTTGTTTGTTGGTTTGTATGTCCGGTATACAAATTCGCAGTAGTTCACTAATTCAAACCAAAATTTCCATACATAGGTAAAAAAATACGGGGAAGACGATAGGCTATTTTAAAAAATATATAAATCAAATATTAAAACTATATATTTTTAGTCAGAAAATGATGATGACGATATAGCTGTATCATTTTTGATTATCAGATACATAATTATATCGGGAAAAATTCCAAAAAGCAGAGACCACGGGTGAAACCAGTTCATTATTTTGTACGCAGGAACGAAATTCTAACAGAAAAACATTCATTCGAGCAGAAAACAAAAGCCAGATCATCTTTCTATAAAAATATCGCTTCTCAGACACAAAGTTTGGAGCGGGACGTTGCACAAAAGTGACATCCACGGTGCCAATTTATAATTGTAACGAATATTATTTGAATAAAAACATTTAATCGGGTAAAACCCGGGCGTTGCCCGGGTCATTCGGCTAGTATCTTATATATCATACTTTTTTGTAAAAATCACCCCTATGAATAGGTTTTATTGTATTGTACAATTGGCATGATAGTAAGATATGTATTTGTGTACAATGGTAGCTATTCAGTTTAGTCACCTATTGGCTTTCTTATTTCATGTACCTCAATCGCATATAAAGGATATATAAAGGTTGCACGAAAAACGACATTATATATTAACATTATATATAAATGGAAGATCATTGGTTAGATTTTTTGTGTTATTGTTATACTAGAAAATTGCCCGTTCGATGAATGGGTTCAGAACGACAGCCGGTTTTAAGTTTTATCTTAAAAGTGCAAATGTGATACTATATGTTTCACTGAAAGATTTTGACTCTATATAATGTAGATAGTGAAGAAGCTGATTATATACAAGATATATGTTTAAATACTTATCTCTCTCTCTATCTCTGAAAAATAAGAAATAATCCTGAAGACAAACAATGAGCAGACACTAAACACAGAAGAAGCTGAATCATGTTCCAATTACTATGAAAAACATTTCATCCCTAATTCCTATACATTCCATTGCAAACCTACTCGTACATACAGTATATATGTGAACACATATGTGCAAAATAAGAAATGAACAGGACTAGAACAAGCAAACATTGGCGAAATAAAAGCGATTATTAAAACCTTATCAAATATAAAATCTTCCAAATATGGTAAATTACCAAATGAATCTCTTAAACTGCTCCCAGATCACATATTTGCATCAATAACTGAAATATTTAATACCTCACTGGAGCTTGCCCACTCCTCTGAGAGATATAAAACGTCCATTATCTGTCCCAAACTTAAAAAAGAGAAATCCATGCATGAACCAGCAAACTAAAGGCCCATCTCACTGCTACCTGCCATCTCAAAATTATTTGAAAGATAGTATAAAGGAGACTTAGAAAATCTCTTTAATAAAAAGATCCACTCAGACCTGAACTATTTGTCTACCAAGCAAAGCACTCAGCATTACATCAACTAGTTGTTGTTACTGATGTGGAATTAGACCATATAACAGGAGCCGTGTTTATCGAAAAAGTCTGGCACGAGGCCCTTCTTTACAAAATGTCTTCCTGAAGATATTAAAAATAACGCAAAACCTTTTAAAGAACAAAATATTCAAGGTAAAATTAAAAGACGAATTGTAAACAGCAATATAGAAAAATCCTTGTTGATATCCTTCAAGGTTCAGTCACTGGGCCAACCTTATTTGACATATATATATATCATATTTGACATTTATATATGATTTCTCTTGAATTGAAGAAACATCACTATGCCTATTTGTCGGCGATACCGCCATTTTAGCCTTGACATATACATTCGACAGACTTTTTCAACGATTTTGTGCAAAAAATGTCGAATCAGAATGAACCATCAAAAAAGTGAGGCAATGATCTTCTCCAGGAAAAAAAAAGACTAAAATTCATCGAATATATTTTTTTGCCTTTTTTTTTCTGGAGATCATTGCTTCACTTTTTTGAAGGTTGATTCTGACTCGCCATTTTTTGCACCAAATCGTGGAAAAGATGCAGGCTCTTGGTTTTCATATAAATTCTGTCGAAAAAAAGTTCATCAATTTTTTCTTTCGTTTTCAAAGAGAATATTAAATGGAAAGACAATATTCTCTATACTAGCGATGACCATAGACGAGTATCTAATCTTCAAAAAACACATCGAACACAGGATCAATCAGGCATCACAATGACTATTCCTATTTCTAGGACCGAAAAGCAATTTATCTCTGAATTGCAAAAGAACTATTTACACGTCAATAATAAGACCAATACTTACCGCAGTGGGGCGCTGGTTGCGAGTGAAATTGGCAAATTTGTAAATAACCCCAAGGATTTTCGAGATAAATCTCTGTAAATTTGACTATAGGTTTTTCAATATTAAACTATATATACTATTAAATTTCAGCCAAATTAGTTACGTATCAAGGACGTGTATAGCCGACAAAAATATATACATATATGTTGACTTTTATATATAGAGAGAAGATAAAAGATATATATAAAATCGTTTCATTTAAATTTGACCCATATCAGTATTTTTTTAACTTGCTCACTCACAATGACTATTCAATTTATAAAATATTTTCAACTAGGTTATATATTTTCAAATAATAGAACCATGACTCATTTGATTAAAATATATATAACTAGCGGACGTACCCGGCTTCGCCCGGGTTTTACCCGAGTAAAGGTTTGTCTAACGAATCCCTCGATAAAGTGAACATTATTTCCCAGTCCCTTGAAAAATACTCGATAAGTTGAATAAAATCAATATTAATTGGTTCCCTCGGTAATTGAAAGTTAAAGGAATAGTATCTGGCCTTGAATTTGTATCATTATTCTTGTCTCAAATAAATTGCCGTGTCATCCTGAATTTAGTCTCTCCTAATTTTCTACATTACAAAATAATCGGATCATCATGATAATATTTAGAGCAGATTGTTGAATTATAACAGACAAATTAGAATATTTATCTTTTTTATTTTTAGGAGAAAAGTTATTTTAAAAATTTTATTTGCTAGAAACCTTCCAGTACTATACTAAATAACTTCCCAAAGTTTCATGGGGTTCCAATGAGTGGTTTGGTCAGGCATAAAGGACAGACACACATACATTCATTTTTATATATATACAGCGGATGTACCCGGCTTCGCCCGGTTTTTACCCGACTAAAGGTTTGTCTAATAAACATTTGTTAAAACAATTCTCTATGAACTTATTAAATAAAAATATATATTTTGATAATTTGAAACTCGTAAATTTGAATCTCTCGATAGAGTGAACATTTTTTCCCGGTCCCTTGAAAAATACTCGATAGTTGAATAAAATCAATATTAATTGGTTCCCTCGGTAATTGGAAGTTAAAGGAATAGTATCATGCCTTGGAATTGTATCATTATTCTTGTCTCAAATAAATTGCCGTGTCATCCTGAATTTTGTCTTTCCTAATTTTCTACATTACAAAATCATGATTTTATCTATTCTCCCAATATATATATTGTAGATAAATGATAAAACTAACTTTGACTTGAGCGTAATTGATAGGTAGAAAATCTTACTTTTGATAAATAATCTTTAAGATAATAAACTTAGTGATAATAAAACTTATAGATAAAAAACTTGTTATCCCCGCTAGGGGGCGCTGCTTGCGAGTTAAATCTACAAATCTGCAAAAACTCTAAGGATATTCAAGATATTCAAGAAATTATTTTTCGAAAACCTTCCCGGGGATATACCTAAAAATATCCCAAAATTTCACGGCGATTGGATGTATGGTTTTTGAATCTATAGAGTACAGACAGACAGACATTCAATTATATATATATAGATTACTTGATGTTGATCAGAGCTTATTTTGAAAATAAAACTTGAATTTTCAAGACTTGTACAAAAGATTGCTAAATATAGATATGGTGTTAATTTGAACATTTTGCATGAGTTCTAATTCCTTTTGATCAAGTTCCCAAGGGGGTTAAAACTTGGAATTTATTATTTGTTCCTAATTAGGTCTCCTAATAATCATTCAAAAGTAGGTGTAATTGTTAACTTCTAATTGGATCCCCGAAATAAAATAAATCGTGAATCCATGATGAAATATGCTGTTTATTTAAATAAAGTATAATATATAACCGATAAGGTCTCAGGCTCTTTAAAAGAGATACCAAAAATTTACCTTTTTTTTCTCTCTTTTGAACGATAAAAATGTAATGCTTTATTTGCAATTTCCTATTGGCCTTTTGAAGTGCCTTCAAATTATCCTTAAGGTAGAGAGAGCAGCTAAAATAACTGCTATTTTGGTTTATATGTTTCAAGATTGGATATTATATATAAGTGTGGGTGTGCACTCATGGACAAAACTTAAAGGAGTTTCATATTTTGATGTCGCCAGTCGTCTTATTTTTTATAAAGACAGATGCAATTTTGTTCATACTTGGTTATCTCATGTTTCTTCAATAAAAGTCACTGTGTAACAAATATCTTTCAGAGTTATTGTCTGAATCCCGAAATACCTGCTAAAAGGTACGACTACCTTATGTTTTGTCCATGAGTATATATCAAAATATAGCTGTAATTTATTATTTGTTTCCATTTTGAATTCCTAAATAATCATCCAAAAAATGTATATTGGTAACTCCCAAAAGGATCATACTTATAATTGTTTATCACCAACAGACAAGCGAACCTGATATTTCAGCAAATATTCAAGGCTTCAGGGCAAACAGGGTAACCTTTAATAGGTATTTATTGATTTAAACTTTCGTGTTTTTCAGGAGGTTGGAAGTGAACCTTTTACCAAATAATCATATATTAAAAATGCGATTCCAGAAAAAAAGTATCCTCCGAAGACTTGTGAATATCTAGGTTTTTAACCACTTCCTAACTTCATTTGACGTTGTCCTTCAGAGTTTTTTTTAAATATAATTATCAAATTATAATATATTGGTGATTCTAGTCTCTGAAGTCCAAGGAATGTCTTTAAAAACTTTAAATTATAGAAAATAAGGTGTGTGCCGAAAGAACTGTAGTAAGTATTAAAAATAAAATCGTTTTTTTCAGAGAAATTGTACGTAATGCAGAAATTATCGTGCGGTTGTGAGGCATGTTTAAATCTTCCAAGACCGATGCGTCAGGTTTCTTAGAGATCGTGAATATTAGGTAGATCTTAGCTGGTTTAATGGAAATTGTGCTGTCTTGTCTTCAACTAGGAACTTTTATTTTAGATGATTACTTCAGCGTTTATTGTGAAGGCATAAAATGAGTAAGTAATCCAAATATTCTCTTTCAGGTTCAAATCTTCAGCATGCTTGGAATTAAAAGACAAAAAACATTAAAAATTTAATATATATATAGTAGAACCTCCCTTTAGCGGACACCTCTCTATAAAGGACAGTTTTCATTTGCATAATTACCATATTTACTATTTAGAAACTCTCAGGTAAGAGGACACCTCTCTCTAAAAGACATTTTGGCTCTGAAATTAGGTGTCCTTTACAGGGAGGTTCTACTGCATATTAAATTATCTGTTATAATTTATTGATTCGTTCAAAATATCATGTATATAATTTCTTTATGTAATCGATAAAAAATTAAATATATGCAGTGTCCTGTAAAGAACACCTAATTGCAGAGCCGAGGATATTAATAGTCAAAATTATATACTTATATATTTTTTAAAACAAACACATCTATAACAACATCCTGTCTTAAAGCAAAATAATGAGGCATATGTGAAAATGATGGCTTACTCGATAACTTATCTCTCATATATCTATTAAATACACATAAATAAACGCGCTGAATATGTCAAGTTATTATTATTTACACAAAATAGTTTGTTTATCTCTATATATATAAAAGTCAACGTCTGTCTGTTTCGCGATAAACTCAAAACTACTGAACCAATTGGTACCAAATTTTGCATGTCGCTTTTTATAAACCTGAGGAAAATTTTCGACTACATTTTTATTAGTATTTTTGGATATTTATTTTTTTCATTTGAATAACTTTTTTTACGCGGAGTAATCCGGAATGGAATGAATACCCAAATATGGTCTTTTTTTATAAGCATCGGTGGTTCAGTGGTAGAATGCTCGCCTGCCACGCGGGCGGCCCGGGTTCGATTCCCGGCCGATGCATTTTTCTTTTTTTTTTACAATTTTTAAAACTCATTTATATTATACTAGACGAATGGCCCGGGCAACGCCCGGGTTTTACCCGAGTGCGTATATATTTTAAAAACGTTCTAATTCAAATACTATTCGTTACAATTATAAATTGGCGCCATGGATGTCACTCTTGTGAAACGTCGCGTTCCAAACTGTGTAATTTTAAAACGTTTTAATTAAAATACTATTCGTTACAATTATAAATTGGCGCCGTGGATGTCTCTCTTGTGAAACGTCCCGCCCCAAACTGTGTGTGTCTTGAAAATATAAAAATGTGAATTTTCATAAAGATTATATTATGTCGATTTTTTTTTTTTTTGCATTTCACCTACTAAATCGATAGAGATAATTACATTTGCAACATGAACTTAGGTATATTGACTAAATAGAAAACTGCATAGTAATAAAGATCATTTTTTAAAGGCACCATATCGTTTTTTTTTCAATAAAATCGAAACAAAAATTAACGATAAAAAACGATAATTGCCTTAAAAAGAAATTGCCTTAAAAAAAAAGAAACATTCGCGGTGATTTTGTCTTGCATTCGTTTATATAATTATTATATACGAATGACCCGGGCAACGCCCGGGTTTTACCCGATTAAATGCTTTTATTCAAATACTATTCGTTACAATTATAAATTGGCGCCGTGGATGTCATTCTTGTATAATATATAAATAAGTTTTAAAAATTGTAAAAAAAAAAATGCATCGGCCGGGAATCGAACCCGGGCCGCCCGCGTGGCAGGCGAGCATTCTACCACTGAACCACCGATGGTTATGAAAAATCCCATCCGTGAGCTTCAGACAAACAAACAGACAAACAGACAGAATAAGGCAAATATATAAGTAGATACTAGCGGATGTACCAGGCTTCGCCCGTGTTTTACCCGAGTAAAGGTTTGTCTAACGAATCTCTCGATAAAGTGAATATTTTTTCCCGGTTCCTGTGTGCCGTGTCATTCTGAATTTTGTCTTTCCTAATTTTCTACTTTACAAAATCATCGTTTTATCTAGTGAACATTTTGTCCCGGTCCCTTGAAAAATACTCGATAAGGTTGAATAAAATTCATGGTCGTTTATGGAAGATGGACGAAGTTCCCGGAGGTCATCTTGGGCAAGCTCCCGCGAGGCTTATTTTGATAATTTGAAACTCGTAAATTTGAATCTCTCGATAAAGTGATCATTTTTTCCCGGTCCCTGTGTGCCGTGTCATTCTGAATTTTGTCTTTCCTAATTTTCTACATTACAAAATCATCGTTTTATCTAGTGAACATTTTTCCCGGTCCCTTGAAAAATACTCGATAAGTTTGAATAAATTCATGGTCGTTTATGGAAGATGGACGAAGTTCCCGGAGGTCATCTTGGGCAAGCTCCCGCGAGGCTTTTTTTCTTGTCTACTTGGCACAGCTGTGTCACCAACTCTGTCCTGATTGGTCGGTGGGTACTTGGACTGTCCATTCGGCCGGCGGCCGGACGAATCCATTCTCTCGACGGGGTGGGGCAGACCTAAACCTATCTCCGTCGCAAGGTGGGCGCTGCTTGCGAGTTAAAGCTACAAATCTGCAAATAACTCTAAGGATATTAAAGATATTCAAGATATTATTTTTCCAAAACCTTTCCGGGGATATGCCTAGTAATATCCCAAAATTCCACGGCGATTGGATGTACGGTTTTTGAATCTATAGAGTACACACAGACAGACATTCATTTTTATACATATACTAGCGGACGTACCCGGCTTCGCCCGAGGTTTTACCCGAGTAGAGGTTTGTCTAACGAACATTTGTTAAAACAATTCTCTATAAACTTATAAAAAAAAAGATATATTTTGATAATTTGAAACTCGTAAATTTGAATCTCTCGATAGAGTGAACATTTTTTCCCGGTTCCTGTGTGCCGTGTCATCCTGAATTTTGTCTTTCATAATTTTCTACATTACAAAATCATCGTTTTATCTAGTGAATATATTTTCCCGGTCCTTTGAAAAATACTCGATAAGTTGAATAAAGTCATGGTCGTGAATCTCTCGATAAAGTGATTATTTTTTCCCGGTCCCTGTGTGCCGTGTCATCCTGAATTTTGTCTTTCCTAATTTTCTACATTACAAAATCATCGTTTTATCTAGTGAACACGTTTTCCCGGTCCTTTGAAAAATACTCGATAAGTTGAATAAAATCATGGTCGTTTATGGAAGATGGACGTAGTTCCCGGAGGTCACCCGCCCCCCGCGCGCCAGGACCTCTTGATCACTCTGATTGGCCGGCGGCCGGACGGGGGGGGGGGGGGTCTTGATCCCTCTGATTGGTCGGCGGGAACTTGGACTGTCCAACCAACTGGCCGGCGGCCGGACGGGGGAGGAGGGGGGGGGGGAGGGGAAGATCTCCGTTGCAGGATGGCGCTGCTTGCGAGTTAAAGCTACAAATCTGCAAATATCTCTAAGGATATTCAAGATATTCAAGAAATTATTTTTCGTAAACCTTTCCGGGGATACGCCTAATAATATCCCAAAATTTCACGGCGATTGGATGTATGGTTTTTGAATCCATAGAGGACACACAGACACACACACAGACATTCAATTTTATATATATAGACTAGACGAATGACCCGGGCAAGGCCCGTGTTTTACCCGATTGAATGTTTTTACTCCAATACCATTTGTTACAATTATAAATTGGAGCCGTGGATGTCACTCTTGTGAAACGTCCCGCTCCAAACTTTACATGTACATTAGGTCAGCTGGTATTACCCCTCATTTTCACCGCTAGAGGCGCGAGCAATTTGACTTTTTGTAAATATACATAATTATAAAGATAGAAGCTTCTATAGAAGATAATGATCATAATGATGATGCGCGCGCATCCGTGACATGAGGAATTGAGGAAAGATGGTCGTGACTATATATATTAATAATAAAATAATAAAATAATAATAATAATATAATAATAATAATTATTATTATTATCATTAGATAATGATAATGATCATAATGATGATGCGCGCGCATCCGTGACATGAGGAATTGAGGAAAGACGGTCGTGACTATATATGTTGACTAGCCGAATGACCCGGGCAACGCCCGTGTTTTACCCGATTGAATGTTTTTATTCCAATACTATTTGTTACAATTATAAATTGGAGCCGTGGATGTCACTCTTGTGAAACGTCCCGCTCCAAACTTTACATGTACATTAGGTCAGCTGGTATTACCCCTCATTTTCACCGCTAGAGGCGCGAGCGAATTGACTTTTTGTAAATATACATAATTATAAAGATCGAAGCTTCTATAGAAGATAATGATCATAATGATGATGCGCGCGCATCCGTGACAGCGATGAGGAATTGAGGAAAGACGGTCATGACTATATATTAATGACGAATGACCCGGGCAACGCCCGGGTTTTACCCAATTAAATGTTTTTATTCAAATACTATTTGTTACAATTATAAATTGGCGCCGTGGATGTCACACTTGTGAAACGTCCCGCTGCAAACTTTGTGTCTGAGAAGCGATATTTTTATAGAAAGATGATCTGGCTTTTGTTTTCTGCTCGAATGAATGTTTTTCTGTTAGAATTTTGTTCCTGCGTAAAAAATAATGAACTGGTTTCACCCGTGGTCTCTGCTTTTTGGAATTTTTCCCGATATAATTTTGTATCTGATAATCAAACATGATACAGCAATATCGTCATCATCATTTTATGACTAAAAATAAATAGTTTTAATAATTGATTTATATATATTTTTAAATAGCCTATCGTCTTCCCCGTATTTTTTACCTATGTATGGAAATTTTGGTTTGAATTATTGAACTACTGCGAATTTGTATACCGGACATACAAACAAACATACAAACAGACAAACATTCATTTTTATTAAATCCAAAAGACAAAAAACCTCTCGCAATCAGTATCTTTTATTATTACAAATAACGGACGCTAGCTTTCGAACAATTAGTTCTTCAACAGGCGTTTTTACAAAATGAAATCAGATTCTTATTAATATATATATAGAGGTAATAGAAAAAATATATACAAATATTCGCTCAAAGATATGCTAAAAGGTAAATTAGAGAATTGAAAAATAATCAGATATGCAAAAACTTCTTTAAAACTAAATTAAGTTTAAAACTAAGTGGGGAAGGGGGGACATAGCAGAATTCGTTCTTCCTATTCTTTTAAAAAAGGCAGCGGAACTGTTCCGGGACATCTATTCTTCTGTTTATGCTGTCTTTACAACCAGAAACTAAGGATTCCAAAATTAATCTTTCCCCTTTGTATCTGATGTTGTTGTAATGGCAGATGGGGTTATCTAGATCAAAACTATGTCCTGTGTTTAACGTGTGTTGGTACAGAAGGGATCTGGGGTCTTTTGAGCTGATATTGTATTTGTGTTCTTTGATTCGGTTTTCGATTTTTCTGCCTGTTTCTCCTACATAAACGGATTCACAATCGTTGCAGGCAACCGAATAGATCGCGTTGCTTTTATGTTGAACATCATGTTTAACTCCTGGTTTGGTAATGGGGTTCCTCAGTATATGTCCTGTTGTGTTTGTGCTGCGATAGGTGAACTTGATTCCATATTTCCTCAAATCATGGGCTATTCGCTGATTGGTAGGGGAGAAATCTATAAAACCCCTGGTTCTGTTAACTGTGAGGGTAACCTTTCTGAACGGGATGAATGTATGTTTTCTTATAAAGTCTGGTGGGTATCCAAATGTCCGTAGATTATTGTAAATATTCTCTTTTTCTTTTTCTTTTAAAGCTCGAAGGGAACAATGGGTATGGAGTCTCTTAGTTAGGGTTTTGACAACTGATTTTTTGTAAGAGACTGGACTGTAGGAGTTAAACGGGATATATGATGGTTTGGCGGTGTCTTTGTAATAGACAGTTGTTTGGAAACTGTTCCTATTTCTAAAAATGAGGGCATCCAGATATGGTAAGGTGTGGTTTTCTTCTCTTTCTATTGTAAACTTAATTTCTGGGTGGTAACTGTTAAGGGTGTCAAGGATGGCTTGGTCCGCTCATAGGTGATATTCACAATATATATCATCAATATATCGTCGCCATTTCTTAATCCCCAGATTTTCTCGACTGTTAATCCAGCCATCTATTGTCAGTAGAACAATTTCTGCTACTGTAAGGGAAAGGGGGCTACCCATGGGTGACCCCTTAATCTGCCTGTAAATCTGGTTCTGATATGTAAAATTATTAATGGAGAGGCAAGCCTTGACCATGGTACAAATTGTATCAATATTGCCGAGTTCTGCCTTCACAAGTATCTCCCGTAGGTTGCTGATTATAAGATCATGAGGGAGGCAGAGGAAGAGGGATTTCACATCGAAGGAACAAATCCTACTGTTAGGGTCGGGTATAGATCTTCTGATATCACCTATAAAATCTGCTATGTTGTTAATTGAATAGATGTTCCGTGAACGGACATGGGGCGACAAAAGTGAAGACAAAAAACGAGATACCACTATAGCCGGCGAAAGGTGGTATGCGACTATTGGTCTTAATGGGATATCTTCCTTGTGTAACTTCGGAAGGCCATATATGTAAGGAATATCTGTGTTATTGTTTATGAATGACTTGTATTGTTCATCAGTAATATTTTTGTTCTTCTTGAGAGATGCTAACGTTTTATTAAAAAGAGCTATGGATTTAGAATTTTCGGCTTTAGATATGGGTTCAAAAATCTCTTTGTCTTCCAATGTTGTCTCCATCTTATTCTGGTAATCCAATCTGTTCATAATGACCGTACATTGGAAGACAAAGAGATTTTTGAACCCATATCTAAAGCCGAAAATTCTAAATCCATAGCTCTTTTTAAGAAAACGTTAGCATCTCTCAAGAAGAACAAAAATATTACTGATGAACAATACAAGTCATTCATAAACAATAACACAGATATTCCTTACATATATGGCCTTCCGAAGTTACACAAGGAAGATATCCCATTAAGACCAATAGTCGCATACCACCTTTCGCCGGCTATAGTGGTATCTCGTTTTTTGTCTTCACTTTTGTCGCCCCATGTCCGTTGACGGAACATCTATTCAATTAACAATATAGCAGATTTTATAGGTGATATCAGAAGATCTATACCCGACCCTAACAGTAGGATTTGTTCCTTCGATGTGAAATCCCTCTTCCTCTGCCTCCCTCATGATCTTATAATCAGCAACCTACGGGAGATACTTGTGAAGGCAGAACTCGGCAATATTGATACAATTTGTACCATAATCAAGGCTTGCCTCTCCATTAATAATTTTACATATCAGAACCAGATTTACAGGCAGATTAAGGGGCCACACATGGGTAGCCCCCTTTCCCTTACAGTAGCAGAAATTGTTCTACTGACAATAGATGGCTGGATTAACAGTCGAGAAAATCTGGGGATTAAGAAATGGCGACGATATATTGATGATATATATTGTGAATATCACCTAGGAGCGGACCAAGCCATCCTTGACACCCTTAACAGTTACCACCCAGAAATTAAGTTTACAATAGAAAGAGAAGAAAACCACACCTTACCATATCTGGATGTCCTCATTTTTAGAAATAGGAACAGTTTCCAAACAACTGTCTATTACAAAGACACCGCCAAACCATCATATATCCCGTTTAAACTCCTACAGTCCAGTCTCTTACAAAAAATCAGTTGTCAAAACCCTAACTAAGAGACTCCATACCCATTGTTCCCTTCGAGCTTTAAAAGAAAAAGAAAAAGAGAATATTTACAATAATCTACGGACATTTGGATACCCACCAGACTTTATAAGAAAACATACATTCATCCCGTTCAGAAAGGTTACCCTCACAGTTAACAGAACCAGGGGTTTTATAGATT
Organism: Cordylochernes scorpioides; assembly: GCA_030710605.1. Classification (NCBI taxonomy): domain Eukaryota; kingdom Metazoa; phylum Arthropoda; class Arachnida; order Pseudoscorpiones; family Chernetidae; genus Cordylochernes; species Cordylochernes scorpioides. The sequence continues at coordinate 89,566,385 of CP092868.1, forward strand.
TCTCCCCTACCAATCAGCGAATAGCCCATGATTTGAGGAAATATGGAATCAAGTTCACCTATCGCAGCACAAACACAACAGGACATATACTGAGGAACCCCATTACCAAACCAGGAGTTAAACATGATGTTCAACATAAAAGCAACGCGATCTATTCGGTTGCCTGCAACGATTGTGAATCCGTTTATGTAGGAGAAACAGGCAGAAAAATCGAAAACCGAATCAAAGAACACAAATACAATATCAGCTCAAAAGACCCCAGATCCCTTCTGTACCAACACACGTTAAACACAGGATATAGTTTTGATCTAGATAACCCCATCTGCCATTACAACAACATCAGATACAAAGGGGAAAGATTAATTTTGGAATCCTTAGTTTCTGGTTGTAAAGACAGCATAAACAGAAGAATAGATGTCCCGGAACAGTTCCGCTGCCTTTTTTAAAAGAATAGGAAGAACGAATTCTGCTATGTCCCCCCTTCCCCACTTAGTTTTAAACTTAATTTAGTTTTAAAGAAGTTTTTGCATATCTGATTATTTTTCAATTCTCTAATTTACCTTTTAGCATATCTTTGAGCGAATATTTGTATATATTTTTTCTATTACCTCTATATATATATATTAATAAGAATCTGATTTCGTTTCGTAAAAACGCCCCTTGAAGAACTAATTGTTCGAAAGCTAGCGTCCGTTATTTGTAATAATAAAAGATACTGATTGCGAGAGGTTTTTTGTCTTTTGGATTTAATTTTTTGCGCAAGTTTTTTGATCTTAGTATTCATTTATATATATATATAGAATTTACTCTTCATTGTTGGCTTTTTATATTATATTTACTCTTCATTGTTGGCTTTTTATCCTACATTCACTCTGTTGGCTTTTTATATTACATTTACTCTTCATTGTTGGCTTTTTATCTTACATTCACTCTTCATTGTTGGCTTTTTATATTATATTTACTCTTCATTGTTGGCCTTTTATCTTACATTATTCTTCAAGGTTGGCTTTTTATATTACATTTACTATTCATTGTTGGCTTTTTATCTTACATTCACTCTTCATTGTTGGCTTTATATCTTACATTCATTCTTCATTGTTGGCTTTTTATATTGCATTCACTCTTCATTGTTGGCTTTTAATCTTACATTCATTCTTCATTGTTGGCTTTTTATATTACATTTACTCTTCATTGTTGGCTTTTTATCTTACATTCACTCTTCATTGTTGGCTTTTTATATTATATTTACTCTTCATTGTTGGCTTTTTACCTTACATTTATTCTTCATTGTTGGCTTTTTATATTACATTTACTCTTCATTGTTGGCTTTTTATCTTACATTCATTCTTCATTGTTGGCTTTTTATATTATATTTACTCTTCATTGTTGGCTTTTTACCTTACATTTATTCTTCATTGTTGGCTTTTTATATTACATTTACTCTTCATTGTTGGCTTTTTATCTTACATTCATTCTTCATTGTTGGCTTTTTATATCATATTTACTCTACATTGTTGGCTTTTTATCTTACATTCATTCTTCATTGTCGCTTTTTTTATTATATTTACTCTTCATTGTTGGCTTTTTATCTTACATTTATTCTTCATTGTTGGCTTTTTATATTATATTTACTCTTCATTGTTGGCTTTTTATCTTACATTTTATCTTCATTGTTGGCTTTTTATATTACATTTACTCTTTATTGTTGGATTTTTATCTTACATTCATTCTTCATTGTTGGCTTTTTATATCATATTTACTCTTCATTCTTGGCTTTTTATCTTACATTCATTCTTCATTGTTGGCTTTTTACTCGTATATTATGCTAATGATGATGCGCGCGCATCTGTGACATGAGGAATTGAGGAATTGACGGTGGAAAGACGGTCGTGACTATATTTGTTGATTATATTACATTCACTCTTCATTGTTGGCTTTTTATCTTACATTCATTCTTCATTGTTGGCTTTTTATATTACATTTACTATTCATTGTTGGCTTTTTATCTTACATTCACTCTTCATTGTTGGCTTTATATCTTACATTCATTCTTCATTGTTGGCTTTTTATATTGCATTCACTCTTCATTGTTGGCTTTTGATCTTACATTCATTCTTCATTGTTGGCTTTTTATATTACATTTACTCTTCATTGTTGGCTTTTTATCTTACATTCACTCTTCATTGTTGGCTTTTTATATTATATTTACTCTTCATTGTTGGCTTTTTACCTTACATTTATTCTTCATTGTTGGCTTTTTATATTACATTTACTCTTCATTGTTGGCTTTTTATCTTACATTCATTCTTCATTGTTGGCTTTTTATATCATATTTACTCTTCATTGTTGGCTTTTTATCTTACATTCATTCTTCATTGTTGGCTTTTTATATTATATTTACTCTTCATTGTTGGCTTTTTATCTTACATTTATTCTTAATTGTTGGCTTTTTATATTATATTTACTCTTCATTGTTGGCTTTTTATCTTACATTTTATCTTCATTGTTGGCTTTTTATATTACATTTACTCTTTATTGTTGGCTTTTTATCTTACATTCATTCTTCATTGTTGGCTTTTTATATCATATTTACTCTTCATTCTTGGCTTTTTATCTTACATTCATTCTTCATTGTTGGCTTTTTACTCGTATATTATACTAATGATGATGCGCGCGCATCTGTGACATGAGGAATTGAGGAATTGACGGTGGAAAGACGGTCGTGACTATATTTGTTGATTATATTACATTTACTATTCATTGTTGGCTTTTTATCTTACATTCACTCTTCATTGTTGGCTTTATATCTTACATTCATTCTTCATTGTTGGCTTTTTATATTGCATTCACTCTTCATTGTTGGCTTTTAATCTTACATTCATTCTTCATTGTTGGCTTTTTATATTACATTTACTCTTCATTGTTGGCTTTTTATCTTACATTCACTCTTCATTGTTGGCTTTTTATATTATATTTACTCTTCATTGTTGGCTTTTTACCTTACATTTATTCTTCATTGTTGGCTTTTTATATTACATTTATTCTTCATTGTTGGCTTTTTATCTTAAATTCATTCTTCATTGTTGGCTTTTTATATCATATTTACTCTTCATTGTTGGCTTTTTATCTTACATTCATTCTTTATTGTTGGCTTTTTATATTATATTTACTCTTCATTGTTGGCTTTTTATCTTACATTTATTCTTCATTGTTGGCTTTTTATATTATATTTACTCTTCATTGTTGGCTTTTTATCTTACATTTTATCTTCATTGTTGGCTTTTTATATTACATTTACTCTTTATTGTTGGCTTTTTATCTTACATTCATTCTTCATTGTTTTGTTTTTTAGCTCGTATATTATACTAATGATGATGCGCGCGCATCCGTGACATGAGGAATTGAGGAATTGAGGAATTGACGGTGGAAAGACGGTCGTGACTATATTTGTTGATTATATTACATTTACTATTCATTGTTGGCTTTTTATCTTACATTCACTCTTCTTTGTTGGCTTTATATCTTACATTCATTCTTCTTTGTTGGCTTTTTATATTGCATTCACTCTTCATTGTTGGCTTTTAATCTTACATTCATTCTTCATTGTTGGCTTTTTATATTACATTTACTCTTCATTGTTGGCTTTTTATCTTACATTCACTCTTCATTGTTGGCTTTTTATATTATATTTACTCTTCATTGCTGGCTTTTTATCTTACATTTATTCTTCATTGTTGGCTTTTTATATTACATTTACTCTTCATTGTTGGCTTTTTATCTTACATTCATTATTCATTGTTGGCTTTTTATATCATATTTACTCTTCATTGTTGGCTTTTTATCTTACATTCATTCTTCATTGTTGGCTTTTTATATTATATTTACATTTCATTGTTGGCTTTTTATCTTACATTTATTCTTCATTGTTGGCTTTTTATATTATATTTACTCTTCATTGTTGGCTTTTTATCTTACATTTTATCTTCATTGTTGGCTTTTTATATTACATTTACTCTTTATTGTTGGCTTTTTATCTTACATTCATTCTTCATTGTTGGCTTTTTATATCATATTTACTCTTCATTCTTGGCTTTTTATCTTACATTCATTCTTCATTGTTGGCTTTTTATATTATACTAATGATGATGCGCGCGCATCCGTGACATGATTGACGGTGGAAAGACGGTCGTGACTATTTATATATATGATATGATAATCTTCTATATATATAAAATTGAATGTATGTCTGTTTGTTTGTCCTTTATGCCTGACCAAACCACTCATTGGATCGCCATGAAACTTTGGGAAGTTATTTAGTATAGTACTGGGAAGGTTTCTAGCAAATAAAATTTTTGAAATAACTTTTCGCCTAGATATAATCAAGATAAATATTCTAATTTATCTGTTATAATTCAACAATCTGCTCTAAATATTATCATGATGATACGATAATTTTGTAATGTAGAAAATTAGGAAAGACAAAATTCAGGATGACACGGCAATTTATTTGAGACAAGAATAATGATTCAATTCCAAGGCAAGATACTATTCCTTTAACTTCCAATTAGGGAGGGAACCAATTAATAATGATTTTATTCAACTTATCGAGTATTTTTCAAGGGACCGGGAAAAAATGTTCACTTTATCGAGAGATTCGTTAGACAAACCTTTACTCGGGTAAAATCCGGGCGAAGCCGGGAATATCCATTTCGTAGCTACACCGTCTCTCCAAGAGGCAGTCTCTTATTAAAGGTCTATTAGAGATTCTTTAATAGCAATTAGAATCTTCAATGAGAGACCACCAACAGGAGAAACAAGTTGATTCATGTTTTTAGGTGGTCTTTCTTAAGAGAATCTATTTACATATTTAAAATATGAAAAAATTAAAATATTTTAAAATTAAAATATTTTAAAATCAACATTTTCTTACTGTTACGTTTAATTACTGTTAATATCTTCTTCTATATATATAAAATGAATGTATGTCTGTTTGTCCTTTATTCCTGACCAAACCACTCATTGGATCGCCATGAAACTTTGGGAAGTTATTTAGTATAGTACTGGGAAGGTTTCTAGCAAATAAAATTTTTGAAATAACTTTTCGCCTAGATATAATCAAGATAAATATTCTAATTTATCTGTTATAATTCAACAATCTGCTCTAAATATTAACATGATGATACGATGATTTTGTAATGTAGAAAATTAGGAAAGACAAAATTCAGGATGACACGGCAATTTATTTGAGACAAGAATAATGATACAATTCCAAGGCAAGATACTATTCCTTTAACTTCCAATTACGGAGGGAACCAATTAATAATGATTTTATTCAACTTATCGAGTATTTTTCAAGGGACCGGGAAAAAATTTTCACTTTATCGAGAGATTCGTTAGACAAACCTTTACTCGGGTAAAATCCGGGCGAAGCCGGGAATATCCATTTCGTAGCTACACCGTCTCTCCAAGAGGCAGTCTCTTATTAAAGGTCCATTAGAGATTCTTTAATAGCAATTAGAATCTTCAATGAGAGACCACCAACAGGAGAAACAAGTTGATTCATGTTTTTAGGTGGTCTTTCTTAAGAGACTCTATTTACATATTTAAAATATGAAAAAATTAAAATATTTTAAAATTAAAATATTTTAAAATCAACATTTTCTTACTGTTACGTTTAATTACTGTTAATATCTTCTATATATATATAAAAATGAATGTATGTCTGTTTGTTTGTCCTTTATGCCTGACCAAACCACTCATTGGATCGCCATGAAACTTTGGGAAGTTATCTATATATATATAAAAATGAATGTATGTCTGTTTGTTTGTCCTTTATGCCTACCAAACCACTCATTGGATCGCCATGAAACTTTGGGAAGTTATTTAGTATAGTACTGGGAAGGTTTCTAGCAAATAAAATTTTTGAAATAACTTTTCGCCTAGAAATAATCAAGATAATTATTCTAATTTATCTGTTATAATTCAACAATCTGCTCTAAATATTATCATGATGATACGATGATTTTGTAATGTAGAAAATTAGGAAAGACAAAATTCAGGATGACACGGCAATTTATTTGAAACAAGAATAATGATACAATTCAAAGGCAAGATACTATTCCTTTAACTTCCAATTACCGAGGGAACCAATTAATATTGATTTTATTCTACCTATCGAGTATTTTTTCATCTATCTATATATATAAAAATGAATGTATGTCTGTTTGTTTGTCCTTTATGCCTGACCAAACCACTCCTTGGATCGCCATGAAACTTTGGGAAGTTATTTAGTATAGTACTGGGAAGGTTTCTAGCAAATAAAATTTTTGAAATAACTTTTCGCCTAGAAATAATCAAGATAATTATTCTAATTTATATGTTATAATTCAACAATCTGCTCTAAATATTATCATGATGATACGATGATTTTGTAATGTAGAAAATTAGGAAAGACAAAATTCAGGATGACACGGCAATTTATTTAAGACAAGAATAATGATACAATTCAAAGGCAAGATACTATTCCTTTAACTTCCAATTACCGAGGGAACCAATTAATATTGATTTTATTCTACTTATCGAGTATTTTTTCAAGGGACCGGGAAAAAATGTTCACTTTATCGAGAGATTCGTTAAACAAACCTTTACTCGGGTAAAACCCGGGCGAAGCCGGGTACATCCATACAAGAATAATGATACAATTCCAAGGCAAGATACTATTCCTTTAACTTCCAATTACCGAGGGAACCAATTAATATTGATTTTATTCAACTTATCGAGTATTTTTCAAGGGACCGGGAAAAAAATGTTCACTTTATCGAGAGATTCGTTAGACAAACTTTTACTCGGGTAAAACCCGGGCGAAGCCGGGCGGGTCCGCTAGTAAAATAATAAAATAATAATATAATAAAAATTATTATTATTATTATCATTAGATAATGATAATGATCATAAAGATGATGCGCGCGCATCCGTGACATGAGGAATTGAGGAATTGTTGAGGAAAGACGGTCGTGACTATATAAGTTGATAGAATAGCCGAATGACCCGGGCAACGCCCGGGGTTTACCCGATTAAATGCTTTTATTCAAATACTATTTGTTACAATTATAAATTGGCGCCGTGGATGTCATTCTTGTATAATATATAAATGAGTTTTAAAAATTGTAAAAAAAATGCATCGGCCGGGAATCCAACCCGGGCCGCCCGCGTGGCAGGCGAGCATTCTACCACTGAAGAAACGTCTGAGAAACGATATTTTTATAAAGAGATGATCTGGCTTTGTGTCTTCTGCTCGAATGAATGTTTTTCTGTTAGAATTTTGTTCCTGCATTCTAAAAATGAATTGGCTTTCCCCGTGGTCTCTGCTTTTTGGAATTTTTACGGATATAATTTTGTATCTGATAATCAAATATGATACAGCAATATTGTCATCATCATTTTCTGAATAAAAAAAACTATTTTTTCCCAGAACCTGTCAATTTATTTTTCTTGACTAAAAATCCGAAAAATATCTCTTCCAGATTTTTTTCTATGTCCTGTTAAAACACGTTTTACATGTCCATTAGGTCAGCTGATATTACCTCCCCTCTTCACCGCTAGAGGCGCTGCTTGCGAGCGAAAGGGCAAATTTGCAACGCAATTTGCAAATAACTTGTATACATACTTGTGTACATAGACCATAAATCTGTACATAGAAAGGAAAACCCATATATTTTAATAATATAAATGAGTTTTAAAAATTGAAAAAAAAAATACATTAGCCGGGAATCGAACCCGGGGCGCCCGCGTGGCAGGCAAGCATTCTACCACTGAACCAAAAGCAAACGGTGACAGAATTGTGCATGACTCTGATACTTGTATAATCTATATATTTCAAATTGTGCCTTATCATGGATTTGGTCTTATTACCTTCTGTTTATATTCTACTAGACGGGTGACCCGGGCTTCGTCCCGGGATTGACCCGTGTGCATATCTACCCGAGTTATATATTTTTAGATAAGTTTATTTATATAATTGTTTGTTATTAGCATTATCTATTTGTTTGCATCAGCATAATTTAATCTAATCTTTGATATAGGGCGCTGTTCGTGAGCTGAGTAGAATAATTTGAATATAAGTGTCAATAATTGATTTATATATTTTTAAAATAGCCAATCGTCTTCCCCGTATTTTTTCACCTATGTATGGAAATTTTGGTTTGAATTAGTGAACTACTGCCAATTTGTATACCGGACATACAAACAAACATACAAACTGATTTTTATATATATAGATAATCCAAATTGTGCCTTATCATAGATTTGGTCTCATTACCTTGTGTTTATAATCTATAATCCAAATTGTGCCTAATCATGGATTTGGTCTTATTACACGAATGTACCCGGCTTTGCTCGGTTTTTACCCGAGTAAAAGTTTGCCTAACGAACATTTGTTAAAACGATTTTAAAAAACATCCAATTCACCCATATATAGATTTACTAGCCAAATGACCCGGGCAACGCCGTGTTTCACCCGATTGAATGTTTTTATTCAAATACTATTTGTTACAATTATAAATTGGCGCCTTAAATAAATGCATATCCTAATCAATCAGTCATAGGCCGCCTCTGTCACGAATGGCCGGCGCCTTCCTATTGGACGGCTACGATCACGTGTCATCGTTGGCGCGTAGGTGACCTTGAGTGACGCAATGCCCCCCCCCCCCCTGCCGGCGGCGCGCGCCCGTTGGCTGCCGGCGAGCAGGTGACCTCCCTGTGCGCGCGCATCCGTGACAGAGGCGGCCGATGAGGAAAGACGGTCGTGACTATATATATATATATAATAATAATAATAATAATAATATAATCAACATATATAGTCACGACCCACCCCCCGTCTTTCCTCAATTCCTCATCGCTGTCACGGATGCGCGCGCATCATCATTATGATCATTATCTTCTATAGAAGCTTCTATCTTTATAATTATGTATATTTACAAAAAGTCAATTCGCTCGCGCCTCTAGCGGTGAAAATGAGGGGTAATACTAGCTGACCTAATGTACATGTAAAGTTTGGAGCGGGACGTTTCACAAGAGTGACATCCACGGCTCCAATTTATAATTGTAACAAATGGTATTTGAATAAAAACATTCAATCGGGTAAAACACGGGCGTTGCCCGGGTCATTCGGCTAGTTAATATATATAGTCACGACCATCTTTCCTCAATTCCTCATCGGCCGCTGTCACGGATGCGCGCGCATCATCATTATGATCATTATCATTGTGGAAAGACGGTCGTGACTATATATATTAATAATCCAAATTGTGTCTTATAATAATAATAATAATTATTATTATTACTATATATAGTCACGACCGTCTTTCCTCATTCCTCATCGGCCTCTGTCACGGATGCGCGCGCACATGGAGGTCACGTGCTCGCCGGCAGCCAACGGGCGCGCGCCGCCGGCATTACGTCATAGATTATAAACACAAGGTAATAAGGCCAAATAAAAAAATAGTGTGTGATAAGGCACAATTTGGATTATAGATTATAAACACAAGGTAATAAGACCTAATCCAAATAAATAAATAGTGTGTGATAAGGCACAATTTGGATTATATTTAATACAGTTATCAGCGTCATGCACAATTCTGTCACGTTAAGTGTCAAGTTACGGTAAATAGAAATTTAAAAATTAAAAAAAGATGCCGAAACCCGGGATCGAACCAGGGACCTTTAGATATTCAGTCTTACGCTCTCCTAACTGAGCTATTCCGGCTTATTTTATTTATTTCTATAGAAGCTTCTATCTTTATAATTATGTATATTTACAAAAAGTCAATTCGCTCGCGCCTCTAGCGGTGAAAATGAGGGGTAATACCAGCTGACCTAATGTACATGTAAAGTTTGGAGCGGGACGTTTCACAAGAGTGACATCCACGGCTCCAATTTATAATTGTAACAAATAGTATTTGAATAAAAACATTCAATCGGGTAAAACACGGGCGTTGCCCGGGTCATTCGGCTAGTATAATATATGTATGAGTACATTTTGTGTAGAAATAGGATTAGTTGACTTTATAAGGTAAACTTATTCATACAGTTTGTATCCCTCGATAGCTCAGTTGGCAGAGCGGAGGACTGTAGATGTTACAACGGTGATCCTTAGGTCGCTGGTTCAAATCCGGCTCAAGGGAGTTTTTTATTTTTATTTTTATTGGCTGCCGGCGAGCACGTGACCTCCCTGTGCGCGCGCATCCGTGACAGAGGCCGTGACAGACGGTCGTGACTATATATAGGGATAGCCGAATGACCCGGGCAACGCCCGGGGTTTACCCGATTAAATGCTTTTATTCAAATACTATTCGTTACAATTATAAATTGGCGCAGTGGATGTCATTCTTGTAAAATATATAAATGAGTTTTAAAAATTGTAAAAAAAATGCATCGGCCGGGAATCGAACCCGGGGCGCCCGCGTGGCAGGCGAGCATTCTACCACTGAACCAAAAGCAAACGTTGACAGAATTAAGAACGCATGACGATGATAACTGTATATTATCCGTGACAGAGGCGGCCGATGAGGAAAGACGGTCGTGACTATATATAGTAATAATCCAAACTGTACCTTATCATGGATGTTGTCTTGTTACCTTGTGTTTATAATCTATAATCCAAATTGTACCTTATCATGGATGTGGTCTTATTACCTTGTGTTTATAATCTATAATCCAAACTGTACCTTATCATGGATGTGGTCTTGTTACCTTGTGTTTATAATCTATAATCCAAATTGTACCTTATCATGGATGTGGTCTTGTTACCTTGTGTTCATAATCTATAATTCAAATTGTGTCTTATCATGGATGTGGTCTTATTACCTTGTGTTTTATAATCTATAATCCAAACTGTACCTTATCATGGATGTGGTCTTATTACCTTGTGTTTATAATCTACAATGCCCGGGGTTTACCCGATTAAATTCTTTTATTCAAATACTATTCGTTACAATTATAAATTGGCGCCGTGGATGTCATTCTTGTATATAATATAAATGAGTTTTAAAATTTGTAAAAAAAAAAAAAGTGCATCGGCCGGGAATCGAACCCGGGGCGCCCGCGTGGCAGGCGAGCATTCTACCACTGAACCAAAAGCAAACGGTGACAGAATTAAGAACGCATGACAATGATAACTGTATATTATCCGTGACAGAGGCCACGACGGACGGTCGTGACTATATATATAAATAAACGTATATAAATATTGTTATACTAGCGACGTACCCGGCTTCGCCCGGGTTTTACCCGAGTAAAGGTTTGTCTAACGAATCTCTCGATAAAGTGAACATTTTTTCCCGGTCCCTTGAAAAATACTCGATAAGTTAAATAAAATCAATATTAATTGGTTCCCTCGGTAATTGGAAGTTAAAGGAATAGTATCTTGCCTTGATATTGTATCATTATTCTTGTATGGATGTACCCGCCCGGGTTATACTCGAGTAAAGGTTTGTCTAATGAATCTCTTGATAAAGTGAACATTTTTTCCCGGTCCCTTTAAAAGTACTCGATAAGTTGAATAAAATCAATATTAATTGGTTCCCTCGGTAATTGGAAAGAAAGAAATAGTATCTTGCCTATGAATTGTATCATTATTCTTGTCTCAAATAAATTGCCGTGTCATCCTGAATTTTGTCTTTCCTAATTTTCTACATTACAAAATCATCGTATCATCATGATAATATTTAGAGCAGATTGTTGAATTATAACAGATAAATTAGAATATTTATCTTGATTATTTTTAGGCGAAAAGTTATTTCAAAAATTTTATTTGCTAGAAACCTTCCCAGTACTATACTAAATAACTTCCCAAAGTTTCATGGCGTTCCAATGAGTGGTTTGGTCAGGCATAAAGGACAGACAGATACACACACACACACATACATTCATTTTTATATATATAGATGTGTTTAAATATATATTTGAAACACAAATATTTTGAAAACATTTATTAAATTTTAAATAAGATATTTTCTTTAAATATATATTAATATTGAAATGCAAGTTTTTTCACAACGTCATTGGAATATTATATTACTATATTCTCAAATTAAATATTAAATTTATTATACTTGGAACATTTATTTTAGCATTTTCACAATTTATAAATGTAATTTCACCAGAAACCGCAAGAGGCGCTGCTTGCGAGTGAAAGTAGATAATTTGCAAATAAAATTGCAACGAATATTTATTTCGAATCAAATTCAAACCAGAAACCTTCCCAGTAGTATAGTAAATATCTTCCTAAAGTTTCACGGCGATTGGATAATCTTACCTATTAAAAACATTCATCGTGTGAACAAACTAACATTCATCGTGTAAACAAACTACGTGTAAAAATATTAACCAATCAAATTCATATATTGTCGCGACCAGTGCGGTGCCAAGCAGTAAAAGGCTGGAACTAACGCTTTGTGGTTTTACATTTAAAAAAAAAAAGCACATTAACCTTTTTAGTTTATTGAATAGCCTATATGTTAATCGAAATCGTCAGCTACCTACATGCGAAGTTTCCTAATGATAAAAACATCGATTTTGGATTTCATTTTTAAAGATATGAGGAACAAGGATATAACGGTCACTTTACCTTAACTGGCCAATCAGAGAGAGGATAAAACAAAAAGGCATACATTTTTTATAGTTGATATATAGTGGCATTTAAAGTTGACTTTAAATATAGTGCACGTGGGAGAAATAAATTGCTGTTGTCATATAGTTGAGATATATAACCATATAAATATTACGGCGTATAGTGATATATTTACTTGTGCCTTATACGTATCTTCCATATCTGGATCAAATTTTAACAGTTATATCTGAAGATAATATTTGTCAAATTTTCAACTATAGTAAATTCAAATTATCCGAATACTAAACAAATTCACCCTTTTCAATTGATAAAATGATAATGTTGATATTTAAGGGACATTTAATCATTGTGTGACGAAGGCCATAGCCCCAAACCATGTCCTTCAGGTGGGCTCTCTGAATTTGCACATGCTGGTTAGTGACCGTGTCAGCGACCCAAGCCTGCTAGGTGCTGCAGTGACAGTAAAGAGAAAGTTGACTTCTGGGAGGAACCTATTTTTCAGATGACCAAGATCATTATTTTGTTCGAATATATTTGAATTATTATCCTTTACCATACTATGGGGCTCAAACAAAGGTAAATTGGTAGAAAATAATAAAGTAATGTTACCTTCCAGAAATGTAGCTGAAATCATTTATTAATTCCATTGCAGGGGCTATAGTCCAAAGGCTTTCTAGTCTGCAGCAAATGTAGGTAACCAGGATTCCTAAAGCGTACAGAAATTGCCAGCTATCCGAGAGTTGGTCTTCAGATCAATAAGTCGGCGACTATTCGGATTGCCCTTTAGACTCATTGTCGCGGCGGACATTCAGCTGATCCCAGAAGTCGCCAAATATCCGAGTTAGACTCATTGTCTCATTGTTGCGGCGGACATCCAGCTGACCAGAAGTCGCCCACTATCCGGGTTGGCCTTTAGACTCATTGTTGCGGCGGACATCCAGCTGACCAGAAGTCGCCCACTATCCGAGTTGGCCTTTAGACTTATTGTTGCGATAGACATCCAGCTGACCAGAATTCGCCCACTATCTGGGTTAGCCTTTAAACTCATTGTTGCGATAGACATTCAGCTGACCAGAGGTCGCCCACTATCCGGGTTGGCCTTTAGACTCATTGATGCGGCGGACATCCAGCTGACTAGAAGTCGCCCATTATCCGAGTTAGCCGTTAGACTCATTGTCACATTGTTGCGGTAGACATCTAGCTGACCAGAAGTCGCCCACTATCCGGGTTGGCCTTTAGACTCATTGTTACGATAGACATCCAGCTGACCAGAAATCGCCCACTATCCGGGTTGGCCTTTAGACTTATTGTTGCGATAGACATCTAGCTGACCAGAAGTCACCCACTATCCGGGTTGGCCTTTAGACTCATTGTTGCGATAGACATTCAGCTGACCAGAAGTCGCCCACTATCCGGGTTGGCTTTTAGAATCATTGATGCGGCGGACATCCAGCTGACCAGAAGTCGCCCATTATCCGAGTTAGCAGTTAGACTCATTGTCACATTGTTGCGGTAGACATCTAGCTGACCAGAAGTCGCCCACTATCCGGGTTGGCCTTTAGACTCATTGTTACGATAGACATCCAGCTGACCAGAACTCGCCCACTATCCGGGTTGGCCTTTAGACTCATTGTCTCGTTGTTGCGATAGACCCCAGCTGACCAGAAGTCACCCACTATCCGGGTTGGCCTTTAGACCTATTGTTGCGATAGACATCCAGCTGACCAGAAATCGCCTACTATCCGGGGTGGCATTTAGACTCATCGTTGCGATAGACATCCAGCTGACCAGAAATCGCCCACTATCCGGGTTGGCCTTTAGACTCATTGTCTCGTTTTTGCGATAGACCCCAGCTGACCAGAAGTCACCCACTATCCGGGTTGGCCTTTAGACCTATTGTTGCGATAGACATCCAGCTGACCAGAAATCGCCTACTATCCGGGTTAGCCTTTAGACTTATTGTATCGTTGTGGCGGTGGACATCCAGCTGACCAGAAGTAGCGAAGGTCGATTTGTTTTTATGGATCTTACCTTTGGATTGGTTGTGTTGACGCCGAGTAGATTTGCAGTCTGGAATTTCTTTAAATGCTAATAGAGGCATTTAAAAAGGAGTTCATCGACAGTTTGGTTGTCTTCTTGGAAGAGCGAGGTCCGAAGTTTTGGGATAGAAAGAGATAAATCAGGTTTCCCCCTGGAGCCCAAAAGGCAACTGCCCGGCCGGGACCGACTACTTGTATTACAGTAGAACCTCCATGAGATGACACTCACGCTAGAGAACATCTCTCTAGAAAGGACAGTTTTCATTGCCAAAACGACCATTTTAACTATTTATCAACTCTCCGGTATGAGGACACCTCTCCCTAAAGGACAATTTTGCTCTACAACTCCCTTTACAATATGTATTATTAATAATAAATAATATGCAAAGATAAATTGGTTACGGATTCATTCTTCTTACTTACCTTAATTACATAACAGTTTTACTGTATTAACATATAGGTAACCCAGGTTTCTGGAGCCTATCCATAGATAGACAACTACCCGGTGTATCTTGTGGTTAAGAAGTCAGTCTTTCTAGCCTTAGTGAACAAGTTCACCAGGTGTTTCCAGTCTGGTTTGTTTTCTGTTAACAAGGCAGTGCCATTCAATGCCAACTACATGTAGTAGTAATATAAGGGTAACCCAGGCTCCTGGAGCGTATCCATAGATCGCCAACTACCCGGGCTGTCCAGCGGTTAAGAAGTCAGTCTTGATAGCCTTAGTGAACCAGTTCACTAAGTATTTCCATGTCGGTTTGTTTATTGGTAGATTCAATAAGGCAGTGTCATTAAATGAGGGCAGTCCAAGAAGTGTAGCCGTCTGGAATGGCTGTAGTTCAAATGCTGGGCAGCTGAAGATGCCTTTCTTCGCACCAACGTTCAAACAGTGCAAATTTACTGTGGTGCAGAATATGAATAGATATAATATTCAATCTGTGATTATTAAAAATAAAAAATATATATTTGTGAAAATAACGAAAAAATAAAAGATTTTTAAACCCAAATTTAAAAATATTATAATTTTTAAAGGAAAATGATTTCATAAAATGCTCTAAAATGATTATATTGAATATTCACAGCTATCACCATTTAAAAATTAGATTTAACTGAATAAAATTGGCTGGGACGATTATAATGAATTTCTAATTTCATGTGACTTATTGTGTCAAGTGAATCGTATGAATGTAATTGCTTAATAATGCGCGTGTAGTGGGAAAACAAATTATTTCGCCTTTCACACATTTTTGTAATTTTGAATAAGTGTTAATAAATATATATATTACTAGCGGACGTACCCGGCTTCGCCCGGGTTTTACCCGAGTAAAAGTTTGTCTAACGAATCTCTCGATAAAGTGAACATTTTTTCCCGGTCCCTTGAAAAATACTCGATAAGTTGAATAAAATCAATATTAATTGATTCCCTCGGTAATTGGAAGTAAAAGGAATAGTATCTTGCCTTGGAATTGTATCATTATTCTTGTATAGATGTACCCGGCTTCGCCCGGGTTTTACCCGAGTAAAGGTTTGTTTAACGAATCTCTCGATAAAGTGAACATTTTTTCCCGGTCCCTTGAAAAATACTCGATAAGTTGAATAAAATCAATATTAATTGGTTCCCTCGGTAATTGGAAGTTAAAGGAATAGTATCTTGCCTTGGAATTGTATCATTATTCTTGTATGGATGTACCCGGCTTCGCCCGGGTTTTACCCGAGTAAAGGTTTGTTTAACGAATCTCTCGATAAAGTGAACATTTTTCCCGGTCCCTTGAAAAATACTCGATAAGTTGAATAAAATCAATATTAATTGGTTCCCTCGGTAATTGGAAGTTAAAGGAATAGTATCTTGCCTTTGAATTGTATCATTATTCTTGTCTCAAATAAATTGCCGTGTCATCCTGAATTTTGTCTTTCCTAATTTTCTACATTACAAAATCATCGTATCATCATGATAATATTTAGAGCAGATTGTTGAATTATAACAGATAAATTAGAATATTTATCTTGATTATTTCTAGGCGAAAAGTTATTTCAAAAATTTTATTTGCTAGAAACCTTCCCAGTACTATACTAAATAACTTCCCAGGGTTTCATGGCGATCCAATGAGTGGTTTGGTCAGGCATAAAGGACAAACAAACAAACAGATACACATACATTCATTTTTATATATATAGATTATTATCTATCTATATATAATTATATATATATATATATAATTGAATGACTGTCTGTCTATCTGTCTGTCTGTCTGTACTATATAGATTCAAAAACCATACATCCAATCACCGTGATATTTTGGGATATTATTAGGTATGAAAAAACAATAGAAAAAAATAAAAAATAAGTGGGTCAGGTGTTGATATTAAAAATGAAGAAGGCGTCTCCTGACCACGAGCACATGTGCTTTTTAGATGGCAGAGCGCCAAATAGTGGAGAAAAAAATAAACTAAACGTTTATTTAGCATGCTCCATGATATTTGGCCAACCCAATTTCTTGATAAATCAAGAAAAGCCTCCACGAACGCGTTTCGCGCTGTTGGCGCTCGTCAGCGTGGAGTAGGCTGTAACCACTGCGACCAAAAATAATTTTTGGTCTCAATGGCTTCCCGAGAAACCAAGAAATGGGTATTTAAGGCCAAATTTGCGTAAAGACGCTTAACACATGAAAAACAATAGAAAAAAAATAAAAGATAAGTGGGTCAGGTGTTGATATTAAAAATAAAGAAGGCATCTCCTGACCACGAGCACATGTGCTTTTTTAGATGGCAGAGCGCCATCTAGTGGAGCAAAAACAAACTAAACGTTTATTTAGCTTGCTCCGTGAAATTTGGCCAACCCAATTTCTTGATAAATCAAGAAAAGCCATCCACGAACGCGTTTCGCGCTGTTGGCGCTCGTCAGCGTGGAGTAGGCTGTAACCACTGCGACCAAAAATATTTTTTGGTCCCAATGGCTTCCCGAGAATTATTAGGTATATCCCCGGGAAGGTTTTTGAAAAATAATTTCTCGAATATCTTGAATATCCTTAGAGTGATTCGCAGATTTGTAGATTTAACTAAATGATGATGATTATTTATCAAAAGTAAGATTTTCTACCTATTAATTGCGCACAAGTCAAAGTAAGTTTTTTCATTTATCTACAACATATATATTGGGAGAATAGATAAAAAAATGATTTTGTAATGTAGAAAATTAGGAAAGATGAAATTCAGGATGACACGGCAATTTATTTGAGAAAAGAATAATGATACAATTCCAAGGCAAAGATACTATTCCTTTAACTTCCAATTACCGAGGGAACCAATTAATATTGATTTTATTCAACTTATCGAGTATTTCTCAAGGGACCGGGAAAAAATATTCAATAGATAAAACTATGATTTTGTAAGGTAGAAAATTAGGAAAGACAAAATTCAGGATGACGTGGCAATTTATTTGAGACAAGAATAATGATACAATTCCAAGGCAAAATACTATTCCTTTAACTTTCAATTACCGAGGAAACCAATTAATATTGATTTTATTCAACTTATCGAGTATTTTTCAAGGGACCGGGAAAAATGTTCACTTTATCGAGAGATTCAAATTTACGAGTTTCAAATTATCAAAATATATATTTTTTTATGAGTTTATAGAGAATAGTTCTAGCAAATGTTCGTTAGACAAACCTTTACTCGGGTAAAACCCGTGCGAGGCCGGGTTCATCCGCTAGTATATATATAAATGAATGTATGTGTGTCTGTCTGTCCTTTATGCCTGACCAAACTACTCATTGGAACGCCATGAAACTTTGGGAAGGTATTTAGTATAGTACTGGGAAGGTTTCTAGCAAATAAAATTATCGAAATAACTTTTCGCCTAAAAATAATCAAGATAAATATTCTAATTTATCTGTTATAATTCAGCAATCTGCTCGAAATATTATAATGATGATAAGATGATTTTGTAATGTAGAAAATTAGGAAAGACAAAATTCAGGATGACACGGCAATTTATTTGAGACAAGAATAATGATACAATTCCAAGGCAAGATACTATTCCTTTAACTTCCAATTACCAAGGGAACCAATTAATATTGATTTTATT
The DNA here is from genome assembly GCA_030710605.1 of Cordylochernes scorpioides. NCBI lineage: Eukaryota > Metazoa > Arthropoda > Arachnida > Pseudoscorpiones > Chernetidae > Cordylochernes > Cordylochernes scorpioides. The sequence continues at coordinate 89,585,139 of CP092868.1, forward strand.
CAACTTATCGAGTATTTTTCCAGGGACCGGGAAAAAATGTTCACTTTATCGAGTGATTCATTAGACAAACCTTTACTCGGGTAAAACCCGGGCGAAGCCGGGTACATCCATACAAGAATTATGATACAATTCCAAGGCAAGATACTATTCCTTTAACTCCAATTACCGAGGGAACCAATTATTATTGATTTTATTCAACTTATCGAGTATTTTTCAAGGGACCGGGAAAAAATGTTCACTTTATCGAGAGATTCGTTAGACAAACCTTTACCCGAGTTTTACCCGAGTTTTACCGGGCGAAGCCGGTTACATCCGCTAGTATAATTATATATGTGGGGTGTGTGGTATTGGTGTGGCTTGAGAAAAAGCCGCTGATTAAAATATTTTTATATATAAAATAAATTAATTTATTTAAAGCCCGAAATAAATAGAGGAGAGAAATAACGACAGCTGGGCGAAAGCTTTGTTGTTCGTACGACGCGTGTGCCAAGCTTCACGGATGTCACACGAGGGCCGAGGTGTTCTTTAAATTGACGTGCTGGCTGAGACGTGGTGTGGTCACTACATATAAACACACACACTAAGCTTTTATTTGCTTGTAGAGGAATTATTGGTCATTTGCTTGATCTTGGAATCCATGAGTACAACCAGAGCATCCAACATATGGGGGATGGTTGCGTGATGTGTTGGCGTGGCTTGTGGAAAGACCGCTGATAAAATTATAATTAAAATTAATTTATTTAAAGCCAGAAATATATAAAGAGAAAAGAATTAACGGTTGAGGTAAAGGCCGTTGGGAGCAGGCCTTGTTGTTATGACGCCAGTTGCCAGCCAAAGTGTCGGATGACGCCCCGCGCGCATGCGTAGTGTGTTCTCCCAGCTTGCGCTTGCTGAAGCATAGTGGGGCCACCACTTTATTGCCCGTAGTATGTGTATTGAAACTTTGTCCCAGTTCGCGCTCGCTGAAGCAAAGTGTGGTCGCCACATATATATATATATATATAGAGAGAGAGAAACCTGAAATTTTAAAAATATTTAGACAGACATGAAAGGACCGACTTCTTAAAAAGCAACATAAATTGAATGCATTCCATATAACGGGTTTGAATATCTTTAAAATAGGTTGACACTACTTTTAAATTTTATTTTATAATTTCACTTTTATAGTTCATATTTGCTATTAAAACCTTATTTCATGGTTTCCTACTTTTTTCCTGTCAATTTAACTCAGTCCAATTCTGCAAGGTGCCGTATACTCTGCTAATGGTAACATAATCTCGGTCATCTACAAAGAACTTTGAATCTGAGTAAACTATTGTCTTTAGAATGGTGCTTCCTTCTTCTTTCTTATCTCCACTCCATCATATTAGGGTATCAAGCTTGTAGAGCTCCATAATGATTGGGTATAGTAGAATGTCTCTGTCTTTGTCATTAAGACTGGGAGACTGTTGTCTTGAGGCATGAGAGCAAGTTTAATAAAGTTTCTTTTTAATATGAGCCTCAAGCATGATGTAGCAATACACTATTATACACGGATACGCTCCAGGAACCTGGGTTACCTTTATGTTACTACTATTCTTATATACATACTTGCGACTGTACCCGGTTTCGACTGGCTTTTACTCGAGTGAAATTTGTCCTAACTAATTTTTTAACTATATTTTCCAGAAAAACATTTATATATCCACTATCTACTGAATCTATTATTTTGATTTTAAGAGATATCTACTAGGTTGAGCAAAAAGTTCTTTTTTCCCCGGAAAAAAAGCCAAATAAAGAAAACAGAAGAATAAAAATACGATTTCACTGAAACTATTTATTAAGAAGCTAATGAAAATCATTCTTCAAGATAAAGATCACATGATTATCTATGATAGTTTTCCTCCTAACTGCAAGCCACTGGATTTGTCCAAGGTACCATGACTCAGGCTTGGAGGGGAAGAAGCCACGACAGGTAGCTACAACCTCATCTATAGTATTGACGTCCCCGAAATGCCTGCTCCCTCGAACAGAAAACTATTGGATAAACCTTTGTAAAATTCATATAAAGGTAAGTGAGACTATGAAGATAAACATAGAATCTATTGAAAGAGATACTATTAAAATTAAAATTAGAAAATAAAAAAGCCATTTTTCCTATATTATAATTATGAAATTATAACTCTGAATGACCCAGGTTCACACGACATTTTTATTAATTGTAAATAAAATAAATCAACTTAAAGAACTTGGGTTATAAATATCAACTTAAAGAAGCATTCTCTCTATTTTATAAACATATACATTCTTATATAAAAACTCACACCTGGAAGTTTCCCGAAATACAAGAGGATCTGGAAAACAAGGGATTTGAGATATGCCCTTATTTTAATATATATATAAATGTTATGAATTTAATGTTTTGATGTTGGTATTAGAGATGCAGTCGTGAAAAAGGAAAGATAGTTGTTTACTTATCAAGTAGTTTTTATTTTCAATTACTTGAAAAGAATTACACATTAAATATTTTTCACAGTGATATAGAATTTATAAAATGAATCCTATATATTCGTGAATTAAAAAATAGGTAGGTTAACTATATATATTTACAACAATATATATTTTCAAAGTGTTATATTCAAAACCTATGGTCAAAAAATGTAGAACAGTCAATGAATGGAAATAAATTATATGTTTTAAAAAATAAAATATTTGCATATCAAATTATATAATATATATATATAGAGTATGAAAATTAGTACAAAAGTGAATTCGTACTTGGATCAGGTAGATAAATTAATAAAAAAAGGCATTTCCTGATCGTGCAATTGAAAGTTGCTGATGGCTTGCGCCATCTATCGGTATAAATATCAACTAATCGTTGATTTTTAATCCACGCTGAAGAGGGCCAACAGCCCGAAACGCGTACGTAGTTAGATTTTCTTGATTAATCAAGAAACGGTATTTGGCCAATTCTGGAATGATTAAAAATCAACGATTAGGTGATATTTTTACCGATAGATCGAGCAAGCCATCAGCAACTTTCAATTTCACGATAAGGAAATGCCTTTTTTCTTAATATATAGAGTACTAGCCGAATGACCCGGGCAACGCCCGGGTTTTACCCGATTAAATGTTTTTATTCAAATACTATTCGTTACAATTATAAATTGGCACCGTGGATGTCACTTTTGTGAAACGTCCCGCTCCAAACTTTGTGTGTTTTTAAAATATATAAATAAATATGTAAATTTTCACAACGATATTTGAAAATTTTATTATTTTGATTTTCAAATACTATTCGTTACAATTATAAATTGGCGTCGTGGATGTCACTCTTGTGAAACGTCCCGCTCCAAACTTTGTGTCTGAGAAGCGATATTTTTATAGAAAGATGATCTGGCTTTTGTTTTCTGCTCGAATGAATGTTTTTCTGTTAGAATTTTGTTGCTGCGTACAAAATAATGAACTGGTTTCACCCGTGGTCTCTGCTTTTAGGAATTTTTCCCCGATATAATTTTGTATCTGATAATCAAACATGATACAGCAATATCATCATCATTTTCTGACTAAAAATATATAGTTTTAATAATTGATTTATATACTTTTTAAAATAGCCTATCGTCTTCCCCGTATTATTTTACCTATGGATGGAAATTTTGGCTTGAATTAGTGAACTACTGCGAATTTGTATACCGGACATACAAACAAACATACAAACATTCATTTTTATATATAAATTAGATATCTTTGCAAATATGCATTCCCAGCAATCTTATAATGACTCTATGTTTTTTTTTTTAAATAGATGTAAATGAGTCGTTTTGATTCAGCAAAAAGTTGCTTGTTGTCCAGGGCAGAGCTGAAGGCAGGAATGGCCTCTGGAGTGTTGGAGTGCAGCACCAGTTTTCCCCTGGTGCGCAGAGACGCCCAAGATGCCTTGGGGCAGAGTGTGGGCAGCGCGGACAGCTTTGAGGATGTCCCGTGGTTCAGCCTGCGGGTTATCTGCAATAACCACGATGTGGGCCGCAGATTTTTCTCCATTGAGGGTGCCTTTGGCAACGGCAGGCTTCGGGGCGCGGGAAGATGCAGGCTTGGCTGGAATCCGTGATTTGGTCCTCTTAGCGGGCGGGTTTGACGCCTCTGGCTGCTTCCTCTTGGTTAGAGCAGTATCTGGCTTCTTGGGAGCAGGTGCTGCCACAGGGACAGCAGCTGGAGCGGGGGTGGCAGGCTTGATGGGCTCGGTCTGAGCACTAGAGTCCTTGCAGGTGAGAGCAGGGCCAGTTTGAGTGGTCTGGCAGGTTTTCTTGGGCATTTGGGCATCCATGATTTTTCCAGCTCCAGGAAGTCATTCACGGTGCCTGCGAGGTTCTTCACATCCCTAATTAGGCACTTGATTATTTCCCTCCGCTGCTCAATGAAGCGGACAAGGTCCAGGTGAAGAGCTGCTAGGGAGGGCTGGCCGAGGGATTGCAGGATTTGGTAGTGGCGGGAGAATACCATGTTGTCTTCTTCAACAAGAGCCGCGATGTCAACCGAGGGTTGAGAGGACTTGTTTGCTTTCTTCTTCTTCTTGCAGGAATCCATGGCGGGAGAGCGTCGGAGCGTTGAAGAAGAGCGGTGATTTTTTTTTTTTTAGACTGAAAAAGTAGGGGGCACGCGGAGGAATGTGAATGAGAAAAAATATCACAGCAAGTTCTTAAATAGTGCTGTTGAAACAGGCCATCTTTATTAATTATTATTTTATTTATTTAGGTAACCCGGATTCCTGGAGCATACTAAAGTCGCCAACTATCCGGGTTGGTCTTTAGACTTCACGTCTAATGGTGGCAGCAGACATCCAGTTTATCAGGTGTCGCCAGGCTGACTTGTGCTTAGGGATGTTCTGCAGGTTTTCAGGGGCAAATACAAGGTATGTCCCATAAGTTCCCGGACTGGGTCCATAAAAAAAATATAAATGAAAAATGTAAATGAATTTGACTGTTTATTATAGAAAAAATATCTGGCTACACGGTGGTACCAATATCGAGGCGGTACGTGCACGCGCCCCAAAGTTATTCTAATTTATTTAAAGGTTACACATAGCGTTGTGGCGATTTTACGATGGAACGAAAATTGAAGCAGAGGATTTGCATAGAATTTTGTGTGAAACTTCAAATATCAGCAACCGAAACTTTTTAAATGCTTAATAAAGCATTCCCCAAAGAGAACAATTGTTTTTGAATGGCATTCTAGATTCAAAGCTGGCAGAATTTCCATTGAAGATGATCTTCGTCAAGGACGCCCAAAAATTTCAAAGGACTGATGAAAATGTGCAAAAAATCACCGATTTGATAAAAGAAAATCCTCGAATACTTTGCTGGAGCTAGAGCAAGACACAGGCATCTCTAAAACAACGTGTTCCTGAAATGTAAAAAAAAATTAAAGCTCTAGTGTGCTTCAAATTCGAGGTATAACAATCGTATAAGTGTTCTAAGGAACTGATGTGTCACATTTGGGATATGAAATTCCATTATCCATGATGATCTGGACCCAAGAAGTTCCTGCAAGTTTGTCTCACGGATATTCACTCTGGAGCAGAAAGAGACACTTAGAGAGATTTGCGAAAACATTATTTATATTGGCCTTACAAGACCATATGTGACAACATATGGTGATAATCGGGAACATGGGTCTACGGCTAAGATACTGAAAAAGAAACGCCAATCAAGTCATTGGTTAGCAGATGACGAACTGGCACCCAAAAAAGCAAGGATAGAAAGCCAAAAAAGAAGATTCTGCTCGTCAATATATCATGAATTAATACCAATTGAGACAAAAATTAATGGGACGATGGGAAAGCGAGAATTATTCTATTTTGTTAAGGTAAGTTTGCTTATTTCAAATACACGTGGTACAGGCCATAATCATGGTGGGCAGAAGTTGGCGACTTTGCACTTACAAATGTGCCAGAGCCCCGTTTGATTACGTTCACTCGCTGGTGGGGTTTGACTTTAATAATAAAAAGATCCCAATGCGGGATTCGATCCCGGGTCGTAGCGGTCGAAAACCAATCGTTTATACCACCCTTCCATCGATCCCTTTTTTTGAAAAGGTTACTGGAGGCTGGGCAAAAGAAACTCCCAGAAAGATGACAGAATAAAGATTTAGGGCTTCATCATGATAACGTACAGCTACATATGGCTTATTAGGTGCTCGCTTATTTGATAAAAATAACACCCCTTTCCTATTCTCCTGATTTAGCTCCGAATTATATATTTTTTCTTATTATTATCCAATATCAAAGATCCCATTTAGAGATCAACGATTTGATACGATACAAACCCTTGAAGAGAAATCGCTGAACGTCTTGCGAAGCATACATAGAGACGAATATTTCAATTGTTTCCAAAGTTGGAAGAACATAGGTGCATTGTGAGAGAGTACAGTAATGTATTATTTTGAAAACTATTGCATTTAATTTTTGTATTTTGTATAAATAAAGTTATAGTCTCATAGTACAGGAACTTTTGTTCATACCTTATACTTCCTCCATATTTCAGCAATGAAAGAAATTTCCGTCCTGACCATCATATTAATTTTTGTTCGCGTTTAAATAATGTAAAAGCAAATAAATATTTACAATATACAGAGATATATAGAGAGAGAAACGAAACAATATAAGATTAACAATAAGTATTTTAATTGGGCTAGATTTCAGCCATTTAATTGCTTTCCATACTTTCATTATAATTTTACATCGTTTATTCTGAATATTAGAACAATTTTTATTTTAATTGCAAGATATGGTTTCTCCAAGAGATTTCTACAAAAAGACGTACCGCTAGGATTGACTGCTTTTGATCCAACTCTTTTCCCAATGTTTGCTCATTACAACAGGAGACAATTTTTAAAAAAATAATGTAAATATTTTTCAAATCTCACTTTTTTTAATACCTTGTATACATATAAATGACATATCTCATGTCTAAATAGACTCCATATATTAACCGTCGCCGCAAACTAGCGGTCTCGAGTCGGTGACAAAGCCACTACATCAGATTTGGCAAACTGAGAAGCGCCCACCTTGAGACCATGGTTCCATGGCCCTCGTCAGCCCGAAGCGGGCTTGATTTCATGAGATGTACAAGGGATAAAAAAAAATCTCATTAACTGTCAAAGAGGTGTTTGGCTGGTGAAGTGGCTAGGCTATATCTACGGCTAATTTATAGATGGAAGTTTGCCGCGAGGATAATGATCTATAAAAATTAATGACACATCTCCAGTTAAAATTGACGTCAAAACCTATTGACCGTCGCCTCAAACTAGCAGCCTTGGGTCGGTGACAAAGCCACAACACTAGCTTTGGCAAACTGAGAAGCGCCCACCAGGAGACCATGATTTCGGGATATGGTCATAGTCAGTCCAGGGCGAGCTTTATTTCATGAGATCCATAAAGGATCAAACGAAATTCTCACAATCCACTAAAGAGGTGTTCAGTTGGAAAAGTGCCATGGCCAAAGCTATAGCCAAAATATAGATGAAATATGGCCTATCCACTTTGCCAGCTAAACACCTCTTTTGCATATTGTGAAGATTTCATTGGATGCCTTATAGCTCTCGTTAATTAAAGCCTGTCTTGGACTTACGAGGGCCATAGCCCAAAACCATGGTCTCCAAGTGGGCGCTTCTCAGTTGGCCAAAACTGGGGTCGTGTCTTATTCGTCAACTTGAGGCCTCCAGTTTGAAATAACGGTCGATAGCATCTAGTTTTTACGTGTATTTTAACGTGAGATATGTCCCTTATTTCTATAGATCATTATCCCCTCCGGTCAAATTCTCACCGCAGGTATCCTACGATGATCTGGCCCGCGCTATTGCCGAGGCTCCTCCACAACGGAAGCCACGATC
>CP092868.1:89593107-89659725 GCA_030710605.1 Cordylochernes scorpioides
TATGATTATTTTCAAAGTAAAATAATTTTCTACTGCTCTTACTGTAATGATGAAATAATGTGAGGGCCTGGCTCATCAGTGTGAATCTCCCAGCGGTGTTGCTAGTTTAATCTAGAAGAATCATAGGCGTCAAAATTAGTTTCAATTTCGTATAACAGGTGGCGCGCTAATGCGTCATGTTAATAATATGGTTCGTGATTGACCGTAGTTATTTAGATCTATATCTGTAAACCTGTGAAGACAGATATTCAGGGTGTCCGGGAGTTGGTGCCATTAAAACACTGGAATGTTTGTCACAATGTAATTCAGGGAAGTGACGAACTCTCCCACAGTCATCTCCTGCCATCTAGCGAGAGAAAACTGAATTATTTAACTTTGTTCGGGTTATGTTGAAAAGGTTTTACTGTTATATAATGGATATAGCCTTCTAATTTTTTTTATATGCTATTTGTATAGTAACAATATATTCAATCAAATATCAGTAAATATTATATCAATCAAATATAAATCTCCGAGGATATGTTTATTTATTACACTTTTAACAAGTTTACAAGCTTTCGGGTTTTAAACGACCCTTCTACAGGTAAAAACCTTTTAGAAAAGACAACTATAAACCCATAAACAGTAATACTGGACATGATTTCAATCTTCAAGAACCAAAAGCTATATACTCAAACATAAAAAAAAATACAAAATATTACTACTGGAGGCATTGGGGTATCAATTAAAAATAAAAATAATGGTATAAATAGACACATTGAAATTCCGGAGGTGTATCATAGTTTAGTTAAAATGTCCTAATTATCAAAATCCCTTAAACTTTTCTGTTAAAAACTTGAATACAAATATATTTTTATTCATAAAAAAAAATAATTTTAACATATCTCAAAACTTTTATAATAGATAGTAAAATAGGTAATATGTGTAAAAATATTTCGATTTGTAGTTAACTTTAAGATAACCTTCTTCATATCAAATTGTATAAATTAATAAAGTAATATCTAAATAGTTCAAACCAAAATATGTAAATATAGTAATGTATAACTACAATACAGCTTAGTTTCCTTTTATAAAACTTTTTACCTGTAGAAGTGTCCTTTAAAACCCGAAAGCTTGTAAACTCGTTAAAAGTGTAATAAATAAACTTATCCTCGGAGATTTATATTTGATTAATTCAATTGATACAGAGGATTATAATTCTGATATCAGTAAATATGTTTAATGAAATCAATATTCTGTATTCAAGTCCAGAATTGAACCAAGGTTTCATATTGGAGAACATGATATCCACCAATGCCTTTTTTCGGAGACATTTATTTCATAAATTGAAAAACGTGCGCTATATATCCTAGGTACATATCTGCGTGTATAGGTTCAACCTATTTTATATTCATGTTTTCAAAACGTTTCTCGTATTAGAGATAGAGGGATACAATTTTTAAATTTTACATCCACATTTTACGGAGACATGGACTGAAAATTAAATCTATATTCTGTTGCTACACACGCATAAACAAAATTAAGGAAGTTTTACCTTTTTAGCATGTATATAGGGATTCAGACAATAATTCTGAAATATATTTGATAAACAGTGACCTTTATTGAAGACACGAGATAACCAAGTGTAAACAAAATTCCCACTGTCTCCTCTTCAAAATAAAATAAAAAAGACGACCGTCTCTAGAGAATAGAGAAATGCCCTAAATTTTTATATGAGGGACTCCCCACCTCTTCAGAATCAAATGGCATTGGCTGCACGGTATTCGCTATCTGCTCCTGCTCCTGACAGCGACGGCTTCACCAAGGTGGGGCCTAGAAGGAAGAGGCCTGTAGACTCCGAGGCGGCAGGCCGGAAAGCCAACCCTCACTGAACGCCCAATGCCTAAGTCAAAAGTACAATAATGTACGACGACTCGGTAAAAACAAGCGGCGTTCAGAGCCAGATCGGCGGTGGGCAAGGCAGAACAATGCGTGTATTTTAAATTTTGTCCAGACTTCAGCCAGGCCCAGTAATTTCTGGCGCTAGAGGCGAAGCTGGGCAAGGGCTCCATCTATCAGATTACAAAAATGGAGGGGCATTCCTGGTCGGCCTCTCCAGCGTGCAACTGGCCGACCAGCTGAAAGAAAAAGGGCTCGACATAGAAGACGACACCCTGCGGGCCTTCCAACTGAAGAAAAAGGTCGGGCGAATTGTGCTCGGCAATGTGTTATTTTTCGTGGAGGACGCCGACTTCGTCGTTGCGCTGCGGCCATGCGGATAGGTCACGTCCATTATCCAGAAGATTATGCATTCTCTCTCTCGATGATTCCTGCTAAACAGATGCCCGTCGGGAAGCTTTTATCACTCTGCGAGACGGAGTAAAGCTTTCCCAGATCCCTACTCGGCTGGATGTCAAGTCCAAGGGAGTGGTCACGCACGTCCACGTGACCTACGGTAGTGTCCCCTGTGTTATAAGCAGGGACACAAACGTGCAAACTGCCCTCACAAGACTGGTCTTCGAAAAGACAAGCTGGTGCTTCTTGTGGATTCTCCTGCTGCACGCATAGAAGCCTGGACCAAACCGCCCTCCACTTCGAACGCCTCTCCTGTTGCAGCACCACCGGCTACTACTGTTGTTGCAGTTCCTCCTCACAGTGACACAGTGAGAACAGAAGAGACGCTCGCCTGACTCCTTCTCCACCCGAAATTCAGGGCGAAAATCAAATCCCTAAATCTCCCCAAAAAAGGCGCACTATGATTGAAATTCAGATGGACATTCTCCTCAAGAACGATAAAGTATCTGCAGTCATAGATCGAGCCCACAAGCAGGGTAGCTATTGTCTCTTACAGGGGAAGCTTTCTCGAATTAAATTTCGAGTTGCAACCCTGAATACTCGAGGCATCGTCGCTCTTCGCCGGAGAATCCAGCTCTGCTGTTTTCTCAAGGAGCATGAAATTGACATCTGCTTCCTGCAAGAGACAAACGTCATGTCCCTGGACGACGTAGAAGATCTCTGTCACGGCTACATCGCCGTTGTTGCATCCGCAACGACCATTGTGGGATCAGGTCTTGTTCTATTCACTCGAGTATATTTTAAATATGAGTGGTGTTGTATTTTTCTACAATTTCAAACAAGAGTTAATACCATCCTTCGAGTTATTAATCGACGTATGCTATTTTCGGATATGGAATAGGGGTATACAAAGGCCTTTGTTTTCAAACATTTTAACGTCGTGCAATCAAAGGAGCGAACATCTGGAAAATCTCGTAATTTTGTGCTGATGCTTCAAAATCGCTAGTGATACATAGACAAAAGACCTATGCAAAAAGTTTTTTTGGGAAACTCTTAGGCCAAAGAAAAAAATATTCGGATGAAATAAAATAAATTTCTGACTGAAATGTCTTATCTTTCGAAAGGAATATGACAATCTTTATCTTCATCGTATGAAAATAGTTTCGACAATATATTCAAACACCACGAATGGACACATTCTCGAAAAATATAAGAAATATTATTACGAATATAATATATTATATTTTCAAGTAGCTCTGCAACTCCGGTCACAAGAAGCTCCATGGGACACCTGTCAATCATCTCTGGACCCCCCCGGGGGGGGGGGGGGGGGTTAGCACAGGTGTAAGGGGTTCGCGGAATCTTATCGGCAAATAAGGAAAACGAGACGCTTCGGTGGCTGACCACTCTCATTATTAATATCTTTACCTTGGGATAAGTTGTTCTCCCTATAAATACCTCTTGCATATAATTTTATTGGAGAACTAAACGGTGAATACCCTTTATAATAAATTAATTATCCCAAAGTTTGTCCTTGCTTTATTTATCTCCGCGACAATATATTGAATTTGATAACTAAAGGTTTTCACAGAAATCTGTTGTATACGAGAACTGAGATGCGGCTGAAAAGAAAGGTTTGTGGCTAAGGAAGATTGAATCGATATTGATCAGTGGCCTAGGTGGTGTTTCAGGCTGAACAAGCAAAAGTTTTGCAGAAGATATCCGGAGAAAGGCAGAAACGACGAGGTAATCTCTTTTTATTACTCAGGTTTTAACAAAGAGTTTAGGGGGGGGGGGGGGGGGGTTAATCACCGGATTAGATGACATTACACGCAGGCGGCAAAGGATTAATGATAAAACGGATTATTAATGCTATATAATTTCCTCTAAGATTCCACCTTACACGAATTGTATATATTTCATATGAAATTATCTAATAGAATTTCCTAATACAACATAACAGTGGATAATATTGCTGCCTGGATCTATTGCTTTGGTATGAAATTAAGCTATCTTATTTTTTTGTAAAATACTATATATATAAACAATGGTAGAAGCCATAAGACAATGATTTACAGTAACCATAGTTTCAATAGAATCTCAAATTAAAAAATTGTAATGGGTAAATTGATTTATTTGAGATTTCTAAAACTCTCTCTCGGCCGTGCGGCAACGCAACGCTCAGAGCCACACTCAGTGAGCTGCCTTTTATAAGCGAGGACGGGGACATCTTCAGTATCTTAAGATCTTACCTCCAAGTGGTCTCCATGCCGTGAACTCATCCAGAGGCTACATCTGGGTCGAACTGAAGAAGACAATCTTCATTCTTATGAATGATGGAAAATATAACGAACTTTCCTAAGAACATCATCGTGACTGCAAAGGGCGTCTCTGCGCTGGGTTATTAAGAGTATGGGTGTCCTTGCTCCAAGTGATACCAGAAGGTGCTACATGAATGTGAACTGACCCCAGATTAACAGAGCAGCAAACGGTCTTCAGCTTTTCAAACATACAAACAGTGTGAAGATACGGCACCTGCTTCTACCACTACTGCAGTTGCCTCACCAACTGAAGAATCCAACTACTCCCCGGATCAAGCGTCTTCCGCACCATCAGCACAATAAGTCAAAGGTAATGCGCATACATTCATTGCCCGCGCTCCGAAACCATCATGCAGACAGGCCCCAAGGCCATAAAAGCTCGGAAAAAAATTCCAACCACCTTAAGGTCCTTAACATCAATATCCGGATCAAAGACCCTGGAGCATTTGGTCGCCTACCTCACTCTCTTTTTGAAGAAATATATCTTCTTGGTCTACAAAAGTGGGAAATCACAAAGGGCATTATGTTCATATCTGAACCGATGCATCTCCTTTGAAAGTTGTCCAGAGAGTGAATCAAGGGACTTCACTTATTCAACAACAGACTAATAGGAAGAATCTGTAGCTGACGTCGACCCTCTATATAAACGTTTCTGATATCAAAGAAAGGACAAATGGAGCATCGAGATGTGCAGCTTCTTAATACAGCACTCATTGAAGATCGCCTTTGTACAGGAAAAGAACGTCAAGACCCTGAATAGCGACAATATTTCTGCCTAGGCTACTCAGACAGTCGCGCTAGTATACCAGGGGATCCGCCCTCACCTGCTTAATCGCGCATGATGTTCGTGTCCTGTAGATAACAAAATCGCTGCTTTTGACGTAACCATCCGGAGTCTATGGAGGATCTTTCTCAACTTGCACCTCTATCTTGTTTTGACGAGCAAATCATCATCGCTGCCGTCAAAGATGGCGCATGAGTCCTCAGAGACCGATACATTGCCGAGGAGTCTAGCAGTGACATGGCGTCGGTTTCGTCGAAGCCATTACGCATATTGTGAACCGAGCCAACCTCATAGACGAAGTAGTCATATTCGATATCTAGGAGGATCTCGAGTTTCTGAAGTCGGTGGATGTTAGATGATTGTACGTGTGCTGCTACCATCAGGCCTCTCCAGCCGCATGACGCGATACGGGAACCTCTTCTACAAAACCTATGAGCACCACGCGGTCCACCTCCATAGGTCGGAAATTTTACTGAGCCCCGACTATATTGTCTCACCAGCGTGCTTTGTATTAATCTGGTCGTTGTGAGGGTTGAAGCATTTCTAAAGGAAGCCTTAGCAACATTGATGCCAGTAACAAAGTGTTGAGGTAAAATCAAGCTGAATCTACTTAAATCCCTTTACAACTCGCGCAGATCTGACGAAGCCAAATGGTTTGCCTAGACCTTGAGAATGCGTCTATCAAAATGGACTATCCATCCCTGGCAGATCGTGGCTTCCGTTGTGGAGGAGCCTCGGCAATAGCGCGGGCCAGATCATCGTAGGATACCTGCGGTGAGAATTTGACCGGAGGGGATAAAAACTAGATGCTATCGACCGTTATTTCAAACTGGAGGCCTCAAGTTGACGGAAAAGACACGACCCCAGTTTTGGCCAACTGAGAAGCGCCCACTTGGAGACCATGGTTTTGGGCTATGGCCCTCGTAAGTCCAAGACAGGCTTTAATTAACGAGAGCTATAAGGCATCCAATGAAATCTTCACAATATGCAAAAGAGGTGTTTAGCTGGCAAAGTGGATAGGCCATATTCCATCTATATTTTGGCTATAGCTTTGGCCATGGCACTTTTCCAACTGAACACCTCTTTAGTGGATTGTGAGAATTTCGTTTGATCCTTTATGGATCTCATGAAATAAAGCTCGCCCTGGACTGACTATGACCATATCCCGAAATCATGGTCTACTGGTGGGCGCTTCTCAGTTTGCCAAAGCTAGTGTTGTGGCTTTGTCACCGACCCAAGGCTGCTAGTTTGAGGCGACGGTCAATAGGTTTTGACGTCAATTTTAACTGGAGATGTGTCATTAATTTTTATAGATCATTATCCTTGCGGCAAACTTCCATTTATGAATTAGCCATATATATAGCCTAGCCACTTCACCAGCTAAACACCTCTTTGACAGTTAATGAGGATTTTTTTGATCCCTTGTACATTTCATGAAATCAAGCCCGCTTCGGGCTGACGAGGGCCATGAAACCATGGTCTCAAGGTGGGCGCTTCTCAGTTTGCTAAATCTGATGTAGTGGCTTTGTCACCGACTCGAGGCCGCTAGTTCGCGACGGTTAATATATGGAGTATATTTAGACATGAGATATGTCATTTTTATGTATACAAAGTATTATTAAAAGTGAGATTTGAGAAATATTTACATTATATATTTTTTTTAAATTTGTCTCCTGTGTTGTAATGAGCAAACATTGGGAAAAGAACTGGATCAAAAACAGTCAATCCATCTAGCGGTACGTCTTTTTGTAGAGATCTCTTGGAAAAACCATATATTGCAATTAATATAAAAATTGTTTAAATATTCAGAATAAACGATGCAAAGTTATACAGAAAGTATGGAAAGCAATTAAATGGCTGAAATCTAGCCCAATTAAAATACTTATTGTTAATCTTATATTGTTTCGTTTTTCTCTCTATATATATTGTAAATATTCATTTGCTCTTACATTGTCTCAACGTGTACAAAATTCACCTGATGGTCAGGACGGAAATTTCTTTCATTGCTGAAATATGGAGGAAGTACAAGGTATGAACAAAAGTTCCTGTACTGTGAGACTATAACTTTATTTATACAAAATACAAAAATTGAATGCAATAGTTTTCAAAATAATACTTTCCTGTATCTCTCTCACAATGCACCTATGTTCTTCCAACTTTGGAAACAATGAAATATTCGTCTCTATTTATACCTCACAAGACGTTCAGCGATTTCTCTTAAAGGGCTTGTATCGTATCAAATCGTTGATCTCTAAATGGGATCTTTGATATTGGATAAGAAAAAGATATAATTCGGTGCTAAATCATAAGAATAGGAAAGGGGTGTTATTTTTGTCAAATAAGCGAGCACCTAATAAGCCATATGTAGCTGTACGTTATCATGATGAAGCCCCAAATCTTTATTCTGTCATCTTTCTGGGAGTTTCTTTTGCCCAGCCTCCAGTAACCTTTTCAAAAAAAGGGATCGATGGAAGGGTGGTATAAACCGTTGGTTTTCGACCGCTACGACCCGGGATCGAATCCCGCATTGGGCACATTTTATTATTAAAGTTCAACCCCACCAGCGAGTGAACGTAATCAAACGGGGCTCTGGCACATTTGTAAGTGCAAAGTCGCCAACTTCTGCCCACCATGATTATCATGGCCTGTACCACGTGTACTTGAAATAAGCAAACTTACCTTAACAAAATAGAATAATTCTCGCCTTCCCATCGTCCCATTAATTTTTGTCTCAATTGGTATTAATTCATGATATATTGACGAGCAGAATCTTCTTTTTTGACTTTCTATCCTGGCTTTTTTGGGTGCCAGTTCGTCATCTGCTAACCAATGACTTGATTGGCGTTTCTTTTTCAGTATCTTAGCCGTAGACCCATGTCCCCGATTATCACCATATGTTGTCACATATGGTCTTGTAAGGCCAATATAAATAATGTTTTCGCAAATCTCTCTAAGTGTCTCTTTCTGCTCCAGAGTGAATATCCGTGAGACAAACTTGCAGGAACTTCTTGGGTCCAGATCATCATGGATAATGGAATTTCATATCCCAAATGTGACACACCAGTTCCTTAGAACACTTATACGATTGTTATACCTCGAATTTGAAGCACACTAGAGCTTTAATTTTTTTTTACATTTCAGGAACACGTTGTTTTAGAGATGCCTGTGTCTTGCTCTAGCTCCAGCAAAGTATTCGAGGATTTTCTTTTATCAAATCGGTGATTTTTTGCACATTTTCACAGTCCTTTGAAATTTTTGGGCGTCCTTGACGAAGATCATCTTCAATGGAAATTCTGCCAGCTTTGAATCTAGAATGCCATTCAAAAACAATTGTTCTCTTTGGGGAATGCTTTATTAAGCATTTAAAAAGTTTCGGTTGCTGATATTTGAAGTTTCACACAAAATTCTATGCAAATCCTCTGCTTCAATTTTCGTTCCATCGTAAAATCGCCGCAACGCTATGTGTAACCTTTAAATAAATTAGAATAACTTTGGGGCGCGTGCACGTACCGCCTCGATATTGGTACCACCGTGTAGCCAGATATTTTTTCTATAATAAACAGTCAAATTCATTTACATTTTTCATTTATTTTTTTTTATGGACCCAGTCCGGGAACTTATGGGACATACCTTGTATTTGCCCCTGAAAACCTGCAGAACATCCCTAAGCACAAGTCAGCCTGGCGACACCTGATAAACTGGATGTCTGCTGCCACCATTAGACGTGAAGTCTAAAGACCAACCCGGATAGTTGGCGACTTTAGTATGCTCCAGGAATCCGGGTTACCTAAATAAATAAAATAATAATTAATAAAGATGGCCTGTTGAAACAACAGCACTATTTAAGAACTTGCTGTGATATTTTTTCTCATTCACATTCCTCCGCGTGCCCCCTACTTTTTCAGTCTAAAAAAAAAAAATCACCGCTCTTCTTCAACGCTCCGACGCTCTCCCGCCATGGATTCCTGCAAGAAGAAGAAGAAAGCAAACAAGTCCTCTCAACCCTCGGTTGACATCGCGGCTCTTGTTGAAGAAGACAACATGGTCATCTCCCGCCACTACCAAATCCTGCAATCCCTCGGCCAGCCCTCCCTAGCAGCTCTTCACCTGGATCTTATCCGCTTCATTAAGCAGCTGACGGAAATAATCAAGTGCCTAGTTAAGGATGTGAAGAACCTCGTGGGCACCGTGAATGACTTCCTGGAGCTGGAAAAATCATGGATGCCCAAATGCCCAAGAAAACCTGCCAGACCACTCAAACTGGCCCTGCTCTCACCTGCAAGGACTCTAGTGCTCAGACCGAGCCCATCAAGCCTGCCACCCCCGCTCCAGCTGCTGTCCCTGTGGCAGCACCTGCTCCCAAGAAGCCAGATACTGCTCTAACCAAGAGGAAGCAGCCAGAGGCGTCAAACCCGCCCGCTAAGAGGACCAAATCACGGATTCCAGCCAAGCCTGCATCTTCCCGCGCCCCGAAGCCTGCCGTTGCCAAAGGCACCCAAAATTCTTCCAGGGAACACTTGGGGATATCCACCGGTGCACAGAGGAGGCCCTGGAGTGGATTCGTCACCTCGACATTCCACTCTAGAGAAACTTGCCAACATTGTTGTATTGTGCTGTAAAAAACAATATCATACGCAATATATATAAATGGAGAAAAATCTGCGGCCCACATCGTGGTTATTGCAGATAACCCGCAGGCTGAACCACGGGACATCCTCAAAGCTGTCCGCGCTGCCCACACTCTGCCCCAAGGCATCTTGGGCGTCTCTGCGCACCAGGGGAAAACTGGAGCTGCACTACAACACTCCAGAGGCCATTCCTGCCTTCAGCTCTGCCCTGGACAACAAGCAACTTTTTGCTGAATCAAAACGACTCATTTACATCTATTTAAAAAAAAACATAGAGTCATTATAAGATTGCTGGGAATGCATATTTGCAAAGATATCTAATTTATATATAAAAATGAATGTTTGTATGTTTGTTTGTATGTCCGGTATACAAATTCGCAGTAGTTCACTAATTCAAGCCAAAATTTCCATCCATAGGTAAAATAATACGGGGAAGACGATAGGCTATTTTAAAAAGTATATAAATCAATTATTAAAACTATATATTTTTAGTCAGAAAATGATGATGATATTGCTGTATCATGTTTGATTATCAGATACAAAATTATATCGGGGAAAAATTCCTAAAAGCAGAGACCACGGGTGAAACCAGTTCATTATTTTGTACGCAGCAACAGAATTCTAACAGAAAAACATTCATTCGAGCAGAAAACAAAAGCCAGATCATCTTTCTATAAAAATATCGCTTCTCAGACACAAAGTTTGGAGCGGGACGTTTCACAAGAGTGACATCCACGACGCCAATTTATAATTGTAACGAATAGTATTTGAAAATCAAAATAATAAAATTTTCAAATATCGTTGTGAAAATTTACATATTTATTTATATATTTTAAAAACACACAAAGTTTGGAGCGGAACGTTTCACAAAAGTGACATCCACGGTGCCAATTTATAATTGTAACGAATAGTATTTGAATAAAAACATTTAATCGGGTAAAACCCGGGCGTTGCCCGGGTCATTCGGCTAGTACTCTATATATTAAGAAAAAAGGCATTTCCTTATCGTGAAATTGAAAGTTGCTGATGGCTTGCGCGATCTATCGGTAAAAATATCACCTAATCGTTGATTTTTAATCATTCCAGAATTGGCCAAATACCGTTTCTTGATTAATCAAGAAAATCTAACTACGTACGCGTTTCGGGCTGTTGGCCCTCTTTAGCGTGGATTAAAAATCAACGATTAGTTGATATTTATACCGATAGATGGCGCAAGCCATCAGCAACTTTCAATTGCACGATCAGGAAATGCCTTTTTTTATTAATTTATCTACCTGATCCAAGTACGAATTCACTTTTGTACTAATTTTCATACTCTATATATATTATATAATTTGATATGCAAATATTTTATTTTTTAAAACATATAATTTATTTCCATTCATTGACTGTTCTACATTTTTTGACCATAGGTTTTGAATATAACACTTTGAAAATATATATAGTTGTAAATATCTATAGTTAACCTACCTATTTTTTAATTCACGAATATAGGATTCATTTTATAAATTCTATATCACTGTGAAAAATATTTAATGTGTAATTCTTTTCAAGTAATTGAAAATAAAAACTACTTGATATGTAAACAACTATCTTTCCTTTTTCACGACTGCATCTCCAATTCCAACATCAAAACATTATAATCATAACATTTATATATATATATTAAAATAAGGGCATATCTCAAATCCCTTGTTTTCCAGATCCTCTTGTATTTCGGGAAACTTCCAGGTGTGAGTTTTTATATAAGAATGTATATGTTCATAAAATAGAGAGAATGCTTCTTTAAGTTGATATTTATAACCCAAGTTCTTTAAGTTGATTTATTTTATTTACAATTAATAAAAATGTCGTGTGAACCTGGGTCATTCAGAGTTATAATTTCATAATTATAATATAGGAAAAATGGCTTTTTTATTTTCTAATTTTAATTTTAATAGTATCTCTTTCAATTGATTCTATGTTTATCTTCATAGTCTCACTTACCTTTATATGAATTTTACAAAGGTTTATCCAGTAGTTTTCTGTTCGATGGAGCAGGCATTTCGGGGACGTCAATACTGTAGATGAGGTTGTAGCTACCTGTCGTGGCTTCTTCCCCTCCAAGCCTGAGTCATGGTACCTTGGACAAATCCAGTGGCTTGCAGTTAGGAGGAAAACTATCATAGATAATCATGTGATCTTTATCTTGAAGAATGATTTTCATTAGCTTCTTAATAAATAGTTTCAGTGAAATCGTATTTTTATTCTTCTGTTTTCTTTATTTGGCTTTTTTTCCGGGGAAAAAAGAACTTTTTGCTCAACCTAGTAGATATCTCTTAAAATCAAAATAATAGATTCAGTAGATAGTGGATATATAAATGTTTTTCTGGAAAATATAGTTAAAAAATTAGTTAAGACAAATTTCACTCGAGTAAAAGCCAGTCGAAACCGGGTACAGTCGCAAGTATGTATATAAGAATAGTAGTAACATAAAGGTAACCCAGGTTCCTGGAGCGTATCCGTGTATAATAGTGTATTGCTACATCATGCTTGAGGCTCATATTAAAAAGAAACTTTATTAAACTTGCTCTCATGCCTCAAGACAACAGTCTCCCAGTCTTAATGACAAAGACAGAGACATTCTACTATACCCAATCATTATGGAGCTCTACAAGCTTGATACCCTAATATGATGGAGTGGAGATAAGAAAGAAGAAGGAAGCACCATTCTAAAGACAATAGTTTACACAGATTCAAAGTTCTTTGTAGATGACCGAGATTATGTTACCATTAGCAGAGTATACGGCACCTTGCAGAATTGGGCTGAGTTAAATTGACAGGAAAAAAGTAGGAAACCATGAAATAAGGTTTTAATAGCAAATATGAACTATAAAAGTGAAATTATAAAATAAAATTTAAAAATAGTGTCAACCTATTTTAAAGATATTCAAATCCGTTATATGGAATGCATTCAATTTATGTTGCTTTCTAAGAAGTCGGTCCTTTCATGTCTGTCTAAATATTTTTAAAATTTCAGGTTTCACTCTATATATATATATATATGTAAAACGAAAATTAAAATTATACCGCGAATGTTTCTTTTAAAAATCGAAATTTATTTTCAAAGAGAAATAGCGACATTTCTAATGTTGAGGATGAGGTATGGAAAGGTGAAACATGAAGAGTAATGGAGAACGGAAAAATAAAAAGTGTCCAGGGGCGGGAATCGAACCCACACCCTTCTGCTTACCGGGCAGGTGCCTTGTCCACTCGGCTACCCTGGACGTATTTTTCCGTTCATAACTTATATTTAAAGTAACATTTAAAAAACAATATATAACACGGCTGATGATTGTAAAACGAAAATTGAAATTATACCGCGAATGTTTCTTTTATAAAATCGAAATTATATATTGTATATATATATATTGCGTTATATATTGTATTTTAAATGTTACTTTAAGTATTAGTCACGAACGGAAAAATTCGTCCAGGGTAGTAGGGTTTCAAAGAGAAATAGCGACATTTCTAACTTTGAGGATGAGGGATGGAAAGGTGAAACATGAAGAGTAAGCAACATCCTCAAAGTTAGAAATGTCGCTATTTCTCTTTGAAAATAAATTTCGATTTTAAAAGAAACATTCGCGGTATAATTTTAATTTTCGTTTTACAATCATCAGCCGCGTTATATTGTATTTTAAATGTTACTTTAAATATAAGTTATGAACGGAAAAATACGTCCAGGGTAGCCGAGTGGACAAGGCACCTGCCCGGTAAGCAGAAGGGTGTGGGTTCGATTCCCGCCCCTGGACACTTTTTATTTTTCCGTTCTCCATTACTCTTCATGTTTCACCTTTCCATACCTCATCCTCAAAGTTAGAAATGTCGCTATTTCTCTTTGAAAATAAATTTCGATTTTTAAAAGAAACATTCGCGGTATAATTTTAATTTTCGTTTTACAATCATCAGCCGCGTTATATTGTATTTTAAATGTTACTTTAAATATAAGTTATGAACGGAAAAATACGTCCAGGGTAGCCGAGTGGACAAGGCACCTGCCCGGTAAGCAGAAGGGTGTGGGTTCGATTCCCGCCCCTGGACACTTTTTATTTTTCCGTTCTCCATTACTCTTCATGTTTCACCTTTCCATACCTCATCCTCAAAGTTAGAAATGTCGCTATTTCTCTTTGAAAATAAATTTCGATTTTAAAAGAAACATTCGCGGTATAATTTTAATTTTCGTTTTACAATCATCAGCCGCGTTATATTGTATTTTAAATATATATATATGTGGCGGCCACACTTTGCTTCAGCGAGCGCGAACTGGGACAAAGTTTCAATACACATACTACGGGCAATAAAGTGGTGGCCCCACTATGCTTCAGCAAGCGCAAGCTGGGAGAACACACTACGCATGCGCGCGGGGCGTCATCCGACACTTTGGCTGGCAACTGGCGTCATAACAACAAGGCCTGCTCCCAACGGCCGTTACCTCAACCATTAATTCTTTTCTCTTTATATATTTCTGGCTTTAAATAAATTAATTTTAATTATAATTTTATCAGCGGTCTTTCCACAAGCCACACCAACACATCACGCAACCATCCCACATATGTTGGATGCTCTGGTTGTACTCATGGATTCCAAGATCAAGCAAATGACCAATAATTCCTCTACAAGCAAATAAAAGCTTAGTGTGTGTGTTTATATGTAGTGACCACACCACGTCTCAGCCAGCACGTCAATTTAAAGAACACCTCGGCCCTCGTGTGACATCCGTGAAGCTTGGCACACGCGTCGTACGAACAACAAAGCTTTCGCCCAGCTGTCGTTATTTCTCTCCTCTATTTATTTCGGGCTTTAAATAAATTAATTTATTTTATATATAAAAATATTTTAATCAGCGGCTTTTTCTCAAGCCACACCAATACCACACACCCCACATATATAATTATACTAGCGGATGTAACCGGCTTCGCCCGGGTAAAACTCGGGTAAAGGTTTGTCTAACGAATCTCTCGATAAAGTGAACATTTTTTCCCGGTCCCTTGAAAAATACTCGATAAGTTGAATAAAATCAATAATAATTGGTTCCCTCGGTAATTGGAGTTAAAGGAATAGTATCTTGCCTTGGAATTGTATCATAATTCTTGTATGGATGTACCCGGCTTCGCCCGGGTTTTACCCGAGTAAAGGTTTGTCTAATGAATCACTCGATAAAGTGAACATTTTTTCCCGGTCCCTTGAAAAATACTCGATAAGTTGAATAAAATCAATATTAATTGGTTCCCTCTGTAAGTGGAAGTTAAAGGAATAGTATCTTGCCTTGGAATTGTATCATTATTCTTGTCTCAAATAAATTGCCGTGTCATCCTGAATTTTGTCTTTCCTAATTTTCTACATTACAAAATCATCGTATCATCATGATAATATTTAGAGCAGATTGTTGAATTATAACAGATAAATTAGAATATTTATCTTGATTATTTTTAGGCGAAAAGTTATTTCGATAATTTTATTTGCTAGAAACCTTCCCAGTACTATACTAAATACCTTCCCAAAGTTTCATGGCGTTCCAATGAGTGGTTTGGTCAGGCATAAAGGACAGACAGACACACACACATACATTCATTTATATATATACTAGCGGATGAACCCGGCCTCGCACGGGTTTTACCCGAGTAAAGGTTTGTCTAACGAACATTTGCTAAAACTATTCTCTATAAACTCATAAAAAATATATATTTTGATAATTTGAAACTCGTAAATTTGAATCTCTCGATAAAGTGAACATTTTTCCCGGTCCCTTGAAAAATACTCGATAAGTTGAATAAAATCAATATTAATTGGTTTCCTCGGTAATTGAAAGTTAATGGAATAGTATTTTGCCTTGGAATTGTATCATTATTCTTGTCTCAAATAAATTGCCACGTCATCCTGAATTTTGTCTTTCCTAATTTTCTACATTACAAAATCATCGTTTTATCTAGTGAATATTTTTTCCCGGTCCCTTGAAAAATACTCGATAAGTTGAATAAAATCAATATTAATTGGTTCCCTCGGTAATTGGAAGTTAAAGGAATAGTATCTTTGCCTTGGAATTGTATCATTATTCTTTTCTCAAATAAATTGCTGTGTCATCCTGAATTTCATCTTTCCTAATTTTCTACATTACAAAATCATTATTTTATCTATTCTCCCAATATATATGTTGTAGATAAATGAAAAAACTTACTTTGACTTGTGCGCAATTAATAGGTAGAAAATCTTACTTTTGATAAATAATCATCATCATTTAGTTAAATCTACAAATCTGCGAATGACTCTAAGGATATTCAAGATATTCGAGAAATTATTTTTCAAAAACCTTCCCGGGGATATACCTAATAATTCTCGTGAAGCCATTGGGACCAAAATATATTTTTGGTCGCAGTGGTTACAGCCTACTCCACGCTGACGAGCGCCAACAGCGCGAAACGCGTTGGTGGATGGCTTTTCTTGATTTATCAAGAAATTGGGTTGGCCAAATTTCACGGAGCAAGCTAAATAAACGTTAGTTTATTTTTGCTCCACTAGATGGCGCTCTGCCTTCTAAAAAAGCACATGTGCTCGTGGTCAGGAGATGCCTTCTTTATTTTTAATATCAACACCTGACCCACTTATCTTTTATTTTTTTTCTGTTGTTTTTTCATGTGTTAAGCGTCTTTACGCAAATTTTGGCCTTAAATACCCATTTCTTGGTTTCTCGGGAAGCCATTGAGACCAAAAATTATTTTTGGTCGCAGTGGTTACAGCCTACTCCACGCTGACGAGCGCCAACAGCGCGAAACGCGTTCGTGGAGGCTTTTCTTGATTTATCAAGAAATTGGGTTGGCCAAATATCATGGAGCATGCTAAATAAACGTTTAGTTTATTTTTTCTCCACTAGTTGGCGCTCTGCCATCTAAAAAGAACATGTGCTCGTGGTCAGGAGACGCCTTCTTCATTTTTAATACCAACACCTGACCCACTTATCTTTTA
The DNA here is from genome assembly GCA_030710605.1 of Cordylochernes scorpioides. Lineage (NCBI taxonomy): Eukaryota > Metazoa > Arthropoda > Arachnida > Pseudoscorpiones > Chernetidae > Cordylochernes > Cordylochernes scorpioides. The sequence goes on from CP092868.1 coordinate 89,610,117, forward strand.
TTTTTTTTTTCTATTGTTTTTTTCATACATAATAATATCCCAAAATATCACGGCGATTGGATGTATGGTTTTTGAATCTATATAGTACAGACAGACAGACAGATAGACAGACAGTCATTCAATTTTATATCTACTTATATATTTGCCTTATTTTTTCTGTTTGTCTGTTTGTCTGTTTGAAGCTCACGGATGGGATTTTTCATAACCATCGGTGGTTCAGTGGTAGAATGCTCGCCTGCCACGCGGGCGGCCCGGGTTCGATTCCCGGCCGATCCTTTTTTTTTTTTTTTTACAATTTTTAAAACTCATATATATATTATACAAGAATGACATCCACGGCGCCAATTTATAATTGTAACGAATAGTATTTGAATAAAAGCATTTAATCGGGTAAAACCCAGGCGTTGCCCGGGTCATTCGTATATAATAATTGTATAAACGAATGCAAGACAAAATCACCGCGAATGTTTCTTTTTTTTAAGGCACTTTCTTTTTAAGGCAATTATCGTTATTTATCGTTAATTTTTGTTTCGTTTTTATTAAAAAAAACGATATGGTGCCTTTAAAAAATGATCTTTATTACTATGCAGTTTTCTATTTAGTCAATATACCTAAGTTCATGTTGCAAATGTAATTATCTCTATCGATTTAGTAGGTGAAATGCAAAAAAAAAAAAAATCGACATGATGAAATCTTTATGAAAATTCACATTTTTATTTTTATATTTTCAAGACACACACAGTTTGGGGCGGGACGTTTCACAAGAGAGACATCCACGGCGCCAATTTATAATTGTAACGAATAGTATTTTAATTAAAACATTTTAAAAACACACAGTTTGGAACGGGACGTTTCACAAGAGTGACATCCATGGCGCCAATTTATAATTGTAACGAATAGTATTTGAATTAAAACGTTTTTAAAATATATGCGCACTCGGGTAAAACCCGGGCGTTGCCCGGGCCATTCGTCTAGTATATATATAATTATATATAGATAGATAATAATAATATATATATTTATTAACACTTATTCAAAATTACAAAAATGTGTGAAAGGCGAAATAATTTGTTTTCCCACTACACGCGCATTATTAAGCAATTACATTCATACGATTCACTTGACACAATAAGTCACATGAAATTAGAAATTCATTATAATCGTCCCAGCCAATTTTATTTAGTTAAATCTAATTTTTAAATGCTGATAGCTGTGAATATTCAATATAATCATTTTAGAGCATTTTATGAAATCATTTTCCTTTAAAAATGATAATATTTTTAAATTTGGGTTTAAAAATCTTTTATTTTTTCGTTATTTTCACAAATATATATTTTTTATTTTTAATAATCACAGATTGAATATTATATCTATTTATATTCTGCACCACAGTAAATTTGCACTGTTTGAACGTTGGTGCGAAGAAAGGCATCTTCAGCTGCCCAGCATTTGAACTACAGCCATTCCAGACGGCTACACTTCTTGGACTGCCCTCATTTGATGACACTGCCTTAATGAATCTACCAAGAAACAAACCGACATGGAAACACTTGGTGAACTGGTTCACTAAGGCTATCAAGACTGGTCTTAACCGCTGGACAGCCCGGGTAGTTGGCGATCTATGGATACGCTCCAGGAGCCTGGGTTACCATTATGTTACTACTACATGTAGTTGGCATTGAATGGCACTGCCTTGTTAACAGAAAACAAACCAGACTGGAAACACCTGGTGAACTTGTTCACTAAGGCTAGAAAGACTGACTTCTTAACCACAAGACACACCGGGTAGTTGTCGATCTATGGATAGGCTCCAGAAACCTGGGCTACCTATATGTTAATACAGTAGAACTGTTATGTAATTAAGGTAAGTAAGAAGAATGAATCCGTAACCAATTTATCTTTGCATATTATTTATTATTAATAATACATATTGTAAAGGGAGTTGTAGAGCAAAATTGTCCTTTAGGGAGAGGTGTCCTCATACCGGAGAGTTGATAAATAGTTAAAATGGTCGTTTTGGCAATGAAAACTGTCCTTTCTAGAGAGATGTTCTCTAGCGTGAGTGTCATCTCATGGAGGTTCTACTGTAATACAAGTAGCCGGTCCCGGCCGGGCAGTTGCCTTTTGGGCTCCAGGGGGAAACCTGATTTATCTCTTTCTATCCCAAAACTTCGGACCTCGCTCTTCCAAGAAGACAACCAAACTGTCGATGAACTCCTTTTTAAATGCCTCTATTAGCATTTAAAGAAATTCCAGACTGCAAATCTACTCGGCGTCAACACAACCAATCCAAAGGTAAGATCCATAAAAACAAATCGACCTTCGCTACTTCTGGTCAGCTGGATGTCCACCGCCACAACGATACAATGAGTCTAAAGGCCAACCCGGATAGTAAGCGATTTCTGGTCAGCTGGATGTCTATAGCAACAATGAGTCTAAAGGCCAACCCTGATAGTGGACGACTTCTGGTCAGCTGGATGTCTATCGCAACAATTACACAATAAGTTTAAAGGCCAACCCGGATAGTGGGCGACTTCTGGTCAGCTGGATGTCTATCGTAACAATGAGTCTAAAGGCCAACCCGGATAGTGGGCGACTTCTGGTCAGCTAGATGTCTACCGCAACAATGTGACAATGAGTCTAACGGCTAACTCGGATAATGGGCGACTTCTGGTCAGCTGGATGTCCGCCGCCACAACGATACAATGAGTCTAAAGGCCAACCCGGATAGTAAGCGATTTCTGGTCAGCTGGATGTCTATAGCAACAATGAGTCTAAAGGCCAACCCGGATAGTAAGCGATTTCTGGTCAGCTGGATGTCTATAGCAACAATGAGTCTAAAGGCCAACCCGGATAGTGGGCGATTTCTGGTCAGCTGGATGTCTATCGCAACAATGAGTCTAAATGCCAACCCGGATAGTGGACGACTTCTGGTCAGCTGGATGTCTATCGCAACAATTACACAATAAGTTTAAAGGCCAACCCGGATAGTGGGCGACTTCTGGTCAGCTGGATGTCTATCGTAACAATGAGTCTAAAGGCCAACCCGGATAGTGGGCGACTTCTGGTCAGCTAGATGTCTACCGCAACAATGTGACAATGAGTCTAACGGCTAACTCGGATAATGGGCGACTTCTGGTCAGCTGGATGTCCGCCGCATCAATGAGTCTAAAGGCCAACCCGGATAGTGGGTGACTTCTGGTCAGCTAGATGTCTACCGCAACAATGAGTCTAACGGCTAACTCGGATAATGGGCGACTTCTGGTCAGCTGGATGTCCGCCGCATCAATGAGTCTAAAGGCCAACCCGGATAGTGGGCGACTTCTGGTCAGCTGAATGTCTATAGCAACAATGAGTTTAAAGGCTAACCCAGATAGTGGGCGAATTCTGGTCAGCTGGATGTCTATCGCAACAATAAGTCTAAAGGCCAACTCGGATAGTGGGCGACTTCTGGTCAGCTGGATGTCCGCCGCAACAATGAGTCTAAAGGCCAACCCAGATAGTGGGCGACTTCTCGTCAGCTGGATGTCCGCCGCAACAATGAGACATGAGTCTAACTCGGATATTTGGCGACTTCTGGGATCAGCTGAATGTCCGCCGCGACAATGAGTCTAAAGGCCAATCCGAATAGTCGCCGACTTTTTGATCTGAAAACCAACTCTCGGATAGCTGGCAATTTCTGTACGCTTTAGGAATCCTGGTTACCTACATTTGCTGCACACTAGAAAGCCTTTGGACTATAGCCCCTGCAATGGAATTAATAAATGATTTCAGCTACATTTCTGGAAGGTAACATTACTTTATTATTTTCTACCAATTTACCTTTGTTTGAGCCCCATAGTATGTGTGGTAAAGGATAATAATTCAAATATATTCGAACAAAATAATGATCTTGTTCATCTGAAAAATAGGTTCCTCCCAGAAGTCAACTTTCTCTTTACTGTCACTGCAGCACCTAGCAGGCTTGGGTCGCTGACACGGTCACTAACCAGCATGTGCAAATTCAGAGAGCCCACCTGAAGGACATGGTTTGGGGCTATGGCCTTCGTCACACAATGATTAAATGTCCCTTAAATATCAACATTATCATTTTATCAATTGAAAAAGGTGAATTTGTTTAGTATTCGGATAATTTGAATTTACTATAGTTGAAAATTTGACAAATATTATCTTCAGATATAACTGTTAAAATTTGATCCAGATATGGAAGATACGTATAAGGCACAAGTAAATATATCACTATATGTTAAAAGTCGTAACATAGTATGTAAATATATTTTTGAATATATGACTAGAGATGTAGATTTTCTAATTGAATGTATAAATTCTTATTATGTAAATTTCCCTTTTGTATATAACTGAGCCGTGTTGTTGAAATAAAGAGTTTCTCAGTAGAGCGAGAGCTTCTGCGCGTGTAGCCGCTGGTTTCTGTCTTCGTTATTTTCCTTCCTGGCTTTATCACCCAAAGGCAGTCCAAATTAATATCAAGACTCAAGGTGAGGGTCTTACTTGTTGTGAGGAGGTTTCTTCAATCTTCAACCTCATAACCTTAACACTATACGCCGTAATATTTATATGGTTATATATCTCAACTATATGACAACAGGAATTTATTTCTCCCACGTGCACTATTCGCTCTAAGTCAACTTTAAATGCCACTATATATCAACTATAAAAAATGTATGCCTTTTTGTTTTATCCTCTCTCTGATTGGCCAGTTAAGGTAAAGTGACCGTTATATCCTTGTTCCTCATATCTTCAAAAATGAAATCCAAAATCGATGTTTTATCATTATGAAACTTCGCATGTAGTTAGCTGACGATTTCGATTAGCATATAGGCTATTCAATAAACAAAAAAGGTTAATGTGCTTTTTTAAAATGTGAAACCACAAAGCGTTAGTTCCAGCCTTTTACTGCTTGGCACCGCACTGGTCGCGACAATATATGAATTTGATTGGTTAATATTTTTACACGTAGTTTGTTTACACGATGAATGTTAGTTTGTTCACACGATGAATGTTTTTAATAGGTAAGATTATCCAATCGCCGTGAAACTTTAGGAAGATATTTACTATACTACTGGGAAGGTTACTGGTTTGAATTTGATTCGAAATAAATATTCGTTGCAATTTTATTTGCAAATTATCTACTTTCACTCGCAAGCAGCGCCTCTTGCGGTTTCTGGTGAAATTACATTTATAAATTGTGAAAATGCTAAAATAAATGTTCCAAGTATAATAAATTTAATATTTAATATGAGAATATAGTAATATAATATTCCAATGACGTTGTGAAAAAACTTGCATTTCAATATTAATATATATTTAAAGAAAATATCTTATTTAATAAATGTTTTCAAAATAGTTGTGTTTCAAATATATATTTAAACACATCTATATATATAAAAATGAATTAAAATATTTAATATATACATATAATGAATAATGAAAAAATGAATGTATGTGTATGTGTGTATCTGTCTGTCCTTTATGCCTGACCAAACCACTCATTGGAACGCCATGAAACTTTGGGAAGTTATTTAGTATAGTACTGGGAAGGTTTCTAGCAAATAAAATTTTTGAAATAACTTTTCGCCTAAAAATAATCAAGATAAATGTTCTAATTTATCTGTTATAATTCAACAATCTGCTCTAAATATTATCATGATGATACGATGATTTTGTAATGTAGAAAATTAGGAAAGACAAAATTCAGGATGACACGGCAATTTATTTGAGACAAGAATAATGATACAATTCATAGGCAAGATACTATTCCTTTAACTTCCAATTACCGAGGGAACCAATTAATATTGATTTTATTCAACATATCGAGTACTTTTAAAGGGACCGGGAAAAAATGTTCACTTTATCAAGAGATTCGTTAGACAAACCTTTACTCGGGTATAACCCGGGCGGGTACATCCATACAAGAATAATGATACAATATCAAGGCAAGATACTATTCCTTTAACTTCCAATTACCGAGGGAACCAATTAATATTGATTTTATTCAACTTATCGAGTATTTTTCAAGGGACCGGGAAAAAATGTTCACTTTATCGAGAGATTCGTTAGACAAACCTTTACTCGGCTAAAACCCGGGCGAAGCCGGGTACGTCGCTAGTATAACAATATTTATATACGTTTATTTATATATATAGTCACGACCGTCTGTCGTGGCCTCTGTCACGGATAATATACAGTTATCATCGTCATTCGTTCTTAATTCTGTCACCGTTTGCTTTTGGTTCAGTGGTAGAATGCTCGCCTGCCACGCGGGCGCCCCGGGTTCGATTCCCGGCCGATGCATTTTTTTTTTTACAAATTTTAAAACTCATTTATATATTATACAAGAATGACATCCACGGCGCCAATTTATAATTGTAACGAATAGTATTTGAATAAAAGAATTTAATCGGGTAAACCCCGGGCATTGTAGATTATAAACACAAGGTAATAAGACCACATCCATGATAAGGTACAGTTTGGATTATAGATTATAAACACAAGGTAATAAGACCACATCCATGATAAGGTACAATTTGGATTATAGATTATAAACACAAGGTAATAAGACAACATCCACGATAAGGTACAGTTTGGATTATAGATTATAAACACAAGGTAATAAGACAACATCCATGATAAGACACAATTTGAATTATAGATTATGAACACAAGGTAACAAGACCACATCCATGATAAGGTACAATTTGGATTATAGATTATAAACACAAGGTAATAAGACCACATCCATGATAAGGTACAATTTGGATTATAGATTATAAACACAAGGTAACAAGACCACATCCATGATAAGGTACAGTTTGGATTATTACTATATATAGTCACGACCGTCTTTCCTCATCGGCCGCCTCTGTCACGGATAATATACAGTTATCATCGTCATGCGTTCTTAATTCTGTCAACGTTTGCTTTTGGTTCAGTGGTAGAATGCTCGCCTGCCACGCGGGCGCCCCGGGTTCGATTGCCGGCCGATGCATTTTTTTTTTTACAATTTTTAAAACTCATTTATATATTTTACAAGAATGACATCCACTGCGCCAATTTATAATTGTAACGAATAGTATTTGAATAAAAGCATTTAATTGGGTAATCGGCTATCCCTATATATAGTCACGACCCCGTCTGTCACGGCCTCTGTCACGGATGCGCGCGCACAGGGAGATCACGTGCTCGCCGGCAGCCAATAAAAATAAAAATAAAAAACTCCCTCGAGCCGGATTTGAACCAGCGACCTAAGGATCACCGTTGTAACATCTACAGTCCTCCGCTCTGCCAACTGAGCTATCGAGGGATACAAACTGTATGAATAAGTTTACCTTATAAAGTCAACTAATCCTATTTCTACACAAAATGTACTCATACATATATTATACTAGCCGAATGACCCGGGCAACGCCCGTGTTTTACCCGATTGAATGTTTTTATTCAAATACTATTTGTTACAATTATAAATTGGAGCCGTGGATGTCACTCTTGTGAAACGTCCCGCTCCAAACTTTACATGTACATTAGGTCAGCTGGTATTACCCCTCATTTTCACCGCTAGAGGCGCGAGCGAATTGACTTTTTGTAAATATACATAATTATAAAGATAGAAGCTTCTATAGTAATAAATAAAATAAGCCGAAATAGCTCAGTTAGGAGAGCGTTAGACTGAATATCTAAAGGTCCCTGGTTCGATCCCGGGTTTCGGCATCTTTTTTTAATTTTTAAATTTCTACTTACCGTAACTTGACACTTAACGTGACAGAATTGTGCATGACGCTGATAACTGTATTAAATATAATCCAAATTGTGCCTTATCACACACTATTTATTTATTGGGATTAGGTCTTATTACCTTGTGTTTATAATCTATAATCCAAATTGTGCCTTATCACACACTATTTTTTGATTTGGCCTTATTACCTTGTGTTTATAATCTATGACGTAATGCCGGCGGCGCGCGCCCGTTGGCTGCCGGCGAGCACGTGACCTCCCTGTGCGCGCGCATCCGTGACAGAGGCGGCCGATGAGGAATGAGGAAAGACGGTCGTGACTATATTATTATAAGACACAATTTGGATTATTAATATATATAGTCACGACCGTCTTTCCACAATGATAATGATGATAATGATGCGCGCGCATCCGTGACAGCGGCCGATGAGGAATTGAGGAAAGACGGTCGTGACTATATATATTAACTAGCCGAATGACCCGGGCAACGCCCGTGTTTTACCCGATTGAATGTTTTTATTCAAATACCATTTGTTACAATTATAAATTGGAGCCGTGGATGTCACTCTTGTGAAACGTCCCGCTCCAAACTTTACATGTACATCAGGTCAGCTAGTATTACCCCTCATTTTAACCGCTAGAGGCGCGAGCGAATTGACTTTTTGTAAATATACATAATTATAAAGATAGAAGCTTCTATAGAAGATAATGATCATAATGATGATGCGCGCGCATCCGTGACAGCGATGAGGAATTGAGGAATTGAGGAAAGACGGGTCGTGACTATATATGTTGATTATATTATTATTATTATTATATATATAGTCATGACCATCTTTCCTCATCGGCCGCCTCTGTCACGGATGCGCGCGCAGAGGGAGGTCACGTGCTCGCCGGCAGCCAACGGGCGCGCGCCGCCGGCAGGGGGGGGCATTACGTCACTCAAGGTCACCTACGCGCCAACGATGACACGTGATCGTAGCCGTCCAATAGGAAGGCGTCGGCCATCCGTGACAGAGGCGGCCTATGACTGATTGATTAGGATATGCATTTATTTAAGGCGCCAATTTATAATTGTAACAAATAGTATTTGAATAAAAACATTCAATCGGGTGAAACACGGGCGTTGCCCGGGTCATTCGGCTAGTAAATCTATATATGGGTGAATTGGATGTTTTTTAAAATCGTTTTAACAAATGTTCGTTAGGCAAACTTTTACTCGGGTAAAAACCGAGCAAAGCCGGGTACATTCGTGTAATAAGACCAAATCCATGATAAGGCACAATTTGGATTATAGATTATAAACACAAGGTAATGAGACCAAATCTATGATAAGGCACAATTTGGATTATCTATATATATATAAATCAATGTTTGTATGTATGTATGTCCGGTATACAAATTCGCAGTAGTTCACTAATTCAAACCAAAATTTCCATACATAGGTGAAAAAATGCGGGGAAGACGATTGGCTATTTTAAAATATATATAAATCAATTATTGACACTTATATTCAAATTATTCTACTTAGCTCACGAACAGCGCCCTATATCAAAGATTAGATTAAATTATGCTGATGCAAACAAATAGATAATGCTAATAACAAACAATTATATATATAAATAAACTTTTCTAAAAATATATAACTCGGGTAGATATGCACACGGGTCAATCCCGGGACGAAGCCCGGGTCACCCGTCTAGTAGAATATAAACAGAAGGTAATAAGACCAAATCCATGATAAGGCACAATTTGAAATATATAGATTATACAAGTATCAGAGTCATGCACAATTCTGTCACCGTTTGCTTTTGGTTCAGTGGTAGAATGCTTGCCTGCCACGCGGGCGCCCCGGGTTCGATTCCCGGCTAATGTATTTTTTTTTTTCAATTTTTAAAACTCATTTATATTATTAAAATATATGTGCTTTTCCTTTCTATGTACAGATTTATGGTCTATGTACACAAGTATGTATACAAGTTATTTGCAAATTGCGTTGCAAATTTGCCCTTTCGCTCGCAAGCAGCGCCTCTAGCGGTGAAGAGGGGAGGTAATATCAGCTGACCTAATGGACATGTAAAACGTGTTTTAACAGGACATAGAGAAAAATCTGGAAAATATATTTTTCGGATTTTTAGTCAAGATAAATAAATTGACAGGTTCTTTAAAAAAAATAGTTTTTTTTATTCAGAAAATGATGATGACAATATTGCTGTATCATATTTGATTATCAGATACAAAATTATATCCGTAAAAATTCCAAAAAGCAGAGACCACGGGGAAAGCCAGTTCATTTTTAGTATGCAGGAACAAAATTCTAACAGAAAAACATTCATTCGAGCAGAAGACACAAAGCCAGATCATCTCTTTATAAAAATATCGTTTCTCAGACGTTTCTTCAGTGGTAGAATGCTCGCCTGCCACGCGGGCGGCCCGGGTTGGATTCCCGGCCGATGCATTTTTTTTTACAATTTTTAAAACTCATTTATATATTATACCAGAATGACATCCACGGCGCCAATTTATAATTGTAACAAATAGTATTTGAATAAAAGCATTTAATCGGGTAAACCCCGGGCGTTGCCCGGGTCATTCGGCTAGTCTATCAACTTATATAGTCACGACCGTCTTTCCTCAACAATTCCTCAATTCCTCATGTCACGGATGCGCGCGCATCATCATTATGATCATTATCTTCTATAGAAGCTTCTATCTTTATAATTATGTATATTTACAAAAAGTCAATTCGCTCGCGCCTCTAGCGGTGAAAATGAGGGGTAATACCAGCTGACCTAATGTACATGTAAAGTTTGGAGCGGGACGTTTCACAAGAGTGACATCCACGGCTCCAATTTATAATTGTAACAAATGGTATTGGAATAAAAACATTCAATCGGGTAAAACACGGGCGTTGCCCGGGTCATTCGTCTAGTATATATATAAAAATGGATGTCTGTCTGTCTGTCTGTGTGTACTCTATAGATTCAAAAACCGTACATCCAATCGCCGTGGAATTTTGGGATATTACTAGGCATATCCCCGGAAAGGTTTTGGAAAAATAATATCTTGAATATCTTTAATATCCTTAGAGTTATTTGCAGATTTGTAGCTTTAACTCGCAAGCAGCGCCCACCTTGCGACGGAGATAGGCTTAGGTCTGCCCCACCCCGTCGAGAGAATGGATTCGTCCGGCCGCCGGCCGAATGGACAGTCCAAGTACCCACCGACCAATCAGGACAGAGTTGGTGACACAGCTGTGCCAAGTAGACAAGAAAAAAAGCCTCGCGGGAGCTTGCCCAAGGTGACCTCCGGGAACTTCGTCCATCTTCCATAAACGACCATGAATTTATTCAACCTTATCGAGTATTTTTCAAGGGACCAGGAAAAATGTTCACTAGATAAAACGATGATTTTGTAATGTAGAAAATTAGGAAAGACAAAATTCAGAATGACACGGCACACAGGGACCGGGAAAAAATGTACACTTTATCGAGAGATTCGTTAGACAAACCTTTACTCGGGTAAAACACGGGCGAAGCCGGGTACATCCGCTAGTATATAATATAAATGAGTTTTAAAAATTGTAAAAAAAAAAAGAAAAATGCATCGGCCGGGAATCGAACCCGGGCCGCCCGCGTGGCAGGCGAGCATTCTACCACTGAACCACCGATGCTTATAAAAAATGACCATATTTGGGTATTCATTCCATTCCGGATTACTCCGCGTAAAAAAAAAGTTATTCAAATGAAAAAAAAAATAAATATCCAAAAATACTAATAAAAATGTAGTCGAAAATTTTCCTCAGGTTTATAAAAAGCGACATGCAAAATTTGGTACCAATTGGTTCAGTAGTTTTGAGTTTATCGCGAAACAGACATTGACTTTTATATATATAGAGATAAACAAACTATTTTGTGTAAATAATAATAACTTGACATATTCAGCGCGTTTATTTATGTGTATTTAATAGATATATGAGAGATAAGTTATCGATTAAGCCATCATTTTCACATATGCCTCATTATTTTGCTTTAAGACAGGATGTTGTTATAGATGTGTTTGTTTTAAAAAATATATAAGTATATAATTTTGACTATTACTTGCCTCGGCTCTGCAATTAGGTGTTCTTTACAGGACACTGCATATATTTAATTTTTTATCGATTACATAAAGAAATTATATACATGATATTTTGAACGAATCAATAAATTATAACAGATAATTTAATATGCAGTAGAACTTCCCTGTAAAGGACACCTAATTTCAGAGCCAAAATGTCTTTTAGAGAGAGGTGTCCTCTTACCTGAGAGTTTCTAAATAGTAAATATGGTAATTATGCAAATGAAAACTGTCCTTTATAGAGAGGTGTCCGCTAAAGGGAGGTTCTACTATATATATATTAAATTTTCAATGTTTTTTGTCTTTTAATTTCAAGCATGCTGAAGATTTGAACCTGAAAGAGAATATTTGGATTACTTACTCATTTTATGCCTTCACAATAAACGCTGAAGTAATCATCTAAAATAAAAGTTCCTAGTTGAAGACAAGACAGCACAATTTCCATTAAACCAGCTAAGATCTACCTAATATTCACGATCTCTAAGAAACCTGACGCATCGGTCTTGGAAGATTTAAACATGCCTCACAACCGCACGATAATTTCTGCATTACGTACAATTTCTCTGAAAAAAAAAAAACGATTTTATTTTTAATACTTACTACAGTTCTTTCGGCACACACCTTATTTTCTATATTTCAAAGTTTTTAAAGACATTCCTTGGACTTCAGAGACTAGAATCACCAATATATTATAATTTGATAATTATATTTTAAAAAACTCTAAAGAACAACGTCAAATGAAGTTAGGAAGTGGTTAAAAACCTAGATATTCACAAGTCTTCGGAGGATACTTTTTTCTGAAATCGCATTTTTAATATATGATTATTTGGTAAAAGGTTTACTTCCAACCTCCTGAAAAACACGAAAGTTTAAATCAATAAATACCTATTAAAGGTTACCCTGTTTGCCCTGAAGCCTTGAATATTTGCTGAAATATCAGGTTCGCTTGTCTGTTGGTGATAAACAATTATAAGTATGATCCTTTTGGGAGTTACCAATATACATTTTTTGGATGATTATTTAGGAATTCAAAATGGCAACAAATAATAAATTACAGCTATATTTTGATATATACTCATGGACAAAACATAAGGAAGTCGTACCTTTTAGCAGGTATTTCGGGATTCAGACAATAACTCTGAAAGATATTTGTTACACAGTGACTTTTATTGAAGAAACATGAGATAACCAAGTATGAACAAAATTGCATCTGTCTATATAAAAAATAAGACGACTGGCGACATCAAAATATGAAACTCCAAGTTTTGTCCATGAGTGTACACACACACTTATATATAATATCCAATCTTAAAACATATAAACCAAAATAGCAGTTATTTTAGCTGCTCTCTCTACCTTATGGATAATTTGAAGGCACTTCAAAAGGCCAATAGGAAATTGCAGATAAAGCATTACATTTTTATCGTTCAAAAGAGAGAAAAAAAAAAGGTAAATTTTTGGTATCTCTTTTAAAGAGCCTGAGACCTTATCGGTTATATATTATACTTTATTTAAATAAACAGCATATTTCATCATGGATTCACGATTTATTTTATTTCGGGGATCCAATTAGAAGTTAAAAATTACACCTATTTTTGAATGATTATTAGGAGACCTAATTAGGAACAAATAATAAATTCCAAGTTTGAACCCCCTTGGGAACTTGATCGAAAGGAATTAGAACTCATGCAAAATGTTCAAATTAACACCATATCTATATTTAGCAATCTTTTGTACAAGTCTTGAAAATTCAAGTTTTATTTTCAAAATAAGCTCTGATCAACATCAAGTAATCTATATCTACTTATATATTTGCCTTATTCTGTCTGTTTGTTTGTCTGAAGCTCACGGATGGGAATTTTCATAACCATCGGTGGTTCAGTGGTAGAATGCTCGCCTGCCACGCGGGCGGCCCGGGTTCGATTCCCGGCCGATGCATTCTTTTTTTTTTTAACAATTTTTAAAACTCATTTATATATTATACTAGCGGATGTGCCCGGCTTCGCCCGGGTTTTACCCGAGTGAATGTTTGTCTAACGAACATTTGTTAAAACAATTCTCTTTAAACTTATAAAACGTACTCGGCTTCGCCCGGGGTTTTACCCGAGTAAAGGTTTGTCTAGCGAACATTTGTTAAAACAATTCTCTAAAAACTTATTAAAAAATAAAAAAAATATATTTTGATAATTTGAAACTCGTAAATTTGAATCTCTCGATAAAGTGAACATTTTTTCCCGGTCCCTGTGTGCCTTGTCATCCTGAATTTTTTCATTCCTAATTTTCTACATTAGAAAATCATAGTTTTATCTAGTGAACATTTTTTCCCGGTCCCTTGAGAAATACTCGATAAGTTGAATAAAATCAATATTAATTGGTTCCCTCGGTAATTGGAAGTTAAAGGAATAGTATCTTAGCCTTGAAATTGTATCATTATTCTTGTCGCAAATAAATTGCCGTGTCATCCTGAGATAATCTTACTTTTGATAAATAATATTTAAGATAACAAACTTAGTGATAAGAAAACTTGTTAACATCGTCACAATGGGGGCGCTGCTTGCGAGTTAAATCTACAAATCTGCAAATAACTCTAAGGATATTCAAGATATTCATGAAATTATTTTTCAAAAACCTTCCCGGTGATATACCTAATAATATCCCAAAATTTCACGGCGTTTGGATGTATAGTTTTTGAATCTATAGAGTACAGACAGACAGACATTCAATTTTATATATATAAGATAAAATAAATGAGTTTTAAAAATTGTAAAAAAAAAAAAAATGCATCGGCCGGGAATCGAACCCGGGCCGCCCGCGTGGCAGGCGAGCATTCTACCACTGAACCACCGATGCTTAAAAAAATGGCCATATTTAGGTATTCATTCCATTCCGGATTAGTCCGCGTAAAAAAAAGTTCTTCAAATGAAAAAAGAAATAGCCAAAAGTACTAATCAAAATGCAGCCGAAAATTTTCCTCAGGTTTATAAAAAGCGACATGCAAAATTTGGTACCAATTGGTTCAGTAGTTTTTGAGTTTATCGCGAAACAGAAAGAAATTGACTTTTATATATAGAGAGAGACAAGAATGACATCCACGGCGCCAATTATTAAATGTAACAAATAGTATTTGAATAAAAGCATTTAATCGGGTAAAACCCGGGCGTTGCCCGGGTCATTCGTATATAATAATTGTATAAACGAATGCAAGACAAAATCACCGCGAATATTTCTTTTTTTTAAGGCAATTTCTTTTTAAGGCAATTATCGTTATTTATCGTTAATTTTTGTTTCGATTTTATTGAAAAAAAAAAACGATATGGTGCCTTTAAAAAATGATCTTTATTACTATGCAGTTTTCTATTTAGTCAATATACCTAAGTTCATGTTGCAAATGTAATTATCTCTACCGATTTAATAGGTGAAATGCAAAAAAAAAATCGACATGATGAAATCTTTATGAAAATTCACATTTTTATTTTTATATTTTCAAGACACACACAGTTTGGAGCGGGACGTTTCACAAGAGACATCCACGGCGCCAATTTATAATTGTAACGAATAGTATTTTAATTAAAACATTTTAAAAACACACAGTTTGGAACGGGACGTTTCACAAGAGTGACATCCATGGCGCCAATTTATAATTGTAACGAATAGTATTTGAATTAAAACGTTTTAAAAATATATACGCACTCGGGTAAAACCTGGGCGTTGCCCGGGCCATTCGTCTAGTCTACTTATATATTTGCCTTATTCTGTCTGTTTGTCTGAAGCTCATGGATGGGATTTTTCATAACCATCGGTGGTTCAGTGGTAGAATGCTCGCCTGCCACGCGGCCGTCCGGGTTCGATTCCCGGCCGATGCATTTTTTTTTTTTACAATTTTTAAAACTCATTTATATATTATACAAGAATGACATCCACGGCGCCAATTTATAAATGTAACGAATAGTATTTGAACAAAAGCATTTAATCGGGTAAAACCCGGGCGTTGCCCGGGTCATTCGTATATAATAATTGTATAAACGAATGCAAGACAAAATCACCGCGAATGTTTCTTTTTTTAAGGCAATTTCTTTTTAAGGCAATTATCGTTATTTATCGTTAATTTTTGTTTCGATTTTATTGAAAAAAAAACGATATGGTGCCTTTAAAAATGATCTTTATTACTATGCAGTTTTCTATTTAGTCAATATACCTAAGTTCATGTTGCAAATGTTATTATCTCTATCGATTTAGTAGGTGAAATGCAAAATAAAAAATCGACATGATATAATCTTTATGAAAATTCATTTTTATTTTTATATTTTCAAGACACACACAGTTTGGGGCAGGACGTTTCACAAGAGAGACATCCACGGCGCCAATTTATAATTGTAACGAATAGTATTTTAATTAAAACGTTTTAAAAACACACAGTTTGGAACGCGACGTTTCACAAGAGTGACATCCATGGCGCCAATTTATAATTGTAACGAATAGTATTTGAATTAAAACGTTTTTAAAATATATACGCACTCGGGTAAAACCCGGACGTTGCCCGGGCCATTCGTTTAGTATATATATAATTGAATGTCTGTCTGTCTGTACTCTATAGATTCAAAAACCATACATCCAATCGCCGTGAAATTTTGGAATATTTTTAGGTATATCCCCGGGAAGGTTTTCGAAAAATAATTTCTTGAATATCTTGAATATCCTTAGAGTTATTTGCAGATTTGTAGATTTAACTCGCAAGCAGCGCCCCCTAGCGGGGATAACAAGTTTTTTATCTATAAGTTTTATCATCACTAAGTTTATTATCTTAAAGATTATTTATCAAAAGTAAGATTTTCTACCTATTAATTACGCACAAGTCAAAGTTAGTTTTATCATTTATATACAATATATATATTGGGAGAATAGATAAAATCATGATTTTGTAATGTAGAAAATTAGGAAAGACAAAATTCAGGATGACACGGCAATTTATTTGAGACCAGAATAATGATACAATTCCAAGGCATGATACTATTCCTTTAACTTGCAATTACCGAGGGAACCAATTAATATTGATTTTATTCAACTTATCGAGTATTTTTCAAGGGACCGGGAAAAAATGTTCACTTTATCGAGAGATTCAAATTTACGAGTTTCAAATTATCAAAATATATATTTTTATTTAATAAGTTCATAGAGAATTGTTTTAACAAATGTTTATTAGACAAACCTTTACTCGGGTAAAAACCGGGCGAAGCCGGGTACATCCGCTGTATATATATAAAAATGAATGTATGTGTGTCTGTCCTTTATGCCTGACCAAACCACTCATTGGAACCCCATGAAACTTTGGGAAGTTATTTAGTATAGTACTGGGAAGGTTTCTAGCAAATAAAATTTTTAAAATAACTTTTCTCCTAAAAATAAAAAAGATAAATATTCTAATTTATCTGTTATATAATTCAACAATCTGCTCTAAATATTATCATGATGATCCGATTATTTTGTAATGTAGAAAATTAGGAAAGACAAAATCAGGATGACACGGCAATTTATTTGAGACAAGAATAATGATACAAATTCAAGGCAAGATACTATTCCTTTTACTTTCAATTACCGAGGGAACCAATTAATATTGATTTTATTCAACTTATCGAGTATTTTTCAAGGGACTGGGAAATAATTTTCACTTTATCGAGGGATTCGTTAGACAAACCTTTACTCGGGTAAAACCCGGGCGAAGCTGGGTACGTCCGCTAGTTATATATATTTTAATCAAATGAGTCATGGTTCTATTATTTGAAAATATATAACCTAGTTGAAAATATTTTATAAATTGAATAGTCATTGAGAGTGAGCAAGTTAAAAAAATACTGATAGGGGTCAAATTTAAATGAAACGATTTTATATATATCTTTTATCTTCTCTCTATATATAAAAGTCAACATATATGTATATATTTTTGTCGGCTATACACGTCCTTAATACGTAACTAAATCGGCTGAAATTTAATAGTATATATAGTTTAATATTGAAAAACCTATAGTCAAATTTACAGAGATTTATCTCGAAAATCCTTGGGGTTATTTACAAATTTGCCAATTTCACTCGCAACCAGCGCCCCACTGCGGTAAGTATTGGTCTTATTATTAACGTGTAAATAGTTCTTTTGCAATTCAGAGATAAATTGCTTTTCGGTCCTAGAAATAGGAATAGTCATTGTGATGCCCGATTGATCCTGTGTTCGATGTGTTTTTGAAGATTAGATACTCGTCTATGGTCATCGCTAGTATAGAGAATATTGTCTTTCCATTTAATATTCTCTTTGAAAACGAAAGAAAAAATTGATGAACTTTTTTTTCGACAGAATTTATATGAAAACCAAGAGCCTGCATCTTTTCCACGATTTGGTGCAAAAAATGGCGAGTCAGAAAAAACCTTCAAAAAAGTGAAGCAATGATCTCCAGAAAAAAAAAGGCAAAAAAATATATTCGATGAATTTTAGTCTTTTTTTTTTCCTGGAGAAGATCATTGCTTCACTTTTTTGATGGTTCATTCTGATTCGACATTTTTTGCACAAAATCGTTGAAAAAGTCTGTCGAATGTATATGTCAAGGCTAAAATGGCGGTATCGCCGACAAATAAGCATAGTGATGTTTCTTCAATTCAAGAGAAATCATATATAAATGTCAAATATGATATATATATATGTCAAATAAGGTTGGCCCAGTGACTGAACCTTGAAGGATATCAACAAGGATTTTTCTATATTGCTGTTTACAATTCGTCTTTTAATTTTACCTTGAATATTTTGTTCTTTAAAAGGTTTTGCGTTATTTTTAATATCTTCAGGAAGACATTTTGTAAAGAAGGGCCTCGTGCCAGACTTTTTCGATAAACACGGCTCCTGTTATATGGCCTAATTCCACATCAGTAACAACAACTAGTTGATGTAATGCTGAGTGCTTTGCTTGGTAGACAAATAGTTCAGGTCTGAGTGGATCTTTTTATTAAAGATATTTTCTAAGTCTCCTTTATACTATCTTTCAAATAATTTTGAGATGGCAGGTAGCAGTGAGATGGGCCTGTAGTTTGCTGGTTCATGCATGGATTTCTCTTTTTTAAGTTTGGGACAGATAATGGACGTTTTATATATCTCAGAGGAGTGGGCAAGCTCCAGTGAGGTATTAAATATTTCAGTTATTGATGCAAATATGTGATCTGGGAGCAGTTTAAGAGATTCATTTGGTAATTTACCATATTTGGAAGATTTTTTATTTGATAAGGTTTTAATAATCGCTTTTATTTCGCCAATGTTTGCTTGTTCTAGTCCTGTTTATTTCTTATTTTGCACATATGTGTTCACATATATACTGTATGTACGAGTAGGTTTGCAATGGGATGTATAGGAATTAGGGATGAATTGTTTTTCATAGTAATTGGAACATGATTCAGCTTCTTCTGTGTTTAGTGTCTGCTCATTGTTTGTCTTCAGGATTATTTCTTATTTTTCAGAGATAGATAAGTATTTAAACATATATCTTGATATATAATCAGCTTCTTCACTATCTACATTATATAGAGTCAAAATCTTTCAGTGAAACATATAGTATCACATTTGCACTTTTAAGATAAAACTTAAAACCGGCTGTCGTTCTGAACCCATTCATCGAACGGGCAATTTTCTAGTATAACAACAACACAAAAAATCTAACCAATGATCTTCCATTTATATATAATGTTAATATATAATGTCGTTTTTCGTGCAACCTTTATATATCCTTTATATGCGATTGAGGTACATGAAATAAGAAAGCCAATAGGTGACTAAACTGAATAGCTACCATTGTACACAAATACATATCTTACTATCATGCCAATTGTACAATACAATAAAACCTATTCATAGGGGTGATTTTTACAAAAAAGTATGATATATAAGATACTAGCCGAATGACCTGGGCAACGCCCGGGTTTTACCCGATTAAATGTTTTTATTCAAATAATATTCGTTACAATTATAAATTGGCACCGTGGATGTCACTTTTGTGCAACGTCCCGCTCCAAACTTTGTGTCTGAGAAGCGATATTTTTATAGAAAGATGATCTGGCTTTTGTTTTCTGCTCGAATGAAAGTTTTTCTGTTAGAATTTCGTTCCTGCGTACAAAATAATGAACTGGTTTCACCCGTGGTCTCTGCTTTTTGGAATTTTTCCCGATATAATTATGTATCTAATAATCAAAAATGATACAGCAATATTGTCATCATCATTTTCTGACTAAAAATATATAGTTTTAATATTTGATTTATATATCTTTTAAAATAGCCTATCGTCTTCCCCGTATTTTTTTACCTATGTATGGAAATTTTGGTTTGAATTAGTGAACTACTGCGAATTTGTATACCGGACATACAAACCAACAAACAAACAGACAAACATACAAACATTCATTTTTATATATATAGATAAAGATAATATTAAAAATGGCATATCCTGACCAGGAGCACATGTGCTTTACAGAAGGCAGAGCGCCATCTGGTGGAACAGAAATCAATTAAACATTGATTTAGCCTGTTCCCTGATATTTGGCCAACCCAATTTCTTGATAAATCAAGAAAAGAGATCCACGAACGCGTTTCGCGCTTTTGGTGCTCGTCAGCGTGGAGTAGGCTGAACCATTGCGAATAAAAATATTTTTTGATCCCAATGGCTTCCCGAAAAACCAAGAAATGGGTAATTAAGGCCAAACTTGCGTAAATACGCTTAGCACATTAAAAAACGAAATTTATACCCATTTCTTGGTTTTTTGGGGAAGCAATTGGGATCAAAAAATCTTTTTTGGTCGCAATGGTTCAGCCTACTCCACGCTGACGAGCGCCAAAAGCGCGAAACGCGTTCGTGGATGGCTTTTCTTAATTTATCAAGAAATTGGGTTGGCCAAATATCAGGGAACAGGCTAAATCAATGTTTAATTAATTTCTGTTCCACCAGATGGCGCTCTGCCTTCTGTAAAGCACATGTGCTCCTGGTCAGGATATGCCATTTTTAATTGCCAAGGACTTCTCTGCCGACCACAAGGCAAGATCAATGTCTTGCCCAACTGCCAGAGCTAGAGCTGCAAAGTTCTAGCCCTCCCGCCTTCTTCCTGCCTCCTGACCTCCGCGGACCCAATCCGGCCTAACCTGCCTCTTCCCTGACGGTGATCCTGTCCTTAGCCTCTCCACCCTGGTCATAGTGGTTTTATATATTCCGCTTTACGCGGCCATTGGGGCTCAAAAATCATTTATGTTGGTTAGCAGCCCCGTAAATAAAGATATTTTCTCAGATTGTCAGACATGCGACGGAAAAATTAGGATATTTATACCAAAAAAATCTTGAAGCGTAAAAATGTTCTTTTTAAGCTATTAGCTATTCGTGGCAAATATTTATTATTTTGTGAGAAAGTTTTTCTGAATTTTTCAATATAAATAGTACACAGCGCTGAAAAATATTTCTCTAATAATATTCCCAGATTTGAATATCGGAGAATAAATAAGGTTTGGCAGAAAGAAATAATGCAACTATGAGCTTAGAAAATCAGTAAAATTACGCAAATTCAAGAAAGCGTCCGCTCCAGTAGTAAAGAGGTAGATTTTCAAAATATGTTGAAACAATATCATTTAGTCAAAATATCCAGTAGAATTTGGATAGTTCGAAACTCAAGGGACAAAATAAAAATCGAATTAAAAACGGAAATTCTAGGGACCAATATAAATAGTCGAATTAAAGACATTCGAGATATCCAAGTTGTACGGTATTAGAATTCTAATTCTACCAATTAACTATATAAATATGCATTTTATTTTCATAATATATAAACACTTTATACTTGATGGATATGTTTTTGGCAATTTATAGAAATTACTACTCGGTAATTTGAAGTTTACACAAGATATAGACGAGTAAGCACGAATATAAAAAGTGTAAAATGTTTATAAAAGAAAGCGAAAAGCGCAGACAAGTGATGATAAAATACATTAACAATATTCGTAGCCTATTATTGGGTTAACCCAGGTTCCTGAAGCGAACAGAAATTTCTAACTACCCAATCTTTACGTAGATGTATAGGTGTGCCTATAACGTGCCATCTATATAATACAAATGAAAACACCAAAACACGGATGTTTCTTTCAGAAATAAATCAAACTTCTACTACCCTTTCTGCGATGAAAAAAAAAAATATTGAGAGGGCTTGGCTTACCATTTCTAAGATTCAACTCTTCAGTGTTGCATATAGAAGCAGTATGATCCAATACAGTATTAGAACCCTAAATAATCGATCTAGTAGATTAAATTGGCGAAATCGTTTGGAGGGTTCACCAATGATAAGCCAAGCCCTCCCAATATATTTATTTCATCGCAATAAGGGCAGTAGAAGTTTGATTTATTTGTGGAAAGAAAAATTGGCGTTTTGTGGTATTCTCATTTGTATTATATAGATGGCACGTTATTGCTATGTACTCTTATATTTATTATTTATCTAACAGTTGCGAAGACACGCCATATCCACAATTAGGATAATTGCGTGTAAATCTGAAATTATATACAAATCAAATCATCGTGAAATTAACATAATTACACATTGGAAGGCACGCAAATTTGACATTCGATGTCAAATATTTGCATATAGTAATTAGAAATAGTAGCTTGAAATATGTACACCGTATAATCATGAAATGTGTATACAAAATTTCCATTTACAATAGTTAGAACAACGTGTAGACTAAGTAAATTAATCACATCCAATGATTACATCAGAACGAGTCACTGGCCAACAGTCAATACTTTCGCCTTAAAATATACAGCCTGCAGAATCTATTAAACTTGATGTATTGGTCTTTATTGTAAACAACTTGTTTTGTATTTGTCAGGTAAAGTTGGTTTTCTTCCCTTAGATCAGAGGTTAACGGACAGTTCATTAGAAGGTGTTCAGGGTTTTGTTCTTCATTTCCACAAGTGCACGCAGGTGAACCAATTTTACCAATTCTAAACAAATATGTGTTGAGGTCACCATGTCCAGTAAAAATTTGGACGTTATAGAAGTATGTACTCTTATATGCACACCTATACATCTACGTAAAGATTGGGTAGTTAGAAATTTCTTTCCGCTCCAGGAACCTGGGTTAACCCAATAATAGGCTATGGTTATTGTTGATATATTTATCATAACTTGTATGCACTTTGGGCTTTCTTTTATAAACATTTTACATATTGTATTTTTTTTATGCTTACTTGTCTATATCTTCTGTGATCTGCAACCTACCGAGTAGTAATTTCTAAATTATGTGAATGCGATGATCATAAACAATAATGTCTAGAATTGGTAGTTTTATGTAACAGCTATCGCCGTGACATTTCACATCGTCGCGATGCCATTTATATTAATACTAGAACATTAGCTCTTTATACGATATGGTCTAAAACAGTACCAAGTCATGTGTTTATTTAAAATGATTTATCTTGAGGTAAATTATGAAATATATAACTTTAACACATCGTGCACATGCGAAGGAAACCTATAAGAAAATTATTTGAGTCAAAAGGCGATCCATCAATTAAGATTATATAAAAGGGCGTACCTGGATCTGTAAAGAAAAAAAAATCTCAAAATATTTCGAGAGATTGCTCCCTCTTTATCAATTTATTGCACTTATTGTAAATTAAATTTACTGTACAATAAATTGATAAAGAGGGAGAATTCTCTCGAAATATTTTGAGACAATTTTTTTTTTTACAGATTCAGGTACGCCCTTTTATATAATCTATAAGAAAATGCCTACCAAAAAATGTGCCAACGTAAAAATCCAAATACCCTCAAATCGCTAGAATCTTCAATTACCATAATTAGAACAAGAGCCATATCTCTATAATTCAGCGATAAAGTAAGAGAAGTTTGAGGTTGTCCCAAAAGTTCGTTAACACTTCAAAAAAAAATTGAAATGCCAATTCGCATTAATATTATTCGCCGTTATGTATAATGTCTTTGTATTATGTATAAAGTAATTGTATATGCATCTACAGAATTTTATAAAATATGTTGAATAGTATCCGATTATATTTAACTCGTGCTCTATTGGTGAATTATTATTCAAAGTTTTCTCCTGTAGAAGGGCGTTTATGCCCGAAAGCTAGAGAATAATAATGTTTTGAAAAGACACTTCTCCCTGGAGGCCTGATTAATTTTACTCAATGTATTATTATGTATTCGCCGTAATAATATTATTCGCCAAGTATAAAGAAAAACAAGGTTTTGAGAAAAACACGAACTTTTGGGACAACCTTATATACTGAAATATTGTAGTATTTGGTATTTTGTCTGAAGATTAATTTGCAACCATTGTGCTCTGATATTTGCTGAAATCTTACACAGTGTTTTCTACTTTTTTCCTGATATAATCTTTTATGGAACAATCTTGAAACTCTTTCACATATTTCTTGCTCGTTTCTCTCTTCATATAACATCTTTGCATACTTCTAAACTATATTTGTGCGTTTTCACTTGTGTTCTATTTAATTAAATTATATTGTCGTGTAGAAAATGAGAAAATACAAATCACACAATGACACGAAAATTAATATTATTTCAAAACCATTAAAAGTTGTAGAATATAGAAGAATAGCCCATTCAAATCGTAGCCAGTCCTAAGTGATATTAAGTTTTACCTTAATAAATCTAAGGAATAGGTATGTATACAAATATAGATTATATGTTTTATTAATAAATATAGAGAAAAACTCTACCTAATAAAAATTATACAGTAGAACCTCCATGGGAGAACAGTCGCGCTAAAGGATGCCTCTCTACAAATGACCATTTTTAATTTTTAGCAACTCTCCGGTAAGAGGACACCTCTCCCTAAAGAACACTATGACTCTACAATTAGATGTCCTTTACAGGAAGGTTCTACTGTATTATCAAACCATTATTGGAAAATTTAGTCGGTAAAATTGTTAAAGGTTATTCAAAATGGATAAAATTAACAATACCTATTATTTTATTTGAAATGTTAAGACAGTAGAAGAGCATCGTTGCTCGAAATATTGTTTGTTTCACAATACAAATAAACGTATTGTTAATTATTTTATCAATTTTTTGAATCAATACATTATGTTTCATTTAATTCTTTGTCTATTTTATCAAAATGTATTATCACATCTACCACCCTACGCCCTCAAATATATCGCGTCATCTCTATTTAATAAAATAAAACATTCAAGAATGTGAAAGTTTATTTTTACACATAAATCAAATTTTCTACTGTCCTTACTGCAATGAAAAAATATTAGGAGAGCTTGAGTCATCAGTTGTGAACCCTCCCAGCGGTTTAGCCAATTTAATCTACCAGAGCTCTGTATTAGACAATTATGCTTATATATGCTACTAGACGAATGACCCGGGCAACGCCCGTGTTTTACCCGATTGAATGTTTTTATTCCAATACATTTTGTTACAATTATAAATTGGAGCCGTGGATGTCACTCTTGTGAAACGTCCCGCTCCAAACTTTACATGTACATTAGGTCAGCTGGTATTACCCCTCATTTTCACTGCTAGAGGCGCGAGCGAATTGACTTTTTGTAAATATACATAATTATAAAGATAGAAGCTTCTATAGAAGATAATGATGATGCGCGCGCATCCGTGACATGAGGAATTGACGGTGGAAAGACGGTCGTGACTATATATGTTGATACTGAAAGGTGGAATCTTAGAAACGGTATTCAATCAAATTATGAACTTAAGATTTCAGGAAAGTAGAATTACATAAAAATATTTGCACCGAGCAATGCTCCTCTGCAAATAATAAGGACTAACCCAGTTATGTATAAATTAATTATAGGACAATAATATGCCATATATATAGTGATGATTTAAGACCATGGAATTGTTGTAAATAGTCTAGATATCTACTACCACATGTTCCACCCCATGACTGTATATAACTTCTTATGTACTGCACATAGAAAGCCTCAACTAACATCAATCTGTACCGCGTAAGAATCTAATAAAGTATTGCAACTGCACAGATAGAAGGAATGGAGAGAGACAGGAGAAAGTTAAGGTTAAAACAAATCAGGCTTAGAGGATCGTAGAAGTCAAACCTAAGAAGTAGGCCTAGAAGAGAGCCCGACTATTAATAAAGTCACAGTTAACCTTCTGACCCCGGAAACCCTGCGAGCTAAGTTTAAGCCAATATTTCCTGACAAGACAGGACGTATCTGATAACGCAGAAGTTATAAAAGTCGAGTAACGCCCCGTACTTCCTGGCCAAGACCGGACGTATTTTCCATCAAAGAAAGCCGCAAGGCCAATCAGAAGACATCACCTAAATAGGTCAACCAATAGAAAAAGGCCACGTGGCATGGTCCCGCCAATTGGGAAAGAATCACCTAAATAGGTCAGCCAATTAGAAAGAAGCAAGGTCGTGGTGTTAAATCGAGGACCTAGAATTGTTAGTCTTCGCTTGGATCCCAACGGTAACACTTGCTCTAAAGTCTCTCTCTCCTCATCCCATTCCTTCTTGACGTCAGACGCTTTTAGTGGAATCTCTGTTTGTTTATTTCACCTTTGGCCCAGCTGTGTCGCCTTCCACCACGACTGCACGGTAGAGTTGACATCGAGGTTCGTCTAGCATCAGGTAACACTGGTCCCAGAGGTCCCAAGATATCACAGACTCCCCCGTATCGAAGAGTCGACAGGATAGTGGACGCCAAGGTACAAGTAAGCAAATAGACCACTGTCTGTACAGAAAGATGGAACAGGGAAGAGAGGAGGATTCAAAGGAGCCCATGAAGACCGATCCCGACTACGAAAGCGGCGAAAACCCCACTTTTCCGAAGAAAGAAAACAATCTCGGTAGGACGCAGGAAATTGTCCCCAGCCAGGAAGACGTCACACCCCCGCCGCCGGTGTCAGATGTCCTAGGGAGGTTGACGACAACGCTACATCAGCTTTCTGCCGTGACCGGACATCGCGAGAGGTGGAATCGCTACGATGGTTCGTACGAGGCGCAGAGCTTCTTCACCAACTACGACGCCCAAGCAGATCGGGCCCAACTACAATACTCTACAAGACTGAGAAAGCCAGCAAACCTCCTGCAAGCACCCCTCCGAGTTACCAACACGCGAGAGTATGTTACCTGCTCCCCCGACCATCTCTAAACCACGAGCCCAGCGCAAACAATGAACTCTGACCTTCCCAAGAAACCTCCAACCACGGCACAAGACCAGGACTGTCCCGACATACAAGACAACACAACAGTAGGTTCCTCCTTCTATATTTTTTGTTGAACAATTGCTCGTTCGAGCTGCACTGTCCAATAATGTAAACCTACTCTACTAATTGATACAGGAGCATCTATCGATATAATTAGTCGGAATACTTTTAAAATAATAGAAACCAATTTGCAAAAGAAAATACCTGTTCACCCATTTAACTTAACTATTAATGCCATAGCTAACAATATTTTCACCATAGATTATATCTTTTTGATCTTAAAAATAAGTAACATAACGCGTAATCTAAAATTCCATATCATCGATACACCATTGCCTTTTGTCATTTTATTCCTTAATTCCATAAAACGATTTCTACTAATTATAAACTGTCCTCAGTTACTCCTGTATCAATATAATGTACTTCTACCAACTACCTTGTACCAATTCACTTCGTGCAAGCAACACGTGTCCCATGGACAGGTTAATACAACTGTCCCATTTACTAAATTTTCCCCTACTATAACGGGTTGCTCACACGTGGTGAACTCCAACATTCTTATTTAACCTCATTATAATGTTCCTAATCCCATTTTCAACGCCCCTATGTCCTTTTCTTTCATATCTTTGGACAGAAGTAACTTAAATCACAGCCTTCCAAAACTATTCCAATCGTTAAAGTCCAACATAGCTACACTCCCTCGTACCTTCCTTTTACACGCATAGTTAAATATCGACAAATCACTCTCAACAAAATAAACAACACCCTCTCACATCACTTTTTCCAATTGGCAACAATTTTCAATGCGCGACTTCGAACCACACAAGCTCCATAACGTCGCCCTACTAAACACACACAATCTTTTTTTTTTCTCACATTAAACGTGTCATATCCACTAACAATATAAAAATTATCGATATGTTCGTACAACCAACAACCATGACTTTAGTAAATTTGTTATTCTTAGTAAAACAGGTTAGATTTTGTACAAAACAAAGACTTCACGTGACACCTTTTCATTTACAATTTTTTCGCTTCGTCACAAAGCTACGCCACAAAACTTTTTCACTTCTCAGGCCAAAGACGCCTTCATCACGCCTGTGACACATTTATTTAACCACACATTGTTCACGTCGATAGTCGCAATTTCACTCAATTCTAACCTGATATCATTGAATAACATTTTTACTAAGTCCGCCAAAAACCATTCGATTTAATATCAACAGATACAATATCCGGATTTTCGAAATACAAACACAAATCTAACAAATGCTTGAACACACGGAATAATTCAACCTCTGTATCTCCCTATATCAATCCCATAACGCTTTTCACCAAAAGTGACAAATCAAAACGCTTTTGCGTTTACAATTATAGAAATAATATCTCCGAACGTAGTTCGAATTAACTTCCAATAAGTTGAAAGAAAGCAAGCCCCCTCGCTCCCCCCCTTGACCTAAATCCGGAATCGCATTAAAAATAGCTCCGCTCCCTCCTCTTCCGCTGGACACGAGCAAACAAACAGCCGACATCTTGTTACGGCCCGTCACCAGGTCTAGATTCTCTCGCCCTCAATTAACTTGTCAACTTAACATCGACACTTAGATCCAAGGATAACATTTTACTTACAAAAATCACACACACCCACATAAGTTTAAAAAAAAACGACAACATTAGGACTCGATGAGTTTCACAGTTGGAAACAATGTGATCCACGAGTCACGTCAAACATAAAACAAATTCGATAAGTTAGAAAAACTTAGGCCAACAAGACCAAAGATATCAATCGAGGACAATTTAAAGCTCTCTCTACCCATCCTAAAAAAAAAATAGGAACATTACGTTTGGCCTACAACTTTCCATTCTTTCACGATATATAATTTCTATATATAATCTTACTTGCTCTTCTTTCTCGATGAACATTTTTTAAAAATTTTTCATTTTAATATCCTTTATATAATCATTATATAGCTCTTATAATTGTTTTTTTTTACGTCAACCAATTAGTTTAGATTATTGTCTTTTTTTTATTTTTCTTTACCAAAACTTATTTACTTTTGCTTTATGACTCTATTTTATAATCAACTTTATATTTTATCTTTCATATCATATCTAATAATCTCAAGTTTATATTTCATGTTTATATCACTAATTTGCATTTATCATTTTATATTTTCTCTCACTTTATAAATTAGATGTTATTTACATTGTTTCATCTTCCGCTACCATGTCAATGCTATCGAGTATATTACTGCTCATTTTTAATTTTCATTTAATATTTTCACTTTCTATTACCCCTTATATACTGCTGTAGTGTGTTAATCTTTGTATCATATCATCACTATTTTTACTTTTTTTTTAAAGATTACTTTGCATTTAACTTCGCAATTCTATTTTCGATTTTTCAAATCCTTTAACGCTATATGCAAAGCCTTAATTTCGCAATTTCATATCTCAATGATATATTCTTTTATAATCAAACTAAAAATCATGATCTAAAAACAGGGCAATCTTCAATAACCTCTTAAACAACCACTTTAAAGGTTACTTCTTAAGAATTACTAACATTCCTTTTCCGCAGGAACTTTTAACTCCTTCGCAGGCTAGACTTGACCTCCTTTGATTTCGTAATTAACAATCTTGACACACCGTCCCCCAGATTTACCTTATCTCAACTTCTGGCTTGGATACGTGCAAATTGTATTTTTTTTATTATTCCAGGGCACTCTCATGCCACACGCTGGCACATTTTTTTTTTATTTTACTCTTTTTCTCGCTAAGCCCCTGACGACTCTAATTAAAACTTTGATTTCTGGTCACTGATCTTCGCCCTCTTTATCCTGCATGCGTACGTCTTAACGACTAATTACTAAAACCCATAACAATCCCCTTATCTTACTTTTCGATTGTGGTACTGTAACTTTATTAGGTCCTTAAATTTACATGTGAAACATGGCCTAGGTTTTCCGCGCCGTGCACATTAAATGGTTTGGGACTTGAGTCAAAGTGACATTGCCTCAACCAAGTAATAACTAACCCCTCAACCCTTTCTAACGCCCATCACGAAGAGATCATGATTTTCCCATCCAATCGTTTTTTATTTTTACCTATCATCATTATATGCTCTCTATTAAATATTTTATTCATATTTTTATTTTTACTTGTATGTTTAATATTAGTTGTTTATGCTTTATTACCTCTTATGGATATACAGAAATCAACCCCATGTTATATACCAACTCACTTTAATTAATTAAAAAAAAAATTACTTCCTTAATAACAGTCTTCCTATTCCGCTCTCTTAAATCCCTCCATATGAACCCTCTCACATCCGGGGCCATCTGTGATGATTTAAGACCATGGAATTGTTGTAAATAGTCTAGATATCTACTACCACATGTTCCACCCCATGACTGTATATAACTTCTTATGTACTGCACATAGAAAGCCTCAACTAACATCAATCTGTACCGCGTAAGAATCTAATAAAGTATTGCAACTGCACAGATAGAAGGAATGGAGAGAGACAGGAGAAAGTTAAGGTTAAAACAAATCAGGCTTAGAGGATCGTAGAAGTCAAACCTAAGAAGTAGGCCTAGAAGAGAGCCCGACTATTAATAAAGTCACAGTTAACCTTCTGACCCCGGAAACCCTGCGAGCTAAGTTTAAGCCAATATTTCCTGACAAGACAGGACGTATCTGATAACGCAGAAGTTATAAAAGTCGAGTAACGCCCCGTACTTCCTGGCCAAGACCGGACGTATTTTCCATCAAAGAAAGCCGCAAGGCCAATCAGAAGACATCACCTAAATAGGTCAACCAATAGAAAAAGGCCACGTGGCATGGTCCCGCCAATTGGGAAAGAATCACCTAAATAGGTCAGCCAATTAGAAAGAAGCAAGGTCGTGGTGTTAAATCGAGGACCTAGAATTGTTAGTCTTCGCTTGGATCCCAACGGTAACACTTGCTCTAAAGTCTCTCTCTCCTCATCCCATTCCTTCTTGACGTCAGACGCTTTTAGTGGAATCTCTGTTTGTTTATTTCACCTTTGGCCCAGCTGTGTCGCCTTCCACCACGACTGCACGGTAGAGTTGACATCGAGGTTCGTCTAGCATCAGGTAACACTGGTCCCAGAGGTCCCAAGATATCACATATATATAAGAAAATAAAACATAAGCACGAAAGTTTTACACATAAATTTTTTACACGTAAATATTTTTTCTTATAATCTCTCTAATAATCTTAGAACTCTAATACTGTATTGGAAGATTCTGCTTATATATGCTACACTGAATCGTGTCACCTCTCAGTGTAACATATATAATAATAATCATCCAATATACAGAATTATAATTCTAAAAGGTGCTCTAAAATTACTTTCTCTATTTTGAAAAAAATGTGATAATTATTTTATCTTAATCGGGGCTTATTTGGAAAAATAAATCCAGATATAAAAAAACTTACAAAATAAATTTATGATAATATAGCTATGGAGATATTTAAAACATTTTCTGATTATGCGTTTCTCAAATTCCCAAGGAGGTTCATGAAAAAAAAACTGAAAATTGCCATTTATTTCTATTTTGAATTCCTTTAAAGGAATTCCAAATATTTGAATTGTCACTTCCAATTGGATCCAAGGTAAAATGGCGCATTACCAACAAACAAACAACTATTATTAAGGGAAATAGGCGAAAGCATATACAGTAGAACCTGCCGGTCACACATTCGATAGCAAAAATAATATATACAGTAGAACCTCCCTGTAAAGGACACCTAATTGCAGAGCCAAAGTGCCCTTTAGGGAGAGGTGTCCTCTTACCGGAGAGTTGCTAAATAGTAAATTTGCAAATGAAAACTGTCCTTTGTAGAGAGGTGTCCGGTAGCGGGGTGCTAAATGGAGGCTCTACTGTACTGAAAACAAATAGGGTCACCTATATCAATAATATAAACAATTATTTTTTTTTTCGTATAAATTTTCAAATGTAATTTTTCGTTCTATTTATTATCCATTATTTATAATGCCTGCCTACACATAATCTAAAAATAACCGCCTAAAAATCCCATTTAGGTGAAGCGATTAAAGGGTTAATATTAAATACGTAGGAAATTTTAATAGGAATATATCTATAACTACAGTCAGTCCTGAAACTAAATTCTAAAACAATGTGAAGATATAATGGGCCTCTCATAATTTGAGATGTAAATTTTATAAATAAACTCTCTGGAACTGAATATCACTCCCTCATATATGTTATTATTTATCGCATAGAAATGTTCACCTATTACTTAATAGTGTAAAATGGATGAGAAGCTATCCAAGAAGCCAAAGATTATAGAGTAAAGTGGGTAGAGTAAAGAAGATGATGGACTCTAGTTGCTGGGAATGGCCATGTGTCAGGGGCACAGGCGAAAAAACAGCATTATCGTGTGGAGGACAAGAGGAGTCTGGTCACATCTGCGGCGAGTAGTGACGTAGGGAGTTGCCTTCGAGGCGTGTGGATGATTCATTCACAAGAGTGACATCCACGGCGTCAAGGATTCTTCTGACGGGGAGGTTGAAGGCAAGTCCCACTCTTGTACTCCTTCTGTTTATCGCCGCGTATAATAAAGCGCTAACTTTTGCTGCATCCTTACGAACTCACGTTTGTATCTTTGTGGCACACCCTGATTTGATAAATAACAAGAACAGCGTCTGGGTACGACGTAACGTTAATTTTTGGACTTATTGTTAATTTGAGGTCATGAACAATCGCTAAAAAATAAAGTCTCAACTCCAAGCAGATTGTGAGTTGTAATCGTGCATCACACAAATGTACGCACATAGAAATCGTTTCTATATAGATTATGATTATAGATAATATAATAGGGGAAGCATATTGAATAATTATAACAGAAAATATGGGGGTGAAGGAGAAGTCCGACCACACCCCTGGACCCTTGGAATATTCGACCAAACTCTGGTCCAAGGTGAATAACGTGGCAACGGCACCTATTTCCAATAAGCACACACACACACGATAACAACATAACAAATAATTATCTAACCACCTCTTTGGCAGATTGTCAAGATTCTATTGGATCCCTTGTGGATCTCAGCCCATATGCAATCTTAACATTAACCGAGAATTTGCAACAACAATTTCAAGGATCAGAACAGGACATTTAAAAGGAATGAAGATAAACCCAGGCATGGCTATATCCTACAGGAATTGCAATAACTGTCACAACACTCAACTCACTCCGGACCATATATACAGTTGCCCAGCCATCCTTGCAGTCCTCTATTTGGCAGACATCATTCCAGAAGAGGACATCTAAGGCACCTCGGTTGGCCGGTATTGTGATCAGGGTGCATGAATCGATCTGATTTGCTCCATGGATAAGACACCACCACTAGTCCTTCTGAGGTTAATCACTTCACACCGCTAGTTATACTGATCTAACTGGAAATATATAATAGAACCTATCACGGCAAGCCGCCTAAAATATAGATTCTTCTTGGATGTGTGGTGGTCGCTCATGGGAAATTTACTGTATACAATAGGCCTATTACCATGAGACAAGTTGACGGGAGTAATACCTCAAATGTTGAGAAGAGAGGGGGCGTATGTATAGGCGTGACCCGCAACAATTAGTATCGTATATGGCATTTGTGAATGTAAGTAACAAAACAAGTATATTCGAGTGTCGACTTTAGAAGATA
Organism: Cordylochernes scorpioides; assembly: GCA_030710605.1. Taxonomy (NCBI): domain Eukaryota; kingdom Metazoa; phylum Arthropoda; class Arachnida; order Pseudoscorpiones; family Chernetidae; genus Cordylochernes; species Cordylochernes scorpioides. The sequence continues at coordinate 89,643,925 of CP092868.1, forward strand.
TTTAGCACTTTTTTGTTTTTGTCAAATAAATAATTGGCGAAACCGCTTTCAGGGTCTGATGAATTATATAATAAGAAACAGAAGTGCCAAAAATGTATCAACTTTCTCTCTAATGTGATGATATTTTTTAAAACGAATTTTCACTGAAATTAAATTATTTGTTATAAAAGGTTGATTTATTTCAAAGCAGGAGTGTTAACTTTAATACAATTCACCCTTATTTGCTACACATGTTTTGTATGTGTAGTGTCCTATATATATTTTAAAAATATGTTTTTGAATATTAACATTATTGTGTTTAACCTATCTATATTAATAAAATGGAAATTTCATAAGTGGTGTTCGCTAAAAACTTTCGTTACAATGCATCAATTTCGACCAAATTTTCAACATTTATGTAAAACGAGATGGAGCAGGTTTTGCTTAACATCAAAATATTTTTCCTAACATTAACATGCGTAACTTCGCTGTATAAATACAAAAAAAATCAACAGAGTTAATTTTATTTATATATAAATACAAAAAAAAATTCAACAGAGTTAATTTTTTTACATACTAGCTAATAATCTCAATCAAAAAAATATTCAAAACAAGCAATTTTAAGATAACAGCATATGTAAAACAGTCGGCCAAGAAAACATATTATATAAATATATAATGTAACGAATATTATTATCATAATATTCTGTGTGTTCAGCAATATTATTATCAATAATTTTCGTTAGGCAAACTTTCACTCGGATAAAACCCGGGCGAAGCCGGGTACACATCCGCTAGTACTATATATAATGATAGTATCAAATAAACATGAGAATTTGTTATTAAATTACAGTAAGTATATTTTATTATCTTAGGTGTCTCTCTATAGGAGAAATGACAATATATACATAGGAAATATTTACATATTTGAAGCGTGATTAAAATAAGTACAGTCCGTTGATATTCACATTGTTCATTCTACATTGAGCCGCTACGACCTCGGCAATCTTGTATCAGGCAGGGACATTGGCGTTAGCGCCTGGTTCTTCAACCACGGCATCTCCAAGGCTCCTCGTGCCGTCACTCTCCTCTCTGGCTCCAGGTCTAGCAGCCTGTCCAGAAGTTCGAATGCTGGGCCAGCTAAGTTTCCCAATTTGAATTCCAAAGATCTCTGGTAGGATTTTTTAGGCTTATATTTTTCCCACAATGGAAGGGTCTTTAAAAAAGATTTCTCTACCGGGCTTCCACAAAGTTCGTAAATTTTCTCAATCAAATTTGAATCTGAGTTAGCTTTAAATAAGGGCGATCCGAGCAATATTTGGGCGAGAATGCAGCCACAGCTCCAGAGGTCGATGTGTGGGCCGTATGTGACGGAGCCGAGGGCTAGCTCAGGGCCGCGGTACCAGATAGTGACCACGCGGTTGGAGAAACACTTCTCCTCCGGTGGTAGTCCCTTCAGTTCGCGGCCGATATCGTTGAAGGTAGAATACTTCCTTGCCAGACCGAAGTCAATAATCTTAACTTGACCTTGAGTAGTAATTAGAATGTTGGAACATTTCAAGTCTCGATGCATGATGCCTTGGGAATGGCAATGCTCCAAACCCACTAATAGTTGCTTCATGATGTACCCAATTTGTTCGTAGTTAAATTTTTTTTTGGATTTTATGAGCGTCGATAGATCATGTGAAGCATACTCTAATATCAAATGGACCAAAGAATGGGGTTTGGAAATATCTTCTGTGTCGTAAACGACACCTTTTAATTGAATGATATTTGGATGTTTCAGCTGTCTGAGAATAGTAATCTCTCTACAGGTCGAAACATTCAGACCTTTATTTTGATCATATGGACTTTTCAATGTTTTAATGGCCACTATCTCCCGGGATTCTTTATCTATACCTAGGAATACCTCGCCATAGGTACCCTGTCCAATTGAGCCGTATTTCTCATAGTTTTTGAGTGACTCCAAGTATTTAAGATTTTCCTTTCTACCAGGAATTTGATATCGCCTTGCAATCCCTCCTCTTGTCTCCCCTGAAATATTCTTATTTCTAGCGATACTATCATCTATCCTTGATGTCATCGGAAATAACAGTTCTATATCTTTATACGTCAATGAATGTTCATAAATTTTGATCATATTCTGTTTTATATCATTATTTTCTTTCGTCTCTTTGTCTGGCTGTTTGGTGTCCGTCGTTTCTAACTCCTGCCTATCTTTATTACTCGCTATCTCGATATCCTTATTACTCGAATCGTTATTTTCTGAACTTTGTTTAGAAATTGGTTCCGGACTTTTCTTTATAGGATCAGATATAGAATTATCTTTCTTTATTGGGTCTATACTCTCGGTTATTAAATTTAGTTTATTTTTCTTTGATTTTGTGTTTGCTACGCAATGTTTTACAAAGTTTTGAAAATCCTCATTTTCACTGTCGTTTGACTTCCTTTTATGGATTCTTGAACTTTTATTATGATTCTGAGATTGTTTGTTCTTCGAAACATTGAAAATGCGTTTAGAAAAATGATCTTTGGAAGAGTGATTTTGGGCGTATTTGTCATATTCCCTGTAATCAAAATTTTTTCTTTTCGATCGATAACTATTCTGAACCGGCCAGTTATGATTCTGGTTGTATCTGTGTCTCTCAATCCGTTCTGTCCTGTGAGACCGAGGGTGATCTGGAGACTTCCAGTGGGATGCTTCAAAATTCTGCGAAGACGAAGAACTCACGGAAGGTCTGAGTCTCTTGGATAATTTCGCAACATATCTCGATCGTTCCTCAGAAGAACTTTCTGAAGATGAATCATCCATTGACGAAACTTCAGAGCTGCTTGAACTCGATTGACGCCGAGTCTTCCTAGGAGGTAACGACCTCTTTCTTTTTTCACTTTTCATAATTTTTATTTAATATATATTTTAAAAATTTCTATGTGATAAATGCCACAAAAATAGAGAGAAATATTTATAGCCCAGGTTCCTTGAACGCAGAGTTCAAAATAGTGAAATTTATTTATTTATATTGAAAAATCGAAATAAATAATCTGCTTCTGTGAATATAAATTTTAAAAAAATACATTAAAAAAATTTGTCTTCTGTCTTTTTTATTTTTATTTCGACTTAGACTTCGACTTATGTCTCCCTGGGGACACTTGCACAACAAAGGTAAACTAAACATAGAAAGAAAGATTTTTGAAATACAAGGTATGTCCCATATGTTCCTGGACTGGGTCCATAAAAAATAAATAAATGAAAAATGTAAATAAATTTGACTATTTATTATAGAAGAAATATCTGACAATACGGTGGTACCAATATCGAGTCGGTATGTGCGCGCGCGCCAAGGTCATTCAAATATATTTAAAGGTTACACCTAGCGCTGCGGTGATTTTACGATGGAACAAAAATTGGAGCAGAGGATTTGCATAGAATTTTGTGTGAAACTTCAAATATCAGCTACCGAAACTTTTGAAATGCTTAATAAAGCATTCTCCAATGACGCCCCAAAAAGAAATACTGTTTTTGAATGGCATTCTAGATTTAAAGCTGGCAGAATTTCCATTGAAGATGCTCCTCGTCAAGGACGCCCGAAATTTCAAAGTACTGATGAAAATGTGCAAATAATCACCAATTTGAAAAAAGAAAATCCTCGAACCACTTTGCTGGACCTAGAACAAGACACAGGCATCTCTAAAACAACGATTGGAAGGATCGTAACCGAAGATTTGAAGCTCAAAAAGACTCCTGCAAAATTCATCCCAAGATTCCTCACTAATGAGCAAAATCTGTGTCGGCTTGCAACCTGTGAAGACATGTTGAAAATGACAAGAACGGATCCGGAATGGAAAGACAAGATAATCACAGGCGACGAGACATGGGTCTATGGCTATGACCCTGAAACCAAGCGTCAATCTGCCGAGTGGAGAGGTCAGGGTGAGCCTAGACCCAAAAAATCCAGGATATTGAAATCCAGAAACAAGGTGTTGCAGGTCGCTTCTTTGGATAACAAGGGCATTGTTCATCACGAGTAACTTCCTGCAGGCCAAACAGTTATTAAGGAAATGTATTTGGGCATTTTTCGCCGTCTAAGGGAAGATATTCGAAAAAAAGGCCAGAAAAATGGACTAATGGTGACTGGATCCTACACCATGACAATGCCCGCCCTCACACAGCGCACTTGGTGACGAGTTATTTGGCAAAAAAAAAAACGGGACACAATTCCTAACTCAACCACCCTATTCCCCAGACATCGCACCAAATGACTTTTTCCTGTTCCTCAAACTTAAAGCAGTTCTAAAGGGAAGATATTTTGACACCAGGGATGACATAATAGAAAATTCGCTGTTGGCATTGAAGAGCATTCCAAAAGAGGCCTATATAAACTGTTTCTACAATTGGGAGAAACGATGGCGCTGGTGCGTTGAAGCAAGGGGGGATTACTTTGAAAAGTTTTAATATATATATATTTTTTAATATCTTTCCTTTTTTTTATGGACCCAGTCTGGGAACTTATGGGACATACCTTGTATGTACAAGAATTAGTATGCAAGTTTTAGGTAGATGAAAAGTGAAAAAAATATCAACACAATTTAAATATGTACAAAGGGTTGGTATGCAAATATAGTTAAATGGAATCAAATTTTGAAGTATTGTGTGTATTCGAGGAAAACTATTTACGCGTTAGAAGAAAGGTTTAAGGAATATTTTATAACTAGCGTATGTACCCGGCTTCGCCCGGGTTTTACCCGAGTAAAGGTTTGTCTAACGAACATTTGTTAAAACAATTCTCTATGAACTTATATATATAAAAAAATATATAGTCTACTCTCGTTATAACGCCACTCGATATAACGCCACCCTCGCCTTACGCCGCTTTTTCGTATTGTCCCAATCGACATCAATGTATTTTTCTCGATATAACGCCACTCCCTCGCTGTTCGCCTTCCGCCGTTGATTTTTCGTATCCCAAGTAGCAAAAACCACTCGTTATAGCGCCGCTCACAACGTCCCTCACCCCCCCCCCCCCCCCCCCCGCTCCCCCTTTCTTGCATTTTTTTACGCCAACGGCGCCGGACTTTGTTTGCTGTTGACACAACAGATAACAGATAGTGTGAACAGCCAGCAGACCCTTTTCCTGCTTGTTCCATACTTGTTGGGACATACACAGTCGCTTCATCCTTTGCTAACGTCAACACAACAACTTTATTGTCGTATCATGAGTTCCCAAAAGCGTAAACGTGAGTCGATCACCATCGAAAAGAAGAAGGAGATATGTCAGTTGGCAAGAAATAACCCTACGATGTCGAAGAATGAGATTGGGAAACGTTTCTCAGTTTCTCACTTCCACGAACAACTGTACAACTGTCCGTAATATTCTCACTCAGGCTGAGAAGTGGGAAAATTATAGTGTTGTTTCTTCAAAGATACAAAGAGTCGGAAAATTTAGTGACTTGGAAGACGCTCTCTTCAACTGGTTTACCCAAAAGCGTGCCAATAATATTATTATTACTGATGATCTCTTAAGAGAAAAGGCAAAAAAACTTGGCGAGCATTTGGACGTACCAGAAAATTTCGCGTACAGCAGTGGGTGGCTGCAGCGATTTAAAGGGAGATTCCATATTTCGCAACGACGGCTCTGTGGGAAAGGCGCATCGATTTCTCCAGCTATCATTGATGAACATCTTGCAAATTTGAACAGTATTCTGGCGAACTCCGGATATGATCCAGCTAACATATACAATGCAGACGAAACAGGATTATTTTTTCAGCTCATTCCTGACCGAACACTTGCTCACAAAGATGAAAACTGCCGTGGTGTCAAAAGGATGAAGCAACGAATCACTGTTCTACTGTACTGCAACTCTACTGGAACAGACAAGCGGCGATTGCTGATTATTGGAAAATCGGCAAAGCCTCGATGCTTCAGAAACTTTAGTCCACACTTCTACTGCACTTACACATCTAACAGCAAAGCATGGATGACCTCTAGCATCTTTCAAGAATGGCTACTGCAGTTCAACAAGCAGCTTGTCTCTGAAGGACGTCGCATCCTACTGTTGTTAGATAACGTCTCACTGCGTCCCTAATGATGGTCTCAGCAACATAAAGATACACTTCCTTCCACCAAATATGACTGCCAGTCTGCAACCACTGGATAGTGGCATCATCAAAAGTTTCAAGGCTCAATATCGCAAGTTTCAACTCCAGAAAATGGTGGAATTGGCGGATGCCCATCTACCCACAGAATTACGTCTGGATTACGCTGTGCGCTATTGTAAAATGGCTTGGGATTCTGTGAGCCCTGATTCCATCAGCAACTGCTGGAATCACACAGGCATTATTCGCTTCACTTCTACTGCTGCAGTTGAGCCTCTTAATTATGGAAATCTGCTCGATCGCATTCGCGACATCTTCGCTCTTACACCAGAGAATTTGATGACTGAAAGGGAGTTTCAACTGGTTGATGATTCCCAGGAGGCGGAAATGAAGCTAACAGATGACAATTTTCTGGTGGATGATGATGCAACAGTGATCCAGCGCCTACCATCGTTAAGGGAAGCCAGAACAGCTGCTGAGACAGTTTTGTTGTTTCTTGAGCACTCCAAGAGAGCAACATCTGACGACGTCAATCTATCTGCGGATTTGTTACGCCGTGTCTATGCCATAAGTGAGGGAGAGAAAACACAAGTTGTGATCACAGACTTCTTCAAGAAAATGTAATTACTTCTTAATGAATAAAAATAAATTAATTATTCCAATTTGTCATATTAATTAATTAATGCCGGCATTCTATATATATTGACTTAGGGTATAAGTTGTTTTAGTAATTGTTATAAATATATAATTTATTGTATCTTTAAATTTCACATTTTAAACGTGTTCGATACAACGCCACCCTCGCCTTACGCCGCTTTTTTGCAAAATCCGGATGGTGGCGTTATAACGAGAGTAGACTGTATTTTGATAATTTGAAACTCGTAAATTTGAATCTCTCGATAAAGTGAACATTTTTTCCTGGTCCCTGTGTGCCGTGTCATCCTGAAATTTGTCTTTCCTAATTTTCTACATTACAAAATCATCGTTTTATCTAGTGAATATTTTTTCCCGGTCCCTTGAAAAATACTCGATAAGTTGAATAAAATCAATATTAATTGGTTCCCTCGGTAATTGGAAGTTAAAGGAATAGTATCTTTGCCTTGTAATTGTATGATTATTCTTGTCTCAGATAAATTGCCGTGTCATCCTGAATTTTGTCTTTCCTAATTTTCTACATTACAAAATCATCGTTTTATCTAGTGAACATTTTTCCCGGTCCCTTGAAAAATACTCGATAAGTTGAATAAAACCAATATTAATTGGTTCCCTCGGTAATTGGAAGTTAAAGGAATATTATCTTTGCCTTGGAATTGTACCATTATTCTTGTCTCAAATAAATTGCCGTGTCATCCTGAATTTTGGCTTTCCTGAATTTCTACATTACAAAATCATCGTTTTATCTAGTGAACATTTTTTCCCGGTCCCTTGAAAAATACTCGATAACTAACTTTGACTTGTGCGCAATTAATAGGCAGAAAATCTCACTTTTGATAAATAATATGTAAGATAATAAACTTAGTGATAATAAAACTTATAGATAAAAAAACTTGTTAACATCGTCGCAATGGTGGCGCTGCTTGCGAGTCAAATCTACAAATCTGCAAATAACTCTAAGGATATTCAAGATATTCGAAAAAATATTTTTCAGAAACCTTTCCAGTACTAAACTAAATAACTTCCCAAAGTTTCATGGCGTCTCAATGAGTGGTTTGATCAGGCATAAAGGAAAGACACACACACACACATTCATTTTTATACAGGGTGTACCAGGTAAATTGGGAATTTCAACAATGGTATTTGTTGTGTCTACGTCCTTTATACTCGTCGCCACTGTTGTGTCTCTACACTACACCAGGTCACCGAGATCCACTAAGTCTGAGATAAAATCTTTATTCGCTCATAACACTAATATGACTGATATTTACAATTTAATGATACATATATATACATAAAAATAATTAACATAATAACAACAAACAAACACTATGCAAAACCTTATTTGCATATCTCGACAATTTATCTAAAACATAACTATTGTTATGCAAAACACCACATCTTCTCACCCCCAATTTGTTACACAATCTTAAAAGTATTCGGGGAGTCTCCGGTTTCTTATTGGTCTACTTGGCCCAGGTGTTTCCTCCAGCCTTGGTGGGTCCCTCCTGATCGGCATAGTATCCAGGAAGCTCCTGTTGTCCGCATTGGAAGCTGGTCTCGGGCACCGAGGCGAAAAGTGGTAGTCCACGCCGGGGTTGCCGTACACGCTCAGCCCGTCACCCTCACTGTACATGTCCTTCCCACCGTTCATGTAACCCGCGCCCATTCCATTAGCTCCGCTCATCATTCCATTGGCGGTTCCATTCATAGCCGCGGCCATTCCCTTGCCATTACCGTTCATCGCAGCGGCCATACCATTTCCATTCATTACCTCATTGATTTGACATACACTGTCGCCATAATTCATCCATTCAAGACCAATTCCAATCTGGTCAAACGCCTCCCTTCCAATCAGATTTGGGCCCGGACCTTCGATCACAAGAAATTCCATTGTGATACTTCTTTTGTTCACTTTTACGTCGGCTTTTATTTTACCCAGAATGGATAACCTCTGTCTGTTCCATTGCACCAACTTGGTAGAATCCTTCTCTATTCTAGGCCTTTCTGACTTCACCCAAGTTCTTATATACGTCTTCTCAGAAATAATATTTTTTCTTGTTCCTGAGTCAATGAGCATATTCATATCTCGACCGCTAGTCCGTACTTTTACCATATAATTCCGCATGTTACTGGTGTCCTTCACTTGATTTATATTAAAAAGGCCATTAGTTGCCTCTGCCTCCTCATCTATCGAGCAGTTATTATTACGATCGCTCCTCCAGTTCCCGTTCTTACAGACCCTAGATATATGCCCTAACTTCTGGCATTTGAAACATCTTTTCTCTTTAAAGAAACATTGCCCTTCTCTGTGGTTTGTATATCCACAGCGGAAACATTTAAAAATCTTCTCATTCCTCCGTCTCACCTTAACAGCTCTTCCCATTACATTAATTTCTTCCTGAGGTTTTCCGTCTTTAATTTCTGCAACGTTCCTTACCGCAGCCTCATGTGCCAATGCCATCTCTTGAGCCACTTTAAATGTTAGCATACTGTTCATTAACAGCATTGATTGTATCTCTTCGCTTAGAATGCCGCATACTAGGGCATCACGCAACCTATCTTCCACATCAGGGAATTCACACTTCTCGGCAATTTTCTTTAGAGCTGTTATAAATTCAGATATTGTTTCATTTGGCATTTGAAGCCTTTTCGCAAATTTAAAACGCTGCACTATTATATTTGGCGTTGGATCAAAATATTTTTTAATCCTTTTTACCAACTCCTCCCATTCTGTCTCCAATGGATTCTTGGGAGAGGTCAACGTCCGTATTATATTATACGTTTCTCTTCCGCATAGCGAGAAAAATGTTGCCTTCTTTTTAACGATCTTTACTATATCATTCGCTATGCAATAGGATTCAAAGCGTTCTAAATAGCTTGAGATTTCATTTCCATTGTTTGGGTTGAACTGTTCAATATTCATCATTGTTCGCTTACTTTTCCTTCGTCGCCACTGTTGTGTCTACGTCCTTTATACTCGTCGCCCTCACTGTTGTGTCTCTACACTACACCAGGTCACCGAGATCCACTAAGTCTGAGATAAAAGCTTTATTCGCTCATAACACTAATATGACTGATATTTACAATTTAATGATAAATATATATACATAAAAATAATTAACATAATAACAACAAACAAACACTATGCAAAACCTTATTTGCATATCTCGACAATTTATCTAAAACATAACTATTGTTATGCAAAACACCACAGTATTTTAACTGAAATTTTTTGCAAGTAAAAATTAAAATATCCGAATGAAATTTGACACAGTAGTAGATAAAAGGATATAGTTTTTATTTATTCAATGTAGTTTCCATTATTAGCTACAACAGTCTCGAGGCCAGTGCGGAATGAAGCACAGGCCTTGGCGACGATGACCTTGTCCATTTGGGTCATCACCGTGTGAACTGCTTTCTTGACAGACTGGATGGTGGTATGAGGAGCTTTGTTGACATCTCTCTCAACAACGCCCCATACATAGTAGTCGAGGGGATTGCAATCTGGAGAATTAGGGGGCCAAATATCAGGACCCCAGTGACTAGGGACGTTAAGTGTCAGCCACGATTGTGTCTTTTTTGCCTTATGGGCTGGAGCTGAGTCCTGTTGGAAGACATACTTCCTTCCTGCGGCCACCATGTCCATCCAAAGCTTCACAACGGTCTCCAGGACATTGATGTAGGTGTCAGCGTTCATCCTAAGGCCCTTCTCAAAGAAATGGGGAGGCATGACATCACCTTCACTGCTGATAACGCCAAGGACCATTACGGAGGCAGGAAATTTCGTGTGCATCACGACAGGTATCTCTGAGGGGTCTTTACAGATCCAGCGATCATTCCTGGGATTTACCTTTTGGTCCACGTCAAAGTTCTTTTCGTCAGAGAAGAACCTTAGCATGCCAAAAGAGTCGTGTTTCAGGTTGTTGAGGAGGGCAGCAGTCTTTCCTTTTCTGTTATTCTTCATATTCTCAGTCAGCAACTGACCTTTCCGAAGGGCATAAGACTAGAGACCAAGGTCCTCATGGATAGTTCTGACAATTGTCATAGAGCCAACGTCCATTTCCTTGGCTATGGCCCTCATGCTCTTCCCAGGGTTTCCATCAATCTTCTCCTTGACATTTTTGACAAATTCTTCGCCTCTTACCCTGTCCGATCGAGGGCGAGTGCTTTTTTTCCTTGTAGCTATCCCCTCTTTGTTACTGTCGGCCTCATCAAACTGCTTCTTGACACGATAAATAGTGGTTTTGGGCAACTTAAGAAAATCCACTATCTCTTTGGGGCTCCTTTCGGCGCGCAGAGCAACGATGATGGCAGCTCGATTTTCAAATTCTCGGTTACTCTTCATCACTACACTGCGCACACATGTACTGTTGCATTTTACATGAATATGGCTACGTAATGAAAAAAAAAACAAGTTTTTAATCTCAAGTAGTTTTTGTTTTATGGACTGTCAAAGTTAGTCCCAATTTACCTGGTACACCCTGTATATATACTAGCGGATGTGTACCCGGCTTCGCCCGGGTTTTATCCGAGTGAAAGTTTGCCTAACGAATATTATATATTATGAAGTATAATAAACAATGTTAAAGATTAGTTTTAATTATTAATAAAGATTGTGTGTGAATATGTGAGAAAGATGTAATATCGTTGTTGTTTTCTTGGCCGACTGTTTTACATATGGTGTTATCTTAAAATTGCTTGTCTATATATATAAAATTGAATGTCTGTCTGTTTGTTTGTTTGTACTCTATAGATTCAAAACCCATACATCCAATCGCCGTGAAATTATGGGATATTATTAGGTATATCACTGGGAAGGTTTTTGAAAAATAGTTTCATGAATATCTTTAATATCCTTAGAGTTATTTGCAGATTTGTAGATTTAACTCGCAAGCAGCGCCCCCATTGTGACGATGTTAACAAGTTTTCTTATCACTCAGTTTGTTATCTTAAATATTATTTATCAAAAGTAAGATTATCTCAGGATGACACGGCAATGTGACACGGGAAAAAATGTTCACTAGATAAAACTATGATTTTCTAATGTAGAAAATTAGGAATGACAAAATTCAGGATGACACGGCACACAGGGACCGGGAAAAAATGTTCACTTTATCGAGAGATTCAAATTTACGAGTTTCAAATTATCAAAATATATCTTTTTTATTTTTTAATAAGTTTTTAGAGAATTGTTTTAACAAATGTTCGCTAGACAAACCTTTACTCGGGTAAAACCCGGGCGAAGCCGGGCACATCCGCTAGTCTATATATATAAAAATGAATGTATGTGTGTGTGTGTTTGTGTGTCTGTTTGTCCTTTATGCCTGACCAAACCACTCATTGGAACGCCATGAAACTTTGGGAAGTTATTTAGTATAGTACTGGGAAGGTTTCTAGCGAATAAAATTTTTGAAATAACTTTTCGCTTTAAAATAATCAAGATAAATATTCTAATTTATCTGTTATAATTCAACAATCTGCACTAAATATTATCATGATGATAAGATGATTTTGTAATGTAGAAAATTAGGAAAGACAAAATTCTGGATGACACGGCAATTTATTTGAGAAAAGAATAATGATACAATTCCAAGGCAAGATGCTATTCCTTTAACTTCCAATTACCGAAGGAACCAATTAATATTGAATTTATTCAACTTATCGAGTATTTTTCAAGGGACCGGGAAAAAATGTTCACTTTATCGAGAGATTCGTTAGAAAAACCTTTACTCGGGTAAAACCCGGGCGAAGCTGGGTACGTCTGCTAGTTTTGAATATTTTTTTAGATTGAGATTATTAGCTAGTATGTAAAAAAATTAACTCTGTTGAATTTTTTTTTGTATTTATATATAAATAAAATTAACTCTGTTGATTTTTTTTGTATTTAATCGATAACACCGAAGTTACGCATGTTAATGTTAGGAAATATATTTTGATGTTAAGCAAAACCTGCTCCATCTCGTTTTACATAAATGTTGAAAATTTGGTTGAAATTGATGCATTGTAACGAAAGTGTTTTTAGCGAACAACACTTATGAAATTTCCATTTTATTAATATAGACTAGCGGACGTACTCGGCTTCGCCCAGGGTTTTACCCGAGTAAAGGTTCGTCTAACGAACATTTGTTAAAACAATTCTCTAAAAACTTATCTTTTATCTAAAGATATATTTTGATAATTTGAAACTCGTAAATTTGAATCTCTCGATAAAGTGAACATTTTTTCCCGGTCCCTGTGTGCCGTGTCATCCTGAATTTTGTCTTTCCTAATTTTCTACATTAGAAAATCATAGTTTTATCTAGTGAACATTTTTTCCCGTGTCACATTGCCGTGTCATCCTGAGATAATCTTACTTTTGATAAATAATATTTAAGATAACAAACTTAGTGATAAGAAAACCTGTTATCATCGTCACAATGGGGGCGCTGCTTGCGAGTTAAATCTACAAATCTGCAAATAACTCTAAGGATATTCAAGATATTCATGAAATTATTTTTCAAAAACCTTCCCGGTGATATACCTAATAATATCCCAAAATTTCACGGCGATTGGATGTATGGTTTTTGAATCTATAGAGTATAGACAAACAGACAGACATTCAATTTTATATATATATACTAGCCGAATGACCCGGGCAACGCCCGGGTTTTACCCGATTAAATGTTTTTATTCAATTACTATTCGTTACAATTATAAATTGGTGCCGTGGATGTCACTCTTGTGAAACGTCCCGCTCCAAACTTTGTGTCTGAGAAGCGATATTTTTATAGAAAGATGATCTAGCTTTTGTTTTCTGCTCGAATGAATGTTTTTCTGTTGGAATTTTGTTCCTGCGTACAAAATAATGAACTGGTTTCACCCGTGGTCTCTGCTTTTTTGGAATTTTTCCCGATATAATGATACAATGATCAAATGTATCAATGATACAACAATATCGTCATAATCATTTTCTGAATAAAAATATTGATAAATATTGATTTACATATTTTTTAAAATAGCCTATCGTCTTCCCCGTATTTTTTTTACCTATGTAGACCTTTTTACCCAGACGAATGACCCCGGCAACGCCCGGGTTTACACGATTAAATGTATTTTACATATGGAAGATGGACGTAGTTCCCGGAGGTCACCCGCGAGGCTTTTTTGGCACCTGGCACAGCTGTGTCACCAACGCCAGGACCGCGCGCGGTGGGAACTCGAAATGGCCAACCGGCCGGCAGCCGGGCGATTCCATTATCTCGGAGGGGGGAGTGCCCGGGGGCAGGGAGGTCACGTACACGCCGGCAGCCAATCGTCGCGCGCCGCCGTCGACACCTGAGTGTTCTAGAGGGCGCTTCTCGTGAGCTAAGTTGAATAATTTGAATATATAGTTTTAATAAATGATTTATATATATTTTAAAATAGCCTATCGTCATCCCCGTTATTTTTTACCTATGTATGGAAATTTTGGTTTGAATTAGTGAACTACTGCGAATTTGTATACGGGTCATACAGACAGACAAACAGACAAACAAACATACAAACATTCATTTTTATATATATAGATATATATATAGATAGATAAAATATGCAATATTATAGAGAATTATTTATTTAAAACTATGCTAAACAGAGGTAATTTCTAAATAAAAGCGTTTCAAAGGAATTTAGTAGTTTTTTTAAATAAATTTCAAAATAAATCAGCAAAGTGAGTTGAATTTCATATATTTGTCTTTTGTTGAAATTAGATCAAACGGGTTTGATACATTTAGTACATTTTTTTATTCTATACTCTTGGAAGCCTATTCAAATTAAACCAATACCTGAATTACACATTTTGTGAAAGAAACCTGAGAAATTTAGAATGCATTTGTCCCCTTAAAAAATGTAAATAGTCAAATATCAGATTAACTTTATCAATTTGGTTTTTATAAAGCCTGATTTATTGTTGATAATGTATCCTAGAGAGAGAGAGAGAGGAAGGTTTCATCCCAGGGATTTTTTTACCCTCACTATTGAATTTTATGGAAGTATTTTTTTTAAATGTGTCACTTATAAAATAATAGAATCATGGCCCATTTGATTAAAATAGGTATAAAAAGCCGAATAAAAGGACAACCCTAAGGTTTTTTATCGAGTGAATTTTTACCTTAGTGTGTATGTATAAAATAGAATGCTGTTTTAAGTTAAATATTATCAATACATAGCAATAACGCGCCATCTATATAATACAAAAGAAAACACAAAAACGCGAATGTTTCTTTTCACTAATTAATTAATTTATGCCTAACTGGCCTTGTCTTTATTTATAAAAGAGCGTACCTGGATCTGTAAAGAAAAAAATAACAATTTTTTCTCAAAATATTTCGAGAGATTGCTCCCTCTTTTTCAATTTAGTGTACAGTGATTGATAAAGAGGGAGCAATCTCTCGAAATGTTTTGAGAAAAAAATTGTCCTTCTATCCTAAAAGCTTATGTCGATAGTTTACTTAAATACCATTTATAAGATTCCACCTTTCAGTATAGCATATAAAAGCAGAATGATCTAATACAGTATTAGAGCTCTAAAGAAGCGGTCTGGTAGATTAAAAATTGGCGAAACCGCTGGGAGTGTTCACCACTGATGAGTCAAGCCCTCCCAATATATTTTTTAATCGCAGTAAGGACAGTAGAAGTTTGATTTATTTGTGAAAAGAAACATTCGCGTTTTGGTGTCGGCATTTGTATTAAATATTATTAGCTATAATTATATTTAGACCCTGCTTTGCCCAGGTTGTCTCGGAGTGAATATTTCCCCCAAAAATGATGATTTAACAAATGTTCAATATATTATTAATATTTTTAATTATCATTCTAAAGTTGGATAATTTGAAGAAAAAAAATGAAACACAAAAGGATGATGATAGTAATAATGATGTTAATTTCAATCATGATGACTCAGGACCAGTGCAGGGCCCATTTCACGTACTTCATCACGCTGGCGGAAAGGCCGCCTTACTCACCTGATCTCAACCCGATAGATTACAGCGTGTGGTCCATTTTACAGGCCAGGGCCAGTGCTATACGCCACAAATGTTTGATGTTGATGAAGC